>JAVHZZ010000004.1:30194994-30794994 GCA_036250195.1 Mixophyes australis | reverse complement strand
TGGCATGCTGTCAATCAACTTATGGGCCACATACTGATGATGGCCGCCCATTCTAGCCTAATTAATGCTTGGAGTTTTTCCGAATTTGTGGATTTTTGTTTGTCCACCCGCCTCTTGAGGATTGACCACAAGTTCTCAATGGGATTAAGGTCTAGGGAGATTCCTGGCCATGGACCCAAAAGTTTGATGTTTTGATCCCCGAGCCACTTAGTTATCACTTTTGCATTATGGCAAGGTGCTCCATCATGCTGGATAAGGCATTGTTCGTCATCAAACTGTTCTTGGATGGTTGGGAGAAGTTGCTCTTGGAGGATGTTTTGGTACCATTCTTTATTCATTGCTGTGTTCTTAGTAAAAATTGCTTGATGAAATGATTTCTCAATCTCTGGAAACGACCTCAGAGGAGCTTGGGCAGTGGGACACCCAAACCACTGTCAAGCTTTACAGGACTCACAGATAGTTTAGATGTCTTCCGGCACAAGGCAGAAAATGTTCTTCAGTGGTTGGTCTCTCCTGTGGTGCCTTCCAGAGGGATTTCATGAGCTACATACAATAACTGCACATGAAAGCCTTACGGAACTATAAGTTGAACTTGCTCCCACCTGAAAGGCCTTTTGTCACATGCCGGGCGATCAGGCCATACACCCGATCCCCGGTACACTTACTTGCTCCTGCCGACCGATCGATCCTGGCTGGGTGCCCGCTTCAACGCTATGGGTTTGCACATGCTTAGATCCGTCCTGTCAATGTCCTCGGTCCCTTTCCCATTGGTTAGAGTTTTGGCTCCAAAGTTTAAAAGCCACCTCCTCTGTATCCTCAGTGCCTGTTCTTTATGTTTCATATTATTCTGACGTGGCTCCTTGTGCTCCTGTTCATCTGCAGAGCTGACACTCTATTATAGTGCTTCTCCTCAGTTCCTGTGGAAATCTGCAGACTGCTGAACAAACACCTCTTGAGTGTTCTGCCGCCATTCCAGTGGTAACCAGTCGTTGCAGAGCTGACACTCTACTATGTTTCCTGACCCCTCAGGCTTGTTCCTCTAAGAAGTTCCGCCTAGTTACTCCTAGCAAGGGCCTGCAAGGAGACACAGCCAAGCCCAAGCCGCCTTGCGGCTGGTCCCTGGTGAATACTATCTCCTTAGAAAAAGAGAGTAATCCCATATCGTCATGACTAAGCCTGATACGGCGAAACGTACGTCGGTTCACGTGTGACGCATGATGTCACACACCCGTAAGTGTGAAGCCGGTTAGTGGAGTTTAGCCGCGATCGTGCCACACTCTTGAGCAATGCAGTTTCCTTAGATATTTCTCTCAATACCAAGACGCTATAATAGGAAGGATTATCTTAGAGCATTTAAGCCTTAGGGGACAATTGTATGTTTAGTACCAGTGTAGACACACAATAGTGAGGTACCCTGAAGGAGACTCTCCTGCCAATAGACTTTATTACTAGCCAGAACACTTAATTAGCACTATTACAAGTGAGACTATTCAGTGCTGAGTAATAGTGAAATCTGACAACAATAGATACGATTTTGGGGAGATCGCTCTGTGGCACTAATATTTTTATCACTGACTTCTTTCTATGCATTACACTAATGCTTAACAGGACTTGAGGGTTTTATATAAACAATTGTCAGGCTAATAGGCAATATAATAAATGCCATATTAATAGGCCTCATGTTTAAGGAACACCTCTTTTTCATATTGGTACTTCAATGGTCTCAGAACTCTGAATCCGAATAGCACATACCATTATACGGACTGCCTTAGAGGGGACACAGTGTAACAATATATGAGAGTTGACACAAAGTATCTATGAATATGTGGAATGAATAAACTTTTGTTACCTTGAATAAAGTGATACAGTGTCCATACCAATGTGTATCCTTCCCATTTACTAACAATACCAAGTGTTACAATTACATGATAACCGGCTTCCCGGAAGGGTTCTTTTATTTATCTTTATCACTTATGTTTCATTCTTTATCACCTTCTTCATTTTAAACATTTGCCGACCTTAGTGATACCTGGTTATTTGATTTTAAATATGATCTTCAATAAATTTAGTTTTTATACTTTCTAATGGACTGGAGTGCCTCAGTAACCCACCCCTCTCAGGTGATCTGTTTCACCATTTGTGTTATTTTGGAATACCATCTCCTTGTTAGACTCCGCGCCTTACTGGGGTGTTGTATCTAGATTACGGCAGGATCCTCTTCATCAACCGTTCTGGCATCAGAATCTTGACACCTTTGCTTTTTTACTTACTGGCTACACTGTACTTTAACAGCCTATGCTAGGTCATACACACTACCTCTATCACTGATAGAGACGTTGCCAGCTAAGATCCTTGTGCATTCCACAGAAGGTTCAGAGAACTGGTTGTTCTGAACTCCTTCCTGTGGTCCTGATGCCTTACTAGGCTGGAAAACTCTACAGTGGGCTCTTTCAAGTTGAGGCTAATATAATCCTTTACACAGGATATCTCTCCAGAGTTCGTTTTTCTCTTGAAAATGTAGATGTTTTTGTATAATTGATCTTTACCTCTAGGCTGTGTGATGTTGACACAGTTCCTGCAGTCTGGCAGGTTTAATACACTCATTGTCCCTTGCCTCACTAGCCCAAGTACTGCAGTCACCTTAGTCTTCTTTTTCATTTGTCCAGCCAGTTGGTCCAATAATCTCCACTATATCAGCAAGGTAAGATAAAAAGTCCAAGTTCTCCCTTGTCCAACAAGCTCACCAAGTAATAGGGCTGACAGGGTTTCAATGACCTCCAACAGCAGTAACTGGATAATTAGAAGTCTAAACACATAGCCTGTCCCAAACAGCACACACTACAACTTGGTGCAGCCACCTCCTTTAAAGGACAGTTTGGTTTCCATGTGCATGGCACTGGGCCGGGGAGATCTTAGATTGGGGTCCAACCATGGATTGGCAGCTGTCATAACCGTGCTCTCCCTTTCAAAATCTAACCATCTTCATTTTCCCCGCAGGAACTGATTTGAACTGTCTAGCTGGCAACAGCCTGGAACAATGGGGCACGACTTAGGATGACTTAGGGGCTGGGTACAGATAAGAGTTAGGAAAACTCCCAATTTAACCCTTTTCTTTACTTTTCCCCAAAATGATGACCAGGATGTCCTGTCTGCAGATGGGACGTTGTACTGCAGTCTCTCCGCAGGACATTTGATAGAGACTATCCCGATAAACCCACCTGAAACATTTAAGAGCAAACAATAACTGTGTCATAATGCAATACAAGTATCAAAATAGAAAATGTATCATATGAGGTAAGTTAAGCACACATATCATCATCATCATCATCATCTATTTATACAGCGCTACTAATTCCGCAGTGCTGTAGAGAGAGCTCACTCACATCAGTCCCTGCCCCATTGGGCTTACAATCTAAATTCCCTAACACACACACACACACACACACACACACACAGAGACCGAGAGAGACTAAGGGCAATTTAATAGCAGCCAATTAACCTACCAGTATGTTTTTGGAGTGTGGGAGAAAACCGGAGCACCCGGAGGAAACCCACGCAAACACGGGGAGAACATACAAACTCCACACAGATAAGGCCATGGTCGGGAATCGAACTCATGACCCCAGTGCTGTGAGGCAGAAGTGCTAACCACTGAGCAACCTTACTACACATAATTGAATATGCCCCCCCTACAAGCCTTGTGTGACCAGTGAGTATAATCTTTTAGAATGAGCCAGAAACCCTGCTCTCACCACAATCCACAACCAGCACAAGGCTATGACAGGCAGCACAGGGTCCCCTGTTAAAATGTGACATAACCCCAGCCTGTTCAACAGGGGCAAAGCAGTGGGGCACCTCCCAACACCCCTGCCAGTGGTTAATAAGGTAATAAATAAATATAATACATTAGTATTACTATATGTGACACTATTGGTCCCAGCAGCCATAAACTGCTTGGAGTTGCTGGTGTTTGTAGAACTACAAGTGCCAGCATACCCTAGGACTTGTAGTGCCACATAAAAAAAACTGTTAAAAAAAACACACACAACAGTATGTTTAAGCTTAACATAAGTTCCTAAGACACTTATATAATGCAGCTCCATCCAATAGAACAGCATCCTATATACAAATTACTATGAGACTTTATCTTTATAAAACTCCCTGTACATTATACATTTTCCACACTCCTAGACGTGGTAACATGAAGACATCATATGTCACCCCCCACCTGCTCCTTCCTTCCTGCACACCTGAGTGGGGATGTGGCCGGAGAGGACAACCTATAGATGGAGAGACAGGTCAGCACTTACACCAGACAAGTACAACACACAAGCTGCTTAGTTCCTAGTAGATCAGATGATGTAACATTGTTAGTACCAGCAGCCAGCTTGCCGAATGTATGTCACCTAATTGTAATACATACATGTAACCTGTGTCTTACATGTGTGTCATGTTTTATATTATTCATCCTATAACACTACAGATAGAAATGTTACTTGGGAAGTTGAAGATTTAAATATTTAGGGTTATTTCTTTGCTGTGAAGCAGATATAGGCAATAGTTAGCTCAGCAGCTGTTGTGGAACTAAAAGTCCCATAATGTCAGCTGAAGGTTACCTGCCCTTGTGTCATATCTGTATTGTTATGGTGTCCTCATTAGATGGCTGTGTGTGGTCAGAGAAGTGATCAGGTGAGTGTGATCATTATCTGTCCCAGGTGGAGGTATTAGCAGCTGATGGGAGGGGTATAAAGGGCTGATATCACCACTCCTGTCCTTGTGCTGTTTGTCCTGCAGTCAGAATGGGGCTGTGGGTGAGGTGGAGTTGGCTGCTCTTGGTGGCTCTGGTTTATGGCTCAGGATTTGGCACTGCCAGGAAGCATTCCTTGGTTAGGCGCCAGTCTGACACTTGGTGGAGGAATTACCAGCCCTCTGTACCTCAGTGGGGCTCTCCTAGAGGGTCTCATGTGGGGGCTGCTCGGCCTGTGTCAGGATGGGGCCCCTCTGTTAGGTATGATGGTGGAGCTGCTCAGTCTAGACAGTTGCAGCCACCCCAGGACTCTCCTATCAGTGTGCAGTGTGGAGAGGACAAGATGGTGGTGACTGTGGTAAGAGACCTCTATGGGAATGGGAAGCTGGTGAAAGCCTCTGATCTAACCCTAGGTCCCCAGTCCTGCAAGCCTGGCCCCCAGAGCACAGTTACCAGTGTGGTCTTTGAAAATGGTCTCCAAGAATGTGGGAACAGCTTACAGGTATGTTGAACTGTGTAATATATTATATTGTTTCATGTTTGCCCTATGAAGATATCCCTGAAACCACAATTCCCCAGTAGCTAGGAGTCATTGTGATATAAGACACTGGTTATAAACTAATTCATAGGCTGCTTTCTTATAGATCTTGGACCACTCCCAAAATTCTGCCTACATTGTAAGAAACAAGAGCAGTCTACATACTTCCTCCCCTCTAGGTGGTTCTTTTAGTCACAGTTCTGGTAACTACTGTTACTCCCTGCCTCTGTCTACAAATTCTGAGATGTCTGGGGACTGATAATGAGAAGTGCTCATTATCAGTGGACAGTATAGCATATAGTATTGAAGGTTTCCATAGATGCGCTGTAGATCACACTACAGTGGTGTCCACTGATGACACTTGTCTAGAGAACTGCCTGGAGTCTCTTTACTGTTCCTGCCTTGCAGTGTCAATTACCTACGCCTCCTACTGGCCAGTGTAATGTACTATCGGGAAAGTGTACAGGCTTGGTTACATGTATGACATCTGTGTGCCAGGCTAGTCCCTACTACTGTAGATTATCTGTTCTTGAAAAAACAATTGACCCTTACAGACAATGGTAAATAGCATTGCAAACAAAAAATGACTATCTTCCTCAATCTAAGTGTCTCCCAGATGCATTACTGGCAGTGACTTTATTTAATCCTAAACCTCATGACTGCAGGGGAAGGCTAGCAAAGGGGAAAATGCTCAACTGCCCCACAGGTCCATTATCCTCCATATCGGGGAGAAAGGCACCCTGATATGGGCAGATGTTTATGTATTTAGTATGTTGTGACAGGATGGTGGACATAACTGGCCGTAGTCTGTTCCCAATAAAAAAGTCCTAGGTACTCGGCAATCTATGCTTTTTCCCGTATCTTATAGATGTGGGTAACGATCAGCCCTCATGGCGGTTTAGTTATTTCTTGAGAACTTTGTTCTTCTAAGCAGGTGCTCCCTGGTCTTTCATAAATGAACGTACTATGTAAGTGGTGGTGATATTGGGTTTATAGCCACCTACTTGCACTTGCCCTAGGACAATATGTTCCCAGACCCCACTCACTGAAATGGGGTTAAGAGCCTAACGCAAGAGTTGGGTCCACCTCCATGTGTTTGTTCTCCTTTACTGTTATTTATGCTTTGACCAGCAAGTGGAACTCTGACATTCAGATGTCAAGCTTCCATTTAATCATTAGTGTACAATTATTCTCCCAATGCGGAGGAAACTTCTCCTGTCCCTCTTCTAGGTGCACATGAATAGTCCATTCAATTGACCTTTGAATTCATTCACCTCTTAATATTCTCATACCAGCCAACTGGCCTTATCCATTTTCAAACCTCTTGCTACCTCTTTGCTTCAGAACTTGGATGACACTCTGAAATAACTCTTGACTAAGTGTTTGTAGACTGGATGATTAAAAAGCATCTCTACTTTATCTACAGATGACTCCAGACTGGCTGATCTACATAACCAACCTGAACTACAGTCCAACATCTGCCATTGGTGTCCCCATCACCAGGACCAATCCTGCTGTGGTTCCCATCCAGTGTTTCTACCCCCGGTGAGGTTTACACTAACTGCAGCATGTCTTGACTTGTATTTTAAGATTAACATAATTGGTTCCCAGTGACAAACTGATTTCCTGCAGGAAAAAACTGATAGTCAAGGGAGTCTTGGAATGCTCCCATGCATTCTGATTTTGAAACAAGAAAAATATTTTCTTGGGGTTAGCTTTTTGTATTTTAAAGTCCTAGGACAAAGCATGGAGAAGGCTTTCTGGCCTTCAAAGGTGTCAAGATTGCTAGTAGTGCTCTAAAGAAAGATCTTCAAAGCACAAAGAATCCAGGGGAATACCTTATCTACAAGAGGGATACAAGTATAGTGATGTCACGAACACCCCAGCCTGTCTCCGATCCAGCAATCGGAACAGTTGGTTATGACTGTTGCCTTCATTAATTAACAATGAATACACCTTTTTCTGCCACCACTAAGAATTTATTATGGTGTTCTCACATTCAGCAGAACTACTTAATGTTTCACACTGAAATCAAATTAACATGTAGCATGAGCTTCCCTGGGCTTCGTAAGTTCACAAAGAATCACAGAACACACTAGATTAAATTTATTTAATATGAAAAATGTTTTCATAAATTAATAACAGACATACAATATGTTGCACAAGTGAGTTTCAGAAAATAAAATGGAAAATAAAAAAATCAGAGCCCCTACTTACAAGTTCAGGAATTGGTGTGTGAGGAGTACACATTGAGGAGAAATTTACATTTTAGTTGTAATAGTCCATCTCAAAGCAATGAACCCTGTACCACTGATGCAAGTGATTTTTAAACCATTTTTTGTTGGATCTTCACCCCCACCTTACGAATTTTTTTTTTTTTTAACTAAGTTACATGGCTGCCCAAAATACCAGCTTTCAAAGTAAATTATGGATGTCCTGAGACCTGGCATTTTCACAAGACCTGAGCTCTCTCCTCTGCTCATTCGACCTGGCTAAGTCTAACTACTCTACATATACAAACTACTCGGAGATTGTATCTGTCTCTGGGCCTGGCTACTTTCAAAAGACCATTGACATTTGCCTAGGTCAGACTCGGGTCAGTTGACTAAATACACTTTGAAAGCTTAAATAAAATATTCAGTTATTGGTATTTTCTGTTGAATTTATGTATAGGTCATTAGACAAAACTACATTTTGTCACAAGTGGGCTCTTTAAGGGCTCAATAGTGTCCTGTGATTGAATACCACAGCTAGTCACCAGTGACCAGGCTTCTGAAATAAACATGTCTTTCCTCCTCCAATAATTGACACAACAACCTCCTATACTAGCCTAGGAACTTGCTGTGGTTACTGATTATTGTTTACTGGTATAATCAAGCTATAACATATTTCAGATCATGTAGGTGGACAGCCGACTGGTGGTCTTGGTGCTTGTGACCATATTAGTCACTGTTGGACTGCCTGACACATTCCCAAAGTTCACAAAATACTATACCCTGCTTATTAGGAGAGCAAATACTCAGCTGTCAGTATAGGATGCAGAACGGCCAATTGTGAGTTTGCTCCCTCCCCACCATCCATCTCCCTATACACTAAAAAATAGACAACTGTAATTGGGTCTAACCTGGGCAGCACTATGCGTCTTCTTGCAGAAAAGACCTTGCCATGAAAGATCCATAATCTGGCCTCACGTGGCATCTTTTTTCCATTGGTCTACCAGGTATGATTGCCAACAAATTCTGTAGCTTAAGATGCACTACATATATTGTGATTTCTAGAATCTGAGTGCATAGACTTGGCCTTAATACACAACTTCATACTCAAAAATAAACTTGCTATAACTTACAGACCTGATACAGTGTTGGAAACTTTTGGTTACCTTGTCTATTTTGCTTAAAGGTGTTGTGTTGATAATTCTACCTTTACTTGCCTATAATTATTTTTTATTGGTGGGCTTGATTCTCTTATGCAGACATGGTAATGTGAGCAGTAACGCCATCAAGCCAACATGGGTTCCTTTCAGTACCACAGTATCCTCAGAGGAGAGGTTGTCCTTCTCCTTGCAACTAATGACTGGTAAGTGGAGTAGGGGGAAGATGGTGTTGTGTCTAGTTCTCCTCATCTTCTGTTTACTTCTGTTTACAGGTGACTGGAGTGCTCCCAGATCTTCATCTGTCTTACAGCTGGGGGACATGTTCTCTATAGAGGCCTCTGTGGACACCCAGAATCATGTCCCTATGATTCTCTTTATTGATCGCTGTGTGGCCACGGTGTCTCCTGATGTGAACTCCAACCCTCGCTATGAGATCATTACTTCCAATGGGTATGTCATGCAGGGTCACAGGGTGGGGCACATAACTTTGGCACTGGAAGAGTTTGAACTTAACCTGCCAACATGAACTTGTCGGTAGGCTAAATGCCAACAAGGTAACTTTCAAGGGTCATTTAACAGTTTGTCAAAAGTCTAACCATCTTGTTCTACAGGTGCATGATGGATGGTAAACAAGAAGATTCCTCTTCTGCCTTCATATCCCCAAGACCCCAGTCTGACAAGCTCCAGTTTACGGTTGATGCTTTCCGCTTTATAGGGACGGATGTTTCTGTGGTGAGAATTGACTAATCCAGCTTATAAGACTGTACCCCTTCAACTGTAATGGCTTAATATATCTAGACATGAGTTTTTCCTCTTGTGCCCATTTCAAATCTCCTAGGTCTACATCACTTGTTATCTAAAAGCTGCTGCTGTCAACCAGACCCCTGATCCCATGAACAAAGCCTGTTCCTATAGGAAAACTTCTAGCAGGTGAGGATGTTCTCCAGTAGCTTCTGTCTTTATACTTTAGAGCAGTAAAGTAATGTGATCCTCTTGGAGGAAACTGTGCCCCCAGGTAAAACTGAATGGAATGCAATTGTACAGGAACCTAGATCATGATTAAAGTATATGGGGGGGGGGTGCTCTCGCTGGAGGCAGCCATCTTATGAGCAAGACAAATATACAGCCTATCATAATAGAAGTGCTTATGCCTCAGTGGTGTCTCTGGGGTTTAGCTGGATGATGGGCTGTTGGTTATTTTATTGGCAAGCAAATATTTATATCCACTGTATATATTAACTGGTTAACTTGACACTAGGGCAGGGCCTTTATTTGGAGTATTGGGAATGTTCCCACTATAATAACCTGATCTCTCCCTATAGCTGGTTTCCTGTGGAAGGCTCCAGTTCAATCTGCCAATGCTGTGACACTGGGAACTGTGCTGCTGGTCAGAGCAGAAGACTGGTATCTGGTGGGAGACCAAGAGGACTTGGCAAGAGAGAAGTTGCAGTCGGTAAGTTCCGAACACTATGCTTGCCATCAAAACAAAATGGCTGCCTACTTCAAGTTGTATAAATGTTACCCTCTTGAAGATCCTACAAGCCCTTTAATCCCTCTGATCACTAAGCACAGGGGAGTGAGCAGGGGTAGGGATATTATGTCTCATGCTGGTTAACAAAACTTCTATAAGGCATGGGTTTGCTTACATAGGGTCAATAGCTAGACAATTAATGGGAAAGTCCTTTTATTAACCCTTTCACTTTAATGTCAGCAATGACCAGTGAGGAGGGCTGTGCAGATGAAGTACAGTGTATTCCCTCCAGGTATGCTGCATGTCCTTCTGCACAGTGCAGAGGTGTTGTGTAAGTCTGCTTCCCACTGTAATAAGATTAAAAGCAGCTGGCTGGGACACCACAGGTGACAGCTTGGTGGGCTGCCTACCACCCACCACTGAAATAGACTCTGCTCTGCTCAGTTTGTGTGGGTGGACATTGTGGTTCAAGCAGTTTGACTTGTGGCCTAAAATGAGGACTGAACATATAACTGTCCTAGAAGGGCAGCTCATCGGTATCAAATTAGAAACCTGGCAGTCATTGGGAGCTCTTCCTATGCTCTGCAGGCTGTCTAAAGCTGACCACACATCAACCAATCCTACTGCTTGGCATAAAAGCTGTGGCTGGATCACTTCCAGCATGGCTGGGCTCTGGTGTGTGCAAAATGATGGCACATACTGGCCAGTAATGGTCCTCCTGACACTTACCACCATTCCTGGAAAACATGGCATGGAGGTTCTCAGGACTGTTGCCTGACTTCACCTGGAAGTCCACAGTAAAATTGTTATGGCTGTGTGATTGACTGACATGTTCACTGCACAGTAACTGCCCTCATAATTGAAAATATATTTTTATGTTCCATAAAATTTAACATAAGGACTGCTACATGGGCTCTGAAAGTGGTTTGGATGTACCCTAAAACTGTAGACTAGTAGCATTCAAAGAGAGCCATATGTGCTTGGTTTTGTGTAACCCTCAGCAGTCCAGCATTGCAGGACATTCCATAGGTCTGCAGTAAGTTAGTCTGGTTGATTATGTAATTTGGCATGGTTTCAGCACATCGGGGTGGAGTGTAAAATGGTTCTACTTCAGAAGGTGGGAGTACTTGTAGAATTCTTTGAGTTTTTTTTTTTGTTAGCTGTTTAAGCACTCTATCAAGAGCCTGTCCTTGCAGGATCTGATTCTGGGATAAGCTCAAGCCTATACATGTTCCTGTGTGCAGCTGTTATGTTAAATGTGTTCCATAATGTTAACTTCAGACACAATTGAACAAGGATGTATCTTAAATTCTACTCTTCCCTGTAGGTCCATCAGAAGAACATGGATTTGCAACATTGGGTCCTCTACTAGTGGTTGGAGCAGAACGTGTCCAAGCTTCCAGAGCAACAGCTGAGTCTGGACACATAGAACTGTGGGTGCTGGTGACCATTGTTTCAGTCAGTCTGGTTGTTGTAGCTGGCTGTTTTATTCTGACTGTAAAACATGTCCTGAAGAGATGGGATAATGTACTGGTTGTAGAGAAATAAAAAGCTTTATAAACTCTGTTCTTGGGTCCTTCTGGTATCTGACAGGGGTTGTTATATTGCACTAGTGTAGGGTTAATTTAGTCACTGCAGCTGTATCCAGCAATTTCTCTAAACAGCTGTTAGACCAAAAACTACAACAATTGGAGAACAATTACAACTTTCTAAATGTAGCTGGCTGATCACCTTATGTCTGATCTTGGCATTGTTTCAAAATAATGAACAGCCCACTCATCAGCCTGGAAACCATACAACAGGTTTAAGGCCTTTGTCAATTGCCTAATCACTGACCTTACCATGGTAATGAAAGCACGATCTACAATTGCAATACCAGCTTCCAGTAAACATATTTTGCAGGGATACAGAATTTATGTACAAATGTCTTGTGTACATGTGCCCCACACTAAGGTTTTTGCATGAGGTCTGACCCTTTTAACGATGTTGGGAAGGTGCACTTCACCTTTGACACATCTTTTGGGCTGAACTGATGGCCATGAGAATCTGTGCACTAGAAAATACCTCAATGATGTCGCTGATTAATAATGAATGTAATTTATTATAATAAACCAGCAAAATGGCTGTCGGGTACACAAACACCACATACAACCACAAGACTAATTAGGGTAGAAATGAATATTGTGAGTCTTATAGAATTTCTTTCCGGGCTCTAACCTTGAACATGGTAACATAGTTGATGTTGAAAAAAGACACCAGTCCATCAAGTTCAACCTATTTGGATCTCCTGTGATCTCGCTTATATTTGAAATTGATCCAACTGCCAAACTGTTTCAATTGTGAAGATCCCCCATACCCAATATTGCAGTCCTATTTTTATCCTATATCCACTACTATCCTTCATTTTTATTAACTGTCATATCACTGGACAAGGTAGTAGGAACTTGAAATATACATAGATCGGACACCAGCTCCTCACTGTAGATGAGGTTTAATTTAAATTATCTAATCTTCTGGTGCCGAGGGGTTTGGTTGTTTCAGAAGAAATATATTTTGGGATCAAATCTCTACTACCAGACTTTGGCTGTTTAGTTTACAGTGGATTAAATGGGGAAACAGCTGAGTATGATCTGCAGCAGGTATTGCATGGCTGTTGCCTGTAGAAATCAGCTATATGCTTGGATGGCATTTCTCGTGGTACTTCAGTTTTAGAGACTCTTCTATATATTAAGTACAATTCCTGTGAGTGACTTATTTCTGTGATGCTGTTGTCTGAACAGGACCCACCACTTGCCAAATTAAAGGTCATTGTCTATAGAATTACAAAAAATATTGCTGTTGTAATTTCTTGCATCACTTTGGAGTTTCTGTGCAAAAGTACACCTGCAACTTACAACAATGCATTTCCATTGTCCTCTGAAGAAAAGGGACAGTTGGTAATACACCTGTGCACCTGCTGGTTGCTCTGGAATCCAAACATAAATTCTCCCTGTGTGCCATCTGGGTGACGTGGAACATATGACCTGCTGGGTGGTCTGGAAACTGACATATATCTGCAGCTAGATATATAAGCTTGTCTTGCAGGGACCTGAATCAGACTGCTGTTATATTATTCACTTATTCTTGATCTTTGTTGGCAACAGACTTGCCAAGGGTCCGCCCTGTGGTTGAACGCTTAATGACAATGAAGAGACTGCTGTTATGACTGATGGAGAGCCTCCATCACATGAACTGATTAAAGCATTGCAATGAAAGACTCCAAAATATTTAAACTCTCCATTTACATTACAGTTTAATTTAAGGCAGTTACTGCTGGGTTTCCCTAATTGTATATTACACTCCATGTGTTAGGATTGTGATGTGCTTATTGACTTCAAATGGCTGACTCTGAATCAAGTAGGCACTTGCTTGTTCCTTATATAGCACCTCCATTTTATGTAACACTCTAATTGTCAACAGTCCCTGCCCCATTGAAGCTTTGCCTAAATGCCCTACCTCCGTATGTTTTTTTTTTTTGTTTTTTTTTTTTTGTAGGTCAGCAAGATAACCAACCAGGATAACCCACACAATTATGGGGAACATTCAAACTCAAAATCCAGTCCCACCACCACTGCATTTCAGGGCACCTTCGAGTCCTGCTCCCCAGAGGTAGACGCCTCAGGCTCCAAACACATCTGTCCTTCTGGCTTCAGACCAAGGAGACTCACTCCTTCAGGGTGTCCCGAATCAACCATACTAGGTCAGATGCTACACTTGAGCTTAACCAAAAGAATTAATCGAGATTGACATTTTAATCTCAAACTGAACATGGTAACTGGATCTAGAGATACATGGTAACTGGAAAATATATCAGTTCCCTTGTTTGATTCACAAGGGCAGCATTACTGCACCAATCTACGTTACTAGTAGCATAAGTAAAACAAGGTATTTGAAAGCTCCACTCTTGGCTATTGGTGAATGTTTTGCCCATCAAGAAGTGCATAGTACTAGTATTTGAATTTTTTGTGTATGTGTGCAGCCCACCTTCGTCTATCATCACTTTTCATACAGCAAATTACGAAGCACTCTACAATTGGGTATCTACTTGTCTAAATATCTACTGATGCCTCTGTCCATATGACATCTGATTGTTAGACTCTTCACTCTCCAAGAAGCATGCTGTCTAATGGTCTAAATTTAGTGTGTAGCGTTTCAACACTTATCTCTTGCCCCTTACACTATCTTTTTTTCTTTTTGTTATATAAGTTATCTAATGAGCCTGCTTCAATTGGTGGCATGGCAGATGACCATTATTGCAGCTGCTTCAATGTTCTACATTCGGTCTCAATGTTGAAAATGCCCCAAAAGATCCTCACATGCAAACACCATTTTTTTTTCTTCACCTAATATAGATGTCGCTGAATTGACCCTTAACAACTTGACAAGTCTTGGAAAAATACAAAAAAGTTCAGAATAGTAATTTTTTTTTGAAGGGGTTTTGCTGCTGACCATCACAAACAGCCAGCTTTTTCCCACTTAATAGATGTTTCTGCCCCACACAAGGATAGTTTTTTGTCAGTATACTTAAAATGTTATAGGTATAATAGTGCTTTTCATCTGACAAGTAGTTATAAGCTACATAGTTGGAGTCTCAGGAAGTTTACATCACCATGTTATGATGGATCTAATTCACTGCAGGCACAAGCAGTATGGTGGGTTTTGTAAATGTATGACCTGGCAGGAAGTGAGGCTGTGAGCTATGCATGCAGGGAAGGTCCTGTGGAAGTTGACCCAGAACTCATTCACACTTCACAGGAGTCAAGACCTGATTGGCCCATGACTATACTTTCAGACTCTAGACTATCACTTGACATGACTGAATGCTCAGGTGGGCTTTTGGGAAAACATCAACCAGTGGTGCTTCCTATTGCCACGAGGTCTGGTTGGGTGTCCAAACCTAATGGAATAACAGGACTATGTAACTTATCTCCCATTAGCTTTCTGCTACATCCTACCCACTGCCACTTTAGGCCTCACCCATTATCTGTATCTTGGAAGGATGTAAATGTATGACCGGCCACAGTCTGGTAGGAAGTGAGGTTGTGGACTATGTATACAGGGAAGTTCCTGTTCTTTGTTCTGTAATCTAGTTATGTAAGTTAAACAAGTTATGTTACACTCCTGAGAGTTGTCAATCTAGTCTTTCTACACCCACATCTACAGTTCTGCCTACTGTCATCATCCAGCACTCACCTGAGCCTGCGTGACGTGTATGTGACAAAGGGTTAATCAAAAACAACCACCTGGTCTGTTTAAAAATTAAAACATTCTCCCTGTCTAACCTCCGCACTAACTTTGCCTTACCAATCATGCCACCACCAAGGTTTTTTGTGAAGAGCCGACACTGCTACCCCGGAAGCCTTCAGTTCCGTCTTTAATCTAATCTATTACAATTTACTTTTATGCATCCAGTACCTATGTAGATTATTAATTTGAAAAAGAACATACAGTAAAAAAAAAATCTTGCATTATTATTACCTGATAATAAAGGCATTAATGTTAATAAAAAGTGTTTTTTTTCCTATGAAATATATTTATTATAATGTTATTAATGTCTACTGAGCATAACATTTTTATAGTTGTTTGTACACATGTTATAGCATGCAAGACTGACCTCAGCACTGATCGGGATTTCGACCAGCCCTGTGGCTGGACCAAGAGATATGGCAGAAAGGCAAATAACTTTCAGACACTCAGAGCTTGATTCAGATGTGATAACATGCACTTAACATTGGCATAACCCTACTGTAAATTCACTACAGCAAAATACCCTTTCCCCACCCAGTTCAGTCCCCGAAATTGTCACTGCAGAATGGAGAGTGACAAGAACATTGCTACCCCTGTTTCTGTGTGAGCAATGGCACTGAGCAATGTCACTGGAGAATGGAGAGTGACAAGAACATTGCTACCCCTGTTTCTGTGTGAGCAATGGCACTGAGCAATGTCACTGGAACATGGAGGGTGACAAGAACACTGCTACCTCTGTTTCTGTGTGAGTAATTGTGCTGAGCAATGTCACTGCAGAATGGAGAGTGACAAGAACACTGGTACCCCTGTTTCTGTGTGAGCAATGGCACTGAGCAATCTCACTGGAGAATGGAGAGTGACAAGAACATTGCTACCCCTGTTTCTGTGTGAGCAATGGCGCTGGATCTCCTGGGGAGGGAGGTACTTATGGAATCCAAAACCTGTGAGATCCGACAACGCAACAATGACGTTTTGCCACGATTCAGATCAGAGGAAGCGCGAAAGTAACAAGCCGGGTCGCGAGCCTACTCGGATCCCCTAAGTTCGTGTGGGCTCGGTTTTCAGAAAACCGAGTCTGAGCATCTCTATCCAAAGTGATTTTAAATGCAAATTAGTTGTTTATGACCTTTTTTCAATTACATTTCAAGTCTTGTTTTATTTACACTGGCCTAACTTCTTAAAAGAATGTCCTTCAAAGATGGTTTTACATCCACACAACAGGTCATTTACATACCAAACATGACTCGAGTATGATATTTGAGAAAATATGATGTGACATTTTCCTGTACCTACTTCCCTTCAATCACACGTATCCCAGCTGCTCTGGCCCAGCAGTTGAGATTTCCGGAGCTATCCCTAATGTTATTGAGGTAACCTTAAAGAGAGATTTCAAAGACCTCAGTTTTTATGACCCATGTCATAAATTGGTACTGGTCACTCGTCTGTCTAATACGATGAATTAATTCATAAACACATATTTGCAGTTTTACATGCCTAGTAATTAGCTTGCATATGACACCTACTGTCAATATTATGATGGTACAATAATGAACAGAAAGGTGAAGGGGCATGAACATTTGAAAGCCATGAGGTAATGCATTTTTTTTAACCCCTTCATCTTTCTCTCTAAAATAAAGTGTTTTTTTGAACTGGCTGAGGTACAGGTAGCAGCGCAGGAGTGCAACAGCTGTCAACCCCACCAAAACCAGCAACTAGTCCATCGTCGCTGGCCCAGTGAGTGTGTCTTCAGGCCATGTGTCAACCTCTTTGGGATGTCTGAAACTGAGGTGGTCTGTTGTTATTGCCTCCCACCTCATGACATTCTGGACACCCTGCACATAGTGACCCATCACTCCAGATTCGTGACCTGGTAGCTGTGTGGCCTAGGAGTACACATGACTCCTTTGCCTTCTGGAAATCAGGGATTATTATTATCATTATTTATAGGGCGCCACAAGATTTCTGCACCGCTGTACATAATATAAACAGTAGACATTACAGGGTAAAACAGTAGAGAACAAAAACCGAGCAAACCAAGACCCCAGAAGCTCCAGACATAGCAATTATAGAGAAGTTGGAGCAGAAGAACTGGTATAGAGACAAGAGGGAGATAGGCCCTGCTCATAAGAGCTTACATCCTAAAGGATGGGCAACAGACAGCAGGCACAAAGGGAGTCAGAAGAGGGATCAAGCTCAGGAGGAGAGAGTAAGAGCCGTGAGGAGAGAGGTGAAGAGAATGAGCATAGAGAGAGGATTAGGTAGACGGCTGGTAGGCTTTGAGGAAGATGTGAGTTTTAAGTGCCCGTTTGAAGGAGCACAAGTTAGGGGACAGTCAGATGGAGCCTGGAAGGTCATTCCAGTAATTAAATTACATAAAGCTATACTCCATTTAAATGTACCTGGGGGTGTTAGAGTCTCCATGAGATATGAGCTTCGTCCATTGTCAATGCGACCCACCACTTGCACTATGTCGTCATTGATACAGGCCAATACCGTGGTCTCAATGGGACTGAGGTCTAGTTCGGCAGGGGGAACACCGCCTGTTCCGTGAGCATGCCTGTGGTGGTTCCTCAACTTGTCCTTACGTCTACGCTTAAAGTCTTGCCACCTTAGAGAAAACTTCACAAACAACAATGTTGACAAATGAAAAAATACGTTTCCACATTTTAAAAAAAAAATGTTAAGTAGCGGTGTATGATTTCATAGTTAACATTTTTTTTTCTTCAGCCATCGAACATCGTATAGGAGCCACGGCATTGACCTGAGTAGTTATTTCATCCCAAATTCTAGATTTTGATGGTGCCAAAAGCTGACATATATAGCTGATGATGATAATGATGAGTACGACGAGTGGTGGAGTGGAGCCTCTCGACTGCCAGCTCCACCAATATCTGTTTTTCTTGGCTGGAAAGATTGGGCTGCCTCTGCTTACTTCCTGCGGAGGTGGAGGAGTCAGAGGCCTGACCATGTTCTTCTTCAGATAGACCTAGAAATAGTTATTCTCCTTAAATGCTATGGAAACTGTTACATATAGGGCCATATTACTTACCACAAAATGAATTGTAATCCTTCCACAGAAAGGGCAGCTGGACATGTACTATGTAAATAGAAATCCACAGTGTCACAATACTTACCCTTCCACGTTCCCCCGCCGCTCCGTCGGACCCGGAAGCCGCACTTCCGGGTTCGGCGGTCACGTGACCGCTACCTAGGGCGGTCACATGATCGCTACCAGGGCGGGGAATTCAAATGGGACACTGCATAAATACATAGCTCTGACACTTGGAGAGTGTCAGAGCAACTTACCAGTTCCTGGCTCCTGATTCCTGTGTTCTCCCTTGTTCCTGCTTCCCGTGTGTTGACTCCCAGTGTACCGACCCTGCTTGTTCACTCTTCTGGATTCCATTGTCCTCTGTGTACTGACCTGGCTTGTTGACCTTCCTTATTGCCTGTGCTCCTGACCCGGATTGCCTCACGCTCCCTTCCTCTATACGTTTATCTGCCTTCCTGTGTACCGACCCGGCTAGCTGACCACGCTTCTGTTCTGGTGACCCGTGTACCGACCCGGTTTGATTGACTCCGAGACCACTTCCTGATTCTGTCTGCATTGTCTGCCTGTGTACCGACCCGGCATGTCCGACTACTCTCATCTTGCTCCTACTCCGCTGTACTACATCTTGGGGCAAACCTGAGGACCGCGACCTGCGACTCCTGGCAGGAAAGCCCATCCCGCCTTGCGGCGGTTCTTGGTGAATACCGGGGAGATCGTTAGACTCTGCACCTCAGGTAAGCCAGCGCTAATCAAGATTAGTAGTGAATCCTGTAAATCCGTTACACACAGAAACCTCAAGCAAAAAAACAAAAGAAAGGCTTCTTCTAAGCGCTCCCTATGGACTGCTGCCGAAGTGTATAAATAGGTACCACAAAACCTATATAAATATCAGAAACAATCAAAACAAATGCACCAATAGGCGCAAACCCATACTAATAGACAAAGTGTACGTTCTTGTATCAAAAAGTCACCAAATTCTTTTGTAATGGAAAGATCGCAAAGATCCAGGTAACAAATTGCCTGGAAAGTATTATGCCAGAGTTTGACATGTTCTTTGTTTTTTATATCACTGCATATGAGAAGACTTCGAAAGAACGGGAATATAATTGAGGATTTACTAGTGTTTAGTCTTTAAGTAAGTGCACTGAAAAGGGCGAGGGCCCTGTCAATACAGTTTTCCTAATATTCACATGGCTTTTAATTTTTATAATTACGTTATTTCACCCATATCCACTAATTATATCTTTATGGGTTTTATGTAGTGGAAATTAAATATGTCCTTTCAGATATACTAGGCATATACTTGTCTCCTTTTCTTCCTATATAATGATCGCATGGCTATGTGGAAGTCCAACAGAATTGTGAATGAGTATTGAAATATCGGCACCCTACAAGAACCATCAATAACGTTGGTGTCTCCTAATCCATCTGGTTTTTATCAATATATCTCACCAGTTTTGCGATCTTTCCGTTACAAAAGAATTTGGTGACTTTTTGATACAAGAACGCACACCTTGTCTATTAGTGTGAGAAACCTCACACAGTGGCTAAGTGGTTAGCACTTCTGCCTCACAGCACTGGGGTCATGAGTTCAATTCCCGACCATGGCCTTATCTGTGAGGAGATTGTATGTTCTCCCCATGTTTGCGTGGGTTTCCTCCGGGTGCACCGGTTTCCTCCCACATACTGGTAGGTTAATTGGCTGCTATCAAATTTGACCCTAGTCTCTCCCTCTCTGTCTGTGTGTGTGTGTGTGTGTGTTAGGGAATTTAGACTGTAAGCTCCAATGGGGCAGGGATTGATGTGAATGAGTTCTCTGTACAGCGCTGCGGAATCAGTGGCGCTATATAAATAAATGGTGATGATGATGATGAACCTCAAGTAGTCATTCTCCTTAAATGTTATGTAGAGTGTCACAAATAGGACCATGTTACTTACCACAACATCACATGGATAAAAGATCTCTCTTTTAAGAATCCTCTCCCCAGCAGCACAATCATTTTGGCCATGCACAAAATGTCAGGGCTGAATGATTGATTCAGCTGCAGTTTAATAGCGGATTCTCCAGCATAAGCCCCAGTAGGCCAGGCTCAATTCCCATCCCTGATTGTCTGGATACATCACAGTTCTTCATTTAATTGACAGGTTAGTCACCCATCTTACTAATGGCATTGAATTATTCCGTTAGATGCACCTACGAGCAATGCGAACCAATAGCTGTGCAGGATGTTGAAAATTCTCATTCACTTGCAAACACGCGAGGAGCAACGCTCACTCATGATGAGCTGCTGGTCCTGACAGCAAAACTTGACCGTTGCTTTTAGCCTGCAGCTCAGTATGTCAGCAATACAGAGAATGTAAATGCATACAGGGCCGTCCGCAAGCGGCTGCGTTTGCAGTTGGGGAAAAGGTGCTCAGTCTTGCAGCTCCAGCAGCGATGGAGCGATTTAAGGAGACAGCCCGACTTCCTTGCTGAATTAAGGGCAGAGATAGCTAGGTGTAAGTTCGCTATTAATTACACCTAAGTGTCATATCTAAGTGCCCCATTAATATAATATACATTATAATATAAAATATAATAACATGTAATATATTCTCCAATCAAAAACAAGATAGCTTATAATAAAATTCATAGCTCCAAAGACCACCCTTGCTAGGTCTTAGTCATGTGTGTAATTAACTATGTTACCTGTCAGGTCAAGTCCATATGAAACTGGTGTAGTGGGGTGTTTATTTGGCCAATGATGGGTCATGTGTGGTCTTGGATATTTCACATTGCTAGCTAACATTATCTGCATGACTCTATCATCATCATCATCATTTATTTATATAGCGCTAGAGATGGTCACTGACCCCCGTGTTTTGGTTTTGTATTCGGTTTTGGATCTGGATTACCTTTGTGTTTTGGTTTTGTTTGGTTTTGTTTTGCTATTTTTGAAAAAAAAAAAAAATTTTGGGTCTAAAATAACCTAATTTAGTGCTCCACCAGTTTCTTAGATAAGTGAGGTAATTCTAAAGCTAATAAATTATGAAAAAACAGTTGAATCCCTGGAAGGTCGTCCTTAATGCGAACACATTTGTCTGCAAATTATACAGACAAACCTGGTTGTCTACCTTATTAAAGTAATTCTATCGTTTTAAAATAAGCATTGCCCAATCAATTGTATGTGTGTCCAAAGCACAAAGTGATTTATTTTTAACAGATGTAAATAGTCAACAATTCAATACATTATTATATCATGATAAAATACAGTACAGCACAGCCAATACCAAAAGATAAGTACATACCAATGCAATCGCTTGCGCACGCTGCGCACCCACCGGACCCGATGGACAATATTCTGTATAGAATATTGTGTCAGAGTTGACTGAGGCCCCAGTGAGATGCAGCTAATATATATACAGTCAGTGTTTCATTGTGAACAAAAGAGATGACGTAGATTGTTTCTATAGGTCCAGACGTTGGGTGGGTCCAGGCCAGACAGGTAATAGGTTGATTCACTCTAAGGAATCCAAAGGTGGGGGTCTTCTCTCCAGGGGGTCTGCTCCTTTTCATAGCAAGTATCATACAAAGGTTTTACTCTCTAATATCAATAACTAAAGTATGCAATGTTCGATCTCTTCGCCGACTGCACCGGACAGCTGCTGATGATTAGGGCTTCAATATGATATCAGGCATGACACCTTTCCTATTACCTAAACCTTTAATAACACTACAATGTACATATAATCAACATATATATATATATATATATATATATATATATATATATATAGACTAATAATAAACCGAATACTATCTGCTCCTGAATTACAGTGTAACAGAACCAATATGAAATTATATAAATAACTAACTGTTGTAATGCGAGTGTGTGCGTGCGTATTTTACCGTGCGAACGCACCACGTCACGTAACACGTGGCGTACGCTTCGCAATACGCACGGCAAACCAATATTAAACCAATATACTTTCGTTCATCCAACTATACGACTTTGACAGTCCACCCTTTGATAGTACAATAAACTATCACCTTAAAGATGTTATAAGCAGGATCTCAGTACCACGTTTCATTGTTATGTGATACAAATCCCCCTTGGTGTATGTCCACGCTGTTTGTAGATCTAAACAAGTTATCATAAGAGAGAGTCTTAATCCTCTAAACGACTTCTTCTTTTACTATAAACCGTACACTTCTGGAGCTTGGAGATAACCTTTTGTATGCCCTTCAAGGGTGCAATAAAACACTTAATACATTATTTGGAAAGGTACATGGTACAGTAGAACGTGTATCAGCTATACAGAATTCTCTACTACAGTTCTTCAAGTTTAACAGGTTCTTCTGTCCAACGCATGTCTTTAAGCTCAGAATACATTTAAACACTTCATGTTCATCAATAGCATCATCCTATGTCTATCAATAATGTCATATGCAATCTCCTTCAGCTTGCGTTAATATACACACATCTAATAATGTCACCAGTTCTTTTCATCAACACTTGTGGGCGGGCTATTGTCTGTTTGTTCTTCCCAGTCTCTCAATACTCAGATTTAACAGTGATCGGCATGCAAAGCATTGGGAGACTTCAGACTAAGGGACCTAGGTGTCCTACTTTTTCCCTTAGTGACCTCCCGCCTATAGTTCGGGTACCTCAAGAATATTTAGTGGATAGAGAACTAATCCTACTTGATATAATCACTGAGGCATGTGTGAGCACGCCCAGCACTTTGTTTGGTCTAAAACCTTACCCTTCCAAGAATGATAATCATTCTCAAGGATGCCTGCTCAAGTCCGAATATTACTGGACTAGCATCTCTGGGTGTGTCTCTTTCTAACTATGGGGTCGCCATACTTACGGACGTAATGCTACTCAGACAATAGCCCCTCGCACTTTCTCCAAGCTCCAAGGTTTCCAAATTTTCCTTTACCCCTGAATTGAATAGAGTAATTGACCGGACTGATTATGCTACTAACTTCTTCCTCCCCAATACCTCCTTATCATTACCCGAACCAGTCTCTGTCACCTGCTAATAATCAAAAGAATTAACCGTCCTGAGAAGAGAGTGAAATGAGAGAACACAAAAGAGGAAAAACTACAACTTCATGCTGGACAACAGTCTTAGCCTTTGGCTCAGGTGCTACTAACTGCATTCGAGGCCTTCCAGTACAAACTCATGAGTGCCCTTGGACCCTTCTCTGAGTGTTGGCTCCTCTGCAGTGGGTGGTATGGGCACCAGTGTGTCTCTGCTACCCTTGAAGCCGTGAGGCTGGTAGCCTACACCTGGTACCTGTCTGGCAAATAACCTAAGCTTAAGAAATTACTGCTCCACAACTTACTCTCCTGATCCAACATCCTGACAGTTAGTGTGACCTTTCAGGAAACAGTGTTTTGGACGTTCTTGGTTATGTCTCACTATTTACCTTCTCTCAAGGTCTAACCTAGCCTCCCAGTTACAATCTCATCTCACGAGGGGTCAAGAACATTTCAAAAACTGACAGGTTAGGAGTCTGCCCAGGGGTGATCTCTTGGTAGCGGGAAAGGACTAGTGGCACTTCAATCAAGTTCCAACTCTTATTCTATTCAATTCAGTCTACCGAGTACCACTACTTTATGTTCACACTGGTTTATGGCTAACTGAAAGTATGTGATTTGTTACCACTACTCATACATTATACATCTATTATCAATAACATGAATACCCCTATCATCTATTATAACTCTAGGACTATCACATTAAATAACAAAAGCTTTGAGTATGATACAGTAATACATTAGACACATTTCAATACACCTCTACCCAGACATATTTCATTGGTACACCTGTGTATACTTGAGGATCCTGCATGGTGGTAATTGGATGACGTGCATTTGTTTTACCTGGAGGAAAACCCATCAGCAGGAGGGATATGGGATGGCTCTATTAGTCTACCTTGTCCATCTCTCCAGAGTCCACCAGACTACTCACCACATCACCTTCCAGACAGTTTATCCCTCAGGTAACACAAATCTTCCTATATTAACCAATATGTGTATGCGTGCATGTGTGTGTGTGTTCACCTTTTTAAAACTAAAACAATACAATGAAAGACAAACAAAACATAGATTTGTTAGCTGTCACATAAAACCCTGTTGTCTATTTGACAGCTATGTTCTCCCTGGTGTGACAGCCCTGTATGGTTGTGCGTGTAAGTGTGGACCTTACTAGCAGCTACTTCAGTTGGTAACTGTGTCACTGTCTAAAGTCCTCTATGTAGTGTCCTAATCATGTGCTGGTATTGCTATAAAACGATTTCTCAGTCACCTCAACATCGCCCTCTAGACTAGAAAAATGCTAAAGACCAATGTATATCAATCGATTTTCCCTCTGCCAACTCACATGTCATTCTCAGTACCTCATATTCAGCTACTTGACTAAGTGGGAAAGGCAAAGGGGTCTCTTTCTATAACACTTTCTTCAAATATAACAGTATCCAGTACATGCCTGTCTAACAGTGAAAAATATGAAACATGAAAATTCTACACTTTCTAGGGTTTCACATTATGTCGTATCTTGTGGTAAAAATCCTACTCCAATGTTCTACACAGAGATGCATATCTGTATGCCTATCTTCTAGCAATCTC
The DNA here is from genome assembly GCA_036250195.1 of Mixophyes australis. Classification (NCBI taxonomy): domain Eukaryota; kingdom Metazoa; phylum Chordata; class Amphibia; order Anura; family Limnodynastidae; genus Mixophyes; species Mixophyes australis. The sequence continues at coordinate 30,769,907 of JAVHZZ010000004.1, read as the reverse complement.
CTGTCTCCACCCTTTGTGCATCCATAAAAACACATTTTTGTACAGGAGGCACGAACGAAAACAATAAAACAAAACAGATATGCAATCTATAAAACATGAATCGTATTTCCACAACAGAACCTTTCTGCTTAAAAAAAAATCAGCAGTTTCTATACACATAAAAACAAAACCCCTGACTGTTTCTGTAACTCATGTCAATCTAGTGTGTGTATCTCTGAATTTGTATTATGTAAAAAAATAAAATATGTTTTAGCCCCATTGTTGAGACTGTGTCTGATTTTATCTCTACCAGAGCAGAGAGAGAGAGAGAGGGAGAGAAAGAGAGAGAGAGAGAGGGAGAGAGGTAGAGAGAGAGAGAGAGGTAGAGAGAGAGAGAGAGAGGGAGAGACTAGCGTTTGTGTAAAGAATGGGAAATAGGAAAGCAATGAATGATGGGAATACAAAGGTTTGAATACAAACATACATGTAGAAAGGGAGATTTTTACAACAAAATGACAGCTGGATTGGACTCTGACTCTATGGGGAAATGGCTGTATTCATTCCACTGCTCCCCTTAGCTATTTGCTAACTATGACCCCTCCCCATACTTGACTAGGGGGTCTTAACAGTGCAATCCAGTGTCGTCCGTCATTTGTTCATTAAGAACTCGGTATCTCATTGACTACATACCTTTTCAACAGACTTTTCTAACTTATGATAGAGAAATGTAAAAATTTACTCTTAGTGACTCATATTTTCTCTGAAATACATAAAATGATATTTTGGAGCAAAGTATGTACATACTTCATTATTGGATAATGATTCTCAGCCAAACAAATTATCATGAGTCACTGCAGCCTAAAACAAAAGAGTGTTCCAATTGTCTATTGTTAATTTGTCTTTCAAGAGGGATTCTTCTATTTCTCTATCTCCCCTTTTGATCACTAAGTCTATACTCCTTTTGTGTCCCCTTTACCTGTGAGAAGAAAAACAAGATAGTTATCTTAAAACAGCAAACACAACAAACATTTCTATTCTTTGCCATCGGCTAGCAATTTAGGAAAACAAACATTTCACAACATAAATGAACAAACAAAATCAACAAAGATTACTTTTAAAAAAAATAAGTTTCTTTCTACATTTTGCACCTTACTGCTCACCACAGATTAACTCTAGAGTCGGCTATATTTCTCCCCCAAAATATTAGTTGTTACAGAGTGTGCAATCAATTAAAGGGGAACCTCTGAGAGAAGTGTACGCCTCCTTTGTGGATGTCTATGTGATTTCCAACCCAGGTATCCATTCTTCTCTCTACACAGTTCCTACTCATGTGTCCCTTCTTATGGCAGTAGAAGCACGTCCCTGTCATGTCTGCACAATGTTTTGCTAGGTGTCCTATTTTATTGCCTTGAAAACACTTCCTCAACTCGTGTTGTTTCTCTTCCTTTTTACAATCTTTCCTAATGTGTCCTTCTTCTCTGCAATTGTAACATCTCACTATTCTGGGTTTCCTGTTATGTGGGTTGTATTCTGGTGGTCGTGTGTGCAGTCCCTCTAGTGCTGGGATACTTATCATCATTACCCTATCACTTAGTGTCTCTTTCTGTTTGTTTATACTTTTATCATGTTCTATAGCTGACTCCCTGAGAGCACTTACAGTGGTTCCTTTCCAGTATGGTAATGAAGTTTGCACCCTTCTTTTCAAGTTTTCCCTGAGGCCATCCATTAGAACTTTAACAGCAACCTCTCTGTAATATGGATTATCTTTTATGTCTGGTACCCCAGTATATTTGCCCATTGCTATCAGAGCTCTGCAAAAATAGTCTGTTGCATTTTCACTATCTTTTTGCCGGATACTAAAAATTTTACTCCAGTCCACTATCACTGGGAAATATATAGCCAACTGTGTGATTATATGTCTAATATTGTCCTGATTATCATCCTCGGTTAAGGATTCATCCTCCTCCAACATACAATCATTAATGAACTTTTGTATATCAGTATTGAGAGGAAGACAGGTCTTCAATAATACTCGCCAATCGTTATTAGTTGGCTCATACACATTACCATAATATCGAATAAACTGCTGACATTTGGTCAAATCTTTCCTAGGATCAGGGAAATCAGACAAAATTGAAAATGTTTCAGACCTAGTGCATGGATCATGCTTTGCTACATGTTTTAAGGGAACATCACTATTCCTGTCTGCTTTCCCATTGGGAACTGCTGCTGTGCAGACAGGATGTAAGTCTACCAAATCACTGAAACTAGTTGCTGAAATTGCTGCTGCAGTACAATGGATGTCTCCCCCTGTGTTAACCTTTTCATTATTCTCACCACTTTCAGCAGCTGCCCCTGCTGGTGGGACCGTTCCTCTTCTTTGTCCTGAAACATTACTTTTAACGTTACTTAAAACAACATACAACTTACTAGTTACAGTTTTTACATTTTTGGTATTGGCTGTACTTCCCGCCCCGACCGAATTTATCGGGGGCGTGTTTGCACTCAGTTCGCCACGCTTTGCAACGCACACTTCCGGAATGCTTGTTTCCGGTACGCTTACTTCCGCTGAACACGTGTTTTTCCTTACACTCACTTCCGCTGTGCGTTCGCTGCTCTGCCACGTGCTACCTTCCATTTGCCACGATTTTAAACAATGATTATGTGCATTTCTCACTTTCGTTGACTTAATCAACCGTACTTTATCTTTTACGGTATTTAGCACCTCTGCATTAAAACTCCCTGTTGTTGGGAAAGGCATATCACAATCTTTGGTTATTTCGACCCACGTGTCACAATACACAGTTGCGTATGCACCATATTTTGCACACATGAGAAATCTCGCTGACTCAATAAGACCTTCCTTAGGCAGTAAATTGGCAATCTGTAGCGTATGCCTAGCACCCATGTTGCACAATATACTTTCTACCCGGAACACAGACACACCGCAATGCTCTGTTCCTTCCGGCCAAATGTGAAATACAGACACACCGCAATGCTCTGTTCTTTCCACCAAATAATTTCAGCTCTGTTGCTATACTCACCGCTAGAGATCTATTATGCTCGGTGAACGTATTTCCTGTTAGCCGTGTTCACTCGCTTTTCTCGCACCAGGCGAGGATCCCTAATACAGAAATATCACTGTGGGCCCCAAGGGATATCAGCTCCTCGATACCCTGGCTCAACCACAAAAATCTGCTGAGTTTATTATCGCTGGGAGCGCAAGTTAATACAATCAACCTGCCTTTCCAGTATAATTCCTCCTAGCTGCTTCACCAATTCGCACTAACGGTGCGATTAGATCGCACTGCCTACCAATACTAATTATTAGCAAACCTTGCGATCTATTGGTAGCGCTTTTGCGAAAACTTCGTTTTCGCATTCGGTATACCTGCCCTGTATACCGTCCTTCAGTTGGGCAATCCGCCTCGTCAGACAGCAACTGAGCACCTCAACAATAAACAGTGTATCTACGTTACAAAATCGCACACTATACACCTTTTCTGCGCAGAAAATTGAAAGTTCCCAACAACCGTAATAATGTCTCAGAGGCTTTCACAAGTAATTATACTATGCATATAATAACTATCAAAACGATTGTTCAACCACGTGGCAAATCTACCGGAAGTTCGCGTACGCACAGCAGGAAGTACACATACGCTCTGCAATGCAATACACTTTAAAACGTAAAACGACAATAAAAAGAAACATTTTTCTTTCTTGTCCCTAGATTCTAATTAGCGTTCCTTCAGTCTATGCAACAACGGACATTCGGTTTCGCAACACACAGTGAACCACAGGTATTAGACGCATTACGTTCTTTCCTGCTTTATGCGACGCGTCCGTCAATCCACCCTTTGTTGAGGAACCGAATATCGTAAGCGTTGCATACCTGCCGGTAACGTAACTCCAAACTCACGAGCCCCCAAATTATTAAAGTAATTCTATCGTTTTGAAATAAGCATTGCCCAATCAATTGTATGTGTGTCCAAAGCACAAAGTGATTTATTTTTAACAGATGTAAATAGTCAACAATTCAATACATTATTATATCATGATAAAGTACAGTACAGCACAGCCAATACCAAAAGATAAGTACATACCAATGCAATCGCTTGCGCACGCTGCGCACCCACCGGACCCGATGGACAATATTCTGTATAGAATATTGTGTCAGAGTTGACTGAGGCCCCAGTGAGATGCAGCTAATATATATACAGTCAGTGTTTCATTGTGAACAAAAGAGATGACGTAGATTGTTTCTATAGGTCCAGACGTTGGGTGGGTCCAGGCCAGACAGGTAATAGGTTGATTCACTCTAAGGAATCCAAAGGTGGGGGTCTTCTCTCCAGGGGGTCTGCTCCTTTTCATAGCAAGTATCATACAAAGGTTTTACTCTCTAATATCAATAACTAAAGTATGCAATGTGCGATCTCTTCGCCGACTGCACCGGACAGCTGCTGATGATTAGGGCTTCAATATGATATCAGGCATGACACCTTTCCTATTACCTAAACCTTTAATAACACTACACTGTACATATAATCAACATATATATATATATATATATATATATATATATATATATATATATATATCTATATATATAGACTAATAATAAACCGAATACTATCTGCTCCTGAATTACAGTGTAACAGAACCAATATGAAATTATATAAATAACTAACTGTTGTAATGCGAGTGTGTGCGTGCGTATTTTACCGTGCGAACGCACCACGTCACGTAACACGTGGCGTACGCTTCGCAATACGCACGGCAAACCAATATTAAACCAATATACTTTCGTTCATCCAATTATACGACTTTGACAACCTCCTCCATCTTTGATTATTGGCAATGTAGCCATCATCTTTGGGTGTATATTAGACCCTACACTTGTAGTTGAATATTAAAAAAGCAGCCTGCACAGACTGTGGAGCTAGAAAGTAGAATTAAATGGACAACGGTACTTTGGTGGCTATCTAAACCCCCCCTGCCCTCCACTTGTAGTTGAATATAAAAAAAGCAGCCTGCATAGATTGTAGAACTAGAAATTTGAATATACAAAGAAATGGACAAAGGCAGTTTGGTATCTGTCTGCATCAGATCCCCTCTCCACTAGGAATAAAATAGAAAACTATTCAGCCGTTGTATAATCTAGAATATAAATAGAAATTTAGAAAGGCAATTTGGTATCTGTCTGCATCATAATCATCAACATCCTCATTAGCGCCCTCGTCACCTCCATAAATCTCCCCCTCATCCTCTTCTATTTCCAAAGTGGCATCCTCAATTTGTGTATCAGCGGCTACACTCGGGCTGTTCAGGCACACATCAGCAGAACTGCTGAAAGGAACCTTCTTTATGGGTACACTAACAGAATGCTCACAATTAGACATACCACTGTTGGATGGACTCTCCACAGGGATTGGTGTCATTTCTGATTCAGAGCAAACATTATTCTTCAATGCCTTACTGTTATCTTGCAGCTCGGCTTTGACGCGTAACAGTAGTTGTGCACCACTTGTAGGGTCGGTAACATTTTTGGATCTGCCACTAATAGCCAAAGGTGAAGGCCTCATTCTCTCTTTGCCACTGCGTGTGTAGAATGGCATGTTGGCAATTTTTTTTTTTATCGCCACTTAACTTTTACTCAGTAACACTTTATTTTCGCTTCAACACATTAATTTTTTGGGGGGTTTTTGTTTTTTGCACTGATTTGGAAACACTCTGTTGTTTGACATCGCCTTGGCCAGATGACGTACTGGCAACACTAACATCAGGACTGGTGACAGAACCTGGTTGCTCATTCTGATCATATGTGGACTGCTTTGAATCCATTCTGAGCGCAAAGCACTTGTAGTGGTAAAAATTATTTGGTAAGATGCTGCTGACAGATATGACTTTTGACAGCCAGAAATATTTATGGGGGACACCCCAAAAGCACTGAGGAGTGCTAAAAATTATTTGGTAGATACTGCTGACAGATATGACTTTTGACAGCCAGAAATATTTATGCATAATTATGGGGGACACCCCAAAAGCACTGAGGAGTGCTAACAATTAGTTGGTAGATACTGCTGACAGATATGACTTTTGACAGCCAGAAATATTTATGCACAATTATGGGGGACACCCCAAAAGCACTGAGGAGTGCTAACAATTAGTTGGTAGATACTGCTGACAGATATGACTTTTGACAGCCAAAAATATTTATGCACACTTATGGGGGATACCCCAAAAGCACTGAGGAGTGCTAACAATTAGTTGGTAGATACTGCTGACAGATATGACTTTTGACAGCCAGAAATATTTATGCACAATTATGGGGGACACCCCAAAAGCATTGAGGAGTGCTAAGAATTATTTGGTAGATACTGCTGACAGATATGACTTTTGACAGCCAGAAATATTTATGCACAATTATGGGGGACACCCCAAAAGCACTGAGGAGTGCAAAAAATTATTTGGTAGATACTGCTAACAGATATGACTTTTGACAGCCAGAAATATTTATGCACAATTATGGGGGACACCCCAAAAGCACTGGGGAGTGCCAAATATTAACAAAAAATAATAAACCTCTATCCTCCTCTCTTCTCTAGCGATTTTTGTTAGAGCAATTGCAAGCTGAATATTGGATTCTCTGTCCCTGCTCTAATCAGCCTGTGACTACACCCTGCTCTCTCCCTCTGTCAAATGACGATGGATTGCTGTGGAGGCGTGTATTTATAATGTTGAAGTATCGCGAGAACCGAGCCCCGAAATCCGACGACGTCACGATGACGTTCGGCCTCGATTTGGATTCGGAATGGGCGGGAGAGTACCGAGCTGCTCAGCTCGGTACTCGGATACCCAAAGTTAGGGTGGGTTCGGTTCTCGGGGAACCGGACCCGCCCATCTCTATATAGCGCCAACATATTCCAACTCTATGTATGTGTTTGAGACAAAAAATCATTTCCAAAAAATGTAACAGGTCAAATTTATCCAACAGGAAGCTAACGCAACCCCTGCCACGACCACCGCCATGAGGAGGGGCTACATGATCAGTTGGTCCAGGGGGAGGATGAGGTGTCTTTCCCGGAGGAGGATGAGGGGGCTTCCCAGGAGGAGGGGGCAGCCCAGGAGGCAGCGGAGGCCTTTGAAGATTGAGCCATAGTTTGTCAAAGTCACCAGTCTGCTTCAGTAGCCAAACTGTACAGTTGTTGGTGGAAAAAATATAAGTACAGGGTTATTGCAATGTAGTGGACTTTTCGGGAAAATAAATTTGCCGTAGACATGTGAAACAGTTTTCACTTCCCATGGTCATAGTTTACAATACTAGAGGGCATGCTAAATACCCCCAATGGGGAACCTGCTCCCCCCCACTTCTTGTCTTGTGTGGAGCTGACCAGTATAGCAGTGGCTGGCTTGAACATTGTAGCCTGGGAGGTGAGACTCTGCTTAGAAGCCTATTGGGAACATTTCAAATGAAAATGAAAATGCAAAAATGCAGCCAAACTAGCAAAATACAACTATATATTGTATATACTTCTGAGTAATACTGTGTTCAGCAAAACAAACACCTAGGGCCATTTTTTATCACTTAATATCATTTGTGAACTCTACCGAGCTTGGAAAATGTATTGAAGTTCACCCACAGAGCTAGCATTTCACCACATCGATGTACTAAGTGTGCATTTTCTACATTTATATTTCCTTGTTTGCAGCTGATGAGGAGTTGATGTCGCCACAACACAGACAGGCACCAAGATGCTGCCCGTCCAAAGTGCTTTTGTGGCAAATCAAAAAACAAAACAAAAAATGCAAAAAATATATTTTAAAAAAGGACGAAAAAATTTAAATATTTAATGAAATTGCTAAGAAAAAAATATTAGAAGTTATTGTGTAAACAAAATTGTATATTTAGTTTGAAAAGCTTGTGTGTGTGTGTGTGTTTGATTTATATTATAAAAATGGGTATTAAGGTTTTTGACGTTAAAAATGCTGGACTCAACCCCCCAACACTCCGCAAGCTGTACACAGCTCCATGCTGACAGCAACAGGACTTGTCGCACACCCCTGGGTGGTGGGTGAGAGGGGTAACAGTGATTTAATTATGTCCAGCAGTGGGTTATAGGGCGATGGAGGAACAGACCGGGCACGGTCTCTCAATTATAGGGGCGAACCTCCCATCAGTGACAGGCCTAGTGCCTAAGTTTGGCAATTGTAGTAACAACAAGCACCTATTCATGGTTGTCAGGGAAATGGGGATGTTGACACTTTGGGATTCACAAGTGCCAGCATGCTCTGATACCCAGAGGGCACTGGATATCAGAACAAAGTAACATAAACAAAAACGGGGAAACATATTTTAATGTAAATTACATTCACCACTACACTACCCTCACTGTAGAATATGTCATCCAACATCTCTGAATTGTTTGGTAAATGATAAACAAGGGTAGTCAATAATACACAAACGCTTGAGAGATCAACGCAAAGGTTCCCATTCCCATTCAAATGCATGGCGTTCGCTGCCGTACGTAGATCCGGGAAATGCCTAGCGGACGAATAATGAAGTAATACAGGCGGATCTACACGGCACGCCAGTATGCACTCAATGTAAATGCTGTTACTCCTAAAGTCATTAAGCAGCATATGTGACGATCCGTGCTGTGTTGATTTCGGGAGTATGCCGAGGACGGTTATGTGCAGTTGTATGGGGATGTACGATGCACCAAGTATGCGTGCCTTAATGACTCAGGCCCAGTATGTTTATGCATCTGATTGTTCCTAAATTTCTAAGCACAAAAGAATACCCTGCAGGATGTGTGGTAAGAGTAGGGGTTTGATCCATACAACTATTGGAAATAACCCACTGGGTATTTGCTCTCCCACATATGTAGGGTGAAAGGGGGGCATTGTAAGTATGATTGTGTACAAAACACCCCAACTGTTCCTATTTATATTTGAATGTACCATATGGCTATTGTTTATTCTTAAATGTACCCAGGGGCGGGCTGGGTCGCTCAGTCGGACATCTGTTCAGGCCGGCCGCATCACATATTTTCAAAATATTACCGGCAGGCGCACCACAATACACGCCATGCGGCCGCGACAGCGCACAGGCAGACGCATCACATGACACGCGACGCGGCAGCGTCATCAATGACGCGGCCACATTGCGTGTCATATGATGTGGCTGCCTGTGCACCCCCCGGGCTGAACTTTGTCCGCCCGCGCCTGAATGTACCTGTCTGAAGTAAGAAAACTCTAATGCTTAATGTCAGCTGACGATGACTTTAATGCTATACTCAAAACTTAGAGACTAGTCAAAAGGGGTCATGATAAACATTTACAGGCTTATTTACAGCTGGACACATTTGCGACAAAAGTACAGGAATAAATGACGGTGAATGGGCTTTTTTTTTTTGTTAAAAAAAGGGGAATATATAAAGGGACAAAAATGATCCAAGCCCAAATAAGTGATCTACGCACCAGCGCTCACAGCCCCCTCTGTAAAGAATAAATGTAATACATCCGTATTTCATATGTGATTTGCTGGTGTATGTAGAACTACAAGTGCCAGCATACCCATAGCTGCCAATGCATGCTGGCTCTTGCAGAACTCCAATCGCCAGCATGCCCTAGGACCTGTGGTGCCACATAAAAAAAATGCTGTTAAAAAAAACACATACAACAGTAATATTATAATGAAGGGTGGATTAGGATAATATATTTAACGTGAAAACCCCTCTAGGAATACATCCAGACTGGTATTGTTGGAGAATATGTGAAGCATGATTAAGCTTCACATAAGTTCCTAAGACATTTATATAAAGCAACCCCATCTAATAGAACAGAGCAGAATGTATGTCACCTAATTGTAATACATACATAACCTGTGTCTTACATGTGTGTCAGGTTTTATATTATTCATCGTATAACACTAGAGATAGAAATGTTACTTGGGAAGTTGAAGATTTAAATATATAGAGCTATTTCTTTGATGTAGAGCAGATATGGGCAATAGTTGGCTCAGCAGCTGTTGTGGAACTAAAAGTCCTATAATGTTCTGTCAGTTGAATGTTACCTGCCCTTGTGTCATATCTGTATTGTTATGGTGTCCTCATTAGATGGCTGTGTGTGGTCAGAGAAGTGATCAGGTGAGTGTGATCATTATCTGTCCCAGGTGGAGGTATTAGCAGCTGATGGGAGGGGTATAAAGGGCTGATATCACCACTCCTGTCCTTGTGCTGTTTGTCCTGCAGTCAGAATGGGGCTGTGGGTGAGGTGGAGTTGGCTGCTCTTGGTGGCTCTGGTTTATGGCTCAGGATTTGGCACTGCCAGGAAGCATTCCTTGGTTAGGCGCCAGTCTGACACTTGGTGGAGGAATTACCAGCCCTCTGTACCTCAGTGGGGCTCTCCTAGAGGGTCTCATGTGGGGGCTGCTCGGCCTGTGTCAGGATGGGGCCCCTCTGTTAGGTATGATGGGGGAACTGCTCAGTCTAGACAGCTGCAGCCATCCCAGGACTCTCCTATCAGAGTGCAGTGTGGAGAGGACAAGATGGTGGTGACTGTGATGAGAGACCTCTATGGGAATGGGAAGCTGGTGAAAGCCTCAGATCTAACCCTAGGTCCCCAGTCCTGCAAGCCTGGCCCCCAGAGCACAGTTACCAGTGTGGTCTTTGAAAATGGTCTCCAGGAGTGTGGGAACAGCTTACAGGTATGTTTAACTGTACACTTGATACATATTCCTCACTTGCCCTATGAAGATATCCCTGAAACCACAATGGGATGGCCCTTTTTTTTGAACTGAGCCAATTTACAGCCTGTCAGTCCCCCAGTAGCTAGGCTTTGGCCTCTAATTAATTCATAGTCTGTTCTCATGAGCCACGAATCACTCCCAAGAAATCTACATCTATTGCATTTAGAGTTCTCAAGTTTGTTGATTACAACAAGACATAGCAGGCAGACGAAATGGTTTATCTCTTGCCTTGTAAAAATGTCTCTCTTTGGCACAAGGTAACAGAGCTGTAAATAAACTTGTATTTATTTTTTTTGGTTCATACAGCTCAGTGGTGCTAAAATCCCTACTGTTCTCTATGCTAGCTGCTCCTAATATCTGTGCACACTTGTGGTTTTGCTTGTGTCCAGATTTTGCAGGTTTGATAACGCTTCTTGCTCCAATCAATATGCAAAGCACTCAGCAAACAATGGACTGACCTGCCTGATGCTTGTATGTTCCATAATGTGTCTGCAGGTGTTGTGGTGGTAAATGCAAATCCAATCCAGGGCTGTCTTTCCCATTGGGCATGCTGGGCAACTGCCTGGGGTTTCCTCAGGCAAGGGGGTCCCATAGACAGGACTCTGAAAAAAAAATGAATGTTGGGTGTGACCAGAAGCATGATGAAGGGGGACAAACAGGAGCATAAAGGAGTGCACAGTGTGTGAAATAGTGGAGACATGAAGGGGGACAAAAGCAGCTGATGTGGCATATGGAGAGATCTGATGGGCATGCAAGGGGCATTTAGTTAGGTTTGATGGCATGTGGAGTGGTGTTATGGGTATGTTAGCCATTTATGAATTATTATTTTTTTTATCCTCCCTTCAACAGTTCATTCCACAGTGATTGTGAAGACTATGGGCTGAATTTGCTAAACTGCAGGTTTGAAAAAGTGGAGATGTTGCCTATAGCAACCAATCAGATTTTAGTTGTCATTTGTTTAGTACATTCTACAAAATGACAGCTAGAATCTGATTGGTTGCTATAGGGAACATCTCCACTTTTTCAAACCTGCAGTTTTGTAAATATATCCCTATATGTAGCTCATTGAAACCTCCTTCCCTGGATACAGCAGCAAGGTAAGAGTTGTACTGATTTGGTGATTATTGTGAAGATTTTAGAATCGTTGGCTATCTTCTTTCATTTGGCAAGATATTGTAAAAAAAACAATAAAGTGGATTAATCTCTGTAGTACAGCATGTTCTAATGTTTAAACATACTTTTTTGCAGGCAACTATAAATATAAACTTAATTTTATCAATTTGCATTTTTATTCCTTTAAGTGGTTGTGTAGGTAGGGGCCACAGTGCACTGCTTCACCTGGGGGCTCATAATGTTAGGATGGCCCTGAATAGAAGTTTCCTGACTGAGGTGCCCATTATCAATGGGCAGTATAGGATATAATTGAAGGTTCTCAAAGATGTGCTGCAGATCACCCTACAGAGGTGTCCAATGACACTTGTCCAGAAACTTGCCTGTAGTTTTGCTTTACAATTGCTGGCTTGGGATTTCTATTACCTGTGCCTCCTACTGGCCAATGCGATGTACCATCAGGAAAGAATCCAGGCTTGGTAACATATGACATCTGTCAGTGTGCCAGGCTAGTCTCTACCACTGTATGATGAGTTATATCTTTAAAAACAAACCCTTTCACCCCTTTACAGACAATCAATTGCATTGGCAACAGAGACTCTATCAATCTTGGTCTGTCACCCAGATACAATGCTTGCAGTGTCTTTATTTAATCGTAAACCCACGACTGCAAAGGGATTCTGGCAAGGGACAGAAACTCAACTTCCTCACAGATCCATTTTCCTCTGAAGGAGGGCACCCTGATATCAGCAGACCTTTATATGGTAGACAGGAAGGTGGACATCGCATGCAGTACAGTCTGTTTCCAATAAGGAAAAGTCCTAGGCACACAGCAGTCTTCTGCTCTCCATATGGAAAGATGTAAGTTAGAATCAGCCCTCATGACAGTTCAATGGTTTTCTCGTGGTTGCCTGAGAACTATGGTCTTCTGAGTGGGCCCCACTGCTCTTTCCATAAGTGAATGTCCTATGTAAGGGGTGGGGACTTTGGGCTTTGAGCCAACTATTTTCTCGTGCCGCAGAAGCATATGTTGCCAGACCCCACTTTTGAAAAGGGGTTAATAGACTAAAGCAGGAGTTGGCTACACCTCCATTAATGTCTTGTTTTTTTCATGTGGTGTCTCCCCAGAGAGGGGGAAATCTTCCTTTGTCCCACTTCTAGGTTGTATAAGCCATTCAATTGGCCCTTAAATTTACACTCATTTTAGTATTCTATCATATTGGCCAACTGGCCCTTATTTGTACCCAAACCTCCCCACCATATCTCTGCTTCTGAACTTTGGGTCTAATAGTCTGTCGTAACTATAGAAATCTATAAATGCATTATTTATAGTATTTGTCCCTGTATCTACAGATGACTCCAGATTGGCTGATCTACATAACCAACCTGATATACAGTCCAACATCTCCCAGGGGTGTCCCCATCACCAGGACCAACCCTGCTGTGGTTCCCATCCAGTGTTCCTACCCCCGGTAAGCTTATACTAATTCCAGATTATATCGTGTCACATGCTTAATCTTATATTTTTAGATTTATATTTTTTTAACTTTACTGCATGACTGGTTCCCAGTGACAAACTGACCTCCTGCAGGAAACACTGAATCACAAGTCTTGGCTGAAACCATCCATTAGTTTCTCTTCAGGGCAATAGCTTAAAGATGGGGCTCCAATGCATTCTGGTTTTGCAACTATTAGTCTTCTGTCTGAGGGGTATTTATTTTCTTTTTTTTTTATTAAACCTCCTAGACATGCTCAGGATAAGGTACAAAGGTATCAAAGTAGCTGTTAGAAATCTACACAAAGATCTTCTAGAGCTCTTATGACTGTCCGCCTCCAAGAATTGTACACCAACCATCCTGTACTAGCCCTCACTGTTGTAACTGGTTATCTTTTGCTGGTAAAATGGAGCTGTAAACTATTGATTTGAAGGTGGAAAACTTTCTGTTGGCTCTGACAATATTCTTCAGTAGGAAAGACAAGTGGCTAATGGTCTATCTCTAACAAAATCCTCCAGAATAAATGCCTGTACCCTGCTTACTAGAAGACATCTGACTCTTGCCAGCTATGCTGACAATACTCAACTGGCAGAACAGGGTGCAGACCAAATGCCAATCATGAGTTGTAGTGTTTGTTCCCTCCCCACCATCCACCTCCCTGAACATTCAAATCTGGAAAGAAATGTAATTATGAAGGCCTAGCCTCAGCAGCACCATGCCTCTTGCAGAAAAGACCTGGCCATTAAAGAACCATAATTTTGTCTTTCACCACAGTATTTCTTTGTTTGCTTGCAGTGTATGATTGCCAACAAAAATCCTGTAACATAAAATGCTGTCTTAAGATGCACTACCTAAATTTACTTCTAACTTTCGAGTATATAGACTTCACCTTCATACACTATGTCCTACTTGAAGAAATGTGCTGTAACTGACTAAAGGAGACCTGAGTGTTTATTTCTTGGTTCTTATTGACTAAAAGGTTTAGTATGGTGTTTCTGTTTTCATTTGCCTATAATACCTTACACCTGTTGATGGGTTTAATTCTATGTAGACACGGTAATGTGAGCAGTAATGCCATCAAGCCAACATGGGTTCCATTCCGTACAACGGTGTCCTCAGAAGAGAGGTTGTCCTTCTCCTTGCAACTAATGACTGGTAAGTGGAATGGGGGTAGATGGTGTTGGGTCTAGTTCTCCTCATCTTCTGTTTACTTTACAGATGACTGGAGTGCTCCCAGATCTTCATCTGTCTTCCAGCTGGGGGACATGTTCTCTATAGAGGCCTCTGTGGACACTCAGAATCATGTCCCTATGCTTCTCTTTATTGATCGCTGTGTGGCCACTGTGTCTCCTGATGTGAACTCCAACCCTCGCTATGAGATTATTACATCCAATGGGTATGTCATGCACCATAATGTTCAGGTTGATGTAATAGATTTAGCCGGAAGTCTAACCAACTTGTTCTACAGGTGCCTGATGGATGGTAAGCAAGAAGACTCCTCTTCTGCCTTCATATCCCCAAGACCCCAGTCAGACAAGCTCCAGTTTACAGTTGATGCTTTCCGCTTCATTGGTACAGATGTTTCTGTGGTGAGAATTGACTTTATTCGCTTATATTTGTGTACAAGAGTGTGCCCATTCCATTGTAGTGCCTTTATATTTAGACCTTATGTCTTTCCTTTTGTTCCAATTCAAATCTCCTAGGTCTACATCACTTGTTATCTAAAAGCTGCTGCTGTTAACCAGACCCCTGATCCCATGAACAAGGCCTGTTCCTACAGGAAAACTTCTAGCAGGTGTGAATGTCCTCCAGTAGCTTCTCTATCTTAACCAATACACAGCCTATCATAATGTGCTAATGCCTCACGGGTGTTGCTGGTTTTGGTTGACAGATGGTGTTCTCATAGATTGCTGTCTGTATAAACAGGATATATTTAGAGAAATATTTGTTCAAACATGTTCATTATAACACCATTTTGGCCAGGAACTTATTTGGCGTATTGTGAATATTCTCCCTATAATAACCTGAGATCTCTCTCCCTATAGCTGGTTTCCTGTGGAGGGCTCCAATGCAATCTGCCAATGCTGTGACTCTGGGAACTGTGCCGCTGGTCAGAGCAGGAGAATTGTATCTGGTGGGAGACTAATTGGCAAAAGAGAAATTGCAGCCAGTGAGTTCCGAACCTTATGCTTGAGATTTAAAAAGAAGTATCTTAATAAAAACCTGCCAGCCATTGGGAGCGCTTCCTCTGCCCTGCAGACTGTCTAAAGCTGATTACACCTCAATCAATCCTACTGCTTTGACAAAAATACTGTGGCTGGATCACTTCCACCATGGATGGGCTCTAATTCAGAAAGTGATGGCACATGCAGGCCAGTAACTGTTCTGACATTTACCCTCATTATTGAGAAACAATGGGGCATTGAGGTTGACTTCAGCTGGAGTTATATGGCTGTGTGCTCAATTATGAGGGCAGTTACTGTGCACTGAGCACATGAACATCTCTTCAGATGTTCCCTAAACTTTAACTTGACAGACTGAAACATAAGTTCAAAAAAACACATTTGGATGTACCTTAAAACTTCTGACTAGTGGCTCTTCCAGAAGGCAATGTGTGGCTTGGGTCTATGTAACCCTCAGCTGTACAGTATTGCAGGACACTTACTAGGAGCCTGATTCATTAAGTATCTTAAATGAAGAGGTAGCTTTCAGTCTCCTGGACAAAACCATGTAACAATGCAAGGGGTGCAAATTGGCATTCTGTTTTGCACAGAAGTTAAATACTGACTGTTTTTTTCATGTAACACACAAATATCAACTTTAAGTTTTGGTGTACAAATAAGCTATCAAGTATTTGTGTGCTACATGAAAAAAGTCAGTATTTAACTTATGTGCAAAACAGAATACCAATTTGCACCCCTTGCATTGTAACATGGTTATGTCCAGGATACTGAAATAATAAACTTCTTCATTTGAGATCCTTAATGAATCAGGCCCTAGGTCTGCAGAAAAGGCTGCATGACTATGTAACTAAGGAGTTTTGGCACATTTGGGTGGGTATTAAAATGTCTACTCTAGAAAGTGAATACTTGTAGGATTTCCACAATGATTAAGCAGATTATCAAGAGACTTTACTTCAAGGTCTGGATCTGGGTTAAGCTCTAGCTTATACATGTGCCTGTGGCCTCAACATTGTGTAACTGTATTTAATATAGCTCCATTCCAATGCCTCCATAATGTCTGCTATGGAGGAATGTGGCCTCCTCATTGTGCCACTGTATCTAGTACACTAATTTTGATTCCATTCCTTAATATCAATTAGTCAGAAATGAATCGGGATGTATCTTAAAAAATTCTATTCTTCCCTGTAGGGCCATCTACAGAAGAACATGGATTGGCAACATTGGGTCCTCTACTGGTGGTTGGAGCAGAACCTGTCCAGGCTTCCAGAGCAATGGCTGAGTCTGGACACATAGAACTGTGGGTGTTGGTGACCATTGTGTCTGTCAGTCTGGCTGTTGTAGCTGGCTGTTTTATTCTGACTGTAAAACATGTCCTGAAGAGACGGGCTAATGTACTGGTTGTAGAGAAATAAAAACCTTTATAAATAAAAACCTCTTCTTGGGTCCTAATGGTATCTGACAGGTTCAGCACCAGCTACACAGGGGTTGTTAAACTGCTCTAATGCAGGGTTAACTTAATCACAACAGTATCCAGCAATTGGTCTAAACAGCTGATAGACCTAATTTTCGGAGAACAAGCAACATTTTCTAAATGTAGTTGGCTGATCACCTCTGTCCTCTTCTGACCATCTAACTGACCCCTTGATATCCAATGTATATAATTGTATCCACATGTGTGGACACCAATCCTGTCCTTGGTTCCAAGAGGAAGGATCAGCCTACATGTAACCAACTTGGCAAGTATACAATGGGTCTAGGGCATTGGTTAAATATCCCTTCTCTGATCTTATCACAACAATGAAGGCACCATCTAATGTTGGCTTATCAGCTTAAAAATAATTACATTGCAGAGTCATAACTTAATGGCTAAGAACTTGGGTACATGTACCCCATACTAGAAATGCCGACTTAAACAAAAACCCTAAAGATGTTGGGTGGGTGCACATCACTATTGACAGATGTCTTGAGGGATGAACTTATAGCCATGAGTGTCTGTCCACTGAAATACCTCAATGATGTCACTGGCTCCTAATGAATAGACTGCATTAAAATAAACTCAACCAGCAAAATGGCTGTTGGGGTACACAAAGCACACATACCACTGCAAGACTAATTGGAAAGGTAGGGGATAAGTGTTCTGAAAACCTGATATGTAGGTGAGTGGCCACTGTCTGGATCAGCTACATCGTTGGCTGATATATTTAGATCTACTTCTGTTTTATAGACTCACTGTAGATTACACTTCATCATTCACTGTTGGGATTGTGTTATCTGCCATTTAAAGTCAGACTGACTCTGAATCCAAGGGGCAGTTTTTTTTCTTGATGTAGCATCACCATATTACATATTACCTCTTTAATCTCTCCCTCTCCACTGGCATCTTCCCCTCTTCCTTCAAACATGCTCTCGTATCCCCCATTCTTAAGAAATCTAATCTCGACCCCACTTCTCTCTCGAACTATCGCCCCATATCTCTTCTCCCTTTTGCCTCCAAAATTCTTGAGAGGTTCGTCTCCAGCCGTCTCACCTCCTACCTTTCTGAATACTCCCTCCTTGATCCTCTCCAGTCTGGTTTCTGCCCCCTCCACTCCACTGAAACTGCCCTGGCTAAAGTCACCAATGACCTCCTCTCTGCAAAAGCCAGGGGCCACTTCTCCCTACTCATCCTCCTTGACCTCTCTGCAGCCTTTGACACCGTTGACCACCCCCTCCTCCTTCACACCCTCCAGTCTTTCGGCCTCTCCGGCCCAGTCCTGTCCTGGTTCACCTCTTACCTTACTCATCGTTCCTTCTCTGTCACCAACTCTGGGTCTCTCTCCCCCCCCCATCCACCCTTCCAGTCGGGGTCCCTCAGGGCTCTGTTCTGGGACCCTTACTCTTCTCTCTATACACCTCCTCCCTGGGTGAACTCATCAGCTCCTTCGGCTTCAGCTACCACCTTTATGCTGATGACACTCAACTATACCTCTCCTCTCCTGATCTCTCTCCCTCCTCTCTAGGGTGTCCGCCTGCCTCTCTGCCATCTCCTCCTGGATGTCCTCTCGATTCCTCAAACTTAACCTTGCCAAAACTGAGCTCATAGTTTTTCCTCCCTCTCATACCCCATCCCCTTCTGACCTCTCCATCACTGTCGACAACACCTCTATCTCCCCTGTCCCCCAACTTCGCTGCCTTGGTGTCATCCTCGACTCCTCTCTCTCCTTTGGCCCCCACATCCTCTCTTGCTAAATCCTGCCGCTTCCAGCTGCGCAACATCGCTCGCATCCGGCCCTTCCTCTCCCAAGATGCCACCAAATGCCTTATCCACTCTCTGATCATCTCCCGCCTGGACTACTGCAACCTCCTCCTCACTGGCCTCCCCCACTCTCATCTCGATCCCCTTCGATCCGTCCTTAACGCTGCAGCTAGGCTTATTTTCCTCTCTCGCCGCTCCTCTTTTGTCTCCCCCCCTCTACCTAGCCCTTCACTGGCTCCCATTCCCTTTCAGAATCCTCTTTAAGCTCCTCACACTCACCTACATGGCCCTCGCCAACTCCACTGCGCCCTACATCTCCACCCTCCTCTCTATTCATGCTCCATCCTGCCCTCTCCGTTCTGCCTCTGACTGTCGCCTCTCTTCCCCCCTTATAACCTCCTCCCACACGCGTATCCAAGACTTCGCCTGCGCTGCCCCCTCCACTGGAACAAGCTCCCTCCCTCCATCAGAACTTCCCCTAATCTGTCCAGCTTCAAACGGGCCCTAAAAACCCACCTTTTTCTTAAGGCCTTTCTGTCTCCCACTTAACTTCCTACCTTATCTTCTGCCTCTGTCCCCCTACTCTCCCTCTCTCCCCCGCGTCTCTCTCTGTCTACCCCTCCCCTTAGATTGTACGCTCCTCTGAGCAGGGCCATCTCTCCTCCTGTTTCCACCACTTCTAACTCTGCTCTCCAGCTACTTAGCCCTCCTCCTCAAAGGTCCTCCACCCCACGTCCACTTTCGCTCCCTCCTCCCCCTGGGGGTCTCCCTGTCTTCCGCACCCCCCTTCTTGGGCCCCGTCATTTTCGGATCCTCCCTCCCCCTTCCCCGCCCGCTCTAGCTGTGCATTGAGCGTACTGAGTTGCTGTGTTTACTGTGCTGTCTCCCATTGTATTGTGATTTTGTTTGTCTCTGTACGGCGCTGCGGATGCCTTGTAGCGCCTTATAAATATTAATAATAATAATACAAAGCACTGGACAGGAAGTGTCAACAGTCCCTGACTGGCAGAATCTGGCGCAAATTCTGGGAGAACACATCACCAAATTGCAGCATGTGGAAACAAGGCAACATCTGATGAATGATTAGGTGTCATTTGGGCTACTGGAAAATGTGGCCAGTTGATGACATCATCCACATGTTTTGGTCATGCTCATACATCTTATTCCCTGGAGTGTGAGGCTGAAATATAAAGTATTTTTACTGATTGTATCTGTTGCGAAATGTGTGTTAAATGAGAATATACAACTTTTATTTGCTCTTAGTTTCCTCCTTTTCTCATAAAGATATTTTGATCATTTTTGTGAACTTTAATTTAGCAGTGGTATGTATTTTAGGCCACATATGGCTTGGGTCTTCAATGGAAAAATCTATTTTTTCTTACGCCACATCAAGGAACATTAAAAAGGCAGTGCAAAGTTCCTCACACCTGAACGGTGTTTTTGGCAGAAGCCAGAAAACTAAACTGGAAAATTGTAATTTTCATTGATGGCAAAATGTTTCTATTTTGGCCTTAGGTGTTCTGAATGGAATTCAAACCCAACCTCTGAGTAGAATGGAATAGATCTGTATAGGTGGCACTCTGCTGTGAGGTGCCCACGGGGGAAGGGGTGGGGGATGTCCAAGCACCGCAGGGTGAAAAGCCCCTGACTTTGTGTGCAGGGCACTCGTTTTGCTGTAAGGGAAAGGGGGGGAAATACGGGAGGGACCACGCCACAAGGTGAGTGCACCAAGGGAACGGGCCTCGCTGCGGCTATACTCACGTACGCGACTCTCTGATGATGCCCCCTTGACTTCTGCCTGCTACCTTGCCTTCCGATCAGCACCTGCAAGACACAAAAGACAATACCACAACAGTCCTTCCCCAACACCTCTGTTACTCACCCAATCCCGAGGGAACGCTATGGACCTCACAACCTACTTTACCTCCGACTGACCACTCTCGCGTCCTGAGATGCTGTGCCCCCTCAGGCCTACGCCTGTGGCCCGAGCCCCGGCGGTTAAGCCCGCCTTGTCCTGGGGCTCAGAACTTAGGTGCCCTTCCGGACGGATGGAGGGGGTTCTAACCCCTGCTCCAGGACTCTACTTTGTACCTATGTAGGAACCGAGTGTCCCCTACGCTGCGTCAGGACCTAGCGTTCTGCTAGATCTGGGCCGAATGCCCACTGCCAACTACAAGGGCCTATTGCCCGCTCACAGTCAGGGACCTTATGTCCCTCTACCAACAAGGACCCAGAGTCCTTGCTCAGCTACAAGGCAGCAGCCCTGCTACGCTTACGGAAGCCTATCGCTTCCCTACCAGAGGCCTATGCCTCTCTGCACTAGAGGGCCTTGCGCTCTTCTACAGTCCAGAGCCTAGTGCTCTGCTACAACTCAGGGCCTTGCGCCCTGCGAAGGAGCCGAGCTCCTACCTACTGTGGCCTAAAGCCAGAAGCTACTTAAGGGCCTTGTGCCCTGTGGGGGGGGAGCTGCACTCCTACCTGAGGGCCTCCTGCCCTGAAACAACTAGGGCCTTGTGCCCTTCTAGCGACCTAGGGCCTTGTGCCCTTCTAGCGACCTAGGGCCTTGTGCCCTTCTAGCGACCTAGGGCCTTGTGCCCTTCTAGCGAACTAGGGCCTTGTGCCCTTTAAAGACTAGGGCCTTGTGCCCTTTTCAACACCTACGATGGCCGCCCTTACCTGCGCCACAGGCCTAGTGCCTGAAGGTGCCCCCGGGCCTTGTGCCCGACCTAAAAGAGTAATTGATACTCACCTGCTCCGCGCAGGAAACTCTGCTTGACCCGCCTTCTTGATCGCAGTCTTTGGGTGGCAGGGTAGCTCACAGCCCTTATAAGGGCTCCCTGCCGCTTCAGCCGCTGGACTCTAGATGCGACTTCCTCCTTATTCTCCTCCGCCACTGGACTCCCCTCGTGTCAGCGTCCGGCGGCTTATAAAGCCGTCGGCGCGCTGATGTCATCAGCCGTCGCCACGAACCCTGATTGGCTCTGGGCGGCGGCTCCAGTAGTTTGGATGGCCGGAGGCGAGCCAGGATTGGCTCACCGATCCGGCCTCTGATTGGCCAGCAGCGGGAGGTGAGCCGTGATTGGCTCACCTGTCCGCTGCCGCTGGGACCTGAAAAAGAGGGTCGGGGATACTCACCGCTGGAACAAAGGTCCGGTGAGTCTCTTCCATCTTCTATTTTCACCCTCTTCCCGGGCCGACGGACGGGGCAGTTCTCCACACTGCACCTGCATGAAATGGTTGTTGCAAGGAATTCCTTAAGTGGGGAGCAGCATGAGAGGTCTTGTAGATGGGAGTGAGAGATGTTAACAGAGATAATGTGAAATGCAGGCCAGTAGATATAAGAGGGCTACAGTGTATTTTAATGAGATTTGAGATGTATGGAGGGTTTGTGTTGAGTGTTGTAGCATAATTTGAATTGGATTCAGGAGGACATGAGAAGTCAGTGTAGGTATTGGCATAGTGGTGTGGCAGATGTGGAGTGGTGAGAAAGGAGACGGCCTTACTGAGGCATTTAAGATGGATTGAAGTGGGAGTAGATTGGTGAGGGAAATGATAGAACATGAGGTTGCAATAGTCAAGGTGGGCGATAAGAGAATGAGTTTTGGTAGCATCTTGGGTAAGAACTGTATCGTGCCACCATTTCGGTGTTGTGGCAACAGGACTTGAAGAGAAATTGCATAGGTTGATCAAAACAAAGGGCAGAAGCAAGTATGATACAAAGGCAGCTGGTTTGCGAGTCTGAGGAAACTTAATGATGCTGAGAGATTTGAGGTAAGTGTAAGGAATACACTGGCAGGAAGAATGAGCTTGGGTTGTGATAGTTTGCAGTATCTTAGCAGAAGACTGGGAACAATGAGTCACGTTACTGAAATAATGATATGCAGGCTAATATGGAGATACAGTGTAGCAGAAGATCTCAGGCAGTACACAGTCAGATAATTGAGAATTCCCTTTGACACTGATTCAGAATAGCAAACAGTCTCTGGTATAAATGATCACTTGAGGCAGATATGCAGACTAGCTAATGGTACACAGTCCAAAAAGCAAATATGACCAGTTGATGAGCCCCAGAGCTTTTCTGTGAGAATGGAAAAAACGTATATAAATGATTATGGTGCTCATATTGTTTGCAGCCTAGTACTATAGAAAGAAATGCCATTAAGTCCAAAAGATAAGTATAAAGGACTACGTGTACATCAAGTGCTCACATACACTTTAGGAGATGATGGTACTCTTGGTAGATTTCATTTTCCAGCTTTCAAAAGTCATTATTGAATGGACAAATTTTAATACAAACTCATAACGGAGAATATATATAGTGCAGTATGTATCGATCCATATAGTCCTCTACCAATAATTGTACACAAAATAAGTGGAAATATATTTTTCGAAAACATTTCAGACATGAATAGAACAAAGCATTCTGGTGGTGACCGTAGACCTTTTCCCCTTAGGAAACATGCTTACAGAAACATTTCTTGTTTAATGGCCTTATATCATCCACATCAAGTTGCATATGGGCTTTCTCCAGGATAGGTACTCAACTCACCATGAGATAGAGCCAGAGACTCTCGAATCAATTGGAGCCAAAGTAACAGGACCAACAAGCTATCATGTAAACAGCAATATGAAACTGGACAGTTGATGGCCTATCTCATTGAGACACCCCGTAGGATTAGCAAGAGCACACCTCCAACAGTAACTGGCAAAAGTGATCACATGCAAATCCTAGCAGGAAGGTGTTGACTCTGGCAGTAGGGAAGCTGATTAACTTTTTCATTGGCCATGGGATCGGGGCACCACTAGTGCAGAGCTTGCTCAGGAATGGCAGCAGGCAGGTGTGAGTGCATCTGCACGCAGTCAGGTGAAGACTTTTGGAAGATTTTTTATTAATCTTTATTTACATGGCGCCACAAAATTTCCGCAGCACCATACAGAAAACAGACAGTAGACCATACAGGGTAATACAGTGCAGAGCAGTGAACATAAATGCTAGTACTTCAATTCCTCCAAACATAGCTAGCATAGTGGAGTTGGAGGAGAAAAAAAGGTAGAGAGACAGGAGGAAAGAGGGCCCTGCTCATAAGAGCTTACATCCTAAAGGGAGGATAAACAGGCAGGAAGCACAATGGGGAGTCAGACGAAAGAGGAGCAGGACAGGGGATGAGAGGGGAGGAGATAAGGAGTAAGGGTGGTATGAGTTGAGGAACAGATGAGTTTTAAGTCCTTGTTTGAAGGTGCACAAATTAGGGGACAGTTGGATGGAGGAGGGATGTGGGAGGTCATTCCAGTGGAGGGGGCAGCCCAGGAGAAATCTTGTATAGTGGAGTGGGATGAGGTGATCAATGTGGAGGAGAGGCGATAGTCATTGGCTGAATGCAGGGAACAGGATGGAGTGTGAATGGAGAGGAGGTTGGACATGTACAGAGCAGTGGAGTGGCTTGTAGGTCAGGGTAAGCAGTTTGAAAAGGATTCTGTAGGGAAAGGGGATCCAGTGTAGGGCAAGGCAAAGAGGGGAGTCAGAAGAGGAGCGATGGGAGAGGAAGATGAGTCTCGCAGCCATATTGAATATAGACCTGAGGCGGGAGAGGGGGAGGCCAGCGAGGAGAAGGTTGCAGTAATCAAGACAGGAAATAATGAGAGCATGGATGATGGTTTTGTGTTATCCTGAGAAAGGAAGGGATGGATGCGGGCGATGTTGCGGAGTTGGAAGCGACAGGATTGGGCTAGAGATTGAATGTGGGGGGCGAAGGAGAGAGAAGAGTCAAAGATGCCATGACCACCGCCATTAGGAGGGACTACATGACCAGTTGGCCCAGTGGGAGGATGGTGTGGCTTTCCCGGAGGAGGATGAGGTGGCTTCCCCAGAGGAGGTGGCAGCCCAGGAGGAGGAGGCAGCAGAGGCCTTGGAAGATAGCCACAGTTTGTCAAAGTCACCAGTCCGCTTCAGCAGCCAAACTGAACAGTTGCTAGTGGAAAAAAATAAGTACAGGGTTATTGTAATTTAGTGGACTTTTCAGGGGGAAAAAATTTTGGACAGAAATACGTAGACATGTGAATTTCACTTCGAATGGTCATAGTTTACAATACTAGAGGACATTCTAAGTACCCCCAATAGGGAGCCTGTCCCACCCCACTTCTTGTCTTGTGTGGAGCTGACCGGTATAGCAGTGGCTGGCTTGAACATTGAAGCCTGGGAGGTGAGACTCTGCTTAGAATTATTGGGAACATTTCAAATGAAAAAACAAAAAATGCAGCCAAACTAGCAAAATACAACTGTATATACTATATACTGTAATACTGTGTTCAGCAAAACAAAAACCTAGGGTAAATTTTTAGCACTTAACATACCATTTGTGAACTCTACCGAGCTTGCAAAATGTATTAAAGTTCACCCATAGAGCTAGTATTTCACCACATCGATGTACTAAATGTGCATTTTATACATTTATATTTCCTTGTTTGCAGCTGATGAGGAGTTGATGTCGCCACAACACAGCCACACTCCAAGATGCTGCCCGTCCAAAGTGCTTTAGCGGCAAATCAAAAAGCAAAACAAAAAAATGCAAAAAATATATTTTAAAAAAAGACAAAAAAATTATAATATTTAATGAAATTTCTAAAAAAAATGTTAGGTTATTTTATAAATAAAATTGTATATTTAGTTTGAAAAACTTGTGTGTGTGTGTTTAATTTATGTAATAAAAATGGGTATTAAGTTTTTTGAAGTTAAAAATGCTGGACTCAACCCCCCCAACCCCCCACAAGCTGTACCCAGCTCCATGCTGACAGCACCAGGACTTGTCGCACACCCCTGGCTGGTGGGTGTGAGGGGTAACAGTGATTTAATTATGTCCAGCAGTGGGTTATAGGGCGATGGAGGAACAGACCGAGCACGGTCTCTCAATTATAGGGGCGAACCTCCCATCAGTGACAGGCCTAGTGCCTAAGTTTGGCAATTGTAGTAACAACAAGCACCTATTCATGGTTGTCAGGGAAATGGGGAAGTTGACACTTTGGGATTCACAAATACCAGCATGCTCTGATACCCAGAGGGCACTGGATATCAGAACAAAGTAACATAAAAAAAAATGGGGAAATATATTTTAATGTAAATTAGACCCACCACTACACTACCCTCACTGTAGAATATGTCATCCAACATCCCTGTATTGTTTATTAAATAATAAAAAATAATAAATAGTCAATAATGAACAAACGCTTGAGAGATCAATGCAAAGGTTCCCATTCCGTTCAAATGCATGGGGTTCGTTGCCGTATGTAGGTCCGGGAAACACCTAGAGGACGAATAATGCAGTAATACAGGCGGATCTACACGGCACGCCAGTATGCACGCAATGTAAATGCTGTTACTCCTAAAGTCATTAAGCAGCATATGTGACGATCCGTGCTGTGTTGATTTCGGAAGTATGCCGAGGACGGTTATGTGCAGTTGTATGGGGATGTATGATGCACCAAGTATCCGTGCCTTAATGACTCAAGCCCAGTATGTTTATGCATCTGATTGTTCTGAAATTTCTAAGCAGAATAAAATAGTCTGCAGGGTGTGTGGTAAGAGAAGGGGTTTGATCCATGCAACTAATCATCATCATCATCACCATTTATTTATATAGCGCAACTGATTCCGCAGCACTGTACAGAGAACTCATTCACATCAGTCCCTGCCCCATTGGGGCTTACAGTCTAAATTTCCTAATATACACACACTAGGGTCAATTTTGATAGCAGCCAATTAACCTACTAGTATGTTTTTGCAGTGTGGGAGGAAACCGGAGCACCCAGAGGAAACCCACGCAAACACTGGGAGAACATACAAGCTCCACACAGATAAGGCCATGGTTGGGAATTGAACTCATGACCCCAGCTCTCTGAGGCAGAAGTGCTAACCACTGAGCCACCGTGCTGTATATAATGCAACCCCATCCAATAGAACTGTGTCCTATATACAAATTACTATGAGCCTTTATCTTTACAAATCTCCCAGTACATTATACATTTTCCACACTCCTAGACGTGGTAACATGAAGACATCATATGTCACCCCCCACCTGCTCCTTCCTTCCTGCACACCTGAGGACAGCGTCACTGCGGATGTGGCCCGGAGAGGACAACCTATACATGGGGAGACAGGTCAGCACTTACACCAGACAAGTACAATACACAAGCTGCTTAGTTCCTATTAGATCAGATGCTGTAACATTGTTAGTACCAGCAGTCAACATGCAGAATGTATGTCACCTAATTGTAATACATACATGTAACCTGTGTCTTACATGTGTGTCAGGTTCATATTATTTATCCTAAAACACTACAGATAAAAATGTTACTTGGGAAGTTGAAGATTTAAATATATAAATATATAGAGTTATTTCTTTGCTCTAGAGCAGATATAGGTAGTAGTTGGCTCAACAGCTTTTGTGGAACTAAAAGTCCCATAATATCAGCTGAAGGTTACCTGCCCTTGTGTCATATCTGTATTGTTATGGTGTCTTCATTAGATGGCTGTGTGTAGTCAGAGAAGTACTCAGGTGAGTGTGATCATTATCTGCCCCAGGTGGAGGTATTAGCAGCTGATGGGAGGGGTATAAAGGGCTGATCTCACCACTCCTGTCCTTGTGCTGTTTGTCCTGCAGTCAGAATGGGGCTGTGGGTGAGGTGGAGTTGGCTGCTGTTGGTGGCTCTGGTTTATGGATCAGGATTTGGTAGTGTCGGGGAGCATTCCTTGGTTAGGCGCCAGTCAGATCATTGGTGGATGAATTACCAGCCCTCTGTACCTCAGTGGGGCTACCCTAGAGGGTCTCATGTGGGGGCTGCTCGGCCTGTGTCAGGATGGGGCCCCTCTGTTAGGTATGATGGGGGAGCTGCTCAGTCTAGACAGCTGCAGCCGCCCCAGGACTCTCCTATCAGTGTGCAATGTGGAGAGGACAAGATGGTGGTGACTGTGGACAGAGACCTCTATGGGAATGGGAAGCTGGTGAAAGCCTCAGATCTAACCCTAGGTCCCCAGTCCTGCAAGCCTGGCCCCCAGAGCACAGTTACCAGTGTGGTCTTTGAAAATGGTCTCCAGGAATGTGGGAACAGCTTACAGGTATGTTTAACTGTACACTTGATACATATTCCACACTTGCCCTATGAAGATATCCCTGATACCACAATGGGGTGGCCCTTTTTTGGGGATGAGCCAATTTATAGCCTGTCAGTAGCTAGTGGAGGCTTTGGCCTCTAATTCATAGTCTGTTCTCATGAGTCATGGATCACTCCCAAGAAATCTACATCTATTGCATTTAGAGTCCTCTCCTTTCTTGATTACAACAAAATGTAGCAAGCAGCCGAAATGGTTTATCTTTTGCCTTGTAACAATGTCTCTCCTTAGCACAAGGTGGCAGAGCTGTAAATAAAATTGTATTTTTAATTATTATTTTTTGCTTCATACAGCCCAGTGGTGTTAAAATCCCTACAGTTCTGTATGCTAGCTGCTCCTAATATCTGCACACACTTGTGGTTTTACTTGTGTCCACTTCTTGCAGGTTTGATAACGCTGCTTGCTCCAAACAATATGCAAAGTGCCCAGCAAACAATGGCATGACCTCCCTGATGCTTGGATATGTTCCATAATATGTGTGCAGATGCTGTTGTGGTGGTAAATGCAAATCCAATCTAGGGCTGTCTTTCCAATTGGGCATGCTGGGAAACAGCCTGAGGTCTCCTCGGGCAAGGGGGCCCCATAGACAGGGCGCTGAAAAACTTTTTGTGATCTGGCTCCCTCACTGTTCCCCCTCTGTGCTGTGCTCGCACTGAATGTCGGGCGTGACCAGAAGCATGATGGAGGGGGACAAACAGGAGCATAATGGAGTGCAGAGTGTGTGAAATAAGGGAGACATGAAGGGGAACAAAAACAGCTGATGTGGCATAGAGATCTGCTGGGCATGCAAGGGGCATTTAGGTTTGATGGCATGTGGAGTGGTGGTATGGGAATGTTGGCCATTTATGAATTATTTTATCCCCACTTCAACAGTTTCTTCCACAGTGATTGTGAAGACTATGGGCTGGATTTACTAAACTGTGGGTTTGAAAAAGTGGAGATGTTGCCTATAGCAACCAGTCAGATTTTAGCTGTCATTTGTTTAGTACAATCTACAAAATGACAGCTAGAATCTGGTTGCTATAGGCAACATCTCCAATTTCTCAAACCTGCAGTTTAGTAAATATACCCCTATATGTAGCTCTTTGAAACCTCCTTCCCTGGGTACAGCAGCAAGGTAAGAGTTGTACTGATTTGGTGATTATTGTAATAATTTAGCATTGTTGGATATTTTCTTTAATTTGGCAAGATATTGTAAAACAAAATTATGTGGATTAATCTCTGTAGTACAGCATGTTTTTTTTTTTTTTTAATGTTTAAACACTTGTTTTTTTTGCAGGTAACTATAAATATAAACTTAATTTTATTCAAAATTTACATTTTTTATTCCTGTGAGTAGTTGTGTAGGTAGGGGCCCCAGCGCACTGCTTTGCCTGGGGGCCATATTGTTAGGATGGCCTTGACTAGAAGGGCCCTGCACTGGCCGATAGGTGCTCATTATCAGTGGGCCATATAGGATATAATTATTGAAGGTTCCCAAAGATGTGCTGCAGATCACCCTACAGAGGTGTCCTATGACACTTGTCCAGAAACCTGCCTGAAGTCTTGCTTTACAATTGCTGGCTTGGGCTTCCTGTGCCTCCTATTCCTACTGGCCAGTGTAATGTACCACCAGGAAAGAATTCAGGCTTGGTTACATGTATGACATCTCAGTGTGCCAGGGTAGTCCTTACCACTGTATGGTGGATTATATCTTTGAAAACAAACGCTTTTAACACTTTACAGACAATAATCAATTGCATTGGCAACATACTCTATCAATCTTGGTCTGTCACCCAAATACAATGCTTGCAGTGTCTTTATTTAATCCTAAACCCCACGACTGCACAGGGATTCTGGCATGGGGCAGAAACTCAACTTACTCACAGGTTTATTTTCCTCTGAAGCAGGGCACCCTGCTATGAGCAAACCTTTATATGGTAGACGTGAAGGTTGATATCGCGTGCAGTACAGTCCGTTTCCAATAAGGAAAAGTCCTAGGCACACAGCAGTCTTCTGCTCTCCATATGGAAAGATGTAGGTTACAATCAGCCCTCATGACTGTTTAATGGTTTTCTCATGGTTGCCTGAGAACTATGGTCTTCTGAGTGGGCCCCACTGTCCTTTCCATATGTGAATGTCCTATGTAAGGGGTGGTGACTTTGAGTTTAAAGCGAACTATTTTCTCGTGCCCCAGAACCATATGTTGCCAGAACCCACTTCTGAAAAGGGGTTAATAGACTAAAGCAAGAGTTGGCTACACCTCCATTAATGTCTTGTTTTTTCATGTGGTGTCTCTCCAGAGGGGGAAATCTTCCCTTGTCCCACTTCTAGGTTGTATAAGCCATTCAATTGCCCCTTAAACTTGCTCATTTTAGCATTCCATCACATCAGCCAAGTGGCCACAATAGTCTGTTGTAAGAATAGAAATCTATAAATGCATTCTTTATAGTATTTGTCCCTGTATCTACAGATGACTCCAGATTGGCTGATCTACATAACCAATCTGGTATACAGTCCAACATCTCCCAGAGGTGTCCCCATCACCAGGACCAACCCTGCTGTGGTTCCCATCCAGTGTTTCTACCCCCGGTAAGTTTATACTGATTCCAGGTTATGGTACCCTGCCACCCATGCTTAATCCTTTATTTTAAGAATAACTTTTTTAACTTTACTGCATGACTGGTTCCCAGTGACAAACTGACCTCCTGCAGGGAACACAAACACAAGAGTCTTGGCTGAAACCATTCCTTAGGTTCTCTTTAGGGCACTAACTTTAAGATGGGGCTCCCATACAGTCTGGTTTTGCAACTAGTAGTCTTCTGTCTGAGGTTTTTTTTTTTAAAAAAAACCTTGACATGCTCAGGATAAGGTACAAAGGTATCAAAGTAGTTGGATCTAAACAAAGATCTTCTAGAGCTCTTATGCAAAATGACTTTACTCCTCCAAGAATTGTACACCAACCCTCCTGTACTAACCTAGCAGCCCTCACTGTGGTAACTGGTTATCTTTTGCTGGTAAAATGGAGCTGTAACCTATTGATTTGAAGGTGGAAAACTTTCTGTTGGCTCTGAAAATATTCTTCAGTAGGAAAGACAAGTGGCTAATGGTCTATCTCTAACAAAATCCTCCAGAATAAATGTCTCTATAGTGCTTATTAGAAGACATCTGACTCCTGCCAGCTATGCTGACAATACTCAACTGGCAGAACAGGGTGCCGAGCAAATGCCAATCATGATTTGTAGTTTGTTCCCTCCCCACCATCCACCTCCCTGAACACTCAAAGCTGGAATGAAATGTAATTATGAAGGCCTAGCCTCAGCAGCACCATGCATCTTCCAGAAAAGACCTGGCCATCAAAGAACCATAATTTTGGCTTTCACCACAGCATTTCTTTGTTTGCTTGCAGTGTATGATTGCCAACAAAAATCCTGTAACATAAAATGCTGTCTTAAGATGCACTACCTAAATTTACTTCTAACTTTCGAGTATATAGACTTCACCTTCATACACATTATGAAGAAAGTGAAGAAATGTGCTGTAACTGACTAAAACAGACCTGAGTGTTTATTTCTTCATTCTTATTTGACTAAAAGGTTTAGTATGGTATTTCTGTTCATTTGCCTATAATACCTTACACCTGTTGATGGGTTTAATTCTATGTAGACACGGTAATGTGAGCAGTAATGCCATCAAGCCAACATGGGTTCCATTCAGTACAATGGTGTCCTCAGAAGAGAGGTTGTCCTTCTCCTTGCAACTAATGACTGGTAAGTGGAGTTGGGGGTAGATGGTGTTGGGTCTAGTTCTCCTAATCTTCTGTTTACTTTACAGATGACTGGAGTGCTCCCAGATCTTCATCTGTCTTCCAGCTGGGGGACATGTTCTCTATAGAGGCCTCTGTGGACACTCAGAATCATGTCCCTATGATTCTCTTTATTGATCGCTGTGTGGCCACTGTGTCTCCTGATGTAAACTCCAACCCTCGTTATGAGATCATTGCTTCCAATGGGTATGTCATGTAGGGAAATGTTCAGGTTGATGTAATAGATTTAGCCAGAAGTCTAACCAACTTGTTCTACAGGTGCCTGCTGGATGGTAAGCAAGAAGATTCCTCTTCTGCCTTCATATCCCCAAGACCCCAGTCAGACAAGCTCCAGTTTACGGTTGATGCTTTCCGCTTCATTGGGACAGATGTTTCTGTGGTGAGAATTGACTTTATTCAGGTTATATTTGTGTACAAGAGTGTGCCCATTCCATTGTAGTGCCTTTATATTTAGACCTTATGTCTTTCCTTTTGTCCAATTCAAATCTCCTAGGTCTACATCACTTGTTATCTAAAAGCTGCTGCTGTTAACCAGACCCCTGATCCCATGAACAAGGCCTGTTCCTACAGGAAAACTTCTAGCAGGTGTGAATGTCCTCCAGTAGCTTCTCTATCTTGACCAATACACAGCCTATCATAATGTGCTAATGCCTCACGGGTGTTGCTGGTTTTGGTTGACTGATGGATGGTGTTCTCATAGATTGCTGTCTGAACAAATATTTCTCTAAATATATCCTGTTTATACAAACTGGTTCATTATAACACCATTTTGGCCAGGAACTTTTGAAGTATTGTGAATATTCTCACTATAATTGATCTCTCTATCCCCTATAGCTGGTTTCCTGTGGAGGGCTCCAATGCAATCTGCCAATGCTGTGACTCTGGGAACTGTGCCGCTGGTCAGAGCAGGAGAATTGTATCTGGTGGGAGACTAATTGGCAAAAGAGAAATTGCAGCCAGTGAGTTCCAAACCTTTTGCTTGAGATTTAAAAAAACAAAAAACTGCCTACATCAAGTTAACATATTAAACTCACTAGAAGATCCTACGTCACTTTTGGCACTGGGAGTAGTCAGGAGAAGGGATATTATGCCCCATGTTTAACATATTTATAATGGATGAGTTTGCATATATAGGATAAATGGCTACACAGAATGTAATATTGCCTAAACTTCAATGTTGGCATTTAGACAATGGTGGGGGCAGCATAAATGAGGTAAAGGGGTAACATGAAAGTCACAGTACATTCCCTACTCCAGACATACCTTGTGCATTGTGCGGAGGTTGTGATGTGAAGCTGGCTGACCTTGTAACCCTAAGACCAGGAGTAGCCTGCTGGAACACCACAGGTGAAGGCTTGCGGACTGCCCACCACTGAATTAGACTCTGCTTTGTTTGTGTAGGTGGATGAAAGGGATGACCAGTGCAGATGGTTTTAGCAGACTTAAGGGACTAGATTGAGGAATGAACCTCTATACTGTCCTAGGTCAGCTTCAGTATTTTATTAAAAACCTGTCAGCCATTGGGAGCTCTTCCTCTGCCCTGCAGACTGCCTAAAGCTGATCACACATCAACCAATCCTAATGCTTTGACAGAAGTACTATGGCTGGATCACTTCCACCATGGTTGGGCTCTGTAATTTGGAAAGATGGCACATGCAGGCCAGTAACGGTCCTGACATTTACCCTCTGAGGAACAGTGGGGCTTTGAGGTTGCTCTTAGGCCTGTTGATTTTAGCTGGATTATATGGCTGTGTGGTCAATTATGAGGGCAGTTACTGTGCAGTGAGCAGATGTTGAACATCTCTTTAGATGTTCCCTAATCTTTAACATGACAAACTGAAGCATAAGTTCAAAAAAGTACATTTGGATATACCTTAAGACTTCTGACTAATAGCTTTTCCAGAAGGCAATGTGTGGCTTGGGTCTATGTAATCCTCGGCAGTCCTATATTGCAGGACACTCGCTAGGTCTGCAGTAAAAGGTTAGGTGACTATAATGAAGTAGGATTTTGGCACACTCTAGAAAGTGAATACTTGTAGGACTTCCACAATGATTAAGCACACTATCAAGAGAATTTCATTCAGGGTCTGGATCTGTGTTAAGCTCTAGCTTATACATGTTGTGGCCTCAACATTGTGCCACTGTATCTACTATACTCACTTTGATCCCATTCCTTCATAATCAGTAGTGAGAAATGAATTGGGATGTGTCTTAAATTCTATTCTTTCCTGTAGGCTCATCTACAGAAGAACATGGATTGGCAACATTGGGTCCTCTACTGGTGGTTGGAGCAGAACCTGTCCAGGCTTCCAGAGCAACAGCTGAGTCTGAACACATAGAACTGTGGGTGTTGGTGACCATTGTTTCAGTCAGTCTGGTTGTTGTAGTTGGCTGTTTTATTCTGACTGTAAAACATGTCCTGAAGAGACGGGCTAATGTACTGGTTGTAGAGAAATAAAAAGCTTTATAAAAACTCTGTTGGGTCCATATGGTATCTGATCGGTTCAAAACCAGCTACACAGGTTGTTGCACTACTCTAATGCAGTGTTGACTTAATCACTGTAACAGTATCCAGCAATTGGTGTCTACAGCTGATAGACCAAATGTTCAGAGAACAAGCAACATTTTCTAAATGTAGTTGGCTAATCACCTCTGTCCTCTTCTGACCATCTAATTGACCCCTAGATATCCAATGTATATAATTTTATCCACATGTGTGGACACTAATCCTGCCCTTGATTCCAAGAGGAAGAATCAGCCTACATGTAACCAGCTTGGCAAGAATACAATGGGTCTAGGGCATTGGTTAAATATCTCTTCTCTGATCTTATCATGGCAATGAAGGCACCATCTAATGTTAGCTTACCAGCTTAAAAATTATTTTGCAGAGTATTAATTTAATAGCTATGGACTTGGGTACATGTACCCCATACTAGAAATGGCTTATTAAAGAAACCCTAAAGATGTTGGGCAGGTGCACATCACTATTGACAGATGTCTTGAGGGATGAACTTATAGCCTTGAGTGTGTCCACTCAAATACCTCAATGATGTCACTGGTTCCCAATGAATAGACTGCATTAAAATAAACTCAACAAGAAAAATGGCTGTTGGGGTACACAAAGCACACATACCGCTGCAAGACTAATTGGAAAGGTAGGAGATAAGTGTTACAAAAATCCTATGATATGTAAGTGAGTGGCCATTGTCTGGATCGGCTACATGCTTGGCTGATATATCTAGATCTACTTCCGTTTTATAGACTCACTGTACACGGTGGTTTGCGCTTCTGCCTCACAGCACTGGGGTCATGAGTTCAATTCCCAACCATGGCCTTATCTGTGGAGTTTGTATGTTCTCCCCGTGTTTGTGTGGGTTTCCTCCGGGTGCTCCAGTTTCCTCCCACACTCCAAAAACATACTTGTAGGTTAATTGGCTACTATCAA
The DNA here is from genome assembly GCA_036250195.1 of Mixophyes australis. Taxonomy (NCBI): domain Eukaryota; kingdom Metazoa; phylum Chordata; class Amphibia; order Anura; family Limnodynastidae; genus Mixophyes; species Mixophyes australis. Next base: position 30,734,741 of record JAVHZZ010000004.1, on the reverse strand, counting down.
AATTGACCCTAGTCTCTCTCTGTGTGTGTTAGAGAATTTAGACTGTAAGCTCCAATGGGGCAGGGACTGATGTGAATGAGTTCTCTGTACAATGCTGCAGAATCAGTGGCGTTATTTAAATAAATGATGATTACACTTCATCATTCACTGATAGGATTGTGATATCTGCCATTCAAAGTCAGACTGACTCTGAATCCAAGAGGCAGTTGTTTCTTATGTAGCATCACCATATTACAAAGCACTGTACAGTGTCATGTTCCTGACTGGTGATGTGTTCCCCCAAAATTTGCTCCAGTTTCTCCCAAATTGCAGCATGTGAAAACAAGGCAACATCTGATGAATGTTTAGGTGTCATTTGGGCTATTGGAAAATGTGGCTAGTCAATGACATCATCCACATGTTTTGTTCATGCTCATACATCTTATTCCCTGGAGTGTGAGACTGAAATATAAAGTATTTTCACTGATATTGCATCTGTTTGTTTTGATTCTAGATGTCACATTATGTGAGTGTGAAATGTATGTTAAATGAGGATACCATATACAACTTTTATTTGCTCTTCTACTTTTCTCAGACATTTTGATTTTTGTGAAGAACTTTAATTTAGCGGTGGTATTTATTTTAGGCCACATTCAGCTTGGGTCTTTAATGGAAATATAAATGTATTTATTTATTTTTCCTCTTATGCTACATTAAAAAGGCAGTGCAAGTTCCTCACACCTGAATGGTGTTTTTGGAAGAAGCCAGAAAACTATACTGGAAAATTATAATTTTCATTGACAGCAAAAATGTTTCTATTTTGGCCTTAAGGTGTTCTGAATGGAATTCAAACCCAACCTCTGAGGAGTAGAATAGATCTGTATAGGTGGAACACTGCATCTGCATGAAATGGTTGTTGCAAGGAATTTCTGGAGTGGGGAGCAGCATGAGAGTCTTGTTGATGAGAGTGAGAGGTGGTTACCATAGATGAGGTGAAATGCAGGCCAGTAGATCTAAGAGGGCGAGAGTGTATTTTAATGAGATTCGAGATGTATGTAGGGGTTGTGTTGAGTGTTGTAGATAAGGGTGCATAATTTGAATTGGATTCAGGAGGACATGGGAAGTCAGTGTGGGAAGAGGTGTGGCAAATGTGGAGTGGTGAGAAAGGAGAGGGGCCTTACTGAGGCATTTAAGATGGATTGAAGTGGGAGTAGATTGATGAGGGAAATGACAGAATGCAAGGTTGCAATAGTTAAGGTTGATAAGAGAGTGGGTTTTAGTAGCATCTTGGGTAAGAAAACTGTATCCTACCACCTTTCTGGGGTTGTGGCATCAGGAATTGGAGAGAAATTGCATAGGTTGATCAAAACAAAGGGCAGAAGCAAGTATGATACAAAAACAGCTGGTTTGAGAGTCTGAGGAAACTGTTAATCATGCCGAGAGATTTGAGATAAGTGTAAAGAGGCAATGAGATCACACAGGGAGGTAGTAGTGTACAGTGAGAAGAGTAGAGCTGCAAGAACTGAGCCCTGAGGAACTCCTACAGGGAAAGCAGAAGGGGGGGGGGGGGGGGAAGGAGGAGGAACCAGAAATGGATCCAGAGAAGGAGTGGTTGGCGAACTAGGAGGAGAACCAATCGAGGACAGGGGCTGAGAGAAGAGAGGGTGTGCAAAAGGAGGGGATCAGCAGTGGTGTGGTGCCAGCAAACAAGCCACTTCTCTTAAGGAAAAACATCAGGGACAGACTGATATTCTGCAAAAGGTACAGGGATTGGACTGGGGTAAAGTCATTTTGTCTGATGGATCCCCTTTCAGATTGTTTGGGGTATCTGGAAAAACACGTGTCTGGAGAAGGAAAGGTAAGTGCTACCATCAGGGCCAGATTAACCCAAGGTCTAACTGGGCTATAGCCCAGGGGCCTCGGGCATCCAGGGGGGCCCTTCAAAGTCCTCAGCAGCATTATTGATCGGTCCGGGGGTGGGGGTGCCCCCAGCCCGATCAATGCTGCTGAGCACTTTCACTGCAGTCCTCCTTCTGCAGCGCTGTAAACGCCTAACTGAGGAGATCTCGTGAGAGCTCCTCAGTAAGGAGTTTACAGTGCGCCGTGGAAGGAGGACTGCAGTTACATGTAAGCGCTTGGGGGCCTCGCAGGGGGCGGTGGGCAGTTCACATTGGGGGCCTCATGGGGTAATGGAGGCCCCCTTAGCCCAGGGGCCTCCATTCCCTTAATCCTGCACTGGCTGCCATCAGTCCTGTGTCATGCCAAAAGTAAAGCATCCTGAGACCATTCATGTGTGGGGTTCCTTATCAGCCAAGGGAGTGGCCTCACTCACAATTTTGCCTAAGACCACAGCCATGAATAAAGAATGGTACCAAAACATCCTCCAAGAGCAACTTCTCCCAACCATCCAAGAACAGTTTGGTGACAAACAATGCCTTTTCCAACATAATGGAGCACCTTGCCATAAGGCAAAAGTGATAACTACGTGGCTTGGGGATCAAAACATCTAAATTTTGGGTCCATGGCTTGAAAATTCCCCAGACCTTAATCCCAGTGATAACTTGTGTTCAATCCTCAAATTCTGACAAACCCTAAGCATTGATTAGGCAAGAATGGGCGGCCATCAGTCAGTATGTGGCTCAGAAATTGATTGACAGCATGCCAGGGCGAATTGCAAAGAAGAATCAACACTGCAAATATTGACTCTTTGCATTAACTTAATGTAATTGTCAATAAAAGCCTTTGACACTTATGAAATGCTTGTAATTTTACTTCGGTATACCATAGTAACATCTGTCAAAAACACTGAAGCAGCAAACTTTGTGAAAACCAATACTTGTGTCATTCTCAAAATGTTTGGACATGACTGTATAGTGGCAAAATTATAATGAAATTTAAAGTCAGAGTATCTGAACCCTTAAGAGAAGAGGTTACTGCCAATAGTATTTGCAACCATTTCCAACTGAAGTACAATCAGGATCATTCTGCCATATGCTTTTTTTAAGAATGAAACATGTTAAGACACTTTGGAGGGTTGGGCATTACACAGCTACATATTTATACAGAGGAAAGCAAACAGATTTATAGAATGCAAACCAGTGATGGAAGTGGGCTTATATACGGTGGACCGTCATACCATCTCTTGTACTACTGCCTTCATTATAACACACGGCTCAATTACATTTTCCTTACTACCACTTCTAAATTTCCACTTCAACCACTGATGAAAACTCTACCACCATAAGGACTCAATGATGATTTTGATTTGGGATAACTTCTTACATACTTAATGTATATTATACAGGTACAAACTACTACAGGTACAAAAATACTGAAATAATACCAACAGTTACATTAATAATAAGAGTTCTAGAGAATGCATGAAAAGCACTAATCAGTCTACTGACAATAACTAAACTATTCTGGGATATTGGGAGATTCTCCCCTGAGGTTCTGGTATAAGGATATAAATATGTCTCATAATTAGTATATCTAATACAACCAAACATCTGGCCCTACATGGAGCAAGATCACGTCAGAAAAGGTATTTATTTCTTATACCAAATCATTATCTGTATTACACATAAATGTGTGAGTAACATTAAGGATGTAGATTATTTTTTTACAGGGAATTTTGTTATACATATTTTACTACTATTTCAGGATAACAAACCATTGGAAATACTTATTTCTGGAATACATACAAGGGGGTCCAGCTTGAGCTATGTTACATTCAGTAAAGTATATTTATACCATATATGTGACAGAACATATATAGAACAAATACTGTAAGCTGCATCTATGCTGTATGGAGCATTCACCCTATGTTGGCTGTATTAATTAACCTTGTGATCCTTATAGGGATCAATGATCCTTATTAAAGGTCTGTTTAAGCTACAAGTGGAAATTTACAGTGGAGGCTGCGATATATAGTACATCCTAGTAAGCACTGAAAATAATTCTGACATTTGCAGTTTATGGGTTTACTGGTCCTTTAATTTCGCTGGGAAAGAAAAATTAATTTAGGTGATCATAAATAGCAGTTTGTCCTGAGATTACTGTATATAGTATCTGTCCTATATTATTAGTCACTGACTATACATATAATAAAGGACCCTGCAATAAATGATTCTGTTAGGAGCAATGTGTGATACAGCATAGTGTTTCCTTCATCTACAGCTTATGCTTCACATCTTTTCTATGTTCTCGGTCTATACAGTGTGAACCCCATACTATGTAGTCCCCACAGATGCAAATTTAATTGTACAATTTCCCATTAATTTAATTTATTTTTTTAAGGAACTTCCAGGGTGAAGTCAGGACTTTTTCAATCAAATATAAACTGGTAAGGAGAATTTTACATCACAATCTGGTCATTTGTTCAATCTGGTTTATGAAATGAGCCCCTTCATATGTGACCAACCTACTCAGTGATGTAATGATTCCACTAAAGGGCTGAATGAGAGATTGTACCATAAAATATGATATCAACATTAAACAGATCATCAATGGAACTGACAGTCAGTCAAGGCTGAGATGGTAGAGCTGATTTAAGTCAATGTAAAATATTAATTTATCACAATCAGATGTATGTACACATGTCTTCTACATGCCTTCAACTTGTGCACTTGTAAAGCTACTATAAGTTTATCGATGTCTTTCCCAAGAGTACCTATTGTAATCATTCTTTAAATATGGGACACAATGAGAAGCAGGACACTTCAGATCATCCTGTTGCTATAGCATTAGACCATAAACTATTTTACCTAAGCCACAAACTGCATGTTTGGTCCAGTTTGATTTGGATGGAATAGATCAGCAGCCAATCCAACCAGATAAATGTTAGCAGCACATAATAGTGATGTGAGGCTCCTGTCAAACTGGTACAGGAATATGGAGGTGTCAAACTCCCCTATATATGAATTCAAGGTTCTTACAGATAATTTGTTTCTCATAAGTTTGGCACTAAAGTGCCACATTTAATTCCCTATGAGTATTTAGAAACCCCAAAAACTTTTATAATATAAATACATAGAGCATCTCTTAAGTATATAGATAAAAACCAGACAACTCCCATAAACTGACCAAAGTGTTTAAATGACAATTCAGCTTTGCATTGGGTTGTGTCATTTTGGAAAAAGAAATTGGGAATGTCCAAACTACTGTTTCCCACATACATCATCAAATATATCTTTTAACCAAACCAAACTAAAAACTATTCTTCATTTAGATCGGAGTTGACAACACACAACATAGACCCTAAAGCTGAAGTCTAATAATATTTTGATTTTGATTTTAAACAGTGCGTTTTATTGCTGGGAGCCAGTATGTTCTGATCACCCACTGTCTTACGTTCTCCAAAGCATGGACGAGAGGAATCAGACAATGGTCACAGACTTTCTTCTCCTAGGACTTGGTAACCTTCATAACCTCAGGATTTTACTTTTCATCCTCTTTCTGATCATTTACATTATGGCCTTATCAGCAAATGTCCTTGTTATTGTCTTGGTTGTGTTCCACCAGAGCCTCCATTCCCCCATGTACTTCTTTCTCAGCCAGTTGTCTTCCTCAGAAATCATATTCACCACTAACATTGTGCCCACCATGCTGTGGCTGATACTGGTGGGGGGAGGAAAAGTATCAGTTGCCCGATGTATTTTTCAGTTCTATTTGTTAGCAGTTCCATCCATATCCCAATGTTTGATGTTGGCAGCCATGTCCTTGGATCGCTATATGGCCATCTGTAGACCATTACATTATGCCATCACTATGACATTCACACTTCAACTTCAGATGGTCACCTTCTGCTGGTTGATGGGTTTCACATTGTCACTTGTTCCATACATTTTCTTAAACAAATTAAAATTCTGCACACTTAATGTAATCAATCATTTCTTTTGTGATATTGAACCTCTTATACAAATGTCTTGCTCAGATACATCTTCTGTGAAACTGGCCTCTGATGTGGTAGCTTTTCCCGTCATATTGTCTCCATTCATGTTCATTGTGGTTACCTACATCTCTATCCTTCATACCATCCTCAAGATCTCCTCCACCAGCGGGAGACAGAAAACCTTCTCCACCTGCAGCTCTCACTTAACCATTGTGTGTATGTACTATGGCACGTTATCCTAAATTTATATAGTCCCACCTAAAAACAATTCAGTAAATACAAACAAAGGTCTTTCTTTACTTTACACACTGGTAACTCCTTTACTCAACCCTTTAATCTACAGCTTGAGAAGCCAGGAGATCAGGTCCGCCATTTATAAATCTGTCAAAATGTTGAAGCAATGGAAAGCATTATAACTGTATCTGGAATGTCAGGGCTTTAAACAAACTCTATATCAAATTACTTATGAAATTTAAGGAACTTAATATTGTAGTTACATTACTCTACATTAAAGTCTGTAGAGTATGGAGGAGAAAAGATTCTTTATAGAGAAGGTTTGGACTAATTCTTTTGAAAAAGTGAGCAGAACTAGGTCCCAAAATGAGAGTTACTTCTACCATATTTTATCCATTCTGTAGACAACTTGTGAATAGTGCAGTGAGTTTAGTGCAGTGGTCAGGGAACAGGGGTAAATTACCCCAAATGGGGTAAAAATGATATTCCTGGGGGTAATGCTGCCGATTCACATGCTGTCAGTTGGATTGAAGATGCCTTTAAATGTGAAATTGCTGTTGTACCAGAAGAGCCTCAAGGGTTGGCAGAGGCAATTCTTGAGCTTCGATGCAATAATGAAGCACATATTGCATTTGAAAACAAAGTAGATCTGTCATATTTTGTATGTGAACAGCTGCAAATGCATTCAAAATTACACATGAGGAGGCAGTCAATAAGTTGCTGCCTTTTGCAACAACCTACCTTTGCGAACCAGAATTTTCCTCTCTAAAGAACATAAAAACAAAGCAGAGAAATCGATTGGATGCTGAAGACTGTATCCAAGTTGCTCTGACATCAAAATGCCCCAATATTGATGATCTTGTATCAAAAATGAAGCAACATAATTTCTCCAAAACCTGAAGTTTTGAATTTGAAGCTTCCAAAGAAATTTTGAATAGATTCAATAACATTTTGAATTACAATAATTAATAATATATGATTTCCTTCCTTTTAAATCAAGGGGTAACGTCAGTGTATCTAAATATATTTGGGGTAAAAGGTTAAAAAGTTCCTTGACCCCTGGTTTAATGTGATCTAATGATCCTCAGCAGCTTGAGGACTAAAGGGTTATCAAGCAAATGACCACGACAATTCTATTTTCCAGCGGTCATACTTAGCAGATTGGAGATCTCTCAGTAGGTTTATGTTTTATAGAATTTATGTATGCAAAAAAGAAAGTAGGGGATGTCAGAACTTGGAGTGTCTGTGGACTGAGAACTTTGGTGCAGTACCATATTCTCACCAGGGATGTTACTGTATTTAGGTTTCCTGGAAATCTATTAATGCTGCATTTACTCCACTCTGCTGCATTCCTCAGCAGCTGATGAGCTGCTCTTGGATCTAAATCTTCAAATCCTGGTTCTCAATGCTGTCTGGTTCAGATCACTGAAGCAGTGATGGAGTTGTTGGTGTCACACTGCTACAGCCCCTGAGATCTTATTTATCTCCAAACCTGGATTCTGACCTATAAATCCTGTGAATTTGTAAAACTTGATCCTGACCTGGTACTCCTGTGTCTCGAAAAACCTTGACTCCTACCTGGCAATCTGGTTTTGCTGTAATACTTGATTACTTATATCTCTTACCTGTGTATTACTTATCTGTGCTTCTCCAGCAATGAGGACTACATCCTGTACACGCAAACTTGTAACAAGTGGATTTCCCTGTGTTACTTATTATCCAGTCAGTCTTGAACAGTTCACTGAAGCAGTCAGGGAGTTGTTGGTGTCTTTCTCCTACAGACCTTGAGAAATTAATTTTTCTCCACACCTGAATTCTGACCTGGCAATCTTGTGTATCTGCAAACCTTGATTCTGACCCGGCAATTCTTTGTATCTAAAAACCTTAATTCTGAGCTAGCAATCCAGTTTTGCTGTAAATCCTGATTCCCTTTATCTGTTATCTGTATATTACTTGTTTGTGCTCCTCAATCAATAAACCCTACATCCTGAACATGCAAACTTGTAACAAGTCCAAAAAGGATTTTATATATTATGTCCTAGTACCAGGTTACCAGCAGCCTTAGGTACTTCCAGGGAACACATCTACTTAGCAGTTAGTTATGGTCTGTAGAGTGAGTACATAAGCATGGACAGGGCCGACATCATGGGGTTATCGGGATACAAGAATAAGTGCCTGGAATGACCAAGGACCTGACCAGAGTGCCTGATGCTGGCTGATGATCTTGAAAGCAAAACATTCTGCTTATGTTTGTTATGTGTGCTTTTTGTTAGAAGAAGGGAATCACCAGCTCCGGTACAGGAGATCTTGCCCCACCGACACTAGTGACAGTAGAGCTTATGTGATGGGCTGACCTGATGTCACACTCAAATCTTTCTGCCAACACTTTATTAGAGAACAGCAGAAGGAATGCAAAGGACCTCATTAGTGACTCTGGCTGCAAACCTACATTGGATCTTGTCAAAGGACATGTGGGAAGGTCTGATGGCATGAGGGGACATCAGATGAGCTTGTAAGGGGCACATGGGGAGGTCTGAGGTTAATGTAAGGGAAGTGTGGACACATCTAAAGGAATATAAATGGCATGTGTGGAGGTCTGAATGAAATGTAAGGGGCATGTGGGAAGATTTGAGGGGCATGTTTGGAGGTCTTAAAGGGCATTTGGGGAAACTTCAAAGGCTTACATGTGGGGACGTCTGATGGACAAGTAATGGGCATATGGTGAAGTCTGATAGCAAATGGGGAGGTCTGATGGGCATATTCGGGCACATGAGGAGGTCTGAGGGGCATTTAAAAGAAATTTGGGTAGGTCCGATGAGCAAGAAAAGGGCATGTGGGGAGGTCAGAGTTGCATGGGGTAATGTCTGAGGGGCATGTAAAGAATATTTGGGGATGTCTAATGGCATGTAGGGAGATCTGATGGACATGTAAATGAAACGTGCAGAGGTTTGGTGGGCATATGGGGAAGTCTCGGGCACATGTGGGGATGTTTTTCATTCTTAAAATTAAGGGTAATTTGTGGTCCTTTGAGGGTTGGACATATGTATTATATACTGCGATTTAGAGAACCTCTGGAGCAGTCTTCGCTTGGTCCAGTCTCTGTGGGATTGATCTCCTCAGGGCAGCTACAAATCTTTCATATACATTTTACAATGTACATACACAGTAAAATAGCAATCATAACACATAGGGAAATATGAGTTACGCTACCTAGAGGACAAGGGGTCCAGATAGGAGTAAGCCTTATATGAGCATGCTCAATAACCACCTCTCCTTGCACATGGCAGTAACTGATTTAAAAAGGGGTAAAAAGTATCATACAGTCCATTTACATAAGGAAGTGAGAAGCAGCAATGGTAAGCCAAGATTCGCCAAATACTGCAAAACTCTGCCCGTCTGTGCTATTTTCTGAACATATTTATATATTAGGTGCACTGAAACCTACCATGTCTATCAAAATTATACTACAAAGTGTCAATCAGGAAATTTGAAACCATGTATAGTCTGATCAATTGAGTCTAGAGCTTGCTCTACCATATCAACATCAGAATAAGCCATTCTGCCCTTCCTAAAAGACTGTAGCTCACTGATCACATCAAGTCTTCTGTTTCAAAATGGTTAATTGAACAAGTTCCATCAACCTCTGTAACTGCTCTCTGAGCCGGACTCTGTGCTTCACCACAGAAGATAGCTTCGTAGCCAGTGCCCCTTCCAAAAACTCCCACAGCAGGTAGAGGATTCCTGGACTCTGTGGACATATAGTAGATTCAATGGTGAGAGGCTCCTATTGTGATGGCTGCATAGTTAGTGTGTGTCTAGTTCTAAGTGTGTCAGTTACAAGTGTAACAAATTTAAATAGCATAATTCGGAGTTATACCGGAGTTAAACAGGAGGAAGCAGGAGAAAAACATTCTGCCTATTAACTCAGTTACACAAGGACTACAGTCAGTATTCAATTGAAACTCCATATTCTACCTCTGATGTCTTCAACTCACCCTGGCTACAAGCTCCATGCAGCATGAGAACTGTCTTGGACTCTGATCTTATTTTCTGCTCATCTCATGAAAGTTTGTTTTATCTGTCAGTTTGTTTTCACTGCAAAATCCACTATGTTTAATCAGCCTGCTGTGCTACTTGCTCAGCCACTCCCTACCCATGCTACAGTTATTTCAGTCCCCTATCTCATCACTGTGCTTTCAGTTCTACTTAATACTTTGTCTGCCATCACAAGTAGGAAGAAATGATATTGAATTTAAACCACTCTCCTCTCTCATGACTCTGCAAAAACTCAGCTATTCAATCACCTGCTATTTATTACTCTCCATTCAACACTTCCACCCATTCCCCCACATGGCTCCCTACATCATTACTCTATACTATCCAGACATCCATGGATAAACTACATTTGCTGCAGCCTAGCTCTGCATTACTTATCTAATTACACTGGACATTGCAAATAGATAATTCTTTTAATTCCCTAATTTTTGCAATTTTACTCATAAATCCCAATGCTTGCTAAAATATTTTTCTTTCTCTCTTTTTATGGCATTTTCTTTATGGCTATATCATCCCTCACCCATCCTGCAACACACACCTCTGTCCACATTGTCCCTTCATTACTTCACTCACCTCTCATGAACTATTTTCCTATTTAAATTAAATAACTTTAGCAGCCGCACCCTGCCGCCAGAAACTAAAAGGACACACATCTTACAATCATCTTTCCTACCTTTCTTCCTCCCGGCTTCTATTAGCTGGTGATATATCACCTAATCCAGGTCCCCCTCAATTCTCCCACACGCATATATCTGAACACTACAGAAATCTAGCAAACCTCAAACGCATCACCTGTCTCCCCTCTCTTCCAAAATCCTTTAAATGTGCCCTTTGGAATGCACGTTCTGTTTGTAACAAACTTACCTCCATTCATGATCTCTTCCTCTCAAACAACCTCAACCTTCTGGCAATAACAGAAACATGGCTCACGCAATCAGACACTGTCTCACCTGCTGCCCTTTCACATAGTGGTCTCCATTTCACCCACACTCCCAGACCGGGAGGCAGACAAGGAGGGGGGGTTGGACTACTTCTCTCCCCACAGTGCACATTCACAGTTCTACCAAGTGTCCCATCGCTCACGTTCACATCTTTTGAAGTACATTCTCTATGCGTGTTGCTGTCATCTATCGCCCCCCTGGTCCACATCAACAATTTCTTGAACACTTCTCTGCATGGCTCCCTCACTTCTTATCTACTGATATCCCCACCATCATCATGGGTGATTTCAACATCCCTATTTCTAATCCACATTCCAATGCTGCTTCCAAACTTCTCTCTCTAACATCCTCACTTGACCTCTCCCAGTGGATTGAATCCGTTACTCATCAGGATGGCCACTGTCTTGATCTTGTTTTCTCTAGACTATGCTCAGTTTCTCATTTCCTTAACACTCCTTTCCCCCTCTCGGATCATCACCTTATTAGCTACTCGCTCACCCCCAGTTCTTTACTCTCGCTAGTGTCAAACTGTTCCAAGCCTCCTCACAACCGCAGGAATTTAAACTCTATTGATTTTCAACAGTTTTCCACCTCTCTCCAACACCTTCTCTCCCCAATTTCTACATTCTCCTCCCCTGATCGGGCAGTACCCCATTTTCATCAAACCCTAGCAACTGCCCTGGATCAAGTGGCTCCAGCGACACTACATACTTTGCATAGAATTCGTTGCCAACCGTGGCACACTACAGTAACACGAACTCTACAAAAACTTTCTCGTAAAGCAGAATGTCACTGGCGTAAATCTTGTACCTCTAATGATTTCATCACATATACTGATATCTACCACTCCTAAAGAAATGCTCTGGACACTGCTAAACAAAACTACTTCCAATCTCTCATCTATGCTCAGGCTTCTAACCCCAAACGCCTCTTTAACACATTTAAATCTCTTCTGAATCCTCCTGCCCCAAATCCTCCAACTACCATCAGTGCACAGGACCTTGCTTCCTATTACAAGGTCAAAATTGATAAGATCAGACTTGAAATGATATCATCTCCCTTGACAAGCAATCAACTCAATTCCTTTGTAGCACCCTCTGACACTCTATCTTCATTTGATCCCACAAATGAAGAGGAAGTTTCTACTCTGTTCTCATCTTCCTACTCTACCTCCTAACTAAAATCTGTAATCTATCTCTTTCTACTGGTATTTTTCCATCACTATTCAAGCATGCAGTGATTACTCCCATTTTAAAAAAACAGAATTCTGACCCTAACTCTCTTGTAAATTACCGCCCCATCTCCCAGCTTCCATGCCCCTCCAAGCTTCTCAAGAGAATTGCCTACACTTGCCTCACACACTTTCTTACAGCAAACAACCTATTGGATCCTCTTCAGTCAGGCTTTCGTTCTCAACACTCCACAGAGACTGCGCTGACCAAGGTTGTCAATGATTTGATCACAGCAAAAAATAATAACCATTACTCTCTTCTAATTCTCCTGGATCTCTCTGCTGCATTTGACACTGTTGACCACTCTCTCCTCATACAAACGCTACAATCCCTAGGTCTTGAAGGCACTGTCCTATCCTGGTTCTCATCCTACCTATCTAATCGCTCTTTCAGTGTTAATTTCTCTGGATCCACCCCTGCTCCACTTCCTTTATCAGTTGGAGTACCACGAGGCTCAGTCCTAGGTCCTCTGCTATTCTCTATCTACACCACTTCTCTTGGAAAACTAATAAGCTCCTTTGGATTTCAGTATCATCTCTATGCGGATGATACACAAATCTATCTATTCTCTCCTGATCTTTCACCATCTGTGTTGTCTCGCGTTACTGACTGTCTTTCTGCCATTTCATCTTGGATGTCTTCTCGCCAACTCAAACTCAATCTTTCAAAAACTGAATTAATAATATTCCCACCCAAAAACAGAATCTTCCTGCCTGACATTTCTATTTCTGTTGATAACATGACCATAAATCCCACCCCGCAAGCTCGTTGCCAAGGTGTAATCCTTGATTCACAACTGTCGTTTATTCCCCACATCAACTCTATATCTAAATCATGTTACATACACCTAAAGAACATTTGCAGAATACGCACATATCTGACAGAAGACACCGCAAAACATTAATTCATGCACTCATCATCTCCCGCATCGACTATTGCAATTCCCTCCTTACTGGTCTTCCCAAAGTAAGACTTAAACCCCTACAATCTATTTTGCACGCAGCGGCTAGATTGATTTTTCTTGCAAACTGTTATTTCTCTGCTGAGCCACTCTGTCAGTCTCTACATTGGCTGCCTGTATTTCAATGAATCCAATATAAAATTCTTCTACTAACATAGAAGGCCATCAACAAAATTGCACCAACATACATTTCCTCACTTGTCTCAAACTATCTCCCAACTCGACATCTCTGTTATGCACAAGATCTACGTCTCTCTTCCACTCTCATCACATCCTCCCATTCTCGGTTACAGGATTTTTTCCGGGCTGCACCCACTTTGTGGAATTCCCTCCCACGCACAGTAAGACTTTACTCTAGTCTTCAAACCTTCAAGCATTCACTGAAAACCCACCTCTTCAGACAAGGTTATGATATTCCTCAACCACCATCTTAATTTCCCTAGATTACCCTATTACCACCCTCTACACAACTAACGCAAGACAACAACCCTCTGACCAACATTGCAGCACATACAGCCCACCCAATACTTTTACCTTTGCATTCTAGCTGGTCCATTGTGCAATATTATGTAGCACGTGCCCTTGCGTTTCAAACTCCCATTGTCCTATAGATTGTAAGCTTGCGAGCAGGGTTCTCTTACCTCTCTGTCTGTATGTATTACCCAGTATTGTCTTATAAATGTTTGTTCCCAGTTGTAAAGTGGTATGGAATTTGCTGGCGCTATATAAATAAATGTTGATGATGATGATGATGATGATTGTACCTCTCAATGGGCAAACAAGAGGTGTGGAATATAGTGCTATCAGTCTCTCCTTTCTAAAGTTACAAATACTTTTAGCATCTACTATACAGTCCCACTGAGCCACCTTTATAGTCTGTTAGTTATGGATGGTATGGGGCAGTACGGAGCTGCCTTACTCATCACTTTACACAGAAACATTAGACAATTTCACTCGTGAACTGCAACACATAGTTTTCCAATTGGGAATTCTACTTAGCTGAGCACTCCAAAAAAGACATAGCCTACTTTCTGCATCGTCATCTCAGGCCGAGTCAAAAGCTCAGAATTCCGGATGGTATAATCCACCATGGCTAGGATGTATTTCTTTCCCAATCTAATGGGAATAGGCAGAGGACCTACAACATCCACAGCCGAAATGTTTCCTCAACCTCTGGCAAGGACCACCGGGGAGCATAGGCAGTGGGGCACCCAAACCTCTAATAAGCTTCAGAGGAATCATAGAAAGTTTTGATGTTATCCGACACAGGGCAATAAATGTTCTACAGTAGTTGGTCCCCCTTGTGGTATGTGACAGAGGGTTTCATGGGCTACATAAAATAGCTGCGCATGAAAGCCTAACTGGACTACAAATTTGTTAACCCGGAAAGGCCTTTCCTTTTCTACTTCCTAGCTACCGTGTATTTTGGCAACCTATTCTACGTCCCACACACTACCTCAATAACTGAAAGCTCACAGCCAGCTTAGTGCCTCGTGCCTTCCACAGATGGTTCAGAAATCTGGTTGCTCTGAACTATTGATGTTCTACTAGGTTGGAACACTCTACAGTGGGCTCTTACAAGTTAGGGTAAATAGGGTATGTTAAACAGGATGTGTCTCCAAATTTAAAGCTTTTTTGCTTGGAAATCTGGATGTTCTTGCACATGATTATTTACCTCGAGGCTGTTTTTGTTTGAGGTTGGCTCATCTTCTGCAGTCTGGCAGCTTGACTCTAGGTGAAACAACATACTCTATCTGCATCTCATGGTAAATATTATTCCACAGGACAACTGATGGGGTCCACCCACAACTTCCAACTCACCAGCCAAGAAATATTCATGGGAACTACCCAATGGACTTAATTTGCCAGCCTGACTTTAGTTTTGGTTGTGTGACTTACAGTAGCATCTGCAAAATGGGAGCACACCAATAAGATTGGCACAAATAAACAGTTTCCTGGAATACATGTATTAATTGCAGTGCCTTTGTGGCTTATAGTGCATTGGCCAAACTTTGATGAAATTTAAAGTCCGTGTATCTGGACCCATAAGAATTATGAGAAAAGAGGTTACTGCCAATAGTATACTCAACCATTTCCAGCTGAAGCATAATCAGATTCATTCTGCCATATGCTTTTTAAGAATTAAACATGTTAAGAAACATTGGAGGGTTTGTGATTACATTGCTGCATTTTCCAAGCAAATAGATTTATAAGATGCAAACCAGTGGTGGAAGTGGGCTCATATAAGGTGGCATGTCATACCGCCTCTTCTCCTACTGCCTTCATTGTAACACTATCACATTCTACTCACTTACATTGTCCATACCGCCAATTTTAAATTTCCAATTCAACCACTGATGCAAACTCTACCACCACAAGGACTCAATGGTGATTTTGATTTGGAATAACTTCCTACATAATTAATGTCCATATTATACAGGTACAAACTTCTACAGTTACTAAAATACTGAATTAATTCCAACACTTACATTAATAATAATTGTTCTAGAGAATGGATAAAAACACTAATCAGTCTACAGACAATAACTAAACTATTCTGGGATATTGGGAGATTCTCCCTGAGGTTCTGGTATAAGGATATAAATGTGTCTCATATTTGTATATCTAATAAAGCCATACATCTGGCCCTACATGCAGCAAGATCACGTCAGGTAAGATCAGGTAACGCAGGTATTTATTACTTATACCAAATCATCATCTATAATACACATATATGTGTCAGTAACATTAGGGATGTAGGTTATATTTTAGAGGGGATTTTATTATACATTTTTTCTTACTATCTCAGGATAACAAACCATTGGAAATACTTAATTTGGGAATACATACAAGGGTGTCCAGCATGAGCTATGTTACATTCAGTAGAGTATATATATATATAGGACAGAACATATATAGAACAATTACTGTAAGTTGAAACTGTGCTCTATCTATTCACCATTGTGATCCTCATAGGGATCAATGATCCTTATTAAAGTTCTGTTTAAGCTGCAACAATGCCAGTTACAATGTAGGGGCCATCACAGGCTGAGCACCTTCATATAAGAGCCCTTGATGACTTCATGGAGGAGACAGCAATAAATTAGTATATTTGGGTATTTTATACCAACTCCCAGCAGTTCTACCATCTCAGCCTTTGCTGACCGGAAGCGTTCAGGATGATCTCACTTTTAGTGGGCAGAGCTGTGCTGTTTATATAGAGAGCAAGTATAATTTTATGGTAAAGGAACCAAGAGAAGAACTAGATCACTGAAGAGATATAAACATTTAAGGAGTTATATATTTCCACACAATAGAGTGGAGGCTGGGAAATATAGCGTTTCCAGTAGGCGCTGAAAAAAACCCACACGCACTCATTTCAACAGACAATTTGGTAATTTTAGACCACATTGGTGGAAAAATTCTGATGAATTCAGCGCTATGTTGATTTGTCTTTGAGAAAAAATCTCCTTGTTCAGGGCATTGTCCTAAAGATGTGGGAGTAGCTTAAGCAGGGGAGATAATATAAATAATGCATTGTACCTTCGTGGTTCATTTCCGAATGTTTCAGTTTAGATGTTTACCGGCCCTTTAATTTATTCTTATTACTGTATCTCTTGGACAGAAAAAATCATATAAGTGGTCATAAATAACAGTTTGTCATAAAGATTACTGTATATAGTATCTGGGAGAAGATCAGAAAAGGATGGTGATGATCTCAGCTGTCTACATCTCATTGTTTGCCTTATACGTTGTATAACACTCACCCCTCATATAGTACCCTCCATAATAACAGAATGATACTTATTATTCCCCATGATCCATATGTCCAATATCTCAGGTGTCTATCACATAGAAACAGAAACGACATTTTGAAATAATATAGAGGATGGAAATTGTGCTCTTTTGCCCAGTGTTAGATATCAGAGAATTATAGAGCTGTCCTATATTATTAGTCACTGACTATAACTATAAAAAGGAACCTTGTACTAAATGATCCCATTAGGAACAACGTGTGATACAGCAGAGAGTTTCCTTCCATTACCTGCTCAAAGAGATCATTAACAGAACTTACAGTCAGTCAAAGGTGAGAGGGTCGAGCTGATCTAGGTCAATGTAAAATATTAATTAACTATGATCAATGCATAATTTTATAGCTGTCTTTCACAAGAGTACCTATTGTAATCATTCTTCAAACATGGGACCCAATGAGAAGCAGGACACAAAGTCATCCCGTCAGACCATGTGGCTATAGCATTAGAACACAGACTAATTTACCTAAACTAAATCCTGCATGTTTGGTCAAGTTTGATTTGGATGGGCTAGATCAGCAGCCACTCCAACCACATAAGTGTTAGCAGCAGCACATAATAGTGATGTGAGGCTCCTGTCACACTGGAATATTGAGGTGTCAAACGCATCTATATATGAATTCAAGTTCTTACAGCCAAGTTGTTTCTCTCTAGTACAACTTTAAAGTTCCACATTTAATTCCCTGAGAGTATTTAGAAACATCTTTTAAGTATAGAAATGAAAACCAGACAACTCCCATACACGGACCAAAGTGTTTAAATGAAAATTCAACTTTGTATTGGGTTGTGTCATTTTTGAAGTAGAAAACGGGCAATTCTTTGAAATCTTAGGTGCCCAAACTACTGTTCCACAAAGACATCATCAGAGACTAGAGATGAGCGATTCGGAGAAATCCGACAGATCCGAGACTTGTGGATCTGAGTAGAACCAAAATACAACTTGGTTTGTCAAAACGTCATTTTCTTCTCTCTCTCTCTCTCTCTCCCTCTCTCTCTCTCTCTCTCTCTATATATATATATATATATATATATATATATATACACAAGTTAACCCGTGCATGATACTCATGCATTCTAGTCAAATCAAGATACTTAAGGTCTTAAAAAGGTTCTTGTCATGCATTTGGACCTAGCCCAGGCCTCCTCAGGGGAAGAGCGTTAGTTCCCGAAGCAAGCGGCCTTTTTAATGTGTGTTCATGAGGTAAAATTACCTCACGAAAATGAGTTTGACCCCTCAACTCGTAAATTTAGCCTTTACTACCCCTCCCACGGGGGGAAGGGGGGATGATGGAAGTTAACTGACTTGACTATTCTATTTTTTTTGTCAAATAATGTCAGTATACCAAATTTCAGGTCAATTGGATGAGCCCTTTCTGAGAAAATAGTTTTTTCCACACACACACACACACACACTAACGCACGCCTCTACACATGTGTGTTCATGAGGTAAAATTACCTCACGAAAATGAGTTTGAGCCCTACCAAATTTCAGGCCTTTTTGAAATTTTTTTCCCACACACACTAAGAATTTAGTAGGTCAGTATATAACTCTGCCCAGCAGGTGGCGCTGCAACTTGTTTTTTTTTCCACACACAGACGCCACTAAGCATTTATATATTATATATATATATATATACCCCCCTGTTCTCATCTGCCATTTTAGAACATACAGAGTGTAGGGAGGAAGGTGACTTTCAGGATGTGCCCCTAAAGAGTTTAGAGAATGACTAGAATGTTAGACAATGTGACATAAGGAATTTTACATCGAAAACAATAGCTGTGATTATTTTTTATGCAGTTTACTTCTGCAGCAATCAGTCAGCTAGAATATTTTGCTGATCGATTGAGTGTCAGTCTGTCAGAGCGTTTCAATAGAGTACTGGGTACGGTGTCTGCGTATAGCCTAGTATAATATATATTATAGTACAAATTCTAGTTCTTTCTAATTCTGTTTAGTGAAGAAACACAGGGTGTTGTTGCGGCATGACTCTGAGTAGCACACCCCCAATAAACAATTAGATTTATTTAATTTAAAATCCAAATTTTTTCGAGTGAAAGAAGCAATCCTATGAGGATCAGTATTTGTGACACCGTCATGAAGCAGACAAAAAACAGGGTTTTATTGAGAGCAGCATCCTCCAAAATACAATTATATCTTTTAAAATCTTTTCACTTTTCTAGACAAAGTAATTTTACATTTCGTGAGGGGCGGTCTCAGTGACTTTTTTAATAAATGTGCTAAAAATAGGGTGTTGTGCCTGAGTGTGAGTAGCAGGGTGTTCTTTTCTATGAGCAGAACAACCCTTGAAAAAACATCTAAAAATTGTTGATTAAGAAATAAGAAAAAAAATATTAAACTTCTATGTATTGTTTGCCGCTACTCTGTCACTAATTTTAGCCAGCCAGCTCGCTGCAGACTTCGGCCAAAATTGGTGAAAATGTGGATAGTTGTAAAGAGATCATTACAAAATAGACTGTAAATGACTGAAAATCAATGTTAATGCAATCAATAGTAATAAACAGCTCAAAATCACATAAATTTACCTATTTTTCGCAATTATTAATTTAATCCAGATTCAAAATCAAAACCAAAACCTTTCATGGTTTTTGACCAAAAACAGTAAGAAAACCAAAACCTGAAGACATTTTAGAACCAAAACCACATCCAAAGCCAAAACTTAAGGGTCTGTGCACATGTCTATTATAGATATCTTGTAGCCAAAACAAATTAAATCCCCTTTCTCAACTTAGATAAGAGTTGACAGCACACAACATAGACTCTAAAGCTAAAGGAAAAAAAGCTAAAGGAAAAAAAATGATATTAATTTTTAACAGTGCTTTACATTACTGAGAACCTGTAAGTTCTGATCACCTACTATCTTAAGTTCTCCAAAGAATGGACGAGAGGAATCAGACAGTGGTCACAGAATTTCTCCTCCTAGGATTTGGAAACCTCCACAACCTCAGGATTTTCCTTTTTATCCTCTTTCTGATCATGTATGTTATGTCCTTATCAGCAAATGTCCTTGTTATTGCCTTGGTTGTTTTCCACCAGAGTCTCCATTCTCCCATTTACATCTTTCTAAGCCAGTTGTCATTGTCGGAAATCATGTTCACCAGTAGCATTGTGCCCAACATGCTGTGGCTGATACTGGTGGGGGGAGAAAAAGTATCAGTTGCCCGATGTATTTTTCAGTTTTACTTAATAGCTGTTCCAACCGTATCCCAATGTTTTGTGCTGGCAGCCATGTCCTTTGATCGCTATGTGGCCATCTGTAGACCATTACATTATGCCATCACTATGACATTCACACTTCAGCTTCTGATGGTCACCTTGTGCTGGTTGATGGGCTTCACAATGTCACTTGTTCCATTTATTTTCATAAACAAATTAAAGTTCTGTACTCTCAATATAATCAATCATTTCTTTTGTGATATTGCGCCTCTTATACAAATGTCTTGCTCCGATACATCTTCTGTGGAACTGGCCACCAATGTGGTTGCTTTTCCCGTCATATTGTCTCCATTCATGTTCATCGTGGTTACCTACATCTCTATCCTTCATACCATCCTCAAGATCTCCTCCACCAGCGGGAGACAGAAAACCTTCTCCACCTGCAGCTCTCACTTAACCATTGTGTGTGTGTACTATGGCACGTTATCCTCAATTTATGTAGTCCCACCTAAAAACAATTCTGTAAATACAAACAAATGTCTATCTTTACTTTACTCACTGGTAACTCCTTTGTTCAATCCTCTAATCTACAGCTTGAGAAGCCAGGAGATCAGGTCCGCCATTTATAAGTCTGTCAAAACGTTGCAGCAAAGGAAAGCAATCTAGTTGTGTCTGGAATGTCAGGGCTTTAAACAAACTCTAATGAAGTACATTTACAATATCGATCATTACTCTACATTAAAGTCTGTGGAGGGTGGAGGAGAAATTCTGCTTCATAGAGAAGGCTTGGACTGATTCTCATGAAAAAGTGAATAGAACTAGGTCCCAAAATTATAGTTACTTCTGCCATAGTTTATCCATTCAAAGTGAATATACTTTTACCCAAATGTCTTCCTGTTCCATCCATTGCCCATAGATCAACACCAGAAATCACTATCACATGGGCAGCATCAGCTGATTTCCACATGGTGACCTCGGTAGCCATAAATGAATGGGACTCTCACAGTTGGGACCTACCGGGCTAAAGGGTCATGGTTTAGGGCTGTATTTAGTGTAGGTGCAACCTGAGTCACTGTGAATAAACACACCCTATAGTATTACTTCTGCTACGAACATCCTCATTATCGGCAGACACTCCCTAATTCATTATTTTTATTTGCAAAAACTACCTGTTTGGTAAAGGAAAAAAATGGAGAAAAATCAAAAGTCAAAACGTAAAAATAAATTTATTATAAAACCATTTCTCCTATTTATTTCTTGGAAAGTTACTGGATCAGACTATTTTTATTATGGGGCCACACTTATGTAATATTTTGTTCTATACGTACAGTGCTGTATCATTGGACCGCATTCAGTCCTTGGCTGCCTCCAATTTAAAATGTACAGTATGAGCCCCATCTAAACCTACGTATCCCATGTGACACTATGATAGTCTGTGGAGCTATGAATTGTCTTGATGGATTTCTGTGTATAGCTCTCTTGGAATAAAGCACTTTGTGCATATCTATCGTTATAGGATTAGTCCACCAAGAGGGTAAGATGTCAGAAGATTTTTTTCACAAATATAAAACTTATTATATTCTTATTCTTTTTATATATCAAACACACTTTGCTGCAGACGCTTCATTTACTGGACATTGGGTATGCAGATTTCTGTCTATTCTGGTCCAAAACAGCTGTATAATCTGAATTACATCATCTGTTTAAAAAATGATTATACCACATTTATACATATCTGTGAAGAGGGGCATAGACAGAGGACATAGGTATGGCCCCCGCAAGGTCATTAATCTGATCTGTAATCAGATACACATAATAGTAAAAATAATAATAATAATAGTAATAATAATAAAGAGTAATATTGATGACAATAATATTGGGACAAAGTGAAAAGTAAATTTTTGCTATTTTAGCCCCACAGACTTCAATATTTCAGGTGATGAGGATGATGAGAACCACATAGAGTGCAAAGTGTTATTCAAATGTTGACAAAAGGATAATTAAGCTCCGACAGCGCCTGATTGGATAGGTGCTGCCACCATACAACTATCAATCACCGTAATTATTCCGTATATATCTTCTGAATAGTGAAGGGACTTTGGTATCATCATCGTAATCATCATCATCAATTTATTTATATAGCGGTATGATCTAATGTTCCTCCTCAGCAGCTTGAAGACTGAAGTATATGGGGGCCATGAAGTGAGGGGTTGTCAAGCAAAAGACCACAACAATTCTATTTTCCAGGGGTCATACCTAGCAGGTTGGAGATTCCTCAGTAGGTTTATTTTTCATATGATCTATGTATGCACAAAAGAAAGTAGGGGGTGTCAGGACTTGGAGTGTCTGTGGACTGAGATCTTTGGTGCAGTACCACACTCTCACCAGGGATGGTACTGTATTTAGGTTTCCTGCAGGTCTAGCAGTGCAGCAGTTACTCCACTCTGCTACATTCCTCATTAGCTGATGAGCTGCCCTTGTGTCTAGATCTCTCTGAAGTCTGGACACAATCATTGAAACAGTGAGTTGATGGGGTCAGTCTGCTACAGCCCCTGAGATCCTATTTATCTCCAAAACTGGATTCTGACCCGGCAATCTGGTTTAACTGTAAACCTTGATTCTTGATATCTGGTACCTGTGTATTACCTGTCTTTGCTCCTCCAGCAATAAGGACTAGGGCTTGTGGTGCTACATAAACAAATGTTAATAATACTAGTGAATTGCACAGTGAAATTATATTCACATATATAGTATATTATTGTGGAAAATAGTAATTTATCAATGCACTATTGGTTTTACAAAACAAGTGTTCAGAGTTTATTGACCATTAGGAGCTTGATCCTGGTAGCTTGGATCCCTCCCCTGCAGGCTTCATGTTCTCCCCCATCGCAAATTCAACCGTGTCATTGAAGCCTGTAAGTAAAGTGATTGCAATTGCAATCACCTTACTATAGATTATTACCTGGGATAGGCTCCTATCGGAGTTGATGTCCCAGCTAATCAAACGTAATAAATTGACACGTTAATTAATTTCTTATCACTGCGATAATAAATGAAAATTAACGTGAGCATTTTGCATTTGGTCATAAATAGACACCTTAGAGAGAACTTCACAGCTTCTCAGGTAACCTGTTGTGCCACATCGGCTCTCTAATTGGCACATCTCTAATTAAGTCCGCCTATGCCCTGCCAACCAGTACGCTAAGCCTTGTAGCTCCAAAACAACTGGACAGCACCCACTATTTCCTCTTTTGTACAGCCAGGGTGCTCACAATAAGAGACGTTCAGGGGTGTGATCAGCCATGCTCGGGTACAGCAGTGTAAATAGTTCAGTGATTTGCAGACATTACTATCTTTGTCTACTGCTGAGTATAAACCATATTGCATCATATTAACCCCACCATAGTGACAATATGGAGTTGTGGTGCACTTAGAGGTGAACGGTGTAATTAATGTGTGGTGCAATCTGCTCTCTATCGCAGGCTAACAGAATTATGCTTCATCTTTTAATAATCACTGCTCCACATCTACATGCTATTTGCGCTGTTATGTTTATAAGGACCATTTCATAAGACATTTTTTTAATATAAAAGAGCATGTGGTCCAAATTATTTAGCCATATAATAATGTTAGTTTACATATGCAAATTAACGTTAGTCTCTTTTACAAACAGCTTAAAGTTTCACATTACAAAGTAAATTACTGGTGAATCTTGAAGTTCTTCAAGTGCTTGGAAAATATCTTAAGAATAAAAAAATAGAACTGTGTCCTGTCCCTTAACCCTTTCTCCCTCTACTCTACTCTCATCTTCATTTTCATCTTTCACTAAAAGCGTAGAGCAAAAAGTGAGCCAAATAACTAACTATATTCTTGGTAACTTCAAGCAGTGAGGACTGGCTGCTGTCAGTGGCCGCCTGGCCAGGTTGGGAGAAGCAGTCAGCATGACAGCTTCCCCTCTGCTTTTCTTCTTGCTGGAAACATGCTGCTGATAGGGAATAGAAGCATCACAACAACTTCCTTACACAGGTCACAGTGCAGCCATAATCTACTATCTACAAGCACAGTAAACAGCAGTTTAATACGAACACACAAGCCGGAGCCAGTATTATATGGAATACATCAGGAGATGACTTTCTGGCTCTTGCAATGCTGATGTAATCTACATGTACTGCACTGCTTTGAGTTTGAATGCCAGGATGCCCTGAGGACCTCGTATGGGGGTAGAGCCCCCAGGCAGTGAGGCCCAGTGACATAATTAAACGTTTTAGTGCCCTGGGCAAGACAGAGCACTTGCCCCTCCCTACTTTTTGCACACTCACAGGAACACGCAGTAAGAGGGGACATTCCTACCTGGTGCTGCTGCTGATGTCTTAAACGCAGTTTATGCTTGTCCGGATCCTGGAATGTTGGGTTCCCTTTTTGTAACATAGATAGTTACTAGGCACCTAATGGAAAGTCGAGCATTCACTAAACACTACACCACCCAGCCAGTCCATATTAAATCATTAGCTTTATTTGTTCAATAAACAGGCCTCCTTGTATCCAATCAGCCCCATAATTTAATTAATAGCATTCACAATGAATGAATATTGCTTATTTTCCCAACATATAACACCAACAATAAATAGCACCTGCATTTAATAATCTCCGTCCCCCTAGCCAGCCCTACATTAGTCTTTATATTTAATAAAGGCCCTCAAAGCTTTACTCCCACCTCAGTATGCTCCATTCTCGAACATTTTCGACAAAGGCAGGTCTGAAGTATTGCCTCCACATCACCCATGGGACTGTCCCATTCACCTCCATCCCTGCAAGACTCCCCCAGGGGCCGAGTTTACCCTTTGTCTTTTAGAGAAACACAGGCCATGACTGAGTATGTATACAGCGGGGTTTTATCCGGCCTTCCACCTCACCCGCCAGTGCTGTGTTTTTCTTTGTAGAAAGAAAAGACAGTATTTTATGTCCTTGTATTGACTATAGGGGTCTTAATGCCATTACCCTCAAAAATCGATATCTTATCCCGTTGTTGACGAAATTCTTTGTTCGCATTAAGGGAGCCTGAATTTTCATTAAACTTTCCCATAGGAGCGCTTACAACCTGATTAGAATTCGTGACGGGGATGAGTGGAATACCGCCTTCAACACCAGAGACGGTCACTATTAATTCCTCGTTAAGCCCTTTGGACTCAGCAATGCTCCAGCTGTATTTCAGAGTTTTGTCAATAATTTTTTTTGAGATCTACTCTACTCCTCGTAGTGGTCTACTTTAATCTTCTCCCAAGACTTGTCTTCCCACCGTCATCATGTGACGGAAATACTTTCCAGAATCCAGGCTAACCAACTGTTCTGCAAGCTTGAAATGTGTGTATTCGAGATTGCTCAGACATCTTTCCTGGGTTATATCGCCTCCAGAGGTGACCTGCATATGGATCCCGAAACAGTTTGGGCCGTCAATGATTGGCCTATTCCCTCAGAACTAACCATTTCTGGGGTTCGCCAACTATTATAGACAATTTATCCGAGACTACTCTTCTATTGTGGCTCCCATTGTTGCCCTGACCCGGAGAGGAGCAGACACCAAGGCCTAGTCTCCAAATGCCATATCCACTTTTAGCACTCTTAAACAGGCCTTTTCTATGGCTCCTGTCCTTAGACAGCCCAACAACTCTCTGCCATTTTTTGTCGAGGTTGATGCCTCATCAGTAGTAGTTGGTGCAGTTCTATCTCAGAAGACCGCCCCAGAGAAACAATTCCATCTGTAGGCTTTTTTTTCATGCAAGTTTCTGCCGGCAGAGAAAAACTATTCCATCGGTGATAAGAACTCCTGGCTATGAATTTGGCGCTTGCAGAATGGAGATGCCTCCTGGAGAGGGCGCGTTACTGATCACATATATTTGTTATATTTTCAGTCAGCCTAGTGCTTCAATCCACAACATGCTCGTTGGTCTCTCTTTTTCTCCTGCTTTAATTTGCATGTCACCTATCGACCCGGGTTGAAGAACAAGAAGGCCGATGCCCTCTCACAGGCATTCTCCAGTGACTCCAAGTTGGCAACTGTCCTATCCTGGATCCAAAATTTTTGCATGCAACTTCTATGTCTCCTATTCTTCATCACCACTGGCGGAAAAGCTTTGTTGCTCCTAAGAGACGTTTGCACTGGTACCACTGTTCACGATTTTCTGGACATGCAAGCTCATCAAACTTATTTCCCGTAATTATTGGTGGCCAACCCTAAACTCCGATGTCAAACAATATGTAGCAGCTTGCAAAACCTGTACACAACACAAGACCTCCCGTCAAGCTCCTTCTGAACATCTGATACCCTTTTGTCAAACAGGCCATGGTCAAATATGTCCATGGATTTTGTTACTAATCTCATCCTAGCAAAAATTCAACACCATTTTGGTTGTCATAGACCGGTTCTCAAAAATGGCACATATTATTCCCCTTACTGGTCTCCCTTCTGCTTCTCTCCTGGTACGTTTATTCATTAAGGAAACCTTCCAGCTCCATGGATGTCCACTTGAGACCGCGGAGTGCAGATTACTCTTAATTCTGGAGATCCCTGTGTAAACTTCTTGACATCCAGCTTAGCTTTTCCTCCTCTTACCATCCACAATGCAATGGTCAAACCGAAAGAGTGAACCAAGATCTGGAGACCTTCATTCATCTATAGTCTTCCGCTTCCCAAGATAATTGGATGGATTTACTGCATCAGGCTGAATTTGCTCATAATAATCTCTACCACGAGTCAACTGGTGCCACTCCATTTGCCATTGTCTACAGCCTTTATTTCAATTTACCCAGGCTTACATCCTACCCTCCCACCCAGGTTCCGGCTGTTGATGACCTTCATCGGGATTTTATTTCCATTTGGACCCAGACACTGAGATGTCTCCTTGAAGTTCAAGCTCTCGACCTCTCTCCGCATTTCCAATGCTTTTCATGTTTCTCTCCTAAAAACCTTTAGTGGTCAATGGATACTCTGCCAGCAAAATCACTCCTCCTCCTCCTTTCGCCCAGCAGTCGGATGAATTCGCAATCTCTCAAATCCTGGACTCAAAGACAATATGGGGTAAAATCAAATACTTGGTGGATTAGAAGGGTTTTGGCAACGAAGAGCGCTCCTTATGTTCATGCACCTTCTTTGGTTAGAAAATTCCATTTCCAAGTTTCCCAACAAACATACTGTCGTACTGTCAAACATCGTACCAGCTAAGCTCTCAAACTGAGCATGCGCACACCTGGTCTTTTCAAAACTCCCTACATTCACTTGATTGACTAAGTATCTGTCAGCCTGTCTATTCAAAGCCCCTACCTGTTTACAGTGGTTGCCAGATCTTCAGGTCTCCTTACCTGTTTGGACGTGTCCTTCTCTGGCTCCTGTTTATTGCATGCACCTCGTTGTACTCTGGAGTCAGCAATTACACTGCAGACTATTGCGCAAACCTCTGATCCTGCTCCAGGGCTTCAAGCTCATCAGGACCTCAGTGCTTCATCACCCTGCAGTCTAATGCTCTCCTGTGTGTACCTGCATCACCTCCGCAGTCACAGCACTGCCGCTACTCTGCAGATCATTGCGCATCTCCTCTCATCCTGCTCCTGGGCTTCCAGTTTGTCAGGACTTCAGAACTTCTTCACCCTGCATTCTATTTCTCTCATGTGTATACCTGTATCACCTATGCAGTCAAGACATTGCCGCTACGCTGCAAATCATTGTGCATCTTCTATAACCCTGTTTATGGGCTTCTAGCTCATCAGGACCCCGGTGTACTAGCATCCTGCAGACTATGCTTTCTTCTATAATCCAGAGCTTCCACTTACCTGTTGGACCCGTCTCCAGCACTCTGACATATCCTTACTCCAACCATTATCTCTTGATCCTTCATCTAGTTTCACTCATCATCCCCTAGAGGACCGCGACCTGTGGTTAGAGAGCTGCTAAGCACATATTCCCTTGCAGGGATCCCTGGTGAAACACAACTCTGGGGGTAGTATCCACCTGAGTGGACTTAGAGGCACATCCTGACTCTGATTACGTGACAGGCTGGGAAGACAGCAATCGGAAATAAATGTGAGACTGTGCGGGCTTCACAGAAGCGAGACATCTCTTATGACACTGTAGGCCCCATGTTGTAACTTTAGCGGAGTCCCAGTTAAATTGGGGAGCCCCAGACTGACAGAACTAATGTATTGGGTAGAACCAAGAGTTAGTGGTTAGCACTTCGGCCTCATAGCACAGGAGTCATGAGTTTGATTCCCGACCATGGCCTTATCTGTGTGGAGTTTGTATGTACTCCCCTTGTTTGCGTGGGTTTCGTCTGGGTGTTCCAGTTTCCTCCCACACTCCAAAAACATATTAGTAGGTTAATTGGCAACTACTAAATTTACCCTAGTCTCTCTCTGTCTGTGTGTGTATGCTAGGGAATTTAGACTGTAAGCTCCAGTGGGGCAGGGACTGATGTGAATGAGTTCACTGTACAGCGCTGTGAAAATAGTGGCAATATATAAATTGATAATAATTTTACCCACTCTTTATGCAGGTAACACTGGAGATGGAGCCACTGGTGACACGGTTACCATCCACAAAACGAAAGTGGCTGTGGCAAGGTCCAAGTAGGAGTTTAAAATGATGAAATCAGGTAGAGATGAAGTTCCTGGCTGAGTCGGAATCCATGAAGGCTGAAGCTACAAAAGAACCGACAGGAGAATCCAGGGATACAGGCAATCAGGAAATCTGACTTGGATGAACTACAGGAAGTGGAAATTTGGACTCCTAGGTCTGCTTCACTAACGCCAACTGGGGGTGGGGGGGGCTTTTCCTGGTCTCCTAGAGCACTTAGAAAGAAGATTCTGTTTGAAACACCTCTCCATTTTCTCAGTAGAAAAGATTGCCCAATCTTCATGGGCTCTTCCATGGGTGACACCAAATTCTGGAAGCGGGGGGCTAGACAAGGAGTGAAAAGCCTTACAGAGGACCTCTCCTGCGTAATCTC
The DNA here is from genome assembly GCA_036250195.1 of Mixophyes australis. Lineage (NCBI taxonomy): Eukaryota > Metazoa > Chordata > Amphibia > Anura > Limnodynastidae > Mixophyes > Mixophyes australis. Next base: position 30,705,462 of record JAVHZZ010000004.1, on the reverse strand, counting down.
TCTGAAATCTCTCTGAAATGCAGATCACTCCTGTTGCACAGGGAGATAAGATAGTCAAGGTCAGCAGGAAGTTCTCAAGAAACTATTTCATCTTTGATGTTATTCACCGAACCCTGCCAGAATCTAACCAGCAGTGCTTCGTTCTTCTATTTCAACTCAGAGGATAGGGTGTGGAATTGGACTGCATACTGTTCAACGGACTGAGAGCCTTGAAGCAGAATCAAGAGGCTGGAGGCTTTGGAGGTAACTTGACCTGGTGTTATGGCTCACGCCCCAGGTATTAACTCCTAGAACCACTTCAGAGGTCTTTGCCTTTAGCAGCCACCAGGTCTTGTTCTCTAGTAGTAGGAGATGATAACCTGAGATCGCAGCACAGGTGATTACAAAGAGGAGGAATCAAGTATGCAGGCAAAGGTTTCAGGGTCACAGGCAAATCAGCAGAGACAGTATTCAAGCAAGGGGTCAGGGTCACAGGCAAATCAGCAGCGTCATTATCCGAGCAAGGGGTCAGGGTCACAGGTAAATCAGTAACGTCAAAATCCAGGCCAGGGGTCAGCAACAGTAATATGGAAAACAGCAGGAACACAACAGCAGGAGAAGTATACTTGGTAGCAGGGACTATAGCTGGCAGTGAGGCCCAGTCCTCACTGCCTTAAATACTTTGATGGACAAATCAGAAATGAGAAGGACAGGGCTGACAATCAGCCTCAAGAGGCTGCTAATTCATTACTAGCTTAGAACTAGCATAGGTCATATCACAAACCAGCAACATGTATGAAAATATAAATGACAGATTAGAATCATGCGAGAGCTCCCCCTGGAGTTGTTGGATGTCCCCACACCCTCCTGCTCTATGCCACAAAGATAACAGTGCATTATAACTAATGCACGTGCTCGGCTGCTAGCTCAGGCCAGGATGCGACATACCGCAGCGGTTCGAGACAGTACCTCCCCCTTGACGAGGGATCAAGGAACCCCAACATCCAGGCTTTCTAGGACATTTTTTAAAGAAATCAGCAAGTAATTCATCTGAATGTAAATTTCTTTGTGGCAGCCAGGAACCCTTCCAATGGACAAGGTAATGAACCTGACCCTGAACTTTCTTTGAGTCAAGGATCTTCTCAACCTCAAATTCTTGATGTCCATTAACCGAGATAGGCTGAGGTCTAGAGGATCGTCAAGGTCCGAATTTTCTGGAAGACAAGGCAGGTTTCAACAAAGAGCAGTGGAATGTATTGGGAATTCTTAGAGATTCAGGAAGCTTCAGTCTGAAAGCTACTGGGTTGACTTGTTTTGAGATGGTAAAAGGTCCAAAAAATTTAGGTCCCAACTTCTTGCAAGGTTGATGAAGTCTTATATTCCGAGTAGAAAGCCAAACCGAATCTCCAACCTTGAAGAAGCAGGCAGAACGATGTAAATCGGCAAAGACCTTGGACTTGAAAGAGGCTTGGAGTAATGACTGATGTACCGATCTCCAGATCCTCCCAAGCCGGGTGGCCGTAGCCCTGGTTGCGGGTGGCCTATCGGTAGACAGAGAGGACAATGAATTGGCTCTGGGATGGTACCCAAGATTGCAGTAAAAGGGAGAGTACCGGTAAGAAGCATGTCATGCGTTGTATGCAAATTCGGCCCATGGATAAAGGTCCGCCCAGTTGTCGTGATTTTTGGATATATAAAACAGTAAATATTGTACCAGGGATTGGTTCACCCTTTTCAGTCTGTCCGTTTGGCTGCGGATGGTAGCAGATGATAGGCTGAGACTGATACCTAAGAAAGCTAAGAAGGCTGCTATGAACTGTGAACCCCGGTCAGACACTATATCCTCCGGAAGACCATGAGACCGAAACACATGTTTAACAAACAACGAGACCAGAGAGCGTGCTGAAGGTAACTTGGTCAAAGGAATAAAATGGGCCATTTTACTGAATCAATCCACAATTACTCAGATGGTGTTGCACCTGGAAGATGAAGTTAAGTCAAAAATGAAATCCATGGACATGTGGGTCCAGGGTCTGACCGGGGCTGGTAATGGCAATAATAAGCCAGAAGGGGACTTCAAAGAAATCTTGTTCTTGGAACAAAGATCAAAGGATAATACGCATTCTCTGACATCTGCAGGTAATGACGGCCACCAGACAACATGAGAGATGATTTCGATGGTCTTGGCAATATCGGGATGTCAAGAAGTCTTGTTGTCATGACACTCTGAGAGAACAGACTTCCTGAGGTGAACAGGCAGGAAGTGTTTGTCCGCTGGAGTTTCAGGAGGTGCCTGTGGTTGGAATTGTTGAAGGGTTTTACCCAGTTCCTGCGTGAAGGCAACCAAAATAGAAGAAGCAGGGACAATGGAACAAGGCTCTGAGACAGGAGTCTGATAAGAGACAAAACTATGAACCAGGCCGGTGATGAAACGGAAACGGGAGAAGAAGAGGGACCACCATGCTTGTCTGGAGTTTAACCTCTTAGCTGATTCAATGTAAGACAAGTTTTTGTGGTCGGTGTATACCGTAATAACATGTTTTGCACCCTCAAGCCAGTGGCAATATTATTCGAATGCCCACTTGACGGCCAACAACTCTTGATTGCCTACCTTGTAGTGTTCCTCAGCAGAAGAAAATCTTCGTGATAAGTAGGCACAGGGGTAAAGGCGACAGTCTTCCAAGTCTTTTTGGGATAGCAGAGCTCCTAAAAGAGGCATCAACTTTGATGATGAATGGAAGGTCTGGATTGGGATGTCTCAGAACAGGGGCTGATACAAAGCCACATTTTAAAGCTTCGAAGGCAGTAATAGCAACAGAAGGCCAGATTTTCGCGTCAGCTCCCTTGCTAGTCAGAGCCGTAAACGGAGAAACAAGAATAGAAAAAGAACTGATAAATTTCCTGCAGTAATTAGCGAACCCCAGGAATCTCTGTATTTCTTTAAGATTCGAGGGTCGCACCCAGTCGAGAATGGCCTGTACTTTTTTGGAGTCCCTAGCGAAACCTTCTGGGAAAATGACATACCCCAATAATGTGACTTTAGAGACTTCTAATTCACACCTTTCCAACTTAGCATAGAGGTGGTGATGGCGGAGTTTCAAAAGAACTTGTCGGACATGCTCTCGATGTTGTTTTAATGAGTGGGAGTAGATCAAGATGTCATCTAAGTAGACTACTACAAATGAGCCCAAAAATTCACAAAGAACATCATTAATCAAGTCTTGAAAGACGGCTGGAGCGTTACTAAGGCCGAAATGCATGACGAGGTATTCGTAATGACCTGTTTGGGTATTAAAGGCCGTTTTGGCAAGGGGTATGTATTCTTTATGATTATTTTATTTAACCCCCTGTAATCAATACAAGACCTCAGGCTGCTATCTTAAGTGGCCACAAAGAAGAAGATTGCTCCAGCAGGTGACTTGGAAGTACTAATAAAGCCTTTCTGCAGATTCTCCTTTACATACGATTCCATGGCTTGAGTCTCCGGAATAGACAGAGCATATAATCTTCCCTTTGGTAATCTGGAACCTGGGATTAGATCAATAGCACAGTCGTACTCCCGGTGAGGAGGGAGAATGTCTGCTTCCTTCTTGGAAAAAACATCATGGAATTCCTGAAAAGGAACGGGTAGCTGCTCTGGGCAAGTATGTGTAACCCTGAGCGGCAGAGATAAACATTAGGAAGAGCACAGAGAGTTCCACTGACTTATCTCAACCTTAGTCCAGTCTATACAAGGATAACCCAGGATCAGAGGTACCGAGGGACAGTGAATTAGGTACAGTGAGATAGCCTCGGAGTGAAGGGCATCCATCTTCAACTGCAAAGGAGGTGAGCGATGATGGATCTCACCCCTGTTCAGATGATTCCAATCCAGCCCATACACAGTGATGACGGATTCAAGAGGAACAGCTGAGAAACCCAGGGAGAGGGCAAAAGTCAAGTCTAAAAATTTTCCAGCAGCTCCACTGTCCAGAAATTCGGGAATAGAAATATCTTGTCCACCATACGTGAGTTGGGCAGGTATTAGTAGGGAATCTTTTGGAGAGATGGCCCAAGTGTACTCTCTCCATGTTCACTTGGCCTGGTCTTTTCTCGGCTTAACGGGACAGGTACGAAACAGATGCCCCTTCTCTCCACAGTATAAGCAAAGGCCCAGTCTACGTCTCCGGGTTCAATCTTCCGAAGACAACCGGTAGGCTCCCAGTTGCAGCAACAGTATCTCGGGTTGAGATATGGATGGGGGACCTACAATGTGTATTATTATTATTATTATATTATTATTTTATTATATTATTGTTTTATTATTATTAATTATGTATTGATGTTTAATGTATTGATATGGTGCTGTTTTTCTACATATGTATATATTGATGTATTGATATGGGCTGTTTTCTACATATGTGTGAAGCGGCTTGAGGATATAAAAGGATCTATGCTCTTAACTCCTCCTATTTACCTTGAAAAAGGCTCCAAGAGAACCGAAACGCGTTGGTTGATGGGAGGAACTATACGTCAGACACTGACGTCAGACGCCGACAGCTGGGATTCCCTTTGAGCCCTCTTCTCTCTTACGGAACGGACTCTGCCGGAGTGTTATCCGGGACACGTCTTGCAGTTTTAACATCTACCAGGCTCGCTTTAGAGAGAAGGACGGTAAGGGTCCAGCCATCGCCGTCTGAACGGGATTTTATGTTTTTGACGCTATCTGTATGCCACTTGTTTGTTTTATGTGGAATTAAACTACGTTGAAGATTTTACACTATGGAGTTTTTCTCCTTCTTCTTTTATATTTATGTTATGGTGGAGTGAACTTCCCGCTTGCTTGAGGATCCAATATAAAAAGCCAACTACATGTTTTGATTTTCACTTCTTCTAGTAAGTACGCACCCCTGTGGGGTCAAGAAGATATTCACGAGGTGTTGGCTGTATTTTTAACCAGTCCACGGGCATTATAAAGGGGCATTATCCTTCATCATATTGATCCAACAAATTGCACTGTTTGTTTGTTTTTTGTTTTCTTTTATGGATATTGGGGAATTTGCGAGTGAACCGGTTACACTATAGAAGACCCTATTTACATTTTGGAATTCAGGATTTTGGGCTATAACTTTTGTGTGGACTTCCATATTAAATATGAATATATTTTTTATCTGCCATTAATGCTATTTGATGTTTGGAGAAGTAATTACATCCTTGCTTTATTACTTCATATATATATATATATATATATATTTCCCTTTATATATTGGCGCTTGTCAGCAAATTCTTGATGTTGTTTTGGTTGATCCCAGTTCCATGGGTTCAACCTGATCGCCGGAAGAAACTTGAGACGGAACAGGGAAATAGGGCAAGGGACTTTCCTTCTCTGCTTTCCTTTACTTGAAACTTCGGTCAATCCGAATAGCCAACTGCATAAGCTCTTCGAGGGATCCCACTGTAAGATACTGAACAAGGGAATCCTTAATCTGTTCGGAAAGGTCCAAACGGAACTGGCTGAGAGCTTGGTCGTTCCATTTACTGTTCGAGGACTAACGTCTGAAGTCAGAGCAATATTCCTATTCAGAGCAGTACGTCATCCTTGTTATAAAGATCGAAGCTGCGCCTTTTCTGAAGCCACACAATTCAAGTCGTCATAAAGTAGCCCCAGTGCCTTAAAGAATGCGTCCACAGACTGCAAATGAGAGCTGTTAGGATCTAAGCTGAACGCCCGGGACTGGGGATTCCCTTGCAGAAGATAAATATTTGTCCCCACTATCTGTTGTGGTGACCCCGGAAGAGAGTGGCTTTAGTCTGAAGTAAAGCTTGCAACTTTCTTGGAAGTTGCGGAAAAGTCTGCGGTCTCCCGAGAAGCGATCAGGTAAGTTCATTTTCGGCTCCGGTACAGGAGATTGGGCGTCCTGCGAAGTCCTTGAAGCCTTCTTTTGTGCAGACAGCCACTGAGACAGCTCTTGGACCATTTGGGACAGGAGGAATGCACAGGGTGGATGACGCTGCGACTGCAGAAGACGAAGAGGCTAAGGTCACACCAGAGTTGCACAGACTGAGAGACCGCTAAAAAAGCTTGCAGCAAATCCAGGTGAGAGACCACTCCCTGAACACATTGAAGCAGCTTCAACTGGTCCAAATTTTGCTGTTCAATGTGGTGGGCAAGATGAAGTAATAGATCATGGGCTAAGGGTTCACCCATACCATCTGTAGACAGGGCCAGGGATTATAGTCACGGACTGAGTTTGATTGATGGCCACTTGCTGAACTTGGAAGCATCGAGTCTAGCATGCCTCTGGTCTTTGCCAGGGACCCCGACAAGGAGTTATGGTTTTTGCTGCAAGAGACGAGCAGGTCGCGGTTCTCCAAGCCAGCTACCAACGAAGTAGCAGGTGAACAGGCGTAGTCATACGGTTCGAAGTCAAGCCATACGAGATGTGAGGATGGATTAAACAAAGAGGGTAATTAAGTGTACTGGCGGTGGACATGATGGCCTGCACATGTGCACTAATGTCAGGGATTGAAAAAGCTCTGCTCAAAGTGACATCACAGAGACCAAGGGAATGAGGGAAAAGTGACAGTTAGGTGAGAGGAGTGACTGAAACTGGCAGTTGAAGTGTAGTTGTTGACCTGGAAAAAGAGGGCTAGAGAAAAGGAGGCTGTAAGTGAGAAGTTGGAACAAAGAAGAGAGAGACAAGAGGAGACTGAACACCGTGACATATATAGAGCAGCAGGCTGACATTTAAAGAGAGAGGGAAAAGAGGTTAAAAACAGTACAGATTTACATGAAAGGAAGATGAAATGATTTCATGACAGAGGAGTGGTTATAACTAAGTGGGAAAAAGAAATCAGATTGCCAGAAGCAAGACAAAGTACATTATAAAAGCTGACAACCAAGAGATAGGATGACATTGCCTGAAACTGGACCTGAAGCATTATATTGATAAGTACCATTTAGTTTTATTATACTTCCTGTTTTACTAGAAAGACTAAGCCAAATACACATATTAGTTTAGTTAGTTAGGGACCAGGTGGGAAGTCCCGCAGATTAATGATATATACCCTTGTTCCGGGACTGAGTTACATTTTAAAGGATAAGTTTAGGGATAGTTAGCCAAGCTTATGGACTGAGTCATATAGGAAATTAGTTATAAGAGTTCTGTATTGTTATGAAAACCGCTCAAGAAAGCCTGGAGTTCTGCTACATGTGACAAGCATCGGAGAAATATGTGTTCATTACTATTTTATTATTGCTTGTTGGAGGGATCTCTACCATAGGAGTATTGCAGTTACCATTTTATTTCTACTGAGAACTCATATAGTATTACTGAAAAGTAACAAACTGAGCCTATACACATAAATACCAAATGCACTTTATGATGTGTGCTGTATATTGCTATATATTGGACAGTCATATTTATATGTGCAAGTTATATTGGTTTCAACTGCCATGTTCTTACATGTCACTGTTTATTGTGAACTGCTCGCTAGAATAATGTTAAGATGCAGAGGTACCTCTGAAGTTAGTCTTTAGGATATTAAGAACTGTGCGTTATTATATGATAAGCTAAAGGTTAATCTGTTGTTTAGTTTGCCTGTGAGACATATTGTTTTAAATCTGCATTTGTTATACAAACTTGCTAAAAAATAAACTAGACTGGGGAACCACTCTAGAAATAAACGAACCTGTGGTTTCTAAAGCTAGCTACAGAGTGGTGTTTGTTTTCTGTTTTCGAGCCTGGGGTTGAGAGTAAGGGGGGTGGAGGTTTCCTTATTCTCCCTCTGGTGTCACTGAACAAGAGCATTACCCACAAAGAACTTACTGTCTGAAGACCAAGGTGGAGGCACTGCGCACCAAGCAAAGATAAACTAGTGGGCCAGGAACCGAAACATGCCCACACACAACCATACCCAGTCTAATAGCATCTCATTCCTAGGCAATGGGATGCAGAAGCTATCGTGCATTTACCCTGTAGGGGGCCGTATTGAAAATAGTAACCCAAGCGGAAGTGCGGGAACAGCACCTGCCTCTCTTCCCCAGGTGGAGGACGATTAGAAGCTTGTCTCTTCAAGAAGTCAATCATAAGATGGGGAGTATGGAGATCCTTTCTGTCTACCCAAGACCTCTCCTCTAGACCAAACAAAACCCCTCCAGTGGACTGTATACTGAAGGTGCCCGTGAAAGCGACGACAATCCAAGATATGGTTAATCTCATTCTTCCAAGCCAGCTACCACTGAAGTATCGGGTCAACAAGCATAGTCGTACTGTCTGAAGTCAAGCCTTGTGGGATGCAAGGTACCAAGGGTTAAACCAAGAGGGTATTCAGGAAGCCAGGAGAGATAAACGGAGCCTAAAGGACTATGTAAAATCAGGGTCAGGAGTAGCTGAGTCAAAAGCCGGGAATTCAGTGAAAAGACAGGAACAGAACCTGGAGCACTGGAGCATGAGAAGACCTAATACTCTGGCACCCTATTGGTGCCAGAACCACCTTTAAGTAGAGGAAGTTAGGATGACCACCGGTAATTAAGGTTAATAGCGTCCACGGTATGCAGAAGATAACACGCATGTACCTGTCGGCGCTGTACTGATATTAGAAAAAGTGTCCCATTGCTAGGCAACTGGATGCAACTAGACAGAGAGGGCAGGCAGTCGTCCCCGGTACACTGTGGAAGTGCGGAGATGGTGACTGTCAATCTAATGGGAAGAGGCAATTGACCTACTATATCAATAACAGCTTGCTGATATTGTTCCTCTAACCCTGGCAATGACCTTAGGAAACATGGGCAGTGGGGCACCCAAACCGCTGACAAGCTTCAAAGGTCTCAGTGAAAGTTTAGATGTGATCCAACACAGGGCATAAAATGTTATTCAGTGGCTGGTCACTCCGATGCTGTCTGCCAGAGTGATTTAATGCTTACAATAGTTGCATGTAAAGGCCATATGGAACAACCAGTTGAACCTGCTCGCCCGTAAAGGCCTTTTCTTTTCTGCATCCTGGCTACCCTGTACTTTAGCAACCTATGCCAAGTCAAACTACCTCCATCACCGAAAGCCAGCTACTAGCTTAGTGCCATGTGCCTTCCACAGATTGCTCAGAGAACTGGTTGTTCTGAACTCCCTCCTGTGGCCCTGATGTTCTACTAGACTAGAACACACTACAGTGGGCTTTTTCAAGTTGGGGCTAATAGGATGTGTTACATAGGATGTGTCTTCCAAGTTAAAGTTTTTTTTGTTGGAAAATCTGGATGTTCTTGTATCATGGATCTTTCCCTCTAGGCTGTATGAAGAGGCACAGTTCCTGCAGACTGGCAGCTTGACACTAGGTGAAGGAGACAACACACTCCATCTGCATCCCATGGTCAAGATTATTCCACAGGACATCTCATTAGAGGTCATTCACAACTGCCAAGTTCCAAGTCAAGAGATATGTATGCAAATTTCCAGCCAGGCTTAATTTGCCAGACTGTCTTTGGCTATGGCTGTGCAACTTTCCAGCATTATAGTCTCATCCATAACGCGGGAGCCCATGACAGTGATTGAATAATATGGCAAAGATATCACAGTCTACTCACTTATATTTTCCATACCGCCATTTCTAAATTTCCACTTCACCCAATGATGCAAACTCTACCACCATAGGGTCTCAGTCATGATTTTGATTTAGGATAACTTCTTTCATAATTAATGTCCATATTATACAAGTACAAACTTTTACATTTACTAAAATAATGAAATAATTCCAACACTTACATTAATAATAATTGTTCTAGAGAATGGTTAAAAAACACTAATCAGTCTACTGACAATAACTAAACTATTCTGGGATATTGGGAGATTCTCCCTGAGGTTCTGGTATAAGGATATAAATATGTCTAATATTTGTATATCTAATAAGGCCACATATCTGGCCGTACATGCAGCAAGATCACGTCAGGTAAGATAAGGTAACACAGGTATTTATTTCTTATACCAAATCATCATCTGTATTACACATAAATGTGTCAGTAACATTAAGGATGTAGGTTATATTTTAGAGGGGATTTTATTATACATTTGGTCTTACTATTTTAGGATAACAAATCATTGGAAATACTTAATTCGGGGTCCAGCTTGAGCTATGTTACATTCAGTAGAGTATATTTATATGTGACCGAACATATATGGAATAAATACTACAAGTTGAATCTATGATCTATGGAGCATTCACCCTATGTTGGCTGTGTTAATTGTCCTTGTGTTCCTCATAAGGATCAATGATCCTTTTGAAGGTTCTGTCTAAGCTACAAAAATGCCAGATAAATCATGGGGGCCATCATAGGCTGAGCACCTTCATATAGGATCCCTTGATGACTTCATGAAAGAGACATTTAGTCAGACAGGTGAAAGTAATAAAGTAGTATTTTTTGATATTTCTTACCAACTCCCAGCAGTTCTACCATCTCAGCCTTTGCTGACCGGAAACGTCCATGATGATCTCACTCAGAGTGGGCAGAGCTGTGCTGTTCATATTGAGAGAAAATGTAATTTTATGGTAAAGGATCCAAGAGAAGGACTAGATTATTTAAGAGATATAAAAATTGTTTTATATTTCCACACAATGAATACAGTGCAGGCTGACATATATAGTGCATCCTAGTAACATTGAAAATAATATGGAAATGTTCAGTTTGTGGGTTTATTGGACCTCTAATTTCTTTTGGAAAGAAAAAATTATTTAAGTGGTCAGATACAACAGTTTGTGCTGAGATGACTGTATATAGCATCAGAAACGGATGGTGATGATCCCGGTTGTCTACAGCTGGGATAATCTACAGCTCATTATATGCCTTATACACCATATAACATTCAACACTCATATAGTACCCTCCATAACAATAGAATGATACTTATTATTCCCCATGATCCATAAGCCCCATATCTTGTGTATCTTCACGTAGAACTACTATAAACAGGAAAATACATTTTGAAATATTGTGGACAGTGATACTTTTAGGAACAATGCGTGATACAACAGAATGTTTTCTTCCATTTACTGCATATGCATCAGAACTATTATCTCTTCTTGGTCTATACAGAGAAAATTGGCATACTATGTCATACTGATGCCGATTTAGTTGTACAATTTGACATTGATTTAATTTATTTTTCTAAGGACCTTCCAGAGTGAAGTAGGGTCTTATTCAATCAAATATAAACTGGTATTGAGTATTTTACATCACAATCTGGTCATTTGGTTAAACTGGTTTGTGAAATGAGACCCTTCCCATGTGACCAACCTGCTCAGTAATGTGATGTTTTAACTAATGGGCTGAATGTGAGATTGTACCAAAAAGTCATCATCAATGGAGCTGACAGTCAGTCAAAGCTGAGATGGTAGAGCTGATTTAGGTGAATGTAAATTATTCATTTACCCAGATCATATTTTTTTATACATGTCATCTACATGCCTTCAACTTGTGCACTATAATTTTATAGGGGTCTATTACAATAGTACCTATTATAATCATTCTTCACCTGGGACACAGTTAGAAGCAAGAGACAAAGCCAGCCCTTCAGATCACCCTGTGGCTCTAGCATTAGTCCACTGAATATTTTGCATAAGCCAAATCCTGCATGTTTGGTCAAGTTTGATTTGCATGGGCTAGATCAGCAGCCAATCCAACCATGTAAATGTTAGCAGCTCTTGTCAAACTGGTGCAGGAATATTGAGGTGTCAAACACACCTATAAAATGAATTCAAGATCTTACAGCCAATGTGTTCCTTTTTAAAGTTCCACATTTAATTCCCTATGAGTATTTTTAAACCACAAAACTTTCAAAACATAAATACATCGAACAACTCATAAGTATAGAGTAGGGATGAGCGCACTCGGATTTATGAAATCCGAGCCCACCCGAACGTTGCCGATCCGAGTCGGATCCGAGACAGATCCGGGTATTGGCGCCAAATTCAAATCTGAAACTGAGGCTCTGACTCATAATCCCGTTGTCGGATCTCGCGATACTCGGATCCTATAAATTCCCCGCTAGTCGCCGCCATCTTCACTCGGGCATTGATCAGGGTAGAGGGAGGGTGTGTTAGGTGGTCCTCTGTCCTGGTAGATCTCGTGCTGTGCTGTTTAGTTCTGTGCTGTGCTGTTTAGTTCTGTGCTGTGCTGTGCTGTGCTGTGCTGTGCTGTGTTCTGCAGTATCAGTCCAGTGGTGCTGTGTGCTGTGCTCTGTCCTTCTGAGGTCAGTGGTGCTGCTGGGTCCTGTGCTGTGTCCTGCTCAGTCCAGTGGTGCTGTGTCCTGTGCTCTGTGCTTCTAAGGGCATAGTTATTTCCCCAATATTCCCCTGTGTTTAAAAAAGTAAAAAAAAGTTATTTAAAAAAATACCAAAAACGAATTTAATTTTTTTCAATTACCACAAAATTTGCACAACCAATCCTGCAGTATAAGCCCATTGGTACTGCAATATTACCAAGTTCACACATTCAGCAGTAAAAGTCCAGTGGTACTGCAATATATATTACAAAGTTCACACATTCTGCAGTATCAGTCCAGTGGTGCTGTGTCCTGTGCTCTGTCCTGATGAGTTCCGTAGTGCTGCTGGGTCCTGTGCCGTGTCCTGTTCAGTCCAGTGGTGCTGTGTCCTGTGCTCTGTGCTTCTAAGGGCATAGTTATTTCCCCATTATTCCCAAGTTTTTTAAAAAAAAAAAAAAAAAGTAAAAAAAAAAAAAAAAAATATAATTATAACCAAATTTGCAAAACCAATCCAGCAGTATAAGTCCATTGGTACTGCAATATTACCAAGTTCACACATTCTGCAGTATCTTGTGCTACATATAATGGAGACCAAAAATTTGGAGGATAAAGTAGGGAAAGATCAAGACCCACTTCCTCCTAATGCTGAAGCTGCTGCCACTAGTCATGACATAGACGATGAAATGCCATCAACGTCGTCTTCCAAGCCCGATGCCCAATCTCGTAGTACCGGGCATGTAAAATCCAAAAAGCCCAAGTTAAGAAAAAGTAGCAAAAAGAGAAACTTAAAATCATCTGAGGAGAAACGTAAAGTTGCCAATATGCCATTTACGACACGGAGTGGCAAGGAACGGCTTAGGCCCTGGCCCGTGTTCATGACTAGTGGTTCAGCTTCACCCACGGATCTTAGCCCTCCTCCTCCTCCCCCCCCTACAAAAAATTGAAGAGAGTTATGCTGTCAGCAACAAAACAGCAAACAACTCTGCCTTCTAAAGAGAAATTATCGCAAATCCACAAGGCGAGTCCAAGGATGTTGGTGGTTGTCAAGCCTGACCTTCCCATCACTGTACGGGAAGAGGTGGCTCGGGAGGAGGCTATTGATGATGTAGCTGGCGCTGTGGAGGAACTTGATGATGAGGATGGTGATGTGGTTATTGTAAATGAGGCACCAGGGGGGGAAACAGCTGATGTCCATGGGATGAAAAAGCCCATCGTCATGCCTGGTCAGAAGACCAAAAAATGCACCTCTTCGGTCTGGAGTTATTTTTATCCAAATCCAGACAACCAATGTATGGCCATATGTAGCTTATGTAAAGCTCAAATAAGCAGGGGTAAGGATCTTGCCCACCTAGGAACATCCTCCCTTATACGTCACCTGAATAACCTTCATAGTTCAGTGGTTAGTTCAGGAACTGGGGCTAGGACCCTCATCGGTACAGGGACACCTAAATCCCGTGGTCCAGTTGGATACACACCAGCAACACCCTCCTCGTCAACTTCCTCCACAATCTCCATCAGATTCAGTCCTGCAGCCCAAGTCAGCAGCCAGACTGAGTCCTCCTCAATACGGGATTCATCCGAGGAATCCTGCAGCGGTACGCCTACTACTGCCACTGCTGCTGTTGCTGCTGTTAGTCGGTCATCTTCCCAGAGGGGAAGTCGTAAGACCGCTAAGTCTTTCACAAAACAATTGACCGTCCAACAGTCGTTTGCCATGACCACAAAATACGATAGTAGTCACCCTATTGCAAAGCGTATAACTGCGGCTGTAACTGCAATGTTGGTGTTATACGTGCGCCCGGTGTCCGCCATCAGTGGAGTGGGATTTAGAGGGTTGATGGAGGTATTGTGTCCCCGGTACCAAATCCCGTCGAGATTCCACTTCACTAGGCAGGCGATACCAAAGATGTACAGAGAAGTACGATCAAGTGTCCTCAGTGCTCTAAAAAATGCGGTTGTACCCACTGTCCACTTAACCACGGACATGTGGACAAGTGGTTCTGGGCAAACGAAGGACTATATGACTGTGACAGCCCACTGGGTAGATGCATCCCCTTCCGCAGCAACAGCAACAGCTGCATCAGTAGCAGCAACTACAAAATGGCTGCTCGTGCAAAGGCAGGCAACATTGTGTATTACAGGCTTTAATAAGAGGCACAACGCTGACAACATATTAGAGAAAATGAGGGAAATTATCTCCCAGTGGCTTACCCCACTTAGACTCTCATGGGGATTTGTGGTGTCAGACAATGCCAGTAACATTGTGCGGGCATTAAATATGGGCAATTTCCAGCACGTCCCATGTTTTGCCCACACCATTAATTTGGTGGTGCAGCATTACCTCAAGAGTGACAGGGGTGTGCAGGAGATGCTTGCGGTGGCGCGCAAAATTGCTGGACACTTTCGGCATTCAGCCAGTGCCTACCGCAGACTAGAGGCACATCAAAAAAGCATGAACCTGCCCTGCCATCACCTCAAACAAGAGGTTGTGACGCGCTGGAACTCCACCCTCTATATGCTGCAGAGGATGGAGGAGCAGCAAAAGGCCATTCAGGCCTACACAGCCACCTACGACATAGGCAAAGGAGTGGGGATGCGCCTCAGTCAAGCGCAGTGGAGACTGATTTCCGTGTTGTGCAAGGTTCTGCAGCCATTTGAACTTGCCACACGAGAAGTCAGTTCCGACACTGCCAGCTTGAGTCAGGTCATTTCCCTGATCAGGCTGTTGCAGAAGCAGCTGGAGAAAGTGAGGGAGGAGCTGGTAAGCCATTGTGATTACACCAAGCATGTAGCTCTTGTGGATGTAGCCCTTCGTACGCTTTGCCAGGATCCGAGGGTGGTCACTCTTTTAAAGTCAGAGGAATACATTCTGGCCACCGTGCTCGATCCTCGGTTTAAAGCATGTGTTGTGTCTCTGTTTCCGGCGGACACAAGTCTACAGCGGTGCAAAGACCTGCTGGTCAGGAGATTGTCCTCTGAAGAGGACCGTGACATGCCAACAGCTCCACCCTCATTTTCTTCCACATCTATGGCTGCGAGGAAAAAGCTCAGTTTTCCCAAAAGAGGCACTGGCGGGGATGCTGATAACATCTGGTCCGGACTGAAGGACCTGCCAACCATTGCAGACATGTCTACTCTCGCTGCATTGGATGCTGTCACAATAGAAAAAATTGTGGATGATTACTTTGCTGACACCATCCAAGTAGACATGTCAGACAGTCCATATTGTTACTGGCAGGAAAAAAAGGCAGTTTGGAAGCCCCTGTACAAACTGGCTCTATTTTACCTGAGTTGTGCCCCCTCCAGTGTGTACTCGGAAAGAGTTTTTAGTGCAGCGGGGAACCTGGTCAGTGAGCGGCGAAGGAGGTTGCTTCCTCACAACGTTGAAAAAATGATGTTTATAAAAATGAATAATCAATTCCTCAATGAAGTACAGCACTGCCCTCCAGATACTACAGAGGGACCTGTGGTTGTGGAGTCCAGCGGGGACGAATTGATAATGTGTGATGAGGAGGAAGTACACACTGTAGGGGGAGAGGAATCAGAGGTTGAGGATGAGGACGACATCTTGCCTCAGTAGAGCCTGTTGAGTCTGTACAGGGAGAGATGAATAGCTTTTTTGGTGTGGGGGCCCAAACAAACCAATCATTTCAGCCAAAGTTGTTTGGTAGGCCCTGTCGCTGAAATGATTGGTTTGTTAAAGTGTGCATGTCCTATTTCAACAACATAAGGGTGGGTGTGAGGGCCCAAGGACAATTCCATCTTGGAACTTTTTTTTTTGCATTATATGACCAATCAACAGTCGTTTGCCATGTTCAAAAAGTAAAACCAAATTTAAAAAAATTCAAGAAATTAAACCAAAAGTAAAATGCCCTGTCATAATTTAAAACAAGAGGTATTGACGTGCTCTAAAACTACTGTATTGTTGTTTATATTTTATAAACACTACACTTGAAAGCTTGAGTCTTTCAATAAAAAAGTAACTGTCCATTGCACGAATATTTGCAACAGGGACATTTTTAGGGCTAAGAAAGTCAACTAATAACACTTCGCCGCTGTCTGTCTTTATAAACACTACACTTGGAAGTTGGAGGAGGTATTGTGGCCCCGGCACCAAATTTACTACCGGGGCCACTCCACTGTGCAGTCCATATTTAGGTGTATCAGATATTAAACAACGGTGACAGTTGATGCCCATTTTTTTAATTATATTGTGGCCTCGGTACCAAATTGTGTACCGGGGCCACCACACTACGCAGTCAAGATAGATAGATGCGTATCATAGATAAAGTACATTCAGTGGTGTGGGGCAAATTGAAAAATATTCAAAATGCACTGACATTATCAAAAACAAGAGGTTGTCCCACGCTAAAACTCCAACATGTATATGATGGAGAGGATGGAGGAGCAGCCGTATGTGTAGTGTAATGCAGACCTGTTGAAGGTTTTTTATATAATTTATTGTGGTGCCCAGTGCCCACTCCTCTACGCAGTCCAGGTACATTTATTGGTGCGAATCATAAAAGTTCAGGGTTTTTAATATATATTGTGGTGACCCACTCCTCTACGCAGTCCAGGTACATTTATTGGTGCGAATCATAAAAGTTAAGGGTTTTTAATATATATTGTGGTGACCCACTCCTCTACGCAGTCCAGGTACATTTATTGGTGCGAATCATAAAAGTTCAGGGTTTTTAATATATATTGTGGTGACCCACTCCTCTACGCAGTCCAGGTACATTTATTGGTGCGAATCATAAAAGTTAAGGGTTTTTAATATATATTGTGGTGACCCACTCCTCTACGCAGTCCAGGTACATTTATTGGTGCGAATCATAAAAGTTCAGGGTTTTTAATATATATTGTGGTGACCCACTCCTCTACGCAGTCCAGGTACATTTATTGGTGCGAATCATAAAAGTTCAGGGTTTTTAATATATATTGTGGTGACCCACTCCTCTACGCAGTCCAGGTACATTTATTGGTGCGAATCATACAAGTTGATGATTTTCTTATTATATATATTGTGGTGACCCACTCCTCTACGCAGTCCAGGTACATTTATTGGTGCGATTCATAAAAGTTCAGGGTTTTTAATATATATTGTGGTGACCCACTCCTCTACGCAGTCCAGGTACATTTATTGGTGCGAATCATAAAAGTTCAGGGTTTTTAATATATATTGTGGTGACCCACTCCTCTACGCAGTCCAGGTACATTTATTGGTGCAATTCATAAAAGTTCAGGGTTTTTAATATATATTGTGGTGACCCACTCCTCTACGCAGTCCAGGTACATTTATTGGTGTGAATCATAAAAGTTCAGGGTTTTTAATATATATTGTGGTGACCCACTCCTCTACGCAGTCCAGGTACATTTATTGGTGCGAATCATACAAGTTGATGGTTTTCTTATTATATATATTGTGGTGACCCACTCCTCTACGCAGTCCAGATACATTTATTGGTGCGAATCATAAAAGTTCAGGGTTTTTAATATATATTGTGGTGACCCACTCCTCTACGCAGTCCAGGTACATTTATTGGTGCGATTCATAAAAGTTCAGGGTTTTTAATATATTGTGGTGACCCACTCCTCTACGCAGTCCAGGTACATTTATTGGTGCGATTCATAAAAGTTCAGGGTTTTTAATATATTGTGGTGACCCACTCCTCTACGCAGTCCAGATACATTTATTGGTGCGAATCATAAAAGTTCAGGGTTTTTAATATATATTGTGGTGACCCACTCCTCTACGCAGTCCAGAAAGATACCTCGTTGCAACGTTTTGGACTAATAACTATATTGTGAGGTGTTCAGAATACACTGTAAATTAGTGGAAATGCTTGTTATTGAATGTTATTGAGGTTAATAATAGCGTAGGAGTGAAAATAAGCCCAAAAACTTGATTTTTAAACTTTTTATGTTTTTTTCAAAAAAAATCCGAATCCAAAACCTTAAATCCGAACCGAGACCTTTAGTCAAGTGTTTTGCGAGACAAATCCGAACCCCAAAAATAACGAAAATCCGGATCTAAAACACAAAACACGAGACCTCAAAAGTCGCCGGTGCACATCCCTAGTATAGAGATGCGAACCAGACTACTCCCGTACATTTACTAAAGTGTTTCAATGACAATTCAGTTTGCACTGGGCTTGTCATTTTGCATGTAGAAAGCTTTCAAGTCTTCTGTAAAAGAGCCCAAACTACTCCTCCACAAAGACATCACCATAGATATTTTGCAACGAACCCAAATTAAAACCTATTCTTCATTTAGAAAGAAGTTGGCAGCACACAACATAGTCTCTAAAGCTGAAGTCTAATAATATTTGATATTTATTGTTAACAGTGCATTTTATTACTGGGAACCAGTAAGTTCTGATCACCTACTGTCTTACGTTTTCCAAAAAATGGACGAGAGGAATCAGACAGTGGTCACAGAATTTCTCCTCCTAGGATTTGGAAACCTTCATAACTTCAGGATTTTACTTTTCATACTCGTTCTGAGCATTTATATTATGGCCTTATCGGCAAATTTCCTTGTTATTATGTTAGTTGGTTTCCACCAGAGTCTCCATTCCCCAATGTACTTCTTTCTAAGCCAGTTGTCCCTATCAGAAATATTGTCTACCAGTAGCCTTGTACCTAATATCCTGTGGCTGATACTGGTTGGCAAAGGAAAATTTTCAGTTGCCCGATGTGTTTTTCAGTTTTATTTAATATCTGTTCCAACCATATCCCAATGTTTGTTGCTGGCAGCCATGTCCTTTGATCGCTATGTGGCCATCTGTAGACCATTACATTATGCGACCATTATGAAACTTCAACTTCAACTTCAGATGGTCACCTTCTGCTGGTTGATGGGATTCACAATGTCCCTTGTTATATACATTTTCTTAAGCAAATTAAAATTCTGTACTCTCTATGTAATCAATCATTTCATTTGTGATATTGCGCCTCTTATACAAATGTCTTGCTCCGATACATTTTCTGTGGATCTGGCCACCAATGTGGTTGCATTTCCCAACATTCTGTCTCCATTCATGTTCATTGTGGTTACCTACATCTCTATCCTTCAAACCATCCTCAAGATCTCCTCCACCAGCGGGAGACAGAAAACCTTCTCCACCTGCAGCTCTCACTTAACCGTTGTGTGTGTGTACTATGGTACGCTTATATCTATTTATATATTCCCACCTAGAAATAATTCTATAACTACAAACAAATGTCTTTCTTTACTTTTGATACTGGTGACTCCATTGTTCAACCCTCTAATCTACAGCTTGAGAAGCCAGGAGATCAGATCCACCATTTATAAATCTGTCAAAACTTTGAAGCAAAAGAAAGCAATCTAACTGTATTTGGAAGGCCAGGGCTTAAAACAAACTCAATATTAAATTATATATGACATTTAAGAATCATACTAGCAAAGTAAATTTATCCAAAATTAATTAATTTACATTAAAGTCTGTGGGGGTGGAGGAGAAATGAACAGAACTAGGTCCCAAAATGAGAGTTACTTTTACTATATTTTATCCATTCAAAGGGAATATACTTTGACCCAAATGTTTCCTGTTTCATCCATTGCCCACAGATCAACATCAGAAATCACTATGACATGGGCAGCATCAGCTGATTTCCACATGGTGACCATTGTAGCCGCTAATAAATGGGACTCTCACTTTTGCGACCTAGCGGGCATAAAAGGTCATGGGTCAGAGCTGTATTTAGTGTTGGTGCAACCTGAGTCACTGTGAATGAACACACCTTATGTAAGCAGTTCCGTAAGTGGGTAACGCGGCTCCCTGGGTGCTGCAGCGCTGTCCCAGGGATGCCGTAGACAAGGAAAAAAAATAAAAAATACTTAACCATACGGTGGCGCCCGGGACCCAGCATCCTCCTCCTTGTTCCCTTCTCACTGAATGTGGGGCGTAATGTCATCACGTCCGACATATCAGAGAGGAGCGGCGCAGAGAGGAGCCATAGGAAAGAAGACAGAAGTAAAAGAAGAAAGAAGGCCAAGTAAGATAAGTAAATGAACAGAGGGGAAATAGTGATAGATAACAGAGATGGAGGGGCAAAAGAAAGAAGAGGGAGCAGTGCAATGGAAAAGGGCACAGTATGAGCATGAAGGGGCAGTGTGAGCATGAAGGGGCACAGTGTATTGGTGAAGGGGCACAGTGTGAGCATTAAGGGGCATAGTGTGAGCATGTTGGGACAGTATGATTATGAAGGTGCACGGTGTAATGGTGAACGGGCACAGTGTGTACATGAGAGGGCACATTGTAATGGTGAAGGAGCACAGTGTGTACATAAAAGGGCACAGTGTGAGCATGAAGGGGCACAGTGTAATGGTGAAGGGGCACAGTGTGAGCATGAAGGGGCACAGTGTAATGGTGAACGGGAACAGTGTGTACATGAAAGGGCACAGTGTGAGCATGAAGGGGCACAGTGTAATGATGAAGGAGCACAGTGTGAGCATGAAGGGGAAGTGTGAGCATGAAGGGGCACAGTGTAATGGTGAAGGAACACAGTGTGAGCATGAAGGGGCAGTGTGAGCATGAAGGGGCACAGTGTAATGGTGAAGGGGCACAGTGTGAGCATGAAAGGGCACAGTGTGAGCATGAAGGGGCACAGTGTAATGGTGAACGGGCACAGTGTGTACATGAAAGGGCACAGTGTGAGCATGAAGGGGCACAGTGTAATGGTGAAGGAGCACAGTGTGAGCATGAAGGGGAAGTGTGAGCATGAAGGGGCACAGTGTCATGGTGAAGGAACACAGTGTGAGCATGAAGGGGCAGTGTGAGCATGAAGGGGCACAGTGTAATGGTGAAGGGGCACAGTGTGAGCATGAATGGGAAGTGTGAGCATGAAGGGGCACAGTGTAATGGTGAAGGGGCACAGTGTGAGCATGAAGGGGCAGTGTGAGCATGAAGGGGCACAGTGTAATGGTGAAGGGGCATAGTGTGAGCATGAAGGGGCACAGTGTAATGGTGAATGGGAACAGTGTGTACATGAAAGGACACAGTGTGAGCATGAAGGGGCACAGTGTAATGGTGAAGGAGCACAGTGTGAGCATGAAGGGGAAGTGTGAGCATGAAGGGGCACAGTGTAATGGTGAAGGAACACAGTGTGAGCATGAAGGGGCAGTGTGAGCATGAAGGGGCACAGTGTAATGGTGAAGGGGCACAGTGTGAGCATGAAAGGGCACAGTGTGAGCATGAAGGGGCACAGTGTAATGGTGAACGTGCACAGTGTGTACATGAAAGGGCACAATGTGAGCATGAAGGGGCACAGTGTAATGGTGAAGGAGCACAGTGTGAGCATGAAGGGGAAGTGTGAGCATGAAGGGGCACAGTGTAATGGTGAAGGAGCACAGTGTGAGCATGAAGGGGAAGTGTGAGCATGAAGGGGCACAGTGTAATGGTGAAGGAACACAGTGTGAGCATGAAGGGGCAGTGTGAGCATGAAGGGGCACAGTGTAATGGTGAAGGGGAACAGTGTGAGCATGAAAGGGCACAGTGTGAGCATGAAGGGGCACAGTGTAATGGTGAACGGGTACAGTGTGTACATGAAAGGGCACAGTGTGAGCATGAAGGGGCACAGTGTAATGGTGAAGGAGCACAGTGTGAGCATGAAGGGGAAGTGTGAGCATGAAGGGGCACAGTGTAATGGTGAAGGAGCACAGTGTGAGCATGAAGGGGAAGTGTGAGCATGAAGGGGCACAGTGTAATGGTGAAGGAGCACAGTGTGAGCATGAAGGGGAAGTGTGAGCATGAAGGGGCACAGTGTCATGGTGAAGGAACACAGTGTGAGCATGAAGGGGCAGTGTGAGCATGAAGGGGCACAGTGTAATGGTGAAGGGGCACAGTGTGAGCATGAATGGGAAGTGTGAGCATGAAGGGGCACAGTGTAATGGTGAAGGGGCACAGTGTGAGCATGAAGGGGCAGTGTGAGCATGAAGGGGCACAGTGTAATGGTGAAGGGGCATAGTGTGAGCATGAAGGGGCAGTGTGAGCATGAAGGGGCACAGTGTAATGGTGAAGGAGCACAGTGTGACAGTGAAGGGGAAGTGTGAGCATGAAGGGGCACAGTGTAATGGTGAAGGAGCACAGTGTGAGCATGAAGGGGCAGTGTGAGCATGAAGGCTCACAGTGTAATGGTGAAGGAACACAGTGTGAGCATGAAGGGGCAGTGTGAGCATGAAGGGGCACAGTGTAATGGTGAAGGGGCACAGTGTGAGCATGAAAGGGCACAGTGTGAGCATGAAGGGGCACAGTGTAATGGTGAACGGGCACAGTGTGTACATGAAAGGGCACAGTGTGAGCATGAAGGGGCACAGTGTAATGGTGAAGGAGCACAGTGTGAGCATGAAGGGGAAGTGTGAGCATGAAGGGGCACAGTGTCATGGTGAAGGAACACAGTGTGAGCATGAAGGGGCAGTGTGAGCATGAAGGGGCACAGTGTAATGGTGAAGGGGCACAGTGTGAGCATGAATGGGAAGTGTGAGCATGAAGGGGCACAGTGTAATGGTGAAGGGGCACAGTGTGAGCATGAAGGGGCAGTGTGAGCATGAAGGGGCACAGTGTAATGGTGAAGGGGCATAGTGTGAGCATGAAGGGGCACAGTGTAATGGTGAACGGGAACAGTGTGTACATGAAAGGGCACAGTGTGAGCATGAAGGGGCACAGTGTAATGGTGAAGGAGCACAGTGTGAGCATGAAGGGGAAGTGTGAGCATGAAGGGGCACAGTGTAATGGTGAAGGAACACAGTGTGAGCATGAAGGGGCAGTGTGAGCATGAAGGGGCACAGTGTAATGGTGAAGGGGCACAGTGTGAGCATGAAAGGGCACAGTGTGAGCATGAAGGGGCACAGTGTAATGGTGAACGGGCACAGTGTGTACATGAAAGGGCACAGTGTGAGCATGAAGGGGCACAGTGTAATGGTGAAGGAGCACAGTGTGAGCATGAAGGGGAAGTGTGAGCATGAAGGGGCACAGTGTAATGGTGAAGGAGCACAGTGTGAGCATGAAGGGGAAGTGTGAGCATGAAGGGGCACAGTGTAATGGTGAAGGAACACAGTGTGAGCATGAAGGGGCAGTGTGAGCATGAAGGGGCACAGTGTAATGGTGAAGGGGCACAGTGTGAGCATGAAAGGGCACAGTGTGAGCATGAAGGGGCACAGTGTAATGGTGAACGGGTACAGTGTGTACATGAAAGGGCACAGTGTGAGCATGAAGGGGCACAGTGTAATGGTGAAGGAGCACAGTGTGAGCATGAAGGGGAAGTGTGAGCATGAAGGGGCACAGTGTAATGGTGAAGGAGCACAGTGTGAGCATGAAGGGGAAGTGTGAGCATGAAGGGGCACAGTGTAATGGTGAAGGAGCACAGTGTGAGCATGAAGGGGAAGTGTGAGCATGAAGGGGCACAGTGTCATGGTGAAGGAACACAGTGTGAGCATGAAGGGGCAGTGTGAGCATGAAGGGGCACAGTGTAATGGTGAAGGGGCACAGTGTGAGCATGAATGGGAAGTGTGAGCATGAAGGGGCACAGTGTAATGGTGAAGGGGCACAGTGTGAGCATGAAGGGGCAGTGTGAGCATGAAGGGGCACAGTGTAATGGTGAAGGGGCATAGTGTGAGCATGAAGGGGCAGTGTGAGCATGAAGGGGCACAGTGTAATGGTGAAGGAGCACAGTGTGACAGTGAAGGGGAAGTGTGAGCATGAAGGGGCACAGTGTAATGGTGAAGGAGCACAGTGTGAGCATGAAGGGGCAGTGTGAGCATGAAGGCTCACAGTGTAATGGTGAAGGAACACAGTGTGAGCATGAAGGGGCAGTGTGAGCATGAAGGGGCACAGTGTAATGGTGAAGGAGCACAGTGTGAGCATGAAGGGGAAGTGTGAGCATGAAGGGGCACAGTGTAATGGTGAAGGAACACAGTGTGAGCATGAAGGGGCAGTGTGAGCATGAAGGGGCACAGTGTAATGGTGAAGGGGCACAGTGTGAGCATGAAAGGGCACAGTGTGAGCATGAAGGGGCACAGTGTAATGGTGAACGGGTACAGTGTGTACATGAAAGGGCACAGTGTGAGCATGAAGGGGCACAGTGTAATGGTGAAGGAGCACAGTGTGAGCATGAAGGGGAAGTGTGAGCATGAAGGGGCACAGTGTAATGGTGAAGGAGCACAGTGTGAGCATGAAGGGGAAGTGTGAGCATGAAGGGGCACAGTGTAATGGTGAAGGAGCACAGTGTGAGCATGAAGGGGAAGTGTGAGCATGAAGGGGCACAGTGTCATGGTGAAGGAACACAGTGTGAGCATGAAGGGGCAGTGTGAGCATGAAGGGGCACAGTGTAATGGTGAAGGGGCACAGTGTAAGCATGAATGGGAAGTGTGAGCATGAAGGGGCACAGTGTAATGGTGAAGGGGCACAGTGTGAGCATGAAGGGGCAGTGTGAGCATGAAGGGGCACAGTGTAATGGTGAAGGGGCATAGTGTGAGCATGAAGGGGCAGTGTGAGCATGAAGGGGCACAGTGTAATGGTGAAGGAGCACAGTGTGACAGTGAAGGGGAAGTGTGAGCATGAAGGGGCACAGTGTAATGGTGAAGGAGCACAGTGTGAGCATGAAGGGGCAGTGTGAGCATGAAGGCTCACAGTGTAATGGTGAAGGAACACAGTGTGAGCATGAAGGGGCAGTGTGAGCATGAAGGGGCACAGTGTAATGGTGAAGGGGCACAGTGTGAGCATGAAAGGGCACAGTGTGAGCATGAAGGGGCACAGTGTAATGGTGAACGGGCACAGTGTGTACATGAAAGGGCACAGTGTGAGCATGAAGGGGCACAGTGTAATGGTGAAGGAGCACAGTGTGAGCATGAAGGGGAAGTGTGAGCATGAAGGGGCACAGTGTCATGGTGAAGGAACACAGTGTGAGCATGAAGGGCAGTGTGATCATGAAGGGGCACAGTGTAATGGTGAAGGGGCACAGTGTGAGCATGAATGGGAAGTGTGAGCATGAAGGGGCACAGTGTAATGGTGAAGGGGCACAGTGTGAGCATGAAGGGGCAGTGTGAGCATGAAGGGGCACAGTGTAATGGTGAAGGGGCATAGTGTGAGCATGAAGGGGCACAGTGTAATGGTGAACGGGAACAGTGTGTACATGAAAGGGCACAGTGTGAGCATGAAGGGGCACAGTGTAATGGTGAAGGAGCACAGTGTGAGCATGAAGGGGAAGTGTGAGCATGAAGGGGCACAGTGTAATGGTGAAGGAACACAGTGTGAGCATGAAGGGGCAGTGTGAGCATGAAGGGGCACAGTGTAATGGTGAAGGGGCACAGTGTGAGCATGAAAGGGCACAGTGTGAGCATGAAGGGGCACAGTGTAATGGTGAACGGGCACAGTGTGTACATGAAAGGGCACAGTGTGAGCATGAAGGGGCACAGTGTAATGGTGAAGGAGCACAGTGTGAGCATGAAGGGGAAGTGTGAGCATGAAGGGGCACAGTGTAATGGTGAAGGAGCACAGTGTGAGCATGAAGGGGAAGTGTGAGCATGAAGGGGCACAGTGTAATGGTGAAGGAACACAGTGTGAGCATGAAGGGGCAGTGTGAGCATGAAGGGGCACAGTGTAATGGTGAAGGGGCACAGTGTGAGCATGAAAGGGCACAGTGTGAGCATGAAGGGGCACAGTGTAATGGTGAACGGGCACAGTGTGTACATGAAAGGGCACAGTGTGAGCATGAAGGGGCACAGTGTCATGGTGAAGGAACACAGTGTGAGCATGAAGGGGCAGTGTGAGCATGAAGGGGCACAGTGTAATGGTGAAGGGGCACAGTGTGAGCATGAATGGGAAGTGTGAGCATGAAGGGGCACAGTGTAATGGTGAAGGGGCACAGTGTGAGCATGAAGGGGCAGTGTGAGCATGAAGGGGCACAGTGTAATGGTGAAGGGGCACAGTGTGAGCATGAATGGGAAGTGTGAGCATGAAGGGGCACAGTGTAATGGTGAAGGGGCACAGTGTGAGCATGAAGGGGCAGTGTGAGCATGAAGGGGCACAGTGTAATGGTGAAGGGGCACAGTGTGAGCATGAATGGGAAGTGTGAGCATGAAGGGGCACAGTGTAATGGTGAAGGGGCACAGTGTGAGCATGAAGGGGCAGTGTGAGCATGAAGGGGCACAGTGTAATGGTGAAGGGGCATAGTGTGAGCATGAAGGGGCAGTGTGAGCATGAAGGGGCACAGTGTAATGGTGAAGGAGCACAGTGTGACAGTGAAGGGGAAGTGTGAGCATGAAGGGGCACAGTGTAATGGTGAAGGAGCACAGTGTGAGCATGAAGGGGCAGTGTGAGCATGAAGGGGCACAGTGTAATGGTGAAGGGGCACAGTGTGAGCATGAATGGGAAGTGTGAGCATGAAGGGGCACAGTGTAATGGTGAAGGGGCACAGTGTGAGCATGAAGGGGCAGTGTGAGCATGAAGGGGCACAGTGTAATGGTGAAGGGGCACAGTGTGAGCATGAATGGGAAGTGTGAGCATGAAGGGGCACAGTGTAATGGTGAAGGGGCACAGTGTGAGCATGAAGGGGCAGTGTGAGCATGAAGGGGCACAGTGTAATGGTGAAGGGGCACAGTGTGAGCATGAATGGGAAGTGTGAGCATGAAGGGGCACAGTGTAATGGTGAAGGGGCACAGTGTGAGCATGAAGGGGCAGTGTGAGCATGAAGGGGCACAGTGTAATGGTGAAGGGGCATAGTGTGAGCATGAAGGGGCAGTGTGAGCATGAAGGGGCACAGTGTAATGGTGAAGGAGCACAGTGTGACAGTGAAGGGGAAGTGTGAGCATGAAGGGGCACAGTGTAATGGTGAAGGAGCACAGTGTGAGCATGAAGGGGCAGTGTGAGCATGAAGGCTCACAGTGTAATGGTGAAGGAACACAGTGTGAGCATGAAGGGGCAGTGTGAGCATGAAGGGGCACAGTGTAATGGTGAAGGGGCACAGTGTGAGCATGAAAGGGCACAGTGTGAGCATGAAGGGGCACAGTGTAATGGTGAACGGGCACAGTGTGTACATGAAAGGGCACAGTGTGAGCATGAAGGGGCACAGTGTAATGGTGAAGGAGCACAGTGTGAGCATGAAGGGGAAGTGTGAGCATGAAGGGGCACAGTGTCATGGTGAAGGAACACAGTGTGAGCATGAAGGGCAGTGTGAGCATGAAGGGGCACAGTGTAATGGTGAAGGGGCACAGTGTGAGCATGAATGGGAAGTGTGAGCATGAAGGGGCACAGTGTAATGGTGAAGGGGCACAGTGTGAGCATGAAGGGGCAGTGTGAGCATGAAGGGGCACAGTGTAATGGTGAAGGGGCATAGTGTGAGCATGAAGGGGCACAGTGTAATGGTGAACGGGAACAGTGTGTACATGAAAGGGCACAGTGTGAGCATGAAGGGGCACAGTGTAATGGTGAAGGAGCACAGTGTGAGCATGAAGGGGAAGTGTGAGCATGAAGGGGCACAGTGTAATGGTGAAGGAACACAGTGTGAGCATGAAGGGGCAGTGTGAGCATGAAGGGGCACAGTGTAATGGTGAAGGGGCACAGTGTGAGCATGAAAGGGCACAGTGTGAGCATGAAGGGGCACAGTGTAATGGTGAACGGGCACAGTGTGTACATGAAAGGGCACAGTGTGAGCATGAAGGGGCACAGTGTAATGGTGAAGGAGCACAGTGTGAGCATGAAGGGGAAGTGTGAGCATGAAGGGGCACAGTGTAATGGTGAAGGAGCACAGTGTGAGCATGAAGGGGAAGTGTGAGCATGAAGGGGCACAGTGTAATGGTGAAGGAACACAGTGTGAGCATGAAGGGGCAGTGTGAGCATGAAGGGGCACAGTGTAATGGTGAAGGGGCACAGTGTGAGCATGAAAGGGCACAGTGTGAGCATGAAGGGGCACAGTGTAATGGTGAACGGGCACAGTGTGTACATGAAAGGGCACAGTGTGAGCATGAAGGGGCACAGTGTCATGGTGAAGGAACACAGTGTGAGCATGAAGGGGCAGTGTGAGCATGAAGGGGCACAGTGTAATGGTGAAGGGGCACAGTGTGAGCATGAATGGGAAGTGTGAGCATGAAGGGGCACAGTGTAATGGTGAAGGGGCACAGTGTGAGCATGAAGGGGCAGTGTGAGCATGAAGGGGCACAGTGTAATGGTGAAGGGGCATAGTGTGAGCATGAAGGGGCAGTGTGAGCATGAAGGGGCACAGTGTAATGGTGAAGGGGCACAGTGTGAGCATGAAGGGGCAGTGTGAGCATGAAGGGGCACAGTGTAATGGTGAAGGGGCACAGTGTGAGCATGAATGGGAAGTGTGAGCATGAAGGGGCACAGTGTAATGGTGAAGGGGCACAGTGTGAGCATGAAGGGGCAGTGTGAGCATGAAGGGGCACAGTGTAATGGTGAAGGGGCATAGTGTGAGCATGAAGGGGCAGTGTGAGCATGAAGGGGCACAGTGTAATGGTGAAGGAGCACAGTGTGACAGTGAAGGGGAAGTGTGAGCATGAAGGGGCACAGTGTAATGGTGAAGGAGCACAGTGTGAGCATGAAGGGGCAGTGTGAGCATGAAGGCTCACAGTGTAATGGTGAAGGAACACAGTGTGAGCATGAAGGGGCAGTGTGAGCATGAAGGGGCACAGTGTAATGGTGAAGGGGCACAGTGTGAGCATGAAAGGGCACAGTGTGAGCATGACGGGGCACAGTGTAATGGTGAACGGGCACAGTGTGTACATGAAAGGGCACAGTGTGAGCATGAAGGGGCACAGTGTAATGGTGAAGGAGCACAGTGTGAGCATGAAGGGGAAGTGTGAGCATGAAGGGGCACAGTGTCATGGTGAAGGAACACAGTGTGAGCATGAAGGGCAGTGTGAGCATGAAGGGGCACAGTGTAATGGTGAAGGGGCACAGTGTGAGCATGAATGGGAAGTGTGAGCATGAAGGGGCACAGTGTAATGGTGAAGGGGCACAGTGTGAGCATGAAGGGGCAGTGTGAGCATGAAGGGGCACAGTGTAATGGTGAAGGGGCATAGTGTGAGCATGAAGGGGCACAGTGTAATGGTGAACGGGAACAGTGTGTACATGAAAGGGCACAGTGTGAGCATGAAGGGGCACAGTGTAATGGTGAAGGAGCACAGTGTGAGCATGAAGGGGAAGTGTGAGCATGAAGGGGCACAGTGTAATGGTGAAGGAACACAGTGTGAGCATGAAGGGGCAGTGTGAGCATGAAGGGGCACAGTGTAATGGTGAAGGGGCACAGTGTGAGCATGAAAGGGCACAGTGTGAGCATGAAGGGGCACAGTGTAATGGTGAACGGGCACAGTGTGTACATGAAAGGGCACAGTGTGAGCATGAAGGGGCACAGTGTAATGGTGAAGGAGCACAGTGTGAGCATGAAGGGGAAGTGTGAGCATGAAGGGGCACAGTGTAATGGTGAAGGAGCACAGTGTGAGCATGAAGGGGAAGTGTGAGCATGAAGGGGCACAGTGTAATGGTGAAGGAACACAGTGTGAGCATGAAGGGGCAGTGTGAGCATGAAGGGGCACAGTGTAATGGTGAAGGGGCACAGTGTGAGCATGAAAGGGCACAGTGTGAGCATGAAGGGGCACAGTGTAATGGTGAACGGGCACAGTGTGTACATGAAAGGGCACAGTGTGAGCATGAAGGGGCACAGTGTCATGGTGAAGGAACACAGTGTGAGCATGAAGGGGCAGTGTGAGCATGAAGGGGCACAGTGTAATGGTGAAGGGGCACAGTGTGAGCATGAATGGGAAGTGTGAGCATGAAGGGGCACAGTGTAATGGTGAAGGGGCACAGTGTGAGCATGAAGGGGCAGTGTGAGCATGAAGGGGCACAGTGTAATGGTGAAGGGGCATAGTGTGAGCATGAAGGGGCAGTGTGAGCATGAAGGGGCACAGTGTAATGGTGAAGGAGCACAGTGTGACAGTGAAGGGGAAGTGTGAGCATGAAGGGGCACAGTGTAATGGTGAAGGAGCACAGTGTGAGCATGAAGGGGCAGTGTGAGCATGAAGGCTCACAGTGTAATGGTGAAGGGGCACAGTGTGAGTATGAAGGGGCAGTGTGAGCATGAAGGGGCACAGTGTAATGGTGAAGGGGCACAGTGTGAGCATGAATGGGAAGTGTGAGCATGAAGGGGCACAGTGTAATGGTGAAGGGGCACAGTGTGAGCATGAAGGGGCAGTGTGAGCATGAAGGGTCACAGTGTAATGGTGAAGGGGCATAGTGTGAGCATGAAGGGGCAGTGTGAGCATGAAGGGGCACAGTGTAATGGTGAAGGGGCACAGTGTAATGGTGCAGGGGCACAGTGTGAGCATGAAGGGGCACAGTGTAATGGTGAAGGGGCACAGTGTAATGGTGAAGGGGCACAGTGTGAGCATGAAGGGGCACAGTGTAATGGTGAACGGGCACAGTGTGAGCATGAAGGGGCATAGTGTAATGGTGAATGGGCACAGTGTGAGCATGAAGGGGCACAGTGTAACGGTGAACGGGCACAGTGCGATGATTTTTGTTCACATTGTTGTTTTATTTTGGTTGATCTTATTCCTCTTAGTGATAACTGTAAATTGTTCTTTGTCAGAAAAATAATTGAAAAAAATATTTAAAAATATTATTTTCCTTTGGATTTATGTGTATTATTTTTGCAAACAAATAATAAGTATTTCTGTCCTCACCTAAATACTTATTACGTTATGTTGACCCAACTACTTATACAACGGGACAGCTAGGTAATTATTTTGAAGGGGCGCCTTGAAAAAATTATGGAGACCCTAAGGGTGCCGTGAACTGAAAAACTTTGGGAACCACTGTCTTTTATTATTACTTCTGCTCCCCTCATTCTCATGATCTGCAGACACTCCCCATTTCATTATTCTTATTTGCAAAAAATAGCTGATTGGTAAAGAAAAAAAAATGGAGAAAAACCAAAATGACATACGTAAAAATAAACTTAGTATAAAAAGCATTTCTCCTATTTATTTCCTGGAAAGTTACTGGATCATACTCTTTTTGCTATGGGACCACACTTATGTTTTATTTTGTTCTATACATACAATGCTGTATCATTGGACCACATCCAGTCCTTGGCTGCCTTTGATTTATGATGTACAGTACAAGCCCCATCTAAACCTACATCTCCCATGTGTCACCGTGATAGTCTATGTAGCTATGAATTGTCTTGATGGATTTCTGTGTATCGCTCTCTTGGAATAATCAATTTAATTATATAGGTATGATCTAATGCTCCTCAGCAGCTTCACGACTGAAGTATATGGGGGCGATGAAGTGATGGGTTATCAAGCAAAAGACCACAATAATTCTATTTTCCAGGGGTCACACCTAGCAGGTTGGAGATTCCTCAGTAGGTTTATTTTTCATATAATCTATGCAAGTACAAAAGAAAGTAGGGGGTGTCAGAACTTGGAGTGTCTGTGGACTGAGGACTTTGGTGCAGTACCACACTCTCACCAGCGATGGTACTGTATTTAGGTTTCCTGCAGGTCTAGCAATGCAGCAGTTACTCCACTCTGCTACTTTCCTCATGAGATGATGAGCTGCCCAGGGCCATCTTTTCCATTGGGCATGATGGGCAGGTGCCCGGGGGCCCCACAGGCAAGGGGGCCCCATAGGCAGGGCTCCTAATTAGAATAAATAATCCTGCAAAAGAAAAAACCTGCAAAAAAAACCTTCAAGGGTCACTGAGCAAGCACATCTATCTATCTCTATCTCTATATATCTATATCTATATCTATATCTATATCTATATCTATATCTATATCTGTATCTCTATACATTTATATCCATATATATATATATATATATATATATATATATATATATATATATATATATATATATATATATATATATATATATATATATATATATATAGGGGCCCCGGTGCACTGCTTTGCCCGGGGGCCCATAATGTTGTTAAGATGGCCCTGGAGCTGCCCTTGTGTCTAGATCTTAAAATCCTGGCTCTGTCCTCAGTCTGGATCAGATCACTGAAGCAGTGAGGGAGTTGTTGTTGTCACTCTGCTAAAAACCCTGAGATCCAATTTTTCTACAATCCTGGATTCTAACCCAACAATCCTGTGCATCTGCATACCTTGAATCTGATCTGGTGGACCCGTATATATCTAAAAACATGGATTCTGACCTGGTACTCCTCTGTATCTACTTTCTGCACCTACTTCTGGGTCTGCAAAGTCAAAATGATGTCAGTTCCCAACGTACGTTTAGTCTGAAGAGCTTTATCAAAGGGATAAGGCGCACTGTGAATCACTGCAATCATTTATAGTGTCCTCAACCAATCGTTATCACTACATATGATTGACAGACTAGATAGCTTATTGGCAGCTTCTAAAGTCTGTAATGTTATACCTTTGACAGAAATGATGCCATTATCAGTGATTATTATATTATTTATTCATCCCCTTTATGCTGATTATATAATTTTGTTTTTATTGCAATCATCTTCAAAACCTAATTACTTTTCTTCTAGTGTCCCTGATGACTTTTATATATGCCTAATGCTCCACTTTTATCTCCTATATTTTGTATTGCCTTTATCATATAAAATTATTTATCACACATATTGATTCATTATGATGCATCAATATTACATAATAAATAATGTTCTTTAACTCTACACCAATATTACATGAGAAATAGATGTCAATTTTTAGATGTAAATTTTTATAAATTTGGGATTTGTCACTTTTCAACAGATTTAAATCTATCATAATTACTTTGCAATTAAGCAAAAAAATCTATTTAGTGCCACAAAGCAATACATAAAACTGTAGGAAATAATTTATAGTTTATAATGAAAAAATAATAAACATAAAAAAAATATAAGTATAAACATAATTTTTAATTTTAAATTTTTATTTATTTGTAATTTATGCTTTTTTTTTTTTTTTAGATTTTTATATACGTGTAGCCATGCTATTGATAACATGTGTATATATAGCCATATCCAGAGCCATAATCAACATAAGTTAAAAAGTGTTATTAAAATAATTTATTTATTTATTTAGTTTTATTGTAATATTTCACCATCATAAGCCTTCTGTCCGTGATGAAAAATGGTTTTAAATTTATAAATAAAATTAGCTCCTAAACTTATAGTGGACTGGAGTGTCTACTACACACAACTCAAGTCTTTTATTAAACACAACCCTGTCTGCAAACTTTGATTCTGACCCGGAAATCCTGTATGTCTAAAATCCTTGATTCTGACCTGTCAGATTGGTTTTGCTCTCATCATTGATTCCTGATATCTGTTACCTGATATCTGCTCCTCCAGCAACAAGGACTAAATCCTATACATGCAAACTTGATGCAAGTGAATTCTCCTGTTTTATCTATTATCTTGGTAAGACAGTCTGGAAAGATCACTGAAGCAGTGAGGGAGTTGACAGTATCACTCTTCCACAGTCCCCGAGAACCGATTTATCTTCAATCCTTGATTCTGACCCGGTAATCTGGTTTAGCTGTAAACCTTATTCCTGCTATCTGTTACCTGTCTTTGCTCCTCCAGCAATAAGGACTACATCCTGTACATGCAAACGTGTAACATGTGGATTTCCCTGTGTTACCTATCACCTTGGTATCATGGCAACTTATACACTATGGGCCTGATTCATTAAGGATCTTAACTTAAGAAACTTCTTATTACAGTCACCTGGACAAAACCATGTTACAATGCAAGGGGTGCAAATTAGAATTCTATTTTGCACATAAGTTAAATACTGACTGTTTTTTCATGTAGCACACAAATATCAACTTTAAATTTCAGTGTACAAATAAGATATCAAGTATTTGTGTGTTACATGAAAAAACAGTCAGTATTTAACTTATGTGCAAAACAGAATACTAATTTGCACCAATGCATGG
The DNA here is from genome assembly GCA_036250195.1 of Mixophyes australis. NCBI lineage: Eukaryota > Metazoa > Chordata > Amphibia > Anura > Limnodynastidae > Mixophyes > Mixophyes australis. Next base: position 30,671,306 of record JAVHZZ010000004.1, on the reverse strand, counting down.
TAACATGGTTTTTTCCAGGTGACTTAAATAAGAAGTTTCTTAAGTTAAGATCCTTAATCAATCAGGCCCCATACTATTTGTGCACAGTACTGATTTATGATACCTATTACCAGTGTGCTACTTCTCATTCCCTGTCCAGCGATAAGGTCTCCTTCCTGCAGGACCTTGTTTATAATAATAAAGATTATTATATATTAAACAGCATTTGACTGATATACTTTGTGACACTCCTCTGTTGTTACAGGGAATGGGGGTGAGGTTCACATTCTATTTTGAGAGGAGGTGTTATAATCAATCATTGTTGTATCGAACAGTGGATGAATTCTTGCTTTTGTGTCCATGATATTTGTCTAAACGAATCAGGAAAATTTGTATAAATATGTCATATACATGAATAGGCCCAGGTTCAATAATTCGTAAAGATTTTATATTTTATGTCCTAGTACCAGGTTACCAGCAGCCTCGGGTACTTCCAGGGACACTATGAAGATTAATGCACTGTTTCAGCATGACTTGGTGTGGTCTAGGGAGCTTACAATTTTAGAACTTTTTTGGATGATCCACTGAGCAGGCAGACAGTTAACGGTGTCCCTCTTCCACAGTCCCCGATATCCGTATTATCTCCAATCCTTGATTGGAGATGAGCTATGATATGTAGAGTGGGTTGTAAGGCTGGCCAGGGTCGACATCATGGGGTTACTGGGGTACAAGTGTAAGTGGCCTGGAATGACCAAGGGACTAGCCTGACCAGAGTGCCTGATGCTCGCTGATGATCTCAGAAGCAGCACAATCTGCCTATGTTCTCTTTTGTTGGAAGAGGTAATCACTAGCCCTGGTGAAGGTGAACTACTCCCACATACACCAATGACAGTAGAGCTTATGTGTCCTGATATAATACTCAAATCTTTCTGCCAACACTTTCTTAGAGCGCAGCAAAAGGAATGCAAGGGCAACATTACTGTCTCTGGCTGAAAGCCTGCATTGAATCTTGGCATCTTGTCATAGGACAAGTGGGAAGGTTTGATGGCATGAGGGGAGATCTGATTAACTTGTAAGGGGCACATGGGGAGGTTTGAGGTTAATGTAAGAGAAATGTAGGTAGGTCTGATGGAATGTAAGTGGCATGTGTGGAGGTCTGACGGATATGTAAGGGGCATATGGGGAGATTTGAGGGGTATGTTTGGAGGTCTTAAAGGGCACTTGGGGAGGTAAAATGTGCTCTCATGTAGGGATGTCTGATGGACATGCAGAGGGCATGTGGTGAAGTCTGATAGTATGTGGGGAGGTCTGATGGGCATGTAAAGGAAACATGAGGAGGTCTGAGGGGCATGTAAGAGAAATCTAAGTAGGTCTGATGGGCAAGTAAAGGGCATATAGGGAGGCCTTGTGGGCATGTGTGGATGTCTGAGTTGCATGGGGCAATGTCTTTAAAATCTGATGGGCATGTAAATGGAATGTGTGGATATTTGCGTGGTATATGGGGATGTCTCATGGGCATGTGGGGATGTTTTTCACTCTCAAAATTAAGGGTAATTTGTGGTCCTTTGAAGGGTGGACATATGTATTATATACTGCGATTTAGAGAACCTCTAGAGAAGGCTGGGATTGGTCTAGTCTTTGTGGGATTGGTCTTCTTAGGGCAGCTACAAATCTTTCATATACATTTTGTAATGTACATACACAGTAACACAGTAAACATCACACAAAGGGAAAATACGAGTTATGCTACGCTACACTCGAGCTGTATTTATATTCAGTGGGGAATACCCATGACAGCTTGCGAAATCCACATAGAGTAAAAATGCAGATCGCGGATGTACTCTATTCATTAGCGTTGGTCTGTTTGTATACTGTACAAACAGAAGTTGCGTTGTTTATATATTGGGTTTATTTTTTTATTTAAGCATGTTCTGGATTTGGATTTACAAATATGAGGGCCCTTAGGCCTGAAAATAAAAAGACTGCAAGGAACTAGGGGGTCTTGATGACCAGAAGAACAGAAGATATGTACAAGCATGGACATTTGGATCTACAAATATTTAATGATAAGGCTTTCAAGCACATTTGGATTAAAAGCTGCCGACAAAAGAAGAAGTTAGATTGGAGAGTATTTTGGGTTTTATTATTTTTATTAAATTTATGTGGTTTATGTTTTTGTTGGGTTTTTTATTTTTATTAAACATGTGTGGTTTTAATGAGGGTGTGGTGTTTTTTTAACTTTTTTCTGTGAAGCTACAGGTCTCAGACAGCCATCAGCGTCAGACCATGTTGGCACTTGTGGTTGTCCAAGTGCCAGCATGACCTGGGTGCCATGGGTATGTTGGTACTTGTAGTTATACAAGCATCAGCATGCCCACACTGTTTATGGCACCCTGACATGGCTGAGACTTGTAGTCCCACAAAACAAAATGGTGTCCTTTTGTTTTTTCAACTCTATAACCGTCATTATTACCCTGCACCCACTGCCCAGGGCTGTAGGAAGAGTCTTAGTGATTTCAGCACTGAGCTGGTTGTCCCTAGAGGGGGGGCTCGCATGTTTGTTTTTTTGGACCCCACTCCCTAGAGAATCCAGCCCAGCACTGAACAGCATGGGGTTGGTTTGTCATTATGACATGGGGACCCCAGCCGTGTGTCCCCCTGCTATAGTGCCAACAACCCTGGCTGGTTTGACTAGTGCTGGTTGCTTAAATCGGGTGGATCCCACACAAATTTTTCCAGATTTTCACACAACCAGCAGTAGGCTGTCAGCACAAGGGTTAATAGGGGTCAGATGGGGGGACCCCATACATTTTTTGTCCCACATTTATCTGTTTTTAAACATTTGACAGCCTCCGGGACCTGCAGCTCTATAGACAGACAGTGTAACAGTGATGTGTTTACTAACCTCACAGCTAGGAAGCAGCGTGTTGTCTATGGCATTTTTAACTTAAACATGGGAGAGTCGGCTAAACACGGGTGTGTTTAAAATCCAAAGCAAATCACTAGAGATGACCAAAGATTTTGAAGATCAGAGTAAAAATCGCAGCTTAATACATCTGGTGAAATGGGGACTAAAATCACGGGTTAACACCCACAATTCGATGAAAAAATTGGGGCTTGATACATTTACTCCCTGGGCTCTGTGGCCATATAGCAAATTGAATGGTGTTATGCAGCATTGATGAATCTCTCAATTGGCAAACAAGAGATACTGGATGTAGGTAGAGCTCTCAGTCTCTCCTGTCTAAAGTTACAAATGCTTGTAGCATCTGCTAGAGAGTCCCACTGAACCACTTTTATAGTCTGCTTGTTAATGACTGGTATGGGGCAGTATGGAGCCTCCTTACTCGACACTTTGCCCAAAAACATTGAACCATTTCTTTCATGAACTGCAACACATGGATTTTCATTTGGGAATTCTACTTTCCTGAGCCCTCCTAAAAACGCATACTGTACTTTCTGTGCAGTGATCTCAGACAGAGCCAAACCCTTAGTAATCCACCAAAGTTAGGATGCATTTCTTTCCCAGTCTAATAGGAAGAGGCAGAGGACCCACTAGATCAACAGCCATTTGCTAAAATGTTTCCTTAATCTCTGGCAAGGACCTCAGGGGAGCTTGGGCAGTGGAGCACCCGAAGTGCTAACAAGCTTCATATTGCTCACAGAAAATTTAGATGTCAAACGACACAGGGCATAAAATGTTCTTGAGCATTTGGTCCCTCCTGTCAACCAGAGGGATTTCATGGGCTACTTTAAATAGCTGTACATAAAAGCCTCAAGGGAATACCAGTTGAACTTGTTCTCCCAGAAAGGCCATTCCTTTTATCCATCCTAGCTACCCTACACTTTAACAACCTATGCAAAATCACACACACATTACCTCTATCACTGAGAGGTGGCTGCCAGCTTAGTGCCTCGTGCCTTCCATGGATGATTCAGAGAACTGGTTGTGCAGAACCCCCTCCTATGGCCCTGATGTTCTACTAGGCTAGATCACTCTACAGTGGGCTCTTTCAAGTTAGGGCTAATAGGGTCTGTTACAAAGGATGTCACTCCAGAGTTTTTCACTGGGAATTCTGGATGTTCTTCTATCATAAATATTTACCTCTAGGCTGTATGATGTTGGCACAGTCCCTCCAGTCTGGCGGCTTGACAGTAGGTGATCAAGACAACACACTCCCTCTGCATTCCTTGTTCAAGATCATTCCACAGAACATCTGATGGAGGCCATCCACAATTGCCAACTTTCAAGTCAAGAAATATTCATGTGAACTTCCCGCCGGACTTATTTTGCCAGACTGATTTTGGCTTTGGCTGTGCAGCTTTGCAGTATTATAGTAGCATCCATAAAATGTGATCTCACCACAGTGATTGAATAAGGCAAAAAAAAAACATTTCCCTGTATTTCATGTATTTATTGCAGTGTCTGTCACGAGCCGCAGCGGTACTCACAGCCACCGCGGCTCGCTTCCTGTCTGCCCCAGCGTCCCGGCCGTCACCATGACGACCGTGACATCACTTCCCTCTAACTCCCGACCGTTGCCAAGGCAACGACAGGACGCTACTCCAGCGCGGCGTCCCGGCAGCCGGGCGCGTGCGCGCAGACTGTGATGATTAGATTCAGCTTGTAGGACTGAATTAGCAGGCATTAGCCTGCAGGCGTGTATGACAGAGCTAAGCCCTGATTGGTCTCTAGTACAGAAGGCAATTAGCCTGCAGGTGTGCACTGTCCAGGGGCAAGCTCTGATTGGTCCATCTAGGTATTTAAGGCAATGAGGTCTGCTGCCTCATTGCAAGGTTATAGCTTCTGACTCCCAGTCTGCTGACCTGCTTGTTCCTGTTCCTGTGTATTGTATTCTGCTGAACTCTCGTGTATGACCCTTGGCTTGGATTTGGACTTCGCTCGTGTATCCCGTGACCCTGACCTTTGGCCTGTTTACCGTTTCTCCTGTTTGCCTGTGACCCTTGACCACAGCTTGTTAACTGGAATTGTAACTTGCTGCTGGCCCTTGACCTCTGCGTGGACCTCACTCCGCTTACCTGGGTTCTCCCCAGCCGGTACACACTTCACGACCCTCTGTCAGTCTGCGGCCCAGTCTGTCCCCACCATCAGGGGCTCCAGTAAACACCAGATTGACAGAGTAGACTCCGGGTTGTGTTGTGCCGGCTGGAGGGGTTCCTAACAGTGGGCCCGATTCATCAAAATTCGCAAACGCATACGCATCTGCTAAATGGCTCTGCGCATGCGCGAAACGACGCTTACGCAGCGCAAAACACTACATACGCTACTCAAGCACGGCAGATACAGCTCTCAAAAGGCGACTCAATCTCAAACTCCAACGCAAATAGATTTGAGATGACTGCTGACCACTTGAGAACATATGGGTGGGAATGGGCGGAGAGTAGGCGCGGACTGGGCGGAGATGAGATAGTACTTGAGTAAAGTAGGCGTTATGCTTTTTCACTTGAGAATAGTAGGCGTTCCCTCTGCCCAGATGAGTGAAACTGACGTCACTCCTGTCTCAAATCTTTCACAAAAGTTAAGGAAGGCCAGGGTCATGTTTAACTCCAATACAGCTAGCTAAAACCACTATTAAACGCCTTTAGGAGCATCTTTTGCGTTTAAAATGCAAAACGAAATATGCACAACATACATACATATCAATACAGACTGCCTGTGGCAAAAAAAAAAATTTTTAAATTTTTTTTTTTTATTGAGCTTTTACATATCTTACAAATGTTCCATTAGTATGTTTGTGTAAATTAAGCTTGTTTTGCTTTAAATACCCCTTTCTAATCAATGCAATTCGCAAGTGCAACATGTTTGATGTTATTTTGGCCCTTTGGCCTCAATCCGGGACTGCCGGAATGCCGGAATTAGTTAGCTGGAAATAGCGCCCTCTGCTGCTTACTGCCTCTTCAGTAAAGAGGACTGCCTTTTATAGGCCTGTACACTGCTAGCCACATATCTCCTCAGCATTATGGGGAGAATCCAGGTCACAGTGCATTCCGGCTGCCGGAATGGTTGCCTCAGTGCATTCCACATTCATTCCAATGCCGGAATGGTTGCCTCAGTGCATTCCACATTCATTCCACTGCCGGAATGGTTGCCTCAGTGCATTCCACATTCATTCCGGCTGCCGGAATGGTTGCCTCAGTGCATTCCACATTCATTCCGGCTGCCGGAATGGTTGCCTCAGTGCATTCCACATTCATTCCGGCTGCCGGAATGGTTGCCTCAGTGCATTCCACATTCATTCCGGCTGCCGGAATGGTTGCCTCAGTGCATTCCACATTCATTCCACTGCCGGAATGGTTGCCTCAGTGCATTCCACATTCATTCCACTGCCGGAATTGCTGTGCACACTGCATGGGTAAGTATTTCATTTTATGTAAAATGTCTCCCAAACAATAGACTTTGTCATAAATATTTATGATAAATCTCCAACCATTCTGAACAATTACCAATATCATTAGTCTCAATATGTTACATGCCTGATTTGACAGTTGGTGATGGTGCGTTTGCAAGAACAAATAATATTAATAGACATATAATAACTCGAAAATATATTTCAGGGTTTTACACACATGATTTATGCAAATTTAAAACAAGTGTACTATTACCACAGGGACACTTTTAACAGCAACACAAATTGTCTAAGGATATTAATGATCCCTAAGAGCCGAGGGCTGGTGAGGACTCGAACCCACGTAGCAAGCTGGCAAGGTGGATTGGCTAACTGCTACACCACTGTACAAGTGGTGATGTCAAGGGAATAGAATACAAATTAAAGATGACCAGCAACTTCTAGCATAAGTTGTTTCCCTTAAAACATGGGGAAAAATGCCAATACTTGGAAATATGATACCCAGAAAGATTTGGTGCATGCAGAGTCACAATTTATGCATATCGAAATATATCCATGTTGATAAATACAAATCAAAAATAGAACATTTATTGCTCCCATTTCTACAATTTGATTTGGTGGAGCACTTAGCTTTTTCCACTGTTGCCAGTACAGAATTCACATATCTTTGAAATCCAAAGTCTTTGCCAACAACTGCTTTGCTGTGTTGTAGCTGATAACACTGTTGAACATTACATATAGCCACCTTACACACCAAAACATATACTAAGTCACAGAGTGGAATAAATACCCTCAAACTTGTAAATATACCAAGGTTAGCCACATACACGCATCATTCAGGGTTCAAACTCATTACCTTGTTGTTGCAAGCTCATTTCTTTATTCACTGAGTTATACTTCACATTGAAACACCAACACCAAACTGCACATTAACTAGTTAGCACAGCTGAATGACTGTCTTAGACCTGATAAATTGGCCATGTTGCAATTAATATGTACAGCATGATGGATAACGTGGTATTCAAATAATAACCCTAGATAAACACACATTAATAAAAACACTGTTTTACTAAAGCAACAGGAGCTGCAAAAACGTCACCAAACAAATGCGAATTAAGCGCGTTTGCGAATCTTATGCTAAATACAAGCAGTTGCATATAGTTTTTTACTTTTAGGAGTATGCTTAATAATGTGTTTTATTACCTCAATTGGTGCTTAGGGTTGACCTGGGGCCTTGAACTTCTGCACTTAGTATTGGGGGGTGAAATACATAACCACTACACTATCGTGGCACATCTAAATGTAGCACATGCAAATGAATAATACCTCATAGAATTGTACTTAAAACTATTTTACCCATACTATTGCCACAACACTAACAGCTTAGCTCATTAATGACATCTGTAATAATCGTTATAATCTCTACTTACCTACAGAAAATAAACGTTGCTCACATGTCAGGTCACTTTTACACAAAACCACACTTGGCTAATTAGAACGCACCTGCGTGCTCCTAATGACGTGTCCGGCATACTCTCCAGCCTACTCACCTGCATTTAATTCACTAATTACAGTGTTACTTAAAAAGACCTTGCTTGGCTTTCTGTGTTGTTGGGAGATTCACAATTCTGGGTAAGTAGCACTTAATGGTGAAATGTTTCATAATCTCTGCAGTTTATTGCTGTACCTTGCTCAACACTCATGTTTATTTGTAGGAAAAGATATTGGTGAGATACAGATAGAAAATTATGCTGAAAGGTCATAATGGTTAAGAATTTTATGTTGAAGGTTAGTGGAAAAGTCTTTAATTAGCTGCAGAGTTTGAATATTGAGGCAACTGTGTAGACTTGGGATGTGTCTCTGCATAGATACCTCTCGACTGTAGTGACACACATAAAGATTATCCATCTATATTGATTTATTTTGTACCTGTTTACCCTCCCCTCCACAGATCTTGGTCCTGGATTGTGTTTTTTGGGTGCCTAGTGATTGCTTATTGACATTCCACATTTGTCTGTGTGTGTGGTAAGTAGAAACCAGATATTGTTTTATTACATACCCCTTGTTAAAATACTTTGCATTAAGAATGTCCATACTGTTTTTTTGTTTTTTTTCTCTTTTCTTTTTCTAATACCTTTTATTTGAAGTGTGGTTTTTCAGACCCTACCTTAAAGACACATTAACACTCTGTGCTTGAGTCATTAAGGAGAGCAAAGGATAAAAAATAAGTAAATGTTCTAGTGGACAAAGCATGTTACAATGAAAGGGGTCAATGTTGTATTTTTTTTTTATTTTTTTTGGAACAAAACATAAATATCTTCACATTTAAAAGATCAGTGGTCAAATCATGTGCAAGCTTAGTCAAGGGTTGATTATCTAAGGTATGGTTATTCAAAATGGGAATATGAATAGACATGGTCTGGTGTGTTACTGAAATGGTTTCTATGTGTAATAATAGGGGAAAAACCATGCCTACCTGTATTTTACCTTTACAATGTGTGTAGAAAGTATAGCTTCATGCCTCCAAGTTTAGCCTTAATGTCTTTAGCTAAATGCACGTTAATGGGGTAGTTTAAATCAACAGCCTAATGTGGCAACATAATTGATGTTTGGTTTTTCTACAGTTTATTGATCAGCACATATAGTGTTGAAGTGCACATTATTGACACTTTATTTGTTTTTCTTATATCTACAGCCTTTAGATTACACTTGGCCTGCAGTGCTGGCTTTTCTGCCATTGCACTTCCCTTTGGAGTTGGTGGATGTTGCCATGGTGAAGGGTGTTTTCAAATGTAAGTAGTATAGTGCTATCTGCACTAAAATGTGATTGGCCAGTGAGTGTGCTCCATACAATAATGTCGTCGTTACTAAGCCTGCAATGTGTGGTTGCACAAACAAAACATATGGGCAGATGCTAGCTATGTAACATATGGGTTTGGTGTTTCAAATTAAGTCAAATAGTGCATTCAGAATCCTAGGTATAGTCCAAACACACAAGCCATTATTATACACTATAATATTACTAGCTTTTTTACACATGCCAATACATTGCTCAATCTCTTGATATCAAAATGCAAGTTGTCTGACCTAATATTGCCATATTAATTTGTTGCCTTTCGTTCAACAGGGTGTGTTGGCGTGGATTTTGGATTTGTGCAATTCGTGTCTCACTACATGTTGTTGAATTTCCCTAGAGCTCCAAGCCTGCTTATGTCTCTCTTCAGTCTGGCCAGATTGTCATCTCTTAATCCAAGGAATTTTTACACACACAGACCATTACCTTGTTTGCTTTGTTTTTGTCAGCACATTTGAATTCATATATGTAATAAATCTAGCCTATGCTGCAAATGTGTCAGCAATCAGTTGTCATGCCATTTTGTACCATTACTACAGTGCACTGAATAATATTTTAATACCCATAAATCCATGTGTAGTGCTTTCAAAACTATTGTGGAACAGGTTTTATTTTAAATGAATATATGAAATCTAGGTGTGGTTATTTTCTCCTTTGCCACAGATTCACCATAGCCTACAAACACGCTCAATGGGGTAAATGTATAGTTTTAGAAAATGGCTATAGTGTGGAGGTTTGTATGTGTGTTTGGTGCTTAGTAGTAAATTGTTTGGACACTTTCAGCTTTTAGAGCGAACATGTGATGTGCGTAGGAATATAGGCATCACATTACAGGTAAATGTATATAAAGAAAGCAAAAATGTTAGCAGTGTCAGGTCACACACTACCAACTTTTGGCCCTGGGCCAAATGGGATAACAATATTTTTCGCTTGTGCTAGTGGCACTTTGTTTCAAAGTGTTCCAACACCCACATGCCAGACACAAACCCCACACTAACAATTATGGGGAATGCATTAGGGCACTAAGCTAGTGGAGTCTTGCTACAAGGCCATAATACCATCACCTAGGGCCTGAATCATTAGTAATCTTCTTATCTTGTGCAAAAGGTAAGATGCTTATTGTTATGAAGAAACGGGGAGATAAGAGTGAAGCAAAGATGGATTTTCATCCTAGCGTAAGAAATTCGTCACTTATGCAGTGGCTTTTGCTTCTTATCTCCCTTTTCTGAGCATGAACAGAGTGGATTAGCTTAAGATAAGCAAAAAATGACAGATAAGATCCTTAATGAATCAGGCCCCTAGTTTGCTAATTGGTCAAGGCAGCTATATGTAAACTTACAGCCACCATAGATACTCCACATGAGAACTAGTTACATTAGTCTGATTACCCATTGTTAGGCAGCAGTCACTTGATATGTTTGCTGAACCTGATAATGCAGGTCTCCAATGTTATTGTGGTGTAGAAATGTGAAATTTATTCTCAATACCATTTTCATGTAGCTTGTCCTCTTAAAGTGGAAAGTAGTGACAAATTAACATTCCACCTTTGTTTCTCTTCAAAGTGTGTGTCGTAATACCACCTATGTCTGTTTAAACATGCTAGTCAATGTTAACAATAATTTGCAGCATTTGTCCATGCCTTGAGCAAGGGAAGTACAAAGCCTTAATGTACAGATATCCTCCCTTTAGGATTATGGCTCCATGTTCAAATTCCTTTACCACCATCTAATCCAGGGGTGGGCAAACCTGTCCTCAAGGGCCATATCCAGTTCATGTTTTTAGGATTTCTTTAATCATGTACAGCTGAGTTAATCTATTTGGCTGGGTCAGTAATTATCCCACCTGTTTCTACAGACAGAAATCCTAAAAACATGAACTGGATATGGCCCTTGAGGACAGGTTTGCCCACCCCTGATCTAATCCAAGAGTGTTGGGCCGAGCACACAGTATTTTGAGGGATTAATGTCTGGTAGATATTGTTGATGTTTACATTGTTAGGTGAGGCATCCAGTTTTTTTGGCTTATAGAGGGTGAACGTGTGCAATGGGTACCTGTGTCTGTATTGGCAAGAAATCACAACATACCAAGCTTCACACGATAATATGTTGCCCGTTATAGAAAATTGCTTGGCCTTGCATAAATGTTTTCCAAAACTGGAAGGGAGCCAAATCCAAGTGACGTGCCCACTTTAACAATGAATGTATCAGTGTACATTACGTAAGAAACTCTAGGGTCTGTTTGTTATAATAATGTATTCAAGGTTCCAGATTGGTTTAAACTATCATGGATTGGGGGGATCAGATCATAGAGTTTGGAAAAGTCTTTACAGGATAGAGGAGTTTGGTGGACAAACTACCTCTTGGAGTCTACTTGTATTACAGAGTGTGCTTCTTTGCCTGACCAAACCATATCTATACTCCAAGCTTTTTCATTTGCGTCTTACATGATTAGTCAGACACACAGCACTACATACACCCTTATAGTGTGTCAAACTGTCACGTTAGTCTGTATTTCTTGATCCGAATCAGGGACCCTTGGGATTACCTGCAGCAGGTGTGAATCTGAACAGAGCAGCCTGGATGATCTTCCTGCTCATGTTCTTGCTGATTGTCCAATCTAGCAGGGGAATGAGCAGTCTGAGAATGTGGACACAAACACTGATTTTGTAATGCAGCCAGAAACACTGGGGCCAATAACTATCCACTAGAGAGAAGTGTGTTGTTCAGGCAATGAACAGATCACAGCAGCAGCTTTAAATGGTTTGTCCCAAGCAACTATTGGCTGAGCACTTAATGGGATCACAGGTGCTGAATCTGGTTGATCTGGAATGATCACCTGACTGCATCCAAGATGCCTGTGCACATGCAGCAGAACAAACAGTGTGTGTTTGATTACAAACGGAGCTGTGGAGGACGGGAATGTTGCTGAAGACCAGAAGGCACCCAGGTAGCCGTGATATGACAGCGGCTGATGGGGTAAGTGCACCTAAGATCCAAATGTGAGACCCAACCTATATGTGCTTAGTGCAATAAGGTCATGAGGTTACATGTAAATAACTGTTATGCTAAATGACGTCCAGTGTACCACACACTGTGCATTAGCACTAATCTTAAATACAAATCCCTTATTAGATTTTTAGAATTAGCACAGATTCGTACCTGTACAAAATAGTAGTTAACAATATTTGTCCTGTGCCATCATGGGAAAAAAAATATTAAAATTTATTTGGGTTACCTTAACACCTGTCTTTTGTGGCTCCTTTGTGTCAGGTTACAGTTTGCAAATGCAATACTTTCTTGACAGAATGATTTGCCCTACCTCTAAAGGGGCACTGTAGTTGCATGTTGTGTTTGCAATTATTTCGTCAGGCAAATAAAGAAACACTGTGGCAAAAGCATTAAGAAGCTTACCTTGATACACCTCTTGTTTAAGTCTTCTTCAGCAAACCATGGGCCAGATTCATTCTGGAAAGGTAAGGCAAAGTAACTAAGCAAGGGCAAAGCATGTCAGTTTGGAGGGGAATGTAAACCAAAAATGTCATTGGAGATGTAATTTTGGGGTAGGAGAGGTCCTACCTGACATGAACATTTCAGTGTACAAATAAGCTATCAAGTATTTGTGCGGTACATTAGGATACAGACATTTTTTTTTTTTTTTCGTGCTCTAAACCTATTGCTATTTTGCACCACTTGCATTTTAAAAGGCTTTTGAGCAGCATTCAGAAATATGTATCCTTGACATCTAGGTTCATTACTCAATCAGGGCCATGGCATGGTTTTGGTCAGCACACTGATATTAGATACATATTTGTTTGAATACGTTAATGAATAAGCCAGTTTGTTTGGAGATTATACTATGGTTAGACTTGATAACAAGCATTGTTATTACAAAAAACATTATGGAATCTGCCGTAAAAAAGAAATAGACATTTCAGTAGTAGGAATTTTTTTTATTATAAAATAAAAAAAAAATACATATTTTCGTCATATATTAAACTATATTTGTTAGGTTAAAACAATACAAATTACTTTTTCCGTGTTTTTTTAAAGCCGGTTGGACGGGAGGCTCCCCTACTCCGACTTCTTGTCACCCGTGATGTAGAGGAGTCAGAGGAACCAGGCAATGGGGCAAGGCAAGCGGGTTGTGTCCGACGAGGTGAAGGTGCAGGGTCAGGGGATGGGGATGGGGCCACGACAGGCGAGGGGGAAGTGGGCACAACGGGGGATTGGCCATAGCCACGAGCAAAGGCAAAACACATAAGACGACATAGTTCGGGATCAGGGAGGGCGGAGGCGACAGACACATCAGGGAGGGCGGAGGCGACAGACACATCAGGGAGGGCGGAGGCGACAGAAACATCAGGGAGGGCGGAGGCGACAGACACATCAGGGAGGGCGGAGGCGACAGACAACTGGGTATGGGGGCTGCCGAACAAATAATCTGAGCTGGGTGAAGGGATTGTGCCGGAGGTGCGTTGGGAGTGGACATGCAAGATATCACCCAGGAGTGTTGCAATATTTGTCACTGAAGTATTTAAATTATCAATTTTGGTGGCGAGTGTCGTCAGTAAAGAGGTGTGTGTGCTCATGAAATCGGAGAGTGTGTTAGTGAGACGGTCGATTTGCTGATCCGTGTGTTGGACAGTGCTTGATATGTGTGACAGGTGAACATTCTGTGCAAGAGTGACGTCTTTAAGATTTTCGGCTGCGCGTGCGAGTGTCCGCTGCCTTACATATTCAGCTGGAGCCAGCTGAGGCTCCTCCACATCACGGGCAACTTCTTCATCCACCGGTGAAGCAGGCGCCTGCTGCTCACATGCTGTAGAGAGATAAGTAAAATAAAGTAATTAGAATCAATGAGTAAGGTGCGATATTATATTGGCAAAAACATCTTACAACGCGTGATGTAGCATTGGTAAAGTGTCAGCTTCCCTTGAATGTGCTAGCAGCCCTTTCCGCTCCCCAAATACAAACATTGCCACTTATGGTCTGACATTTTAGGATGAGCCCTTCATATTGAGACCATTTGTCTTCAGTGTGTAAATGTCATTTCCTACTATGTGATAGGCAAACACATTGTGCAATTGAAGTTTACCTTCACACACACATCCTGAGAGTTGACACTTTTACTCAGACAGATACAAAGCTTTACAGACATTAAGAAAGCAAACTCATCATGTACCTAGTGGAGCGGCCTCTCCTGTTCGGGGTGGGCTAGAGCCAGTGTCTATGTCGCCCACCCCAACTATCTCCACCAGGGCTATTGCAGCCCTCGCCCGCTCCTCGAGGGGTGTTAAAGTAGTACGTAGTCGAGGCCCCCCACCAGTGCCTTGAGCATGCCTGTGAATCTCAACAAGCTTCGCTTTCAGGCGTCCTTTATAGTCTGCCCATCTGTGGAATAGACAAACATTATTGCCTCACATAGTACCTTCAACTCAAAATGACACATTTTTCAATCAAATACATTGCACGTTTGCTAATCACACCAATTTAACCTTCACATACAGTAATACAGATTTTGCTCTTTTGAAGCGCGTATAATGTGGTAAACATATTATGTCAATGTGACCAAGGGCCATGGTGTTAGTTTCTGAAAACAAAGGGCCTGATCAACAAATGCATTGGAGTCACAAGGTGGTTTCACCTCACAGGTGACTAATGCTACTATGTCACAATATCCATATTTATCTCTAGCGATATCTATATATATTATTTGACAAATACACACAGTCAGTAAAGTTAAATAGGGCTATTATTTTTAAATTTAATTCGTACCTTTTCTGTACTTCAACCTTTGTACGCTCATACGGAGATATTTCATTTATGAGCCTTGTGATTTCCTGCCAATGGGTTTGGCGCTCGCGTCCGGTTATTTGGCGGTTCCCACTGTGGAACCTCGCCAGAACCTCTTCTACCAGCACCTCCAGCTCCTCCTCTATGAAGTTGTTTTTACGCCTAGTTGGCAGCCCTGGTGCCTCCACATTACTTGGGCCAGCATCAGACATATTCCTATTTCAAAGATAAGTTGTGTCTTTATAGGCAATGCACACAGTCAGGTGGTGATACAGAATCTAAGCACATTCCCCCCCTACATAAGGTACAATTTCACAAACTTCTAACTAGGTCTAAAACACATGCCCCTTATTATAATAAACATTGTGGTTTGTCTATTTAACGGCCATTTAGTTTGACCACTGCATTTTGACTGACATATTAGTCAAATACTATAGCAACATTCTCCTACTACTACTACTACTACTCTTCACTTTTCAAACCATAACATTGGTTTACAGGTTAGCTACACACCAAAATGAAGGATATCACTCAGTTGCAAACCCTATATTGTGTAATTATTATTAATATTTGGTTACAAATCAGCCAACATTTGGACCCATGTGTCCATCAATGCAATGAGCTAGTTATTATGCCGTTGAACAAGGATAAGTTTCAAAAGAACTTAGCATACTGTAGGCTACTATTGAAAACTTTACATGTTAAATGTGAGGCCAGGGGCCCTTTGCTTAGCAGTTTTTTTTACATTCCGGCCACACATATTGCAGAGCAAACAGTTTACTACATTAGGAGATAAAAATATTTTGGAACTATCCAGAAATTTTAGATAAATTCTTATACTTACTTTTCTCCAAAGTTTGGCACAAAAGACACAAACTATTTTGATAGTCAACTGGGTAATGCGTGGTATGGGCTGCGAAAAAAAAATAAAATTAATTTTTATAAGCAAGAAAAGGTAATGTGGTAAACAAAGCTAACCTCCTAATTTGAATATGGATAAGGTTCAAAAGAACTTAGCATACTGTAGGCAGAAAACTTTAGGAGAACACAAAAAAAAAAAAAAACTTTCAATCTCTGATTTAGTTTGGTACTTACTGTTTGTTGTTGGCTTCTTAGAACAATCATCCAAATGTAATGTAATGAAATCTTGACTGTGCTCTATCCAGGCTAAAAAGCGAATGAACAGGCACTAGACCAAAGCACAGGTGGGTTTAAATGGAGTGTTGAATTAATAAACCAGGTGTACACTCTTCTTCCTAATTGCGGAGCACACTGTACTCGTCTCAGTGCAGGCGCCCGCCATGTTCTTGGTGGGAGAGACAATCAGAGTCACAACACAGGTGTGTGAAAGCTCCGCGTGTGACGTGAGCACGCCCATACGTGCTCAGCGAACCAATCGGAACGCAGAGGCCCCCATTTTGTGTTATAGACATTATACCAAAATGAGGGCTGCAATTTTCAGCAGGCGTGAGCTGAGAGTCCTTGCAGAGGGTATGGACAATGTACCCTCTGGACGGTATGTGTCCAACGAGGTGAAGGTGCGGGCCTATCAAAGGGTCCGCAGACGCCTCCGCCTCCGATACAACATTCGGCGGAGCACCGTTCAGCTCCAACGGCGGTGGAGCGATCTCCGGCGCCGCCAGCCCCAGCTTCTGGAGGAGCTCCGTAGGGAGATCAGAATAAGTGAGTTCTCTACTAATCGCCAAAAAAAAGTCAACATATATATATATTTGCTCTATGGCCCTGATTCATGAAGGATCCTTAACTTGAGAAACTTCTTATTTCAGTCTCCTGGACAAAACCATGTTACAATGCAAGGGGTGCAAATTAGTGTTCAGTTTTGCACATAAGTTAAATACTGACTGTTTTTTCATTTAGCACACAGATACTTGATAGATTATTTGTACACGGAAGTTTAAAGTTGATATTTGTGTGCTACATGAAAAAGCAGTCAGTATTTAATTTATGGTCAAAACAGATTACTAATTTGCACCCCTTGCATTGTAACATGGTTTTGTCCAGGAGACTGAAATAAGAAGTTTCTCAAGTTAAGGATCCTTCATGAATCAGGCCCTATGTTTGTAAATATGTTCACCCTAAACACCTGACATGGCCTACATAACAATGTGCAAGCACACTATAAAGGTCATGCCCCTTCCAGTGCACCCAAAAAGCTTTGGCTCCTGTGTCCTAAATGTGTCTGCTAACCATTTACTGACCTAAATGTTTTTGTGTGACAATTCTCACCATTAAGTGTGGTTTAGGAAATCAGGCATTCTAAGTCTTGACCCGAGTGCTGTAACTTGCTAGTCTAACCTTAAAAACATTTTGGAGTGGAAGATGTGTTGTCATTATTGGGCCAAGATTTAAAAGGCACGTTTCAAATACAAAACACCTTAGTGTTTAGACTGATTTTTGCAAGCTCCCATAAGATGCAAACAGATTAGATAGTGTGCTAGATATAGCTAATCAATTATTACTTAACTGCCTATTTAGACTCTTTTAGACTGTAAGGTAGTCCCAACAAAGGGTGATTTCCAAAGTATACTCAACATTCAAAGCTTTTTGACCTCCATCCACTAATTCGGTGGTCCTGTAGAGAACTAATTGACCAGGGCCAAGGGAGTTTGATGACTTAAAAGCACCTACATGAAAAAAACATACTACGGCCAAATGTGAACAAAACCTAATTAGGCGGCCAGTAGTATGTTTGGGGAGTGTGGTAGACAACACATGCAAATATGGAGCAAGCCTCCAAACATATGTAACTATCATCAGGGAGTTGAACTCCTGACCCCAGTGCTGTGAGGGAGACGTGCTAACCACTAGACCACTGTGCTGGGCTGACAAGTCATGTGAAATGCTTTGTGTTCATCATGTTTACCTCCTTGCATTGTTAGTAGCAAATATTTATGCCTGGTGACAATGTAAAGTTGATTAAATATGTATGATCACCTGATTGTCAAAATACAATAGTTTTTTTCAAATGGTGATTGTGTTAACATGTCCTTTTGTTTATATTTCCTTTTTTCAAACAGACCGAGCACGCTGGGAACGCCGCCAACGCCGCCGGGCATTAGTCGAGGCGCAGGCAGCTGAGGAGGAGGAGGAGGAGGAGCAGCAGCCAGTGGCGGTGGCAGTGCCACTGTCATCGGAGGAGGCGGCGGTGCCAGTGGCAGTGTCGCAGGAGGAGGCGGCGGTGCCAGTGGCAGTGTCGCAGGAGGAGGAGGCGGTGCCAGTGGCAGTGTCGCAGGAGGAGGAGGAGGCGGTGCCAGTGGCAGTGGCAGTGTCGGAGGAGGAGGAGGAGGCGGTGCCAGTGGCAATGGCAGTGGAGGAGCAGGAGGAGGAGGAGGCGGTGCCAGTGCCGGTGCCAGTGGCAGCAGCGGTGGAGGAGGACGAGGAGCAGGCTGACCGGGAGCCCCAGGATTTAGCGGACTCCACATCAGGCAGCCAAGAGGCAGTGGAGTTGGAAGATTGTAAGTATTTGCGATAAGTGATGGACATAGTTATACAAGATTGACATGTGCATTATACTTGTACATAATCCCTGCTGTGACATATGTTGATTAAATGGTGCCTTAAATGCCACAGGTCGAACACTTATAATATCTGCCTATACATTTTAGGCGCATTAAACACTCAAACCACAGCCATAGCCATCTTAACACATGGGCACGCAGGGCATTGGGCAAAACAATGTGGCCGCTAGCCTGGTCAACTCGTCAGTATATTAATGACTTGTTTATAAAATCTAATATACACCAAAATCGTTTGAATTCCTGTGAGTGATTGTATAGGTAGTGGCCCATGTAGTGCATAGGACCTGGGGCCAATAATGCTGGATAAGACAACCCTGTACATGGCCCTCTCCCCGTGGCTCACCAGATTTTAGTACATTGATTCGAATGCCTTCTCGATGTCTAATGTGCGTGCAAATGGTTTTGTGGCCAGAGGCCTAAGTTTTGAAAGTAATGTAACAGTAAACATCTCTAGTAAATCCTGTCTGTTTGATGAAATATGTATCCATGTATGTAATGTTTAATTTCTGATTTCTTTCAGCACCCACTGAGGAAGCTGGCAATTGGCCTCCACCACCACCCACCGCAGCAGAACTGATGGCCCACATGGGTCAAATTGTGGAGGACCTGGAAGGCCTCCACGTACATATTGGGAACATTGTAGGCAACCTGCGTTTTAAATTGGCCTACTGGGCCTCATTGCGATGATATTTTATTTATTGATGTATATGTAAATAGTTTGAAAAGATTGTTGTGTTTTAAAAATATATAACTTTATAAAAAAACAAACCTTGGTGTGTGTGTCTTTATTCATCTCATTACACAACATGTGGATATATTGAATAGTCCGAAAAGAGTAATGAAGAAAGATGTTTTGCGTATAACATCATTTGTAAAACACAAAAGGATTTCTTTAGCTATTTGCATGTAATCCAAAAGTAACATGTGCCCTCCACGAACAAGCCACCCCTATAAGAGGTATTGCCTCTGTAGGCCCTGTGTGCAAGATAAAATCCAAAAATGTCAAACGCTCTAGCTAGTTACCAATTCCCCCAAATACATATGTCATTGTAGTGATAGTCCAAGGTTACATTCAAGTAACAGTGACACATTGAAGAGAGCCTCGAAAGTGTACCCAGAAGTGGCGTCAGTGGTGTAAGGCAGAAGTGCAAGCGAGGCAAAGGACCATCGTACTGGAGTGTGGAGAGCGGCCTGTTTGGATACAGCTGAGTACATGACATAACGTGTACGCCATGGATCCAGATGAAAGTCTATTTGCTGACAATGTTGCATTTACCTCCAAGGAAGCTGTCACCTACAACACCCCCCCCCCCCCCCCCCTTAGTCCATTTAGAATACTCAATGTCAGCATGCACCTAATACTGTGCATGTGAAGTATAGCCCGTGAGGCTTCTTGGATTTTCCCTCCAAATAAATATTTACTTTCAATACAGTATAAATCTGAGGGCATATTTTACAATATGGTTGAGCGTGTATAACAAATGCAAAATAAAAAAAAAAAACATTGTGTCCCATTTCTTGTTAGGATAATGATTCCAGTCCACACATTAGTTATGGGTATGCTCAGTATTTGAACTCATGTCTGCTGTGTTGTGAGTCCAAAGTGCTAACCAGTGAGCTACCTGTGAGATAGGTATTTTGTGAGAAATTTGTGTGAATAATGAAGAGTAGTATTAAGTGTGAGGTGTCTGTGTAGCACGCATGCTGTATTGTTGGTGTTGTCTGTGTATTTTCATGTCTCAGGTTGGGGTAGCGGGTAGCTGTCCCCATTTGCATACAGTCATTCCTGAGTTGTAATCCAGACAGAAAACCTTCCTCTGTGTGGAGGTTGTATATACACTCTTGTGTGTATCCTTTATGGAAGAGTATGCTATGCATTCATTTTGCTGAAAAGGCAAAGATGTATTCACACCACATACATTTTAATACATTCGTTATTCATGTGTTTTTAATGTAGCCGTGTGCATGCATTTTGCATACTATACGGCGACTTGAAATCGAAGAAATCCTAAACACAGATCGTGAGCAATGTGTTTTTGACAAGTGTGTATTAGGTTAATTAGTAGCAAAGGAAAAACAACCGTCCAGAGTGTTGCACATCATTGCTATTTGTCAGTGATTAATGAGTAGAGAGCTATGTCGTAAAAATAAGCCCCAGGCATTTATGTTGTGTTGTGTGTAAACAAACTGTTGGGTCCCTCCCACAGTGGGCGTGAGGTTTGCATTGCTTGGCTTGTCGTCAATCAGTTGAGAGCCGTCGCTTATGCGTGTAGCATGTTTAAAGATCCGCAGGTGGGTGTGTTTTCTAACGTTTGCGCTGCTTATTTCCGTCCCTTAGACCACATGGGGGTGTGTTTTTGCTGTTTGAGGTGCTTATTTCGGTTTACGTCGCTCAAAGTATGCAACGCAGATGCGTATGCGTTTGCGAATTTTGATGAATCGGGCCCAGTGTCTTTGTGTCTTATAATACATTAGCTAAAACTAAATTTAAAGTCAGGATATCTGATCCAACAAGAAGTTTAAGAAAAGAAGTTACTGCCAACAATATGGACAACAATTTCCAACTGAAGCCTTTTCTTTTTTAAGAATTAGACTAATTTAGAAACATTGAAAGGTCGGTGAACACACTGATTCTTTTTCTATATAGGAAAGCAAATAGATTAATAGGATGCAAACCAGTGATGGAAGTGGGCTCATATACTGTGGCATGTCATACCGCCTCTTCTCCTACTGCCTTCATTGTAACACTATCACCTTCTACTCTCTTACATTGTCCATACCGCCACTTCTAAATGTCCACTTCAACCACTGATGCAAACTCTACCACCATAAAGTCTCATTGATGACTTTGATTTAGGATAACTTCTTACATAATTAATGTCTATATTATTCAGGTACAAACTACTACAGGTACAAAAATATTAAAATAATTCCAACACTTACATTAATAATAATTGTTCTAGAGAATGGATAAAACACACTAATCAGTCTACTGACAATAACTAAACTATTCTGGGATATTGGGAGATTCTCCCTGAGGTTCTGGTATAAGGATATAAATGTGTCTCATATTTGTATATCTAATAAGGCCACATATCTGGCCGTACATGCAGCAACATCACGTCAGGTAAGATCAGGTAACACAGATATTTATTTCTTATACCAAATCATCATCTATAATACACATATATGTGTCAGTAACATTAAGGATGTAGGTTATATTTTACAGGGGATTTTGTTATACATTTATTCTTAATATCTCAAGATAACAAATCATTGGAAATTCTTCAGGAATACATACAAGGGGGCAGTACAGTGGCCTAGTGGATAGCACTTCTGCCTCACAGCACTGGGGTCATGAGTACAAATCCCGACCATGGCCTTATCTGTGTGCAGTTTGTATGTTCTCCCCGTGTTTGCATGGGTTTCCTCCGGGTGCTCCGGTTTCCTCCCACACTCCAAAAACATACTAGTAGGTTAATTGGTTTCTATCAAAATTGACCTTAGTCTCTCTGTCTCTTTATCAAACCAAAAAACAAAGGATGACTAAGTCCAAGGCGCAACAAATGTAACAAACTGAGAGGCAGCTTGTAGCAAAAAATAGGTAACACCAAACCCTATACAATGTAGACAAACAAACAGAGAGATTGCAGACAAGCACCAATCCAGAGATAAAATAAAACAAACAAAAACAAGAACAAAACACAGTAATCAATATGTAATGGTGAAAAAGTTCAAAGTCCTACATTCCATTACAAAAAGGGATGAATCTTCTGGAAGAGTCCCAATAGCTGCATAATTCCTTGTAGGTCAAACATAAAAAAGAAGAAGAGAAGAACCAAAAAAATAATGCAGTCTGTAGATATATCAGGATGACAGAGGGAAACCCCTAGACTATCCGTGCACTAATAAAGGAACAGGAACACCACGTGTTGTCAAGGGTTAAACTTAGGGGTGCACACTCACCAAATGGCATAAGTAATAAAGCCTGTAATACAGCCGTGGCTCCTTATATACAGTAAATATTCTAACATGGAATCCCACTCGGTCATAAAGGAATCCAAAAGAAGAAAAGACGCTCCATAGTGTAAAAACGTATATAAAAAATGTATTCACAAATAAAGATAAAACAAAATGCACAGCGTCCGATGAAACCTGAAGGTAGGGAATAGATGGACCCTTACCATCCTCAGAATGGCGAGAGACGTGTCTTAGGTTGAAAAAATAGCGAGCAGTGTCCCGGGTAACTCTCACTTACGATCTCCGTGCTGCCCGAAAAACACACCAAGGTGCAAGTGCACTTGCACGTTTGGCGTAGTGGTTAGCCAATCCACCTTTCAACAATGGAAACCTGAGTTTGAATCCTCACGAACGCCCTTATCTCTCTGGAGTTTATGCATTGGCTGATGGGAGAAGCGTGACGTTAGACGCCTGTAGCGGGGATCTGTTCCTTTGCCGGACCTTGGTGTGTTTTTCGGGCAGAACGGAGATCGTAAGTGAGAGTTACCCGGGACACTGCTCGCTATTTTTTCAACCTAAGACATTTGGTGAGTGTGCACCCCTTAGGGGTTAAGTTTAACCCTTGACAACACGTGGTGTTCCTGTTCCTTTATGAGTGCACGGATAGTCTAGGGGTTTCCCTCTGTCATCCTGATATATCTACAGACTGCACTATTTTTTTGGTTCTTCTCTTCTTTTTTATGTTTGACCTACGAGGAATTATGAAGCTATTGGGACTCTTCCAGAAGATTCATTCCTTTTTCTAATGGAATGTAGGACTTTGAACTTTTTCACCATTACATATTGATTACTGTGTTTTGTTCTTGTTTTTGTTTGTTTTATTTTATCTCTGGTTTGGCGTTGTCTGCAATCTCTCTGTTTGTTTGTCTCTGTCTCTTTATGTCTGTGATTGTGTTGGGAAATTTAGACTGTAAGCCCCAATGGGGCAGGGACTGCTGTGAGTGAGTTCTCTGTACAGCGCTGCGGAATTAGTGGCGCTATATAAATAAATGGTGATAATGATAGTGATGAAGGGTGTCCAACTTGAGCTGTGTTACATTCAGTAGGATATATTTATACCATATATGTGAAAGAACATATATAGAAAAAATACTGTAAGCTGCATCTGTGCTCTGTGGAGCATTCACCCTATATTGGCCGTGTTAATCACCATTGTGATCCTCATAGGGATCAATGATCCTTTTTAAAGTTCTGTTTAAGCTACAGCAATGCCAGTTATAACGGAGGGGCCATCACAGGCTGAGCACCTTCATGTAAGATCCCTTGATGACTTCATGGAAGAGACATTTAGTCAGACAGGTAAAAGCAATAACTTAATATTTTTTGGTATCTATTATATAAATGCTTAGTGGCATCTGTGTGTGGAAAAAAAAAAAAACAAGTTGCAGCGCCACCTGCTGGGCAGAGTTATACACTGACCTACTAAATTCATAGTGTGTGTGGGAAAAAAATTCAAAAAGGGCTGAAATTTGGTAGGGCTCAAACTCATTTTCGTGATGTAATTTTACCTCATGAACACACACGTGTGGAGGCGTGCGTTAGTGTGTGTGTGTGTGTGTGTGTGGAAAAAACTATTTCCTCAGAAAGGGCTCATCCAATTGACCTGAAATTTGGTATACTATCATTATTTGACAAAAAAATTAGCATAGTCAAGTCAGTTAACTTCCATCAACCCCCCTTCCCACCAAGGGAGGGGTAGTAAAGGCTAAATTTACGAGTTGAGGGGTCAAACTCATTTTCGTGAGGTAATTTTACCTCATGAACACACATTAAAAAGGGCGCTTGCGTCGGGAAGTAACGATCTTCCCCTGAGGAGGCCTGGGCTAGGCCCAAATGCATGACAAGAACCTTTTTAAGACCTTAAGTATCTTGATTTGACTAGAATGCATGAGTATCATGCACGGGTTAACTTGTATTATATCAACTCCCAGCAGTTCTACCATCTCA
This sequence comes from Mixophyes australis, assembly GCA_036250195.1. Lineage (NCBI taxonomy): Eukaryota > Metazoa > Chordata > Amphibia > Anura > Limnodynastidae > Mixophyes > Mixophyes australis. The sequence continues at coordinate 30,646,807 of JAVHZZ010000004.1, read as the reverse complement.
GCCTTTGCTGACCAGAAGTGTGCCTGATGATCTCACTCTTAGTGGGCAGAGCTTTGCTGTTTATATAGAGAGCAAAGATAATTTTATGGTAAAGGAACCAAGAGAAGGACTAGATTATTGAAGAGATATAAACATTTAAGGAGTTATATATTTCCACACAATTAATGCAGTGGAGGCTGGGAAATATAGCGTTTCCAGTAAGCGCTGAAAATAATGTCGCTGACATTTTAGACCACATGGGTGGAAAAATCTATGATGAATTCAGCGCTATGTTGATTTGTCTTTGAAAAAAAAGCTCCTTGTTTAGGACATTGTCCTAAAGATGTGGGAGCAGCTTAAGCAGGAGAGATAATATTTAGCTTTTTAACAGGCCTGCAATGAGATGTCGGAGAAACACTGAATAATATATTGTACCTTTATGGTTCATTTTCCTTTATTTCAGTTTAAGTGTTTACCGGCCCTTTAATTAATTCTCATTGCTGTACTTCTTGGACAGAAAAAATCATATAAGTGTCAGAAATAACAGTGTGTCCAGAGATTACTGTATATAGTATCTGGGGGAAGATCGGAAGCGGATGGTGATGAACCCGACTGTCTACATCTGGGATAATCTACAGTTCATCCTTTATCTTATACGTTGTATAACACTCACCCCTCACATAGTACGTTCCATAATAACAGAATGATACTTAATATTCCCCATGATCCATAAGACCAATATATTGTGTGTTTTGCATAGAACTACTATAAGCAGGAAACAATATTTGAAAATGTTATAGAGAATGGACGTACTCTTGTACCCAGTGTTACATATCAGAGAATTATAGAGCTGTCCTATATTATTAGTCACTGACTATAACTATAAAAAAGGACCCTGCACTAAATGATCCTGTTAGGAACAATGTGTGATACAACAGAGAGTGTATACATATATATTTTTTTCTACATGCCCTCAACTTGTGCATTTGTTAATACTACCAAAATTTTATAGCTGTCTTTCACAAGAGTACCTATTGTAATCATTCTTCAAACATGGGACCCAATGAGAAGCAGGACACAAGGTCATCCTTTCAGACCATCCTGTGGCTACAGAATTAGACCACAGACTGTTTTACCTAAACTAAATCCTGCATATTTGGTCAAGTTTGATTTGGATGGACTAGATCAGCAGCCAATGCAACCATATAAATGTTAGCAGCAGCACATAATAGTGATGTGAGGCTCCTGTCACACTGGAATATTGAGGTATCAAACGCATCTATATATGAATTCAAGTTCTTACAGCCAAATTGTTTCACTCTACATTTATTTCCCTGAAAGTATTTAGAAACCCTAAAACTTTTAACACATTGAACATTTCTTAAGTATAGAGATGGAAACGTGTTTAAATGAAAACTGAACTTTGCACGGTTTTGTCATTTTGGAAGTAGAAAACGGGCAGGTCTTTGAAATCTGGGGTGCCCAAACTACTGTTCCACAAAGACATCATCATAGATTAGCGATTCTGATAAATCTGACAGATTCAAGACTTGGGGATCCAAGTAGAACCAAACTACGACTCGATTCTTCATCCCAAAATTGAATCTGTAAATGAGACATAATGTAATTTTAGGGGAAAGGAAATCGATATATATATATAGCCCTCCCACTGTTCTCATTTGCCATTTAAGAACAGACAGCATGTAGGGAGATAGGTGATTTGCAGGATTTGCCCCTAAAATAACGTGTAGAGAGTGGCAAGAGCATTAGACATAGGGAAATAGGGAATTTTTCATAGAAAACAATAGCTGCGATTATTTTTTATGCAGTTCTGTAGAAATCTACAGTCTGTCAGAGCGTTTAGATGGAGAACTGGCTACTATATCTGTGTATAGTCTAGTACGGCGGTTCCCAAACTGTGCGCCGCGGCTCCCAGGGGTGCCCCGGCGCTGTCACTGGGGTGCCGCGGGCCAGCCATATAAAAAAAAAAAGAAAGAACACAGTAACTTACCAATCCGCCGGGCGCCGGGACCCAGTAGACTCCTCTCTCCCGCAGAAGCTGTCACTGATGTCGATATTCAGTGACAGCTGCTGCGGGAGAGAGGAGGCTCCTGGGTCCCGGCGCCCGGCGGATTGGTAAGTTACTGTGTTCTTTCTTTTTTTTTTTTATATGGCTGGCCCATGGCAGAGAAGTTAGAGGGATCGTGACAGCGGGGCAGAGAAGAGGCAGAGGAGGGTGATAGCAGGAGAGTGACAGCGGGGCAGAGAAGAGACAGAGGAGGGTGACAGCAGGAGAGTGACAGCGGGGCAGAGAAGAGGCAAAGGAGGGTGACAGCAGCAGAGTGACAGCGGGGCAGAGAAGAGGCAGAGGAGGGTGACAGCAGGAGAGTAACAGCTGGGCAGAGGAGAGGCAGAGGAGGGTGACAGCAGGAGAGTGACAGCGGTGCAGAGGAGGGTGACAGCAGGAGAGTGACAGCGAGGCAGAGGAGGGTGACAGCAGGAGAGTGACAGCGGGGCAGAGAAGAGGCAGAGGAGGGTGACAGCAGGAGAGTGACAGCGGGGCAGAGAAGAGGCAGAGGAGGGTGACAGCGGGGCAGAGGAGAGGCAGAGGAGGGTGACAGCAGGAGAGTGACAGCGGGGCAGAGAAGAGGCAGAGGAGGGTGACAGCAGGAGAGTGACAGCGGGGCAGAGAAGAGGCAGAGGAGGGTGACAGCTGGGCAGAGGAGGGTGACAGCAGGAGATTGACAGCGGGGCAGAGGAGAGGCAGAGGAGGGTGACAGCAGGAGAGTGACAGTGGGGCAGAGGAGAGGCAGAGGAGGGTGACAGCAGGAGAGTGACAGCGGGGCAGAGGAGGGTAACAGCGGGGCAGAGGTGGGTGACAGCGGGGCAGAGGAGAGTGACAGCAGGGCAGAGGAGGGTGACAGCAGGAGAGTGACAGCGGGGCAGAGGAGAGTGACAGCGGGGCAGAGGAGAGGCAGAGGAGAGGCAGAGGAGGGTGACAGCAGGAGAGTGACAGCGTGACAGAGGGCAGAGGAGGGGACAGCGTGAGAGAGGGCAGAGGAGGGGGACAGCGTGACAGAGTGCAGAGGAGGGGGGACAGCATGACAGAGTGCAGAGGAGGGGGGACAGCGTGGCAGAGGAGGGGGGACAGTGTGAGACAGGGCAGTGTGTCTGGATGCAGAGGGGGCAGTGTGTCTGGATGCAGAGGGGGCAGTGTGTCTGGATGCAGAGGGGGCAGTGTGTCTGGATGCAGAGGGGGCAGTGTGTCTGGATGCAGAGGGGGCAGTGTGTCTGGATGCAGAGGGGGCAGAGTGTCTGGATGCAGAGGGGGCATTTTTGCAAACAACTAAATAAGTATTTCTGTCCTGACCTAAATACTGGATGCAGAGGGGGCAGTGTGTCTGGATGCAGAGGGGGCAGAGTGTCTGGATGCAGAGGGGGCAAAGTGTCTGGATGTAGAGGGGGCAAAGTGTCTGGATGCAGAGGGGGCAGTGTGTCTGGATGCAGAGGGGGCAGAGTGTCTGGATGCAGAGGGGGCAAAGTGTCTGAATGCAGAGGGGGCAAAGTGTCTGGATGCAGAGGGGGCATTTTTGCAAACAACTAAATAAGTATTTCTGTCCTGACCTAAATACTTATTACAATTTTTTGACCCAACTACTTCTAAAACAGGACTGCTCAATAATTATATTGGAGGGGTGTCTTGAAAAAATTTGGAGACTCTAAAGGGTGCCGCGAACGGCAAAAGTTTGGGAACCACTGGTCTAGTATAATATATATTATAGTACTAATTCTAGTTCTTTCTAATTCTGTTTAGTGTAGAAAACAGGGTGCAGTGCTGTGTAACTCTGAGTAGCACACCCCAAAAAAATTAGATTTATTTAATTTAAAATACAAAGTTTTTCTAGTGAAAGAAGCAATCCTGTGAGGACCAGTATGAAGCGGACAAAAAACAGGGTTTGATTGAGAGAAGCATCCACCAAAATACAATTATATCTTTTAAAATCTTTTCTTTTTTCTAGTCAAAATAATTTTAAATTTAGTGAGGAGCAGTCTCAGTGACTTTTTTAATAAATGTGCAAAAAAGTGGGTGTTGTACTTGAGTGTGAGCAGCAGGATGGTCTTGTCTATGAGCAGAACAACCCTTGAAAAAAACTTTAGCCAGCCAGGTCGCTGCAGACTTCGGACAAAATTGGTGAAAATTTGGACAGCTGTAAAGAGATCATTACAAAATAGACTGTAAATTACTGAAAATTTTGTTAATGTTATCAATAGTAATATAGGAGCAAAAACAGCTCAAAATCACATAATTTTATCTATTTTTCACAATTATTAATTTAATCCAGATTCAAAACCAAAACCTTTTAGGGGTTTTGGCCAAAACCTGTAACAAAACCAAACCACGAAGACATTTTAGAACCAAAACCTCATCCAAATCCAAAACTTGAGGGTTAGCGCACATGTGTATTATAGATATCTTGTAGCCAAAACAAATTAAATCCCCTTTCTCAACTTATATAGAAGTTGGTAGCACACAACATAGTCTATCTCTACAGCTGAAGTCTAATAATATTTTGATATTCAATGTTAACAGTGCATTTTATTACTGGGAACCAGTAAGTTCTGATCACCTACAGTCTTAAGTTCTCCAAAGAATGGACGAGAGGAATCAGACAGTGGTCACAGAATTTCTCCTCCTAGGATTTGGAAACCTTCATAACTTCAGGATTTTACTTTTCATCCTCTTTCTGATCATATATATCATGGCCTTATCAGCAAATGTCCTTGTTATTGCCTTGGTTGTTTTCCACCATAGTCTCCATTCTCCCATGTACTTCTTTCTAAGCCAGTTGTCCTCCTCAGAAATCATGTTCACCAGTAGCATTGTGCCCAATATGCTGTGGCTGATACTGGTGGAGGGAGGAAAAGTATTAGTTGCCCGATGTATTATTCAGCTTTATTTAATAGCTGTTCCAACCGTATCCCAATGTTTGTTGCTGGCAGCCATGTCCTTTGATCGCTATGTGGCCATCTGTAGACCATTACATTATGCAGCAATTATGACCTACACACTTCAACTTCAGATAGTCACCTTGTGCTGGTTGATGGGTTTCACAATGTCACTTGTTCCATACATTTACATAAACAAATTAAAGTTCTGTACTCAAAATGTAATCAATCATTTCTTTTGTGATATTGCGCCTCTTATACAACTTTCTTGCTCCGATACATCTTCTATGGAATTGGCCACCGATGTGGTTGCTTTCCCCGTCATTCTGTCTCCATTCATGTACATCGTGGCTACCTACATCTCTATCCTTCATACCATCCTCAAGATCTCCTCCACCAGCGGGAGACAGAAAACCTTCTCCACCTGCAGCTCTCACTTAACCGTTGTGTGTATGTACTATGGTACGCTAATATCTATTTATATATTCCCACCTAAAGATAATTCTGTAAGTACAAACAAATGTCTTTCTTTAGTTTACTCACTGGTAACTCCTTTGGTTAACCCTCTAATCTACAGCTTGAGAAGCCAGGAGATCAGATCCACCATTTATAAATCTGTCGAAATGTTGAAGCAATGGAAAGCATTCTAACTGTATATGGAACGTCGGGGCTTTACACAAACTCTATATCAAATTACATATGAAATGTAAGGAACATAATAACGAACCACATTTACAATATTGATCCATACTGAACATTAAAGTCTGTAGAGGATGGAGGAGAAAAGATGCTTCACAGAGAAGGTTTAGACTGATTCTGCTTCAACTGGCAAATTTAGCCAGAGGGCGAGACTCAGCGGCCTGTTAGGAACATTTTAATGAAAAAAATGCAGGTAGCCCAGTGCCCAGTGACCCAGCTTAAGGTAGCCCACTATGGGACAGGCATCAGGTGCAGATGTCCCCCAGCCCAGGCAACCTCTGACCATTTCTCCTATTTGTTTCCTGTCCAGTTACTGGATCACACTATTTTTATTGTGGTGTCGCACTTATGTTTTATTTTGCTCTTTATATATAGTGTTGTATAATTGGACTACACTATCACATGGGCACAGTGTCGGAGCGGTCCAGCGGGGTCCCGGGGAGATCCCCGGTGGGCCGCACTGCCCGATTGCCCCATCCACTTTCATTGGGGGGCAGGGCCAGAATGTGATCATCGGGACCCCCACAGAGGAAGAGGTGTAGAAGCAGCCTTTGCTGCTTGGTAATGCAGAGGAGCTTCCTGCTCATGCAGGAACTCCTCACTGCCTCTACAGTGCTCTGATTGGCTGAGTGAATGTGTCAGCCAATCAGAGCACAGCTGCTCTGATTGGCTGACACATTCACTCGGCCAATCAGAGCACAGACATGCCCCTACTCATACAGCCATGGAGGAAGCTGGAGGAAGCACTTCAGGTAAGTTTATGGGAGTATGTGTATAAGAGAGAGAATGTGAGTCAGTTTGTGTGTATCAGAGTGTGAGTCAGTGTGTATCAGAGTGAATGTGAGTCAGTTAATGTGTATGTCACACTTCTGGTATCACAAACGGAACCCAATATCCAGGTAGTTCTGTAGTAAACAGGATTTATTTTGATATATAAATAAATCTCAAGTGTCAAGAAAAGCAATACTCAAGCAAAGGCAATACTCAAGCAAAGGCTTCCAAACAGGATGTGCCTTTTCTAGGCCCAAATAGGAAATGATATCCAAGATGGAATCTTCATGAGACAGTCTGGGCCCCTTGATCATTCCAGATCCCTTATACTTGTTCTCAGCTAACCCCCTGATGTCGGCCCTGACCAGCCTGTCCTGCACGTCTAGCAATGCAGCAGTTAATCCACTCTGCTACTTTCCTCTGCAGCTGATGAGCTGTCCTTGTGTCTGGAACTTAAAATCCTGGCTCTCCCTGTAAACTGAACCAGATCACTGAAACAGTGAGTGAGTTGGTGGTGTTATTCTGCTACAGACCCTGAGATCCTATTTATCTCCAAAACTGGATTCTGACCTGTCAATCCGAGTTTAGCTGTAAACTTTAAATCCTGATATCCGTTGCCTGTGTATTGCCTGTCTTTACTCCTCCAGCAATAAGGACTACATCCTGAACATGTGAACTTGTAGCAAGTGGATATCCCTGTGTTACCTGTTACCTTGGTATCCATGGCAACCTATACACTATACTACTTGTGCATAGTACTGATTTATGATACCTGCAAAATATGTGTTACCTCTATTTCCCTCTTCAGCTATAAGTTCTCCTTGCTGGACTAAGTTGTTTATCCTTGTTTGTTTGCAATTAAGATATATCATATATTCATCAGAATTTGACTTGTGATACACTTTGTGACACTCATCCACTGTTTTAGTGGGGTGGGGGTGGTTCACATATTATTTTGAGGAGTTGTACTATAATCAATCATTTTTGTATCAAATAGTGGTTGAATTCCTACTTTTTTGTTCATAATATTTGTCTAAAAGAATCAAGATAACTTGCATAAAATATGCCATATACATGACTATGCCCAGGTTCTTGTGTCAGTCATTCAAAATGATTTGATAAATGATGTCCAAGTACCAGGTTACCAACAGCCTCAGGTACTTCCTGGGGTCACTGTCAAGGTTGTTGTAGTGTTTCAGCATGGCTTGGTGTGGTATAGGGAGCTAACAATTTTAGAAACTTTATGAATGATCTACTGAACAGTTAGCTATGATATGTAGAGTGGGTATATAAGGCTGGTCAGGGCCGACACCAGGGGGTTAGCTGAGAACAAGTGTAAGGGATCTGGAATGATCAAGGGGCCCAGACTGACTACTTATGTTCCCTTCTGTTCATAGGGTATCACCAGTCCCAATGGAGTTAAACCTACCCAACCCCCACCAGTGGCAGCAGAGCTTATGTGATTGTGTGACTTGATGTCGCACTCAAATCTTTCTGCCAACACTTTATTAGAGAGAATAAGAAGGAATGCTAGGGGCACCATTACTGGCTCTGGCTGCAAGCCTCCATTGGATCTTGTGATCTTGTCAGAGGACATGTGAGATGGTCTGATGGCAAGGGGGGAGGTCTGATGGGCATGTAAGGGGCACATGGGGAGATTTAAGGGGCATGTCAGGAAGTCTGAGGGGCATATAAAGGGCATTTGAGGAGGTCTGATGGGCATGTAAGGGACACATGGAAAGGTGTTAGGGGTATGTAAATGGTATTTGCAGACATCTAAATGGCATGTAGAGAGATATGATGGGCATGTGATTGGAATGTGGGGAGGTTTGATGGACATATGGGGATGTCTCAGGGGCATGTTGGTATGTTGTTTCATTCTCAAAATTAAAGATAATTTGTTGCCCTTTGAAGGTTGGATATATGTATTATATACTGCGATTTAGAGTATCTTTGTAGCGGGCTATGCTTGGTGCAGACTTTGTGAGATTGGTCTCCTCAGGGCAACTACATATCATTCATATATATTTTAAAATGTACAAGTTGAGTAACACAGTATACATAATATAATAAATACATAGGGGAAATATGAGTTACGCTACCTAGAGAACAAGGGGTCCTGGCAGGATTATTATTATTATTATTATTATTATTATTATTATTAATTTTTATTTATAGGGCGCCACTAGGTGTCCGTAGCGCCATACAGGGACAAACAAAGTTACAATACAAGGGGAGACAGTGCAGTACAGTAAACAATAAGCACAGTAACTCAGTGAGCTCAAAGCACAGCTAGAGGGGCGAGGGAAAGGTCCTGCATACGGCTGAGCCCGAGAGGGAGGGCCCGGATGACAGGGAGACCCCCAGAGGGGAGAGGAAGGAGTGAGACGGGGGGAAGAGGGTCCTCGAGGAGGAGGGCTAGGTAGCTGGAGAGCCGAGTTAAGAGTGGTGAGGACAGGAGGAGAGATGACCCTGCTCAGAGGAGCGTACAATCTAAGGATTAACCTTTATTTGACCATGCTCAATAGCCACCTCTCCTTGCACATGGCAGTAATTGAGGAATCAAAAAGGGGTAAAAAGCATTACACAGTGTCACATCCAGGGCTTTCGGCTTCTCAGTGCACTTTCCAGACCACCGATGAGGACTCCTTGCTGCTCCTGATGGCCGCCATCTTCCGTGACGCAGAGCCAATCGCTTTATTTCCTCTGCCAGCAGCTCATTTGCCTCCCTATCAGCCTCTCATTATAAAAGGCACTTCATCCTGCTAATCTGTGCCTGCTCTTTGGGTCGCCTATCTGTTGGATGTTGGATGTGCCTCCCGTGGCTCTCCCCCATTCCAGTGGTATTACTCCTGCCGTCCGCAAGCTATTGCTCCTCTTATCATTCCAGTGGTATCACTCCTGCAATCCGCAGGCTATTACACCTCTCCACCATTACGGTAGTATTATCCTGCAGTCCGCAGGCTATTGCACCTACCTGTCTTCACCATTCCACTGGTATTGTCCTGCAGTGCGCAGACTAAAACACCTCTCCACCATCTCAGTGGTAATGTTCTGCAACCCACAGGCTATGGTGTTCACGGGCTCTCCACCATTCCAGCTTGCTCCTACTCTCTCCAGTAGGTCTTGCATAGTACAACATAAGAGGGCCGCAACCTGCAGAGCAGAAACTCTAAAGACCAAAGCTCCTTGCAGGGGTCCCTGGCGAAGTTAGATTCCACGCCTCTAATGGGAGTAGCACTAAACTAGGCAGACCAAGGATCCAAATTTCCTTAGGAACTGTGATACACAATCTATTTACAGTGGGAATTAAGGTACAGCAATGGAAGGGCAAGATTCTCCACACACTGCAAATAGTTATGGGTGTCTTGGCTATGCTTTGAACATGTTTATATGGTAGGTGGACTAAAACCTACCATATCTGTTTAAAATTATGCTTCAAAGTGTCAATCAGGTACTGGTAGACAATGTATAATCTAGTCAATTGAGGTTAGAGCTAGTTCCATTATGTCAACATCAGAATAAGCCATTCTGCCCTTCCTAAACACACTGTAGCTCACTAATCATATCAAGTCTTCTGTGCATCTGCTCTCTGAGCCACAATCTGGACTCAACCATAGAAGACAGCTGCATAGCCAGTGCCCCTTCCAAAAGCTCCCACAACAGGTAAACGATTCCTGGACTATGTGGCCATATAGTAAATTGAATGGTGAGAGGCTCAAGAGATATTTGACATAGTGCTCCCAGTCTCTCCTCTCTGAAGTTACAAATGCTTGTAGCATCTGCTACAGAGTCCCACTGAAACACTTTTATAGTCTGTTAATTTATGGATGGTAGGGGGCAGTACTGAGCTTCCTCCCTTGTCACTTACTCCAGAAATATTGGACCATTTCATTCGTGAACTGGAACACCTAGTTAGCTAGATTTTAACTTGGGAATTCTACTTCGCTGAGCACTCCTAAAAAGCATACTCTTCTTTCTCTGCAGTGATCTCAGATTAAGCCAAAGACTCCGGATCACATAATTCACGATGGTTAGGATGTATCTCTGTCACGGACTGTGTTTGTTTGATGGCCACCTGCTTGGTATTAATGCTGCTGAACTTGGAGGCGCAGAGTCTAACGCACCTTTGATCTACTCCAGGGACCCCTGCAAAGAGATATGGTTTTTGCTGCAAGAGACAGGCAGGTCGCAGTTCTCCAAGCCAGCTATCAACAAAGTAGTGGGTGAACAGGCATAGTCATACAGTCCATTGAAAAGCCGTGCGGGATGCTGGATACCAGGGATTAATCCAAGAGGGTAGTCAGGAAGGCAGGAGTCAGATGCAAGGAGAGACAACCAGAACCCAAAGGAATACCAAAAATCAGGGTCAGAATTAACCAAGACAGAAGCTGGGATTTAGTCAGAAGACAGGAACAGAAGCTGGAGCGCAGGAGCATGAGGAGACCTGATACTCTGACACCATAGTGGTGTCAGAACCTCTTATAACTAGAGGAAGTTAGGCCCTGATTGGACAGAGATGGTTTTGGCGGTCAGAGCACAGCTACCCGACGATAATTAAGTCTAATAGCTACCAAGCATGTGCCCATCAGGTGCTGTCCTGGAAATAGAGAAAGCGTCCTGTTGTGAGGCAACGGGACGTAGCTGGACAAAGAGGGCAGGTGGCCATCCCCTGCATCCAGCAGAAGTGCGGGGACGCTGTCTGACAGTACCTCCCATCTTCCCCAGGTGAAGGACGGTTAGAAGCTTGTTTGTTCAAAAAATCAACCAGAAGATGGGGAGCATGGAGGTCCTTCCTGTCTACCCAAGACCTCTCCATCAGACCAAAACCTCTCCATTGAACCAGATATTGAAGGCGCCCATGAAGGCTATGACAATCCAGTTATAGCTAAATTCAGTCTTCGCCAGACGCTGTCAGAATGGGAGAGGGATCAGAAGGTCCATGAGAGAATTTGTTGAGCACAAGGGGCTTGAGTTAGGATATGTGAAAGGTATTGTGGATTCTGAGGGAGGGAGGAAGTTGGAACTTGTAGGTCACAAAGTTGATGACATGAATGATTTTGAAAGGACCACCAAAAAGCAGAGCCAGATTCAGTGAAGGTACTCGGAGCCTTAAATTTCAGGCAGAGAGCCAAACCTTATCCCTGATGTGAAGAATAGGGAAGGTCCTTCAATAACAATCTGCAGAACGTTTGTAGAGCTGGGATGACTTGACTAAGCTTATTTTGGTCTGAGTCCAGATGTGAGAAAAGTCTTCAACAAATCTGCTGCAGGAACAGTAGAAGCAAAAGGAAGGGAAAAGTCAGGCAGGATTAGATGGATATCAAAAACAGTATGGTTATTATAGGCGAATTCAGCCCATGATAGTAATTTGCTCCAAACAGATTGGTCTCCCGATGAAAAACAATGGAGGAACGGTTCAAGATCTTCGTTTACTCCTCCCGTCTGACTGTTAATTTGAGGAAAATTTTAGATCAACCTCTAAATTGTTGCAAAATGTCCTCCCGAAACGGGACACAAAATAACCCCCCCCCCCACCGATCAAAACTGATCTCCTGCAGGCAACCATGGAGTCAAAACATCTCCTTAATGAAGATATGGGCTAATTTGGAAGCCGAAGGCAAACCTTTCAAGAGAATGAAGTGAACCATTTTAGAAAATCTGTCCATGACTAACCATATCGTGTTGAACCCACTGCTGGGAGGTAAGTTAGTAATAAAATCCATTGAGACGCTGGTCTAAGGGCGCTCCAGAAAAAAAAATGAATGGAGCAGACATAAAGGGGAACATCTTAGAATTTTATGCTGGGCGCAGAACACAGGATGAGACAAATTCGTGAACATCCGGGTTGATAGTAGGCCAACAATAGTGCCAGGAGAGTAGCGCATAGGTTTTCTTGAAACCAGCATGGCCCTCAAACCTCGTAGTGTGAGACAAGCGTAGAGCTTTGAGACGAAGATGAGGATCCAAATATGAACACCCAACCGAGGGAGTCTTGAGAGAAGTCTTGGTCAGGGCTACTATGCTGATAAAATCCAGGTTGAGGTAAGGCTCAGGATTGGGAAGCTAGTCCAAATCATCAAATAATTAAAATAGGGCATCTGCCCGAGTATTCTTGACCCCAGGACTAAAAGTATGTCTCAGGTTAAAACAAGAAAAGAAGGAAGACCACTGAGACTGGCGTGGATTAAGGCAGCGGGTATCTCGGAGAAAAATAAGATTTTTGTGGTCCGTACAATGGTAACAGGATGGTGAGCTCCCTCAAGAAGATGACGCCATTCTTGTAAGGCGGATTTTATAGCAATTACTTTTTTCTCACCAATTCCATAGTTTCGCTCACTCAGAGAAAATGTCTTAGAAAAGAACCAGCAAGTGTAAAGAGCTCCATGGGAGGACTCCTGGGAGAGAACAGCACCCACACCGACTGGAAAAGCATCAACTTCCAGGAAAAAGGGTTTATTTTGGTTAGGTTGGGTGAGAGCAGGGGCGGACGAGAATGCGTGCTTTAAGGAATCGAAGTGAAATGGCTTCTAATGACAAACATTTAGGATTAGCAGACCTCCGGGTGAGGGCGGTGAAGGGTGCAATCAAGGTGGAAAAGTGCTTGATGAATTGCTGATAACAGTTGGGGAATCCGATAAAATGCTGAACCGCTTTCAGCCAGCGAAGTTGAAGCCAAGTCATAACCACTGTCACTTTCTCTGGGTCCATTTGCAAACAAGAGCCAGATACTAGATATCCCAGAAACAGAACTTGAGGGACTATAAATACGCAGTTCTCTAGTCACTGAGCTGTATAATATGTCCTGTAAGATTTCATTCATAAAGAACTGGAACACTGCAAGAGCATTCCTCAGACCAAATTACATTACTAGATACTCGTAATGTCTGTCGTGAGTATTTAAGGCAGTCATCACCATCACCATTTATTTATATGGTGCCACTAATTCCGCAGCGCTGTACAGAGTACTCATACACATCAATCCCTGCCCCACTGGGCCTTACAGTCTACATTTCCTAACACACACAGACACAGGTCAATTTGTTATTAGCCAATTAACCTACCAGTATGTATTTGGAGTGTGGGAGGAAACGGAGCACCCGGAGGAAACCCACGCAAACATGGGAAGAACATACAAACTCCTCACAGATAAGGCCATGGTTGGGAATTGAACTCATGACCCCAGTGCTGTAAGGTAGAAGTTCTAACCTATTAGCCACCTTGCTCCCCACAGTCTTCCACTCAACTCCTTCCCGGATACAGACTATTTACAATAATGCCGACAAAATTTACACCAACGTAAAAATTCCAATTAGCATAAGAGCAACAAGGAGGAAACAAAGACAGCATATAGAAAAGGAAAAGAAAAACATAGGAGGCACTCCAGTCCCTTATAAGTGAATTCCATATATAAGTATAAAACTTGACTTTTATTGTATATATTAAAAAATAAAGAAAATGAGAAATATTAAAAATGGTAAGTAGTGTGTATGTGTTGTGTTAAAACAAAACACCCGGCAACAGTACAGGGAAAAAAGTATCCTTATTAAAACAATTAATAGGATATTAATCATCAAATCTCTTGATGTAGTATATATTGATACAGCTAATCTCCAAAGTAATTCTGAGAGAAATAGAGAAGTGATCTCAAAAAGCATCAATTGCTGTGTATTATGGATTTAATTGAATCACATCACGCAGTCTGAAAATATATGTCATAGATTTCTCTGACAAATATATATAGAGCGCTGTGTAACTTTGTCTTGAATATTTCATTCTGATCACTACTCATATAAATCTCACACTCTCTAACGCAAAGGAGACTTCTCCCAAACATACAGGGTCATAGGTATGTCACATAGCCTCAATATTGCATGAGCGTGTAATGGCACTACTAGCGTGGGCTAGTCCATAAATTTATTCCTATTGTTCCCTTGGACTGCCTATGTAGTTATGGTGACCCCCTTTCCCCTATAGTCATGTTTCCATATGAATATATACAATCATATAGCGCACAAACAGCGCCATTAGTAAAGCGTTACAGAGTTTACTTGAGACGGGAGATCAGTGCCTGTCTGTGTTGTCGGGTGTGAGTGGCGTCCTAATGACGTCACTAAACCCCGACGTACGTTTCGCACATTGCTTTTTCAAGGTGGTAACCCGAGGGTCCTGCTCGGGAGACTGATATACTTGGTCCATCCAATCATTTTGCCCCTATATAATTGACAGTTAAATCGGCAAATCACAAACAGTTATATCGGGAGGAATGTATCAAGGAGTTTGTACAGAGACATACTAGCGTACATCAAAGGGAAAAGAAAGGGGAGTGGGAGAATTTCTTTCCTTAATCAATAAAAATAGAAGTAAATGCATGATTTTTATCCCAGGTTGTCTTAATTCACCTATGGTTATCTTACTACTTTATTAGCATGTACAGGTGTACCAGGTAAGTAAGTAAGGATTGACAATCCGGTTCAATTGAGAGTATATATAATGGATATTAAATGTCATTCCATTCTCATTATTTGTAATATAGGTTAATAGGGAATATTCATAATTTATTAGATTCCCAGGGTGCATTTTCCATATTGAAAAAGCTTGCTAATGCATTCTAATGCATAATTCTTGGTATGTGAAGTTTTCAAAAGCTCAAAAAGTATGCCCATATGATTACATAAAATTATTATCATAGGAAGCTTGCATAGCTGTTATATTCATTTAAACCCTGTGGTGAGAGTGAATTAAGTAGAAATATCCACTTGCTCTCACGTTGTAATAGGATCTTATCAATATCTCCCCCTCTGATTCCCAAAGTCACCTTCTCTATAACAAAACATTTCAAGAGCTCAGTGTTACTGTTATGTTTATGAAAAAAGTGTTTGGCCACTGGGGATAATTTTTTCATATTATCTTGATCTCGTCGAGCATTCCTAATAGATTCAATGTGTTCTAAAATACGTAATTTTAGCTTTCTTTTGATTTTACCCACATATATTTTGGGACATGAACACTTCAAACCATACACCACTCCACTGGTGTTACATGTTGATGTATCCATTAATGGTGTGTACAATATCAAATTTATCCATAATTTTTGTTGTTTTCTCCATATGGACACACGCTTTGCAGCTACCACAGCAGTAGGATCCTTTAGTAATTTCTCGAGATTTCTTTTCTTTAAAGTGGCTCTGAACTAGTGTGTCTTTAAGGTTTGCCACACGTCTCCAGCTGAAGGAGGCCTTGTCCCCCAGAGTTCTCCTAAGGTCATCATCAGATAATAGTACGGGCCAGTTTTTTTGGACAATATTCTGGATCTCCTTCCATTCGTCACAAAAATCCCCTATGAATATAATGGGATTATCCTTAACCAGTACTTTGGGGGTATGGATGAGCGTTTTCCTCTCCTTTCTTCTCACATAATCCGCCGCTCCCTTTATACTTCTCTTACTGTATCCTCTATCCCTTAGTCTACAGGTTAATTCATCAGCCCGAAACTCATAGTCATTAGGGCTAGAGCAATTTTCGCTTCAACCTAAGGAATTCTCCTTTTGGAATATTGCGAATGATTGGGGGGTAGTGGAAACTATTAAAGTGAAGGACACTGTTGGTTGCTGTACTTTTCCTAAAGAGATCAGTTTCTAAGAAACCATCAGTTCTCCTACGGATAGTAATATCTAGGAAATCAATTTCCTTTTGACTCATATTAAATGTCAATTTCAAATTATTTGGATTATCATTCAAAACTGTCATGGAACAATTCTTGATTTCCCCTCCAGAACATTAAAATATCGTCTATGTATCTGATCCACAGTAAAACTTGGTCAGCATACATATCCAGATCTCCATTAAAAACAGTGTCATGTTCCCACTTGCCCAGATACAGATTCGTGAAGGTGGGGGCACAAGCTGCCCCCATAGCTGTGTCTCCCGAATCTGTAGATAGAAGCGGTTAGAGAATACAAAGAAGTTTTTAGTGAGTATAAATTCCAATAGCTCTATAAGAAAGGCACTGAATTCACGATTGGGTTCCATCAATAAAGGGAATTTTCTCTTGATGTTTTAATAAGGATACTTTTTTCCCTGTAATGTTGTCGGGTGTTTTGTTTTAACATAACACATACACGCTACTTACCATTTTTAATATTTTGCATTTTCTTTATTTTAGATATATACAATAAAAGTCAAGTTTTATACTTATATATGGAATTCACTTATAAGGGACTGGAGTGCCTCCTATGTTTTTCTTTTCCTTTTCTATATGCTTTATGCTTAAAATTATTGAGAGTGCACCATATCTATCCTTGGACTAATTTTGCCGTGAATAAATAGATAACGAGTCCCATCTGTGTGCGACCACATCTCTATGTTACTTTGTTACCAAATAACAGACAGACAACATTCCCCACATACTTCATAAAAACATACTGGTAGGTTAATTGGCAGCTACCAAATTTACCCTAGTCTCTCTCTGTCTGTGTGTGTATGTTAGGGAATTTAGACTGTAAGCTTCAATGGTGCAGCGACTGATGTGAGCGAGTTCTCTGTACAGCGATGCGGAATTAGTGGAGCTATATAAATAGATGATGATGATGACTCTATCCACTTTTATGCAAAACTCCTACTGACAGCAGGATGGATGGGGTGACACTTAAGATGGAGCCATGTGACAAGCATCTGTGTTTATTACTATTTTATTTTTGCTTGTTGAAGGGAACTCTGCCATAGGAGTATTGCAGTTACCATTTTATTTCTACTGAGAACTCATATAGTATTGCTGAAAAGTAATGAACTGAGCCTATACACATAAATACCAAATACACTTTATGTTGTGTGCTGTATATTGTTATGTATTGGACAGTCATATTTATATGTGAAAGTTATATTGGTTTCAACTGCTGTGTTCTTACATGTCACTGTTTAGTGTGAACTGCTCGCTAGAATAACGTTAAGATGCAGAGGTACCTCTGAAGTTAGTCTTTAGGATATTAAGAACTGTTTGTTATTATATGACAAGCTAAAGGGTATGCTGTTGTTTAGTTTATCTGTGAGCCGATATACTGTTTTAAAATGTGTATTTGTTATGCAAACTTACTAAAAAAGAAACTAGCCTGGGGAACCACTCTAGAAATAAACAAACCTGTGGTTTCTAAGCTAGCTACAGAGTGGTGCGTGTTTTCTGTACTCGAGCCTGAGATTGAGAGTAAGGGGGTGGAGGGTTCCTTGGCCCCCTCTGGTGTCACTGAACAAGGGCATTACCCCACGAAGAGCTTACTGTCTGAAGACAAAGGTGGAGGCTCTACGCACCAAGAGCAAACTTGTGGGTCAGGAACCGGAACACACCCACTAACACCCATACCTATACACGCCTTAATCCTAGGAAAAGAGGTGTTACATAATACTAATTGAGTCCCTTTGTTAGGCAATGGGATGCAGAAGCTACTGCCCATGGACCCTGTCAGGCGCCGTCCTGATAATAGAGATCCAGCGGAAGTGCGGGGGCGGCGCCTGAGCATACTCTCCTGCTCTTTCCTGGGTGAAGGACGATTAGAATATTATCTCTCCAAGAAATCAGTCAGAAGACGGGGAGCATGAAGATCCTTTTTGTCTACTCAAGACCTCTCCTCTAGACCAAAGCCCCTCCAGTAGACTAGATACTGAAGGTGCCCATAAAGACGACAACAATCCAAGACATGGCTAATCTCATTCTTCCAAGCCAGCTACCAACGAAGTAGCGGCTGAACAGGCGTAGTCGTACAATCCGAAGTCAAGCCCTGCAGGATGCGAGGTACCGAGGGTTGAACCAAAAGGGTAATCAGAAAGCCAAGAAAGACAAATGAAGCCTAAAGGACAATCCAAAATCAGGGTTAGGAGTAGCCGAGTCAGAACCTGGGAATTCAGTCAATAGATAGGAACAGAATCTGGAGCACTGGAGCATGAGGAGAACTAATACTCTGGCCCCCTAGTGGTTCCAGAACCTCCTATAATTAGGGAAAGTTATGCTGACCACCGATAGTTAAGGCTAATAGCGTCCACAGGACGCAAAAGTTAATGTGCATGCACCCATCGGGCGCTGTACTGAAATTAAAAAAGTGTCCCATTGCCAGGCAACGGTATGCAGCTTGTCGGAGAGGGCAGGCAGTTGTCCCCGGCACCCTGTGGAAGTGTGAGGATGGTGGCTGATAAACTGTCTCCCAATCTAATGGGAAGAGGCAGATGACCTACTATATCAATAACCGTTTGCTTGTATTGTTCCTCTAACCCTGGCAATGACCTTAGGAAACATGGGCAGTGGGGTACCCAAACCGCTGGCAAGCTTCAAAAGTCTCACATAAAGTTTATATGTCATTCAACACAGGGCAGAAAATATTATTCAGTGGCTGGTCACTCCAGTGTTGTCTGCCAGAGGGATTTTCTGGTCTACTTACAATAGTTGTACATGAAAGCCTTGTGGGACAACCAGTTGAATCTGCTCTCCCGGAAATGCCTTTGCTTTTCTACTTGCTGGCTATCCTGTAATTTATCAATCTATGCCAGGACACACACAGTACCTCCATCTTAGGCAGCACGGTGGCTCAGTGGTTAGCACTTCGGTCTCACAGCACTGGGGTCATGAGTTTGATTTCCGATCATGGCCTTATCAGTGTGGAGTTTGTATGTTCTACCCGTGTTTGCATGGGTTTCCTCCGGGTGCTCCGGTTTCCTCCCACACTCCAAAAACATACTTTTTGAGTAATTGGCTGCTATTGAATTACCCTTAGTCTCTCTCGGTCTGTACGTGTGTATGTTACGGGATTTAGATTGTAAGCTCCAATGGGGCAGGGACTGATGTGAATGAGTTCTTTGTGCAGCACTGAGGAATTATTGGCGCTATATAAATAAATGATGATGATGGTTCAGAGAACTGGTTGCTCTGAACTCCCTCCTGTGGCCTTGAAGTTCCACTAGACGTTAACACTCTACAGTGGGCTTTTTCATGTTGGGGCTAATAGGATATGTTACATAGGATGTCTCTTCAAAGTTAAAGCATTTTTGATGGGAAATCTGGATGTTCTTGTATCATGCATGGATCTTTACCTCTAGGCTGTGTGAGGTGGCACAATTCCTGCAGACTGGCAGATTGACACTAGGTGAATGAGACAACATACTCCGTCTGCATGCCATGGTCAAGATTATTCCACAGGACATCTGATGAGAGGCCATCCACAACTGCCAACTCCCAAGTCAAGAGATATTCATGGGAACTACCCACCGGACTTTATTTGCCAGACTGACTTTGCCTTTTTTTGCGCAACTTTGCAGCATTACAGTAGCATCCATAATATGGCAGCACATCACAGTGATTGAATAAGATTGGCACAAATAAACAGTTCCCTGGAATTCATGTACCTATTGCAGTGCCTTTTTGGCTTATAATGCATTGTCCAATCTATAATGAAATTTAAAGTCCGGTTCATATGCTTCTGGTTCCTGATCTGGGCAGACATGTTAGCTGAGTTCTCTGCTGGATCCTATCTTGGATCTCCATCTGGACCCCAAATTTCTCATCTGGAGATGCATCGACATGCTGCCTGCCACTGACTTCGTCTGCCCCATCCATGGTTACGTCCTCCTCTCACCCTGCCTGACCTGATCCCGGCCGCAGCCACTTCCACCTACTACAGGCCGCGGCTTGAGTGTTTTATCTGGCTGGTCTCCATACTTCTGCTCCTGCTGACTCATGCTGTCTCAGGCTGGTTTTCCCACCTCAGATCCTGCTGCCTCCAGCTATCCTCGACTCCAAATGCCTCAATGCTGCCTGTTGTTTCCTGTTTGATGCCACCTTCTCTTCCTACTCCAGCTCTCTGCCTCCGCCTTCACCTCCTACGGTTAGAGCATACTCTCCGTCTGGCCTGTACTCTTCTGGTTTTGATGCCTCGTGACCCTTCCTGATTCGAATTCTTGCTTCAGCTTCCTGATGCCTCCTGGTCCAGACTTCTTCATCTCTCCCGGCTCCATCGGTCTTGTCTGCCACTAACGGTGCAGGCCGCAGCCTAGGCTTGCCTTGCACATACTCCTCCCTTCTTTGGATCCCTCTCCATGCTCGTTGCTGCCCTGTGATCCATCCATCCACCAACTGTTTGGCCTTAACTACATTTATCATTTGTCCTCTCCTGTTCCTCAAATCTCCTCCTACCAATCACTGTCCACCTACTGGGCCCACACACGTGGCCACCCTCTGTCCCCCTCCTGACTCTACTACCCCCTGCCCAGCAGCTTCACTTTTGCTGTCCCTGCACCTGGACTGTGGACTCTCATCCTGTTTCTGTGGACTCTCATCCTATTCCAGTGGGCACTCACCTCTGCTATTCCTGATTCCTATCTACTCTCTCTGCTATTGTACTATCTATAGCTTTTCCTGATTGTTATTACTCTGCATTTACCATTTTATCCACTCCTATTTGTTATCCTATTTTCTCTGACTGGCACTTTACACACTATAGCTTTACTTTATTGTTATCATTTTGCTATTTTGGTATTTATTGTTTTTATTTAGTTTTTTTTATTTTGTTTTATTCGCATGGGTGATCCTTTTTCGGAGCCCACTCCATACACCTCTTGTCCACTCCCTGCCTATTCTCCCAGTTCCCTCCTCTCCATTTTATTTTCCCAGTTTCCTTCTTCGCTCCAGTTCTATACCCAACCTCACCCCTGGCCTGCTTTCTGGCCCCAACCTCAACCATCCCACATGCTCTAGCAGCTCTGCCAGCTTCATCCATATCTCCCCTCTTCCTACCCTCCCCAAATCCTGTGCCCTCTAGAACTCCAGATTCATTCATAATAAACTGCCCGCTATCCATGACTTCTTCATTTCCATATCTTTTTACCTCCTTGTCATCACCTAAAATTGGAGCTCCTCTACTTCTCCCGCTACTCTCTCCAAAAGGGGGTCTCTCTTTCACCCATTCCACCGAACCGGATAACCATCCAGGAGGTGGAGTTAGGCATCTTCCTTTCCCCTAACTGTACATTTCGGGTCATTCTCTCTGTACCCTCCCTCTCTTTCTCTTCCTTTGAAGTCCACTCTACACGTCTCTTCTCTCTCATCCACCTCCGTGTCTCAGTCATTTATCGCCCCCCCCGACCCCTCTTCCCTTTTTCTGGATAACTTCGCTGCCTGACTTCCACACTACTTTTCTTCTGACCTCCCTCCATACTAGGCGATTTTAACATCCCTATTGATATTTCCGCTTACCCTGCCATTATTCAATTTCTCACCCTTTCTTCCTTCTTCGCCCTCACTTAATGGACCTCTTCCCCCACTCACTGTTTTGGTCACCCTTATCTTCTCTCATCAAAGTGCTCTCTTGGACTTCTTTAACTCTTCCTTTCCCCTCTCTGACCACAACTCCTCTCCTTCACTCTCTCCTTTTCCCAAGCCCCCTCTAAATCCCTAAATCTAACCCTCGCTAGGTGCAGTCTTGATGCTCTAAACCAGGGTTGTCAGCACGCCTGTAAATGTGGCCCAGCAGGAGTTTTGGTTGTGGCAAGGGGGCAGCAATGTTAATGGAAAAAAAAAATCCTGCAAAAAAAAGAAATGAAAATACTTACCTTGCGGTCACGTCAGCTGGTACTCCGGCTCTCTCCCTTGTCTCCTCCTCTGTGCAGCGCTCGCAGTGAATGTTGGGCGTGTCATCACGCCCAACATCTCTGCAGCACAGAGGAGTCACCCGCGCAAGAATAACAATCAGCAGCAGAGAATTGGAGAAAAGAAGAGAAGAGGATCAGAGAACCAGCCGATTAAAAGGTAAGTTAAGGGGATTTTTTTTTATTATTTCAAGGGACGCTGACCAGTGAATAAAAGTCACCTGGTCCTGGAGCATCATGGACCTTATCTCCCTGATACATACTTCTACTTGTAATACTAATGGAGCATTATATATTATTCTCTTTGGCCCATTATAAGTTGTTATCCCTTAACTAACATAGTGGTGTAATTAGCAAAGCGGGTGACAAGCACAGGCCTGGTCAGGGCACCCTGATATACAATGCCTGGCTTAAATGCACTTTATTGATATTGCATCGAAACAATACAAAAAGTGATTATAGTATAATAACTAGAGAGGATTTTTTGAACAGGGCGATTGAAAGGTAAATATAGGGGGGGATTTGAAAAAAAAAGTGATTTTATATATATATATATATATATATATATATACACACACACACAAGTTAACCCGTGCATGATACTCATGCATTCTAGTCAAATCAAGCTACTTAAGGTGTTAAAAAGGTTCTTGTCATGCATTTGGGCCATAGCCCAGGCCTCCTCAGGGGAAGAGCATTACTTCCCGACGTAAGCGCCCTTTTTTAACGTGGTTTTGTCCACATGTCACCACCTCATTATTCTTCTCCATCACCTCATCCTTCATTTTCATCGCCACATCTATCCAGATGTCTATCCAGACACAGGGATCTCTCTCAGTGGTCCTGAGTATCACACTCTTCTCACTCTGTCACCCCCGGCAACCACCAACCACTCCCCACTGTCACCCCCGGCAACCACCAACAACTCCCAACTGTCACTTCTCCTTCAAGAAATATATATATATTTTTTTAAAATCTTTATAAACACTTTTAACAATTAACAAATTAAATTAACAAATTAAAAACATCTTAGTATACCAAATTTCAGCCCTTTCTGAAATTTTTTTCCACACACACTAAGAATTTAGTAGGTCAGTGTATAACTCCGCCCAGCAGGTGGCGCTGCAGCTTGGTTTTATTTTTTCCACACACACACACAGACAGACTAACACACGCCACTAGACATTTATATTATAGATATATATGTTTTCTATGGTTTTTTGGATGATCAGCTATCATTATTGTTAGTGTATCTTATGTGTGGCCCAAACCAACTCGTCGTCTTCCAATGCGGCCCAGGGAAGCTTAAAGGTTGGACACCCCTGCTCTAAACCCTACTTCATTCTCCTCTTTTCTTGAAACTCTCCTCTCCGCTCTTCCCACTCTGGTTTGCCCTGACTAGGCAACTTCTCTCTACAACCACTCCCTTACCATTGTCCTGTATGCTTTCACCCCCACTGCATCTGCTTTCCTTCGCCGCTTGGTACCCCAACCTTGGCACTCCAAATTCACCCGCTTCCTTCAGAAGTGCACTTGTGCTACTGAGGGCCTCTGGAGGAAATCTCGCTCCCTGGCTGACTTCTTTTATTTCAACTTATCCTCTCACCCTACAGCTCTGCCCGCTCCCTAAGTCCATAATTTCATCACAGTCCACAAATCCTTGCCATCTCTTTGCCACTTTCAACTCTCTCCTCTCACTCCCTGACCATCCCACTCTCCCTCTCTGCTGCTAACTTTGCCTCCTTTTTCTCCTCCAAAATTGAAGCCATCAGCCTTGACATCACCTCGCATCATTCTCTTGCAACCCTCATCGCCCCACCATCCTCCATGTTAGCCATCTCTGGAGCAGCTTCAGCCCTACTTTGGGTGAAAAAGTCCTCTACCTATTCTTTCCTCTCCCCCATTTACCTGCCACCTGGATCCCATTCCCTCTCACCTCCATCAGTCCCTCTCCCCCGCTGCCTGCTCCTATCTTGCTCACCTCTTCAACCTGTCACTCTCCTCTTGCATTGTCTGCTCTTCTTTTAAACATGCCCTTATCTCTCCCATTCTCAAAAAAAACTATTTTGACCCCGCCTCACTCGCTAACTACCACCATATTTCACTTCTCCCCTATGCCTCTAAACTGATCGAGTAGGTTGTCTGCAAACTCCTCACCAGGCACCTCTCAGACAACTCCCTCCTTGACCCTATCCAATCCGGTTTCCTCCCACTACACTCTACTGAAAATGCCCTGGCCAAAGTTACTAACGATCTTCTCTTTGCTAAGCAAAGAGGTCACTTCTTTCTGCTTTTCCTCCTTGATCTCTCTGCGGCCTTAAGCAGCTTGGACCACACCTTTCTGTTGCAGACCCTTCTGTCTCTCGGTCTCTCTTTTTCTGTCCTTGCTTGGTTCACCTCATAACTCTCCGACTGCTGCTTCTCTATATCCACTTCTGTAGCGGTCCCTCAGGCTGCTGTTCTTGGTCACCTTTTCTTTTTGCTGTACACTACCTCCCTGGGTGATCTCATCACTTCTATGCTGATATCATTCAACTCTAGCTCTCTTCCCCTAAACTTTCCCCCTTCCTCCTCTCCCGTGTATCTGACTGTCTTTCCGTCATCTCCTTTTAAATGTCCTCACATTTTCTCAAAATTAACATTTTCAAAACTGAAAACATTGTTTTCCCTCCTTCTAGATCTGCATCCCACCTTGATTTCTCTATCACTGTTAACACCACTGTGAAGATAACGGGTGTATCTGGCCCAATGCTACCCACTTCACGCTGGCTGGCCACCCACGGGTGCCTTCCTATGCCAGGGAAGTCTACCCAGCACCTTCTAGGATTCGTATGGTCACTCAGACAAAATGCAGTTATAAACATACAACAGTATATTTATTGTCATACAAACAACACTAGAATCTTATGTACACACAGTAAATAAATGCCAAGCAGGTTTACCACATTATCTCTCCCTTACCCCAATAACTTAAGGAGATATAGTCACCTGCTGTCCAGACTTCACGGAGTTGGAGTTGTTCCTTATATCACAGGTCTAATTTCCACAGTCTTTCCCCTCCCTGGGCAAACCCCTGGGTCTATTCTATTTAACCATTGGTCAGTGCTGGACTAGGGGGGTTGGACAGGGGAGTGAAGATGAGCTGTCCTTCCATAGAACCTCCCCTGTTAGATGGCCTGTCTGGACTAGCCTGGTGAGAACAATGGACACTAATTAGTTTTCCTACTCCAGCACATGGCAACCTGATCCCTACCCACAATCCCCCTGGCTTCACTTTAAAGACAATGAATAGCAACCTTACTGCTAGTCATCAATATACAATACACAATATACATATGTACACTGAACTACTATGTCCCCTTAGCCACATGTTATTGGACAATGCTTTTGTAGTCTGGTGAGCTAGGGAACAAAGCATGGGCTATAAAAAGTACTATAATCCACATTATGTGAGAAATGAGACACCAAATGCTCACAGGGTTATCCCACTCATTTCGTCACATATACCTCCTCAACTTTTTTTTAGCCCTTGTTGCCCAATGGCTCCCTTGCCCCAAGTAAACCTTTCTCCCAAGTCCAAAGTTTCTGGCCTGCTGTGGTTTCTCCTGGGTCTAATGGCAAGGTAGACAGCAGTACACAGTTCCTCAATCTCCCACCCGGGTCCCATGGCTGCAGGCATATTTTCCCACCCAGCTGGAGTGGGGGTTTATGCTGCCCCGTGTCATAAGATGAGACAACAATAAAACTGGGCCACTCCTGTGCACACCTCCATGGTAGGAGAGTTGTAGTCCAACATCCCTTGGGAGCCTTATCCACCCTTAATTGCCCAACTGCAAATAGTCCCTTGGCCTGTCCTCTGTTTCTGGAGACCATGCTCCCCTTTCCCACATATTTGAGTGAAAACTGCCAAGTGGCAGGCAAACTTTCTGGCCCTTTGTCCGTTTGTTTCTGGCAAAGATACAATCCCCCCTCCCCCAAACACTCAAGAGACAACTGCCCAGTGGCAGGCAAGCGTGGGGGCATGTTATTGGACAATGCTTTTGTAGTCTGGTGAGCTAGGGAACAAAGCATGGGCTATAAAAAGTACTTTAATCCACATTATGTGAGAAATGAGACACCGAATGCTCACAGGGTTATCCCACTCATTTCATCACAACCACCATCTCATCTGTACCCCAACTCCACTGCCTTGGTGTCACCCTCGACTGCTCCCTCTCTTTTGCTCCCTAAATTCAATCTCTTGTCCAATCCTGTCGCTTCCAAATACGCAACATCACTGCATCCGGCACTTCCTATCTCAGGATGCCACTAAAACCATTATCCACGCACTCATCATCTCCCG
Organism: Mixophyes australis; assembly: GCA_036250195.1. Classification (NCBI taxonomy): domain Eukaryota; kingdom Metazoa; phylum Chordata; class Amphibia; order Anura; family Limnodynastidae; genus Mixophyes; species Mixophyes australis. The sequence continues at coordinate 30,620,445 of JAVHZZ010000004.1, read as the reverse complement.
CCATGATTACTGTATCCTTCTCACTTGTCTCCCCCGCTTTCACCTCGACCTCACGTTCAATACTTAACGCGGCTGTGAGACTCATTTTCCTTTCATGGTGCTCTTTATCCACCTCCCCTCTTTGCCTTGCCTTGCACTGGCTCCCTTTCCCTACAGAGTGCTTTTTAAACTCCTCTCCCTCACCTACAAGGCCCTGTCCCACTCCTCCCACTGCCCTATATATCTCCAACCTCCTCTCCATCAGCACTCCCTCCCACTCCCTGTGATCAGCCAATGACTTTTGACTCACCTCCAGTCTGATCACCTCTTCCCACTCCAGAATTCAAAATTTCTCCTGAACTGCCCCCTCCACTTGAACAACTTCCCACCTTCTATCTGACTGTCTCCTAATCTGTGCACCTTCAAACAGGCACTTTAAGCTCATCTTTCCTCAAAGCACACCAGACATCCACCTAACCATCTCTCCACGCTTAATCTCCTCACCTCTCTCTTCCCCTGTCCCCTTACTAGCTCCACTTGCACTTTATCCCCTCCACTGACTACCTATTGTGCCTGTAATCTGTTAGCCCTCCCTTTAGGATGTAAGGTCTTACAAGCTAGGCCCTCTTCCCTCCTGTCTCTATACCTATTCTTCTGCTCCATCTTCTCTGTACTAGCTTTAGAGCTTTTGGAGTCTTGGTATTATTGATTTATTGTTTTGTACTGTTTCACACTGTATGGTCTACTGATTGTACTCTTTACGGCGCTGCGGAAATCTTGCAGTGTCTTATAAATGTAGGATAAAAATAGTTTTAAGTCAGTGTATCTGAACCCATAAGAAATATAACAAAAGAGGTTACTGCCAATAGTAGACCATGGCCTTATCTGTGTGGAGTTTGTATGTTCTCTCCGTGTTTCCGTGGGTTTCCTCCGGGTGCACCGGTTTCCACCCACATTCCAAAAACATACTAGCAGGTTAATTGGCTGCTATCAAATTGACCACATTCTCTCTCGGTCTGTGTGTGTATGTCGGTGGTAGTCAGCATATCGATGCTGATTACCCCGACACTACTTACCCCAACGTGGAGAGACTGAAGGGCTCCTTCCCCGACCAGCATGCAGGACGACTTCTGTGTAAACCGACTGGAAGTCATGGTGATCCCTAAAGAACCCGGCGCCAGCTGATGATGTCACCGATAACCGCGACTCACTGATCGGTGCTGTTACCCCCATCCCTGATGATCGCCATGACTTCCAGTCGGTATACACAGAAGTCGTCCTGCACGCTGGTTGGGGAAGTAGTGTTGGGGCAGTCAGAATCATTCTTTCGTACCCAACCAGTGTGTGTCTTAGGGAATTTAGACTGTTAGCGCCTATGGGGCAGGGACTGATGTGAGTCAGTTCTCTGCACAGCACTGCGGAGTTAGTGGCGCTATATAAATAGCTGCTACTGATGATGATGATAGTATACTCAATCATTTACAGCTGAAGCATAATCAGAACCATTCTGCCAAATCTATTTAATAATTAAACATGTTAAGAAACATTGGAGGGCTGGTGATTACACTGCTACATCTTCTAAGAAGAAAAGCAAATAGATTTATAGGATGGAAACCAGTGGTTGAAGTGGACTCGTATACCTTGGTGTGTCATACCACCTCTTCTCCTATTGCCTTCATTATAACACTATCGCATCCCTGCCACTTACATTTTCCATATCACCACTTCTAAATTTCCACTTCAACCATCATCATCATCACCATTTATTTATATAGCGCTACTAATTCCTCAGTGCTGTACAGAGAACTCACTCCCATCAGTCCCTGCCCCATTGGGGCTTACAATCTAAATTCCTTAGCACACACACACACTCACATACAGAGACAAAGACTAGGGTCAATTTGTTAGCAGCCAATTGACCTACCAGTATGTTTTTGGAGTGTGGGAGGAAACCCACGCAAACACGGGGAGAACATACAAACTCCTCACAGATAAGACCATAGTCGGGAATTGAACTCATGACCCCAGTGCTGTAAGGCAGAAGTGCTAACCACTTAGCCACCGTGCTGCCCACTAATGCAATCTCTACCACCATAAGGTCTCAATGATGAGTTTGATTTAGGATAACTTTTACATAATTAATGTCTATATTATACAGATACAAACTACTACAGGTGCTAAAATACTAAAACAAGTCCAACAGTTACATTAATAATAATTGTTCTAGAGAATAGATACAAAACACTAATCAGTCTACTGACAATAACTAAACTATTCTGGGATATTGGGAGATTCTCCCTGAGGTTCTGGTATAAGGATATAAATGTGTCTCATATTTGTATATCTAATAAAGCCACACATCTGGCCCTACATGCAGCAAGATCACGTCAGGTAAGATCAGGTAACGAAGGTATTTATTACTTATACCAAATCATCATCTGTATTACACATAAATGTGTCAGTAACATTAGGGATGTAGGTTATATTTTAGAGGGGATTTTGTTATACATTTTTTCTTACTATCTCAGGATAATAAACCATTGCAATTCTTCAGGAATACGTACAAGGGTGTCCAGCTTGAGCTATATTACATTCAGCAGAGTATATTTATACCATATATGTGACAGAACCTATATAGAACAAATACTGTAAGCTGCATCTATGCTCTATGGAGCGTTCCCCCTATGTTGGCCGTGTTAATCGCCCGCTTATCATACTCATAGGGATCAATGATCCGTTTTAAAGTTCTGTCTAAGCGCCAACAATACCAGTTATATCGGAGGGGCCATCACAGGCTGAGCACCTTCATGTAAGATCCATTGATGACTTCATGGAAGAGATATTTAGTCAGACAGGTGAAAGAAAGAAATTAGTATTTTTTAGTATTTTATACCAACTCCCAGCAGTTCTATCTCAGCCTTTGCTGACCAGAAGCGTCCATGATAATCTCACTTAGAGTGGGCAGAGCTGTGCTGTTTATATTGAGAGCGAAAACAATTTTATGGTAAAGGAACCAGGAGAAGAACTAGATTATTGAAGAGATATAAAAAGTAAAGGATTTTTATATTTCCACACAATTAACACAGTGGAGGCTGGATACATAGTGCATCCTAGTAAGCGCTGAAAATTATTTGAAAACTATCCGTTTGTGGGTTTCCTGGTTCCTTAATTTCTCTTGGAAAGAAAATTTCATATAAATGGTCATAAATAACAGTGTGTCCTGAGATTACTGTATATAGTATCTGGGAAGAGATCAGAAACAGATGGTGATGATCCTGGTTGTCTACAGCTGGTATAATCTACAGCTCACCATTTACCTTATACATTGTATAACACTCACCCATTATATAGTACCCTCCATAATAACAGAATGATACTTATTATTCCCCATGATCCATATGTCCCATATCTCAGGTGTCTATCACATAGAACTACTAGAATCAGGAAAATACATTTTGAAATATTACAGAGAACGGAAATTCTACTCTTTTACCCAGAGAATTATAGAGCTGTCCTATAATATTAGACACTGAGTATAATTATAGTAAAGGACCCTGCACTAAATGATCCTGTTAGGAGCAATGTGTGATACCACAGAGAGTTTCCTTCCATTTACTGATTATGCATCACATCTTTTATCTGTTCTCAGTCTGTACAGAGTAAATGTCATACTATGTAGTCCCCACACATGCATATTTAATTGTACAATTTGCCATTAATTTATTTTATTTTTCTAAGGAACTTCCAGAGTGAAGTCAGGTTTTATTCAAACGAATACAAACTAGTAAAGAGAATTATACATCACAATCTGCTTTGTGAAATGAGCCCCTTCACATGTGACCAACCTGCTCAGTGATCTGTGGTAGCAACTAAAGGGCTGAGATTGTACCATAAAGTATGATATCGGCATTAAACAGATCATCAACGGAGGTGACAGTCAGTCAATGCCGAGATGGTAGAGCTGATTTAGGTCAATGTAAATTGATCACAATCATATGTATTTATACATGTCTTCAACTTGTGCATTTATAAAAATTACTATAATTGTATAGGGGTCTTTGGCAAGAGTACCTGTTGTAATCATTCTTTAAACATGGGACACAATGAGAAACAGGACACAAATTCAGCCCGTCAGACCATCCAGTGGTTCTAGCGTTAGAACACAGAATATTTTACCTGAGCCAAATCCTGGATATTTGGTCAAGTTTGATTTGGATGGGCTAGATCAGCAGCCAATCCAACCATCTAACCTCTTGTCACACTGGAATATTGAGGTGTCAAACGCACTTATATATGAATTCAAGTTCTTACAACCAATTTGTTTCTCTTCAGTTAAACTCTGAAGTTCAATATTTAATTCCCTGCGAGTATTTAGAAAACCTAAAACTTTCATCACATAAATACATAGAATATCTCCTAAGTATAGAGATGAAAACCAGACACGGACCAAAGTGTTTAAATGACAATTCAGCTTTGCGTTGGGTTGTGTAATTTTGGGTGTAGAAAATGGGCAAGTCTTTTAAATCGGTGGAGCTCAAACTACTGTTCCACAAAGACATCATCATAGCTAAGTGAATATCAACAGAAATGGATATCTGCGCTTCTTTGCTTCTTTTGGAATATATGTTAGGTGACTGCCAAAATATGGGAAATGGAAAGGAGGGGGTTCCACCCCTCCCAAACAACAGTTCGAAGAGCAATACGAAGGTGCCTGACAATGAAACACTAACAGCTATGTTGGTACTTGCAATAAAGAGGTGAACAGATAATCAGTATAAATGTATATTGATACTGTCGTTTTCTTTTAGCCAGATGTTTTTTTGGGGGTTTGGGTATTGGGCGGGACACTACTTTTGACCACAACTGGAGGAAGACCACGAGTGCGGTTCATTTCAGAAGACTGCTGTCCTGGACCGGGAACCCTGGGAAGGAATCCAATGACATGGTGAGTTATAGCCTTTACCCACGTCCTGTAACACCGGCCGCCACTGCTTACTACTGTGGATGGGGACTTGAATAGACATTTGCACGTTGCCTATTTACCTACTTTTTACTATCCTTAATTGAGAGGACTGGGAATTACATTGAACTGTCAGGACTGCAATATTCATACAGCCACACTACAGATTATCATCTTCTTTATCTGCTGGATATATGAATATCTGTCTGACTGTTATAACCTATGTGCAGATTGATTGCCCTCTACTAAGACTGCCTTTTCCTGCTTATCTTTTTGCATATTTATGCATATAGAGGGTTGGGCTCAACCCAGCACTTTCATTGCCATGCACAACTTGGACTGTTCATTATATGAATTATCTACTTTTATATACACATTTATACCGATTATCTGTTCACCTCATTACTGCGAGCACCGCATAGCTTGTAGTTTTTCATTATTAGGAGCCTTGGGATTGCTTTTAAACTATTATCATAGATAAATTGTAACCAAACCAAATTAAAACCCATTCTCCATTTAGATAGGAGTTGACAACACACAACATAGACCCTAATGCTGAAGTCTAATACTATTTTGATTTTGATTTTTAACAGTGCATTTTATTACTGGGACCCAGTAAGCTCTGATCACCCACTGTCTTAAGTTCTCCAAAGAATGGACGAGAGGAATCAGACGGTGGTCACAGAATTTCTCCTCCTAGGATTTGGAAACCTCCACAACCTCAGATTTTTACTTTTCACCCTCTTTCTTATCATTTTCATCATGGCCTTATCAGCAAATGTCCTAGTTATTGTGATGGTTGTTTTCCACCAGAGTCTCCATTCCCCCATGTACTTCTTTCTAAGCCAGTTGTCCTCATCAGAAATCCTGTTCACCACTAACATGGTCCCCACCATGCTATGGCTGATACTGGTTGGGGGAGGAAAAGTATCAGTTGCCCGATGTATTTCCCAGTCCTATTTATTAGCTGTTCCAACCATATCCCAATGTTTGTTGCTGGCAGCCATGTCCTTGGATCGCTATGTGGCCATCTGTAGACCATTACATTATGCTATCATTATGACCAGCACACTACAACTTCAAATAGGCACCTTCTGCTGGTTGATGGGTTTCACAACGTCACTTGTTCTATACATTTTGTTAAAAAAATTTAAATTCTGTACTCTCAATGTAATCAATCATTTCTTTTGTGATATTGCGCCTCTTATACAAATGTCTTGCTCCGATACATCGTCTATGGAACTGGCCACCAATGTGGTTGCTTTTCCCATAATTTTGTCTCCATTCACATTCATTGTGGTTACCTACATCTCTATCCTTCAAGCCATCCTCAAGATCTCCTCCACCAGCGGGAGACAGAAAACCTTCTCCACCTGCAGCTCTCACTTAACCGTTGTGTGTGTTTACTATGGTACGCTAATATCTATTTATATATTCCCACCTAGAAACAATTCTGTAAGTGCAAACAAAGGTCTTTCTTTACTCTTGATACTGGGAACTCCTTTGTTCAACCCTTTAATCTACAGTTTGAGAAGCCAGGAGATCAGATCCGCCGTTTATAAATCTGTCAAAACTTTGAAGTAATAGAAAGCAATCTAACTGTACCTGGAAGGCCAGGGCTTAAAACAAACTCAAACTTTAAATTACATATGAAATTTAAGAATGATATTGTAAAAGAGTGCTAATGTGGGGGTCTGTTATTGTTATTGTTTCTCTGTTAGCACTGAGGGTCCAATGATGAGCTAAATAAATATATATATATATATATATATATATATATTAATAACCAGTCTCATTGGTTGCTACTCACAAAGGGTACTTTCCAGTTTACACCCAGGTCTATATCATTTTCCACTTAATTTACTCTGTGCACAATAGGTATTTTCAATAAGTCTTTACATATATAATATCACAGTGTAGGAAGCATAATATATTACATCAAATTCAATTCATTGCCTACTTCAACTGTTTAATCAATGTGCATATGTGCCCTCACTATACGTGTATGAATGTGTTTATCTCTGATTTCACATATTTCATTGTGTGTGTGTGATTGTGTACCACAGATTTAGTTACATTTCCAGTGTTAACTTGCACATTTCAGACCACTGCCTACTGCAACTGCTATCAGACCACTTTTCATTGACACTTATTCCCACTTATATGATATGCACAGTCTCACGATTATACAGCCTTACAGGGTTTAACAAAGCACATGGCCCAAGCTTGGCCATTTTGTCTATTGTCTGTCCCAATACGACTCCTATCAAACCTCTCAAGGTATTTGAATTTAGTACACAAATATTTTAAAAGCTATTCAGATGCAATAATAATCTACAAAAGAAGTTCAGTATGAACCCTTTAAGCAGCCCAACCTGGATGAATATAATCATACCTTTCTTAAACCTTAAATTACTGTATATAACTTAACAACTAAAATAACGACACAGAGACTTGAGTAAGTTGGCAAAAAATGAGGTCGGTTTATTAATACTCTGTAAATTGGTGGCGGAGAAAGTGCACTGCGGGACAGCAAACGACTGATACTAAGAACCAAGTGTGGTACCGGCCAACTGGGCCTTAACATCCACTTAACAAAAAGGGTCTAAACCCTAACTGCTTGGCCGGCGCTAAATCTGGCGGCAGGTGACTACCCCCCTTATTGCTTATCAACCGTCAAGGATACTTTACATAGCAAGGGGCAGTGCCTTAGGCCAATCAGCGATAGCGCCGTATTCATCAGCCGCTGTTCCCAGTGCCCTTCCTCCCCTGCGATGCAGAAAAAAAGAGCATGGTTAAAACACATATGCAACCTACCAAACCTTAATTTTAGGGCGGGTGGGTGGGATCTCGTGTCGATGACTGTACCCTCCCTACTTTCTTGGTGATATATATAAGGTGCCCCAGCCCTCCCTCCTTCTTATTTGTTGGTCTGGCCCTGAGGTATATTAACCCATTCAGGTAAGTGTAAAGTTAATGATAAGCACACAGGCCTGCTGCTTAAGTGCTTTCGTCTTCAGGGACTCTCTTGTCATATACACTGCCATGTAACAAGCGTATTACACAATATATTCCATATTAAACAATACAGCCAGTATAAGCAATATTAATACTAATACTCCAACAGTAACAGCATACAGCATTGCATGACTTAAGCAGCAAGCCCAGTTCTTACTAAACTACAACCATACAGGTTCACTAAAATCCCAATAAACCACATATTTCATCTCTACAAAACATTAGTGTGATGAAGTAGGACGCAGTATGTGTGACAAAGGGGGTGCAGTTTGACAAAGGAGGGTGCAGTGTGATGAAGGGGGCACAGTGTGACAAAGGAGGGCGCAGTGTGATGAAGGGGGCGCAGTGTGACAAAGGAGGGCGCAGTGTGATGAAAGGGGTGCAGTTTGACAAAGGGAGGGTGCAGTGTGACGAAGGGACACAGTGTGACAAAGGAGGGTGCAGTGTGATGAAGGGGGCACAGTGTGACAAATGAGGGCGCAGTGTGATGAAGGGGGCGCAGTGTGACAAAGGAGGGTGCAGTGTGATGAAGGGGGCGCAGTGTGACAAAGGAGGGCGCAGTGTGATGAAAGGGGTGCAGTTTGACAAAGGGAGGGTGCAGTGTGACGAAGGGACACAGTATGACAAAGGAGGGCGCAGTGTGACGAAGGGGGCACAGTATGACAATGGAGGGCGCAGTGTGATGAAGGGGGCACAGTATGACAAAGGAGGGCGCAGTGTGACAAAGGAGGGCGCAGTGTGACAAAGGAGGGTGCAGTGTGATGAAGGGGGTGCAGTGTGACAAAGGAGGGCGCAGTGTGATGAAGGGGGCGCAGTGTAACAAAGGAGGGTGCAGTGTGATGAAGGGGGCACAGTATGACAAAGGAGGGCGCATTGTGATGAAGGGGGCGCAGTGTGACAAAGGAGGGTGCAGTGTGATGAAGGGGGCACAGTGTGACAAAGGAGGGTGCAGTGTGACAAAGGAGGGTGCAGTGTGATGAAGGGGGCACAGTGTGACAAAGGAGGGCGCATTGTGACAAAGGAGGGCGCAGTGTGATGAAGGGGGCGCAGTGTGACAAAGGAGGGCGCAGTGTGACAAAGGAGGGCGCAGTGTGATGAAGGGGGCGCAGTGTGATGAAGGGGGCGCAGTGTGACAAAGGAGGGTGCAGTGTGATGAAGGGGGCACAGTGTGACAAAGGAGGGCGCAGTGTGACAAAGGAGGGTGCAGTGTGATGAAGGGGGCGCAGTGTGACAAAGGAGGGTGCAGTGTGATGAAGGGGGCACAGTATGACAAAGGAGGGCGCATTGTGATGAAGGGGGCGCAGTGTGACAAAGGAGGGTGCAGTGTGATGAAGGGGGCGCAGTGTGACAAAGGAGGGCGCAGTGTCACAATTTTTTCTCTTCTTTACTTCTCACCGAATTTACTTATCATAATTGTAAAATTTTATAACACAGAATCCATATGCTTCACGTATAGTATTCATATAAAAATAAACGTTTGCTGTTTAATGTATTTATTTCATTAATCTCTTTATTAAAGTTTATTATATGATTTGTATTAAAAAAAAAAGGAAAGCATTATTGAATGAACAAATAATTTATAAAAGCGGAGGGCTCAAATTTATTTTTTGCAGAGGGGCGAAGAGAAAAGATATTTTAACGTGAAGGTTTCAATTCATTCCCTTAAAAAAGTGAACAGAACTAGGTCCCAAAATAGGAGCTACGTCTACCATTTTTTATCCATTCAAAGTGAATATACTTTGACCCAAATGTCTTCCTGTTCCATCCATTGCTCACAAATCAACACCAGAAATCTCTATCACATGGGCAGCATCAGCTGATTTCCACATGGTGACATGGTGACCTCGGTAGCCATAAATTAATGGGACTCTCACAATTGGGACCTACCGGGCATAAAGGGTCATGGGTCAGGGCTGTATTAAGTGTTGGTGCAACCTGAGTCACTGTGAATGAGCACACCTTATATTATTACTTCTGCTCCCCTCATCCTCATGATCTGATGACAATCCCTAGTTAATTATTGTTATTGGCATAAAAAAGCTGTTTGGTAAAGAAGCCAAATTGGAGAAAACCCAAAAGACAATACATAAAAATAAACTTAATATAAAATCATTTCTTGGGTCTTACTGGCAAATTTTAGCCAGGGGGCGAGACTCTGCTCAGCAGCTTATTAGCAACATTTTGCAGAATAAAAATGCAGGTAAATCAGTGTCCCAGCCCAAGGTAGCCCACTATGGGACCGACCAGGGGGGCAAATGTCCTCTTGACCCTCAGGCAAGCCAGCCCTTGAACATTTACTGTCTAGTTCCTGGATCAGACTATTTTTACTATGGTGCTGCACTTATGTTTTTTTTGCTCTATATCTACAGTACTATATTATTATTGGACTACATTCAACCTTTGGATGCCTCCTACCGTGTGTGGTATGAGCCCCATCTACATCTACATTTCCCATGTGTCACTATGCTAGTCTGTGGAGCTATGAGTTATCTTTATTGACTTCTGTCTATAGCTAGCATAGGATGAAGAGTTTTGAACATTCCTTTAATGCCTTCCTGTACAAATCACTCACTCCTTGAAAAAGTCCATAAACGGACGAAACGCGTTGGAGAGTAACACAATCTCATATCCATTGTTGTTACATATTGCTGTACTTCAATCACCTATCTGTAAGTGTGATTTATTACCTCCAAATAAACCACCTCGCAGCACTTCACTATGTAGCCTCTCTACTCTATATCCCTGAGTTTCACATACCGTACATGCGCTGCCAACAACGCTCATCGAAAGCAGGCAGCAGGGAGGTCACACAACGCCCGGCGCCAAACCACGCAGCCCGTCCGGAACATCAGCGCCCGTGCGACCTCATCATCAGCAGTCATCCACGGGCAGACCAGTTCACACTGCACACAGCCCCCATGGACAACAGCCGGGACCCTACACAACATCCAAGACATCCCGCACTTACTACCATCTAAAAGGTAATTACACAAGACTGGAAGTTACCCCACTTTGAACATTATTCTACTTTGAACATTATTCCACTGTGCACCTTAAACGCCAATCTTGCAGACACAAGTACTGCAGATCCATCTGTTTATCGGCACATCCTATTACTATTTCAATACCAGTGTTACTTGTTTGGTTGTTTGTTATTTTTCACATACTGTTTGCGTGAGTGCATATACTGATTTACTGTAAACCACTGCATTTATCCAGTGTACTATTCATTTCCTTGCCCATCGCCCTAACCCCCAGTACACACTGGTCACCCCATTTTGGGAAATCCAAGCACCAGCCAGCGCTTGCTCCTATCACATTGGAACATACAAGAAACACATTCTCTTACTGCTCTATCAATGTACTTGAGCGCGAGGTGAAACCCCCCCTCTGTTACAATGTTATGAAATATTTATTTTCTACCATTCCCATTTTTCCATGTTGATGAATTCTATTATAGAGTTCTGTGAGCATATTACAATATTTCCTAGGACACCATCTAAATTATCCCTTTTAGATATATTTTTTATGGATCAAACCCATGTCCTCTAGTTGGCAACAGAGCAAGGTTCCCATATTTGAGCCTCATGCAGTTTATGAGGGGGTTTGGAAAAGGAAGAGAAACTTCTGTTACCATCTAAATCCAACTAAGTGGGAAACAGTGTGGGGGGGTCAGAGAAGAGGGGGTAAGCATTATGAGAGGGACATTAAAGTAGAACTGCTCCAGGAAGTCTTTCCCTCAATAGGCATGTCCTTAGCCAAAATAGAAGGTTGTGGATCCACTGAGACTTCCTCCATTATAACTATTTGATGCTATTTTATCCCAACATACATCAGTCTTCCAGCTGCTACGGACCATTAGACCCACATAAAGTGTAACGTTGTTCAAATGTTGTCAACTGCACAATTAAGAAATGGCAGGTCCTGATCGGACAGATGCTGCTGAAATGTAATCATATAATGTGTCTCCCTAATTTAATTATTATAATTAGTGCAGTATAGCGGACTGAAGCCACTCAGTAGCTGGAGGACTATGAAGCCGTGGTTTATCAATAACCATGTGATTTTAAGAAAGAACAACAATTCCATTTTCCAGTGACAAATCTAGCAGGTTGGAAATTTATCAAGTTTTGGATTTCCCATGAAAGCTTTGTATGCAAACAAAAAAACAGAAAATGGGGGTCCCAACCTCAACCATCCCACATGCTCTAGCAGCTCTGCCAGCCTCATTCATATCTTCCTTCTTTCTACCGTCCTCAACTCCTGTGCCCTCTAGAACTCCAGATTCATTCGTAATAAACTGCCCGCTATCCATGACTTTTTCATTACCTCCTTGCCATCACCTAAACTTGGCTCTCCTCTACTTCTCCCGCTACTCTCTCCAATGGGATCTCTCTTTCTCCCATTCCACCAAACCGGATGACCATCCAGGAGTTGGAGTGGGCATCTTCCTTTCCCCTAACTGTACATTTTGGGTCATTCCCTCTGTTACCTCCCTCTATTTCTCTTCCGTTGAAGTCCATTTTACTTGTCTCTTCTCTCCCATCCACCTCCGTTATTTATCGCCCCACTAACCCCTCTTTCCTTTTTCTTCTAATCTGTACACCTTCAAACAGGCACTTTAAGCTCATCTTTTCCTCAAAGCCTACCAGACATCCACCTAACCATCTCTCAATGCTTAATCTCCTCACCTCTCTCTTCCCCTATCCCCTTACTAGCTCCACTTGCACTTTATCCCCTCCACTGACTACCCATTGTGCCTGTAATCTGTTTGCCCTCCCTTTATGATGTAAGCTCTGTCAAGAAGGGCCCTCTTCCCTCCTGTCTCTATACCTATTCTTCTGCTCCATCTTCTCTGTACTAGCTTTGTTTGGAGCTTTTGGAGTCTTGGTATTATTCGTTTATTGTTTTGTACTGTTTCACACTGTATGGTCTACTGATTGTACTCTGTATGGCGCTGCAGAAATCTCGCAGTGCCTTATAAATAAAGTATAATAATAGTTTAAAGTCAGTGTTGCTGAACCCATAAGAAATATAATAAAAGAGGTTACTGCCAATATTAGACCATGGCCTTATCTGTGTGGAGTTTGCATGTTCTCCCCGTGTTTTCGTGGGTTTCCTCCAGGTGCACCGGTTTCCTCCCACATTCCAAAAACATACTAGTAGGTTAATTGGCTGCTATCAAATTGACCCCAGTCTCTCTCGGCCTGTGTCTGTGTGTGTATGTTTGGGAATTTAGACTGTAAGCTCCTATGGGGCAGGGACTGATGTGAGTGAGTTTTCTGTACAGCGCTGCAGAATTAGTAGCACTATATAAATAGCTGCTACTGATGATGATGATAGTGTACTCAATCATTTACAGCTGAAGCATAATCAGAACCATTCTGCCATATCTTTTTAAGAATTAAACATGTTAAGAAACATTGGAGGGCTGGTGATTACACTGCTACATCTTCTAAGAAGAAAAGAAAATATATTTATAGGATGGAAACAAGTGGTTGAAGTGGGCTCGTATACGGTGGTGTGTTATACCACCTCTTCTCCTACTGCCTTCATTGTAGATCCTCCCTCTAGCTCCTGGTAGGAAGTGTGGTTAGTGCTTCTCTGATGCAAGCCCAAGGCTGGGCCACCCTGGGCGGGGAAACTCCCCAGACAAGCCCCAGGTCTCTGGGCCTGTTCTGGGAGAAAACTCCCAGGCCCAAACAGCTGTGCTTTCAAAACGTCAAGCTATTTCTCAGCCAGGCAATGTGGTGAATGTTATCAGTACAAGTGCAGTGATTGTGGAAAAAGGAAAAGGTGAAGGAAAGAAAGAGAATGTGACACAGAAAGTGTAATTACTAAACAAAACAAAGGTTTGGAAAGTCAAACTATCAGCAAACAAATGCAACAGCATCAAAGAAAGGGAATGAAGCAGCCTCAAGAAGAAATACAACAAATACAGGATAAATCAAAAATAAGTATGCAAAAAAAACTGCAAAGAGAACAGGAGGGCAAAGAAAGTGCAGCAAACTCACCTGGGGGTAATTGTATCAAGGTGCTATTTTGCAAATCCAGCGATTTTCTTGGGAGAGTTGAAACTCGCAGATGTATGAAGCTGAGATTACATGTAAAATCGCCAGAGTTGTGCTTCTGTCAAAATCGCTATTTGCAAAATCGCCAGAGATCAAACTCCCGACTGTTTGCCACTGTAGCTATACAAGTCTCAAATGTATGAAGCTGCAATTAAGCAAACTCAGAAGAGTTTGCTTTAAAACACGCCAGATACAACACGCTGCTTGGTTAGCCATAATGACTAACCAACCCCAGGCTGGATTCCCTAGGGAGTTGGATCCACCGAAAATGTAGGACACAAATATCAACTTTAAATTTCAGTGTACAAATAAGCTATCAAGTATTTGTGTGCTACATGAAAAAACAGGCAGTATTTAACTTATGTGCAAAACTGAATACTAATTTGCACCCCTTGCATTGTAACATGGTTTTGTCCAGGAGACTTAAATAAAGATCCTCTTCATTTAAGATCCTTAATGAATCAGGCCCTAGATCTTCATGTGAGTCTGAGTCTGAAGACCTCCCAGATGATGCACAGCTGCTACAGAAGAGACCAGTGTTGCAGGAGGACAGTTTTTCCTTTAAGGAAGTAGACTTGTACAAGAAGGGACAGACAGCAGTGGTAAAGCAGCAGAGAGAAAGTACAGGTCAAGTACAAACACCTCCAGTCCCGAGGGGCATTGTTAAACAACAATTGAGTGCAGATGTCAGCACACTTCAGGAAAGTGGATCCCAGCAGAGAGATGCAACCAGTGGGACACAGGAAAGAGAAAACATATCTGAGCATTATATACAAGAGACTCCTAGCATACATAGTGATAGTGACAATAATGGTGTTGCTACCGATGAGATAGAATATACAGATGGTAATTTATAAGAGGTGGTAGTAAATGAGAAAGGTTTACAATCAATATGGGATGTTAAACCCTTCACAATTGTAGAACAATCAGTGGAGCAATCAGGGGATCAGAATACTGAGATAGATGAGTTGAAAGTCTCAGTAGAGAACACTACACTAGTATCTGGAGTGGGACAGTCTCAGGTATCAGTAGATATACCAACAACAGGGAGTAGTCAGTCTGCACTGGATCATACACAGAATAGTACACAAGGAAATAAGACAAATAGTGGATCTGGCCGGGTTCCTCCTAGGAATGCATGGAGCCACGGGGCACCATCATTTAGTTCTAATACAAACTATACAGGTCAGGCTTTTAGGAGGAGGAATGTGGTCAGATTCAGGAACAAAGGTACCAGAGCGGAGTTACCAGACAGAAGATATGTCATACGAGAGTTATTGTGTCACCAGATGGGGTTTGTACCAGCAAACATATTGGCAGTAATAAACCTACCAGATAGACAGGGGTATGATGTGAGTTTTAAATTTCAGCAAGTTTAGGGATGCAGAAGGTTGGAATAAGTTTAGTTTTATTTCAATCTTTAAGCCAGACACAGTCAATGTAACAATAATTTTTTGGAATGAAGCGGTGCCTCCCCAGGACATTGTGATCTAGGGTCAGACCTGACAAAGAATAAAGATACTGATGGCGTCTGGACTGGTGGTTGGAGGGTTTTGGTAAAACTTCGGCAGTATAACCATGTAACCCACCATCTGCCAAATTCTTTCTTTATTGGTCATGATAGAGGGGTATGTTTTCTATGCGGGTCAGCACAGGACATGTTTTAAATGTGGGAAGTCTGGTCATGTGGCCAGTGTTTACACAATCCTTAAGTGTAATCTGTGCAGTGAGGTTGGCCATGTAAGTGCTACCTGTGTGAATGTTAGATGCAATTTATGTGGAAGAATTGGTCACCACCATAAGGATTGTCCAGATGCCTGGCATAACATTTGAAAGGATTCTCCGGATGAGGGTTTGGTGGTAGAAGAAGAGGCTTTGGAAGAGGAGGCATTAATGTCAGGGTCAATACTAGCACAGCAGGAAGTTCACAGGGAGATGGTTGATAGAGGGCAAGAGCGTCACCAGCCAGAAAGTGTCCAACAGCCAACAGAAATGCTTCTTCAGGTTGATCAACAGCCAGTTGAACCATCTTCTTCTACAACAGTGTCTGTTTGTGAAGCGAGTAAGGGTATAGGGAATATTAGGAGGAAAAAAGATAAATCCTCTCGTAAGCCTGAATGTGAATGGAGTCATGTTCAAAAACTTGGGAAAAAGAGAAAGGTTCAGGGAAGAGCAGGTGTAGAAGTAACAGTTACTTACAATAGATATGAGCTGTTATCTGAGTCGGATACTGATGCTTGTTGGTTGGATGCATTAGAATTGGAGCAGGAGTTGAAAAGAGTGGTACGGGAATGTGATGTAGAGTCAGAAGATGACCCGCCAACTAAAAGAAGGTCTGTTCCTGAGAAGGGGCAAGTAGAGTCCGGTATGGAAACGGGAGGGCGGCTCTGACTCTGACATATAATGATGAGACTCACTTATTGGCTGCTCTTTTTGCCTCCTGCTATAATGGCAGATTTTTCTTTATGAGTGCTCTCCAGTAATGTGAATAGCATTAAGGTCAGGCAAACTAGGCATGCAGTCTATGACCATCTGAAATATTTGGATGCAGATGTGTTCTTTTTACAGGAGACACGCTCATCTACTATAGGGCAGTTAAGGGAAGCTCAGAGAGACTGGCAAATAGGACCATCTTTCTGGTCACTGGCTGTGGAGCCATATGCAGGAGTTTCAATTCTGTTTAACACTCAAGATGTCATTGTACATACACTGACCGAGGTGTTGATGGGTAGATGTCTGCTTTTGGAGGTAACACTTCAGGGCAAGAGACTCAGGCTCATCAATGTTTATGGACCCCAGACAATTCCAGAAAGAATCAGTTTATTCCATGTAGTTAAGCAGTATCTATTTACATCTGTACCGGTGGTCATGACTGGGGATTTTAATGTAGTTTGGATGCCAAGTGACAGAACCTCTGGTAGAATAGAATGTTGAATAGAGATTCTAAGGTTCTGAATAGGATTATTTTATTTTTCAAACCTGCTTATGCAATGTTTTTGAACAAGATGGTAGGAAACCTGGCATCACTTGCTTTTGTGGTGGAAGAAGTAGTAGAATAGATCTGGCTTTCGTGAGTCCTACAGAAGCTGTTAATAGGATGAGTGAAAAATTAGTTTCTTATTCTGATCATGTGGCCCTGTATTTCTGCCTAGGTCACATAAAGCACCCAGATGTGGGTAGAGGGCTGTGGAGACTTAATGCCGGTTTGTTAAAGGATTCTGTGGTACTGGGTCAGGTAAAATCCCTCTTAGAGTGACAACAGGAAAGGCTGGATTTTATGAGAGCAGTGCTGATTGGTGGGAGGATGTCAAGAAGGATATTGTTTCTCTGTTTAAGAGGCTGTCAGCTAGTAGGGGAAAGAGCCAGTATCTAAGACTTCGTAAAGAATTAGAGTCACTTTATTCAGAGGGGAGGGATGCGGGACAAAAGATTATCTGTCTGAAATCTGAGATAAGGCACCATCAGTACAGCAGATACAAATCTTTGATACTAGAAAGAGATTATGGGTCCCAAGGGGCACCTGATCCTTCTGAAAATTGCAGAGAGAAAGTTTCAAAAAAATTAATAACAGGATTCATTGACTCCCAGGGTCATTTACAAGAGTCTAGGGTGGGCATTTTGGGAGTGGTGAAATCGTACTATGCTGACTTGTTTCAGAAAAAGGTTTTGGATAAAGAAAAGATGGCTCAATTCTTGAAGGGAACTCCTATTCCTGATACTGACAATTTAGACTTCTCCCCCTTGACAGCAGAATTAATGGTGGAAGAGGTTAAGGCGGCGATTGATAACTTGCATCAAAAGAAGGCACCAGGACCAGACAGTATAGTAGCTGAGTTTTATAAAAAAATGTAAATACCTCCTTGCTCTAATTCTGGTGAAGGTGTATAAAAGCTGTTTTGAAAAGCGCTGGATGCCTCTGTCCATGAGGGTATCATCATTGATTCTGTTGTCCAAGTGTAAAGAGCCTGGCGACATCAAGAATTGGAGGCCAATAACTTTCTTGAATGTCAATAGGAAGATTGTTGCAAAACTCTTGTTTTCTAGATTTGTGTGTCTGTCCCCAGCACTGTTATTAGGCTGTCAGTTTGGCACAGTAAAATGGCGGAACATCTCTGGAGCAGTCATCTCAATAAGAAAGATGTTTGAGAGATGCAAAACCCTTGGGTGTGGGAAGTATGTTGCTGGTCTGGACCAGGCTAAAGCATTTGATAGAGTAGATCATGATTATCTGTGGGCAACTTTGTCAAAGTACGGTATCCCGGGACAATTTGTTGATTGGTTAACACCTTCATATAAGGAGGCAGAGAGCTTCCCTCTGATTAATAGCTGACAGGGTGACACTTTAAGAGTTGAGGAGGGGGTGAGACAGGGTTGCCCTTTGAGTCCACTCTTGTATGTCTTTGCCATTGACCCATTTTTCAGGTCATTACAAGTTTGTGGTTTTCGAGGGTTGCCAGTCCCCCACTGCTTGCCTCTGACTGTAGTCGCATATGTGGATGATGTGACTGTGGTGGTGTCTGAGCCTCGTGAGGGCCGGAGGCTATCTGCAGCCATCAAAAGCTATTCAGAGGTCTCAGGGTCTCTGGTCAACCTTGACAAGAGTGAAGTTTTTTGGACACTGCAAGGTGTCCTGATTTTGATCTGCCTGAATTTGCAAAGGCCTCCTCTCATATTAAGATCTTAGGGGTGAAATTTGGTAGGGAAGATAATGCCAGGCTAAATTGGGAGGAGAAGTTGGAAATCGGAAATGCAAAGGTTCAGCGGTAGAAAAACTGGAGGCTGACCTACAGAGAAAAGATTGCAATGTTAAAGACTTTCCTGGTTCCTGTTTTCTTGTATGTTGCAGTAATTTTTCCTTTGCCAGAATCTTTTTCAGCCAGGCTCTCAAGTCTGTTCTTCCAGCTCTTATGGGGCAACAGACTGAATACTATAAAAAGAGGGAACACTTCCCTACAGAGAAAAGAGGGTGGTTTGGATATGTTGAATCCAAGGGTTTTCTTTGACTCCTTGTTTTTAAAAATATATTTTGGAAACTTGGACTCAAATGTTGATTCTCTGTGGGTAAACAGTATCAGGAATTGGATATTACCTTTTGCAGAATCTTGGATGCGAAGTCGTAGTCTCAAGAGGGGTAGATGGAGGCATAACTACTTTCCACCATATCTGGAATCTAGTCTCAAGTCTCTGAGGAAGTGGGGAATAAAGAAATTTTACATTGAGAATAAGTCCAGGAAAGAACTATATTCTAAAGTATGCAGGACATTATTTTTGTTTCCAGCTTATATTCAGAGACTGTGTGGATAGAACTTTGCAAGATAGTTTATAAATGGGGCGAGACTTCCGGCAGTTTTTTGACATTGCTAGGTTAACATTGCATGGAAAAATGTTTGTCAGAGGTAATTAAAATCTTAAACATCTCAGATAGAAATTGTCCTCTGGGTTGTCATCAGGAGGAAAAAATGCAACATTTTATAGTTGATTGCTGGGGAAGCAGGACATTATGGAAGGAGATAGCAGATAGACTTAGGATCAGAATATTCTGGTCTCTGAAATACTCTTATATAGTCTATGGAGTTCTGCCAACTATAAATGGTATAGACTGAGAGTCGATATATATGATAATAACAACTGTAAAATATTACCACTGGCATACAAGAACTAGAGTATCGTTTTACCATGAGCCTTACCTGTATCTGAGGGCCGTAAATCTAATTATGTCAGAATTAAGGTGGCATCCAATTAGTAAATAAGTGGACATTTGTTGTAATATAAGTTGATTATGGTTGCTCCATTGTATTCAGTTGGTTTTCAGCAATAAAAGTCGCCTTTATTGTAACACTATCGCATTCCTGCCACTTATATTTTCCATACCGCCACTTCTAAATTTCCACTTCACCACTAATGCAAACTCTACCACCACAAGGTCTCAATGATGAGTTTGATTTAGGATAACTTTTTACATAATTAATGTCTATATTATACAGATACAAACTACTACAGGTACAAAAATACTAAATCAAGTCCAACAGTTACATTAATAATAAGAGTTCTAGAGAATGGATAAAACACACTAATCAGTCTACTGACAATAACTAAACTATTCTGGGATATTGGGAGATTCTCCCTGAGGTTCTGGAAAAAGGATATAAATGTGTCTTATATTTGTATATCTAATAAGGCCACATATCTGGCCGTACATGCAGCAAGATCACGTCAGGTAAGATCAGGTAACAAAGGTATTTATTACTTATACCAAATCATCATCTATAATACACATAAATGTGTCAGTAACATTAAGGATGTAGGTTATATTTTAGAGGGGATTTTGTTATACATTTTTTCTTACTATCTCAGGATAATAAACCATTGGAATTCTTCTGGAATACATACAAGGGGGTCCAGCTTGAGCTATGTTACATTCAGTAGAGTATATTTATACCATTTATGTGACAGAACATATATAGAACAAATACTGTAAACTGCATCTATGCTCTATGGAGCGTTCCCCCTATGTTGGCTGTGTCAATCGCCCTTGTGATCCTCATAGGGATCAATGATCCTTATTAAAATTCTGTTTAAGCTGCAACAATACCAGTTATATCGGAGGGGCCATCACAGGCTGAGCACCTTCATGTAAGATCCATTGATGACTTCATGGAATAGATATTTAGTCAGACAGGTGAAAGAAAGAAATTAATATTTTTTAGTATTTTATACCAACTCCCAGCAGTTCTATCTCAGCCTTTGCTGACCAGAAGTGTCCATGATGATCTTACTCAATGTGGGCAGAGCTGTGCTGTTTATATAGAGAGCAATTTATAATTTTACTGTGAAGGAACCAAGAGAAGGACTAGATTATTGAAGAGATATAAAAAGTAAAGTATTTTTATATTTCTACACACTTAACACAGTGGAGACTGGGATACATAGTGCATCCTAGTAAGCTCTGGAAATAATTCATAAATTTCCGTTTGTGGGTTTACTGGTTCTTTAATTTCTCTTGGAACGAAAAATTCATTTAAGTGGTCAGATATAACAGTGTGTCCTGGGAATACTGTATATAGCATCTGGGAAGAGATCAGACATGGATGGGGATGATCCTGGTTGTCTACAGCTGGGATAATCTACAGATCACCATTTACCTTATACATTGTATAACACTCACCCCTCATATAGTACCCTCCATAATAACAGAATGATACTTATTATTCCCCATGATCCATATGTCCCATATCTCAGGTGTCTATCACATAGAACTACTAGAAACAGGAAAATACATTTTGAAATATTACAGAGAATGGAAATTCTACTCTTTTACCCAGTGTTACTTATCAGAGAATTATAGAGCTGCCCTATAATATTAGACAGTGAGTATAAATATAATAAAGGACCCTGCATTAAATGATCCTGTTAGGAACAATGTGTGATACAAAAGAGAGTTTCCTTCCATTTACTGCTTATGCTTAATATCTTTTCTCTGTTCTGGGTCTATACAGAGTTAATATCATACTATGCAGCCCCCAATTTATTGGGGACTACATAATTTAATTTATTTTATTTTTCTAAGGAACTTCCAGAGTGAAGTCAGGTTTTATTCAAACGAATACAAACTAGTAAGGAGAATTATACATCACAATCTGCTTTGTGAAATGAGCCCCTTCACATGTGACCAACCTGCTCAGTGATCTGTGGTAGCAACTAAAGGGCTGAGATTGTACCATAAAGTATGATATCTGCATTAAACAGATCATCAATGGAGCTGACAGTCAGTCAATGCCGAGATGGTAGAGCTGATTTAGGTCAATGTAAATTGATCACAATCATATGTATTTATACATGTCTTCAACTTGTGCATTTATAAAAATTACTATAATTGTATAGGGTTTTTTCACAAGAATACATGTTGTAATCATTCTTCAAACATGGGACACAATGAGAAACGGGACACAAAGCCATCCCGTCACACCATCCTGTGGCTCTAGCGATAGAGCACAGAATATTTTACCTGAGCCAAATCCTGGATATTTGGTCAAGTCTGATTTGGATGGAATAGATCAGCAGCCAATCCAACCACATTAATGTTAGCAGCACATAATAGTGATGTGAGGCTCCTGTCACACTGGAATATGGAGATATAAAACGCACCTATATATGAATTCAAGTTCATACACCCAATTTGTTTCTCTCAAGTTCAACTCTAAAGTTCAACATTAAATTCCCTGCGAGTATTCATCACATAAATACGTAAAATATCTCCTAGGTATAGAGATGAAAACCAGACACGGACCAAAGTGTTTAATTGACAATTTAGCTTTGCGTTGGGTTGTGTCATTTTGGATGTAAAAAACAGGCAAGTCTTTTAAATCTGAGGAGCCCAAACTACTGTTCCACAAAGACATCATTGGAATATATGTTAGGTGGCTGCTAAAATATGGGAAATGGAAAGGAGAGGGGGTTTTATCCTTCCCAAACAACAGTTTGAAAAGCAATCCCAAGGTGCCTGACAATGAAACACTAAAAGCTATGTTGGTACTTGCAATAAAGAGGTGAACAGATAATCAGTATAAACGTATATTGACAGGTATATAAAAGCAGATAAGCAATCGTATCAGTGCACTGATAATAATATGGCACATTACATAATTCTAATATAATTAGCAGTCCTAATTGTGCATGGCAATGAAAATGTTGGTTTAAGCCCAACTCTCTATATGCATAAATATGCAAAAAGATAAGCAGGATAAGGCAGTCTTAGTAGTGTTCAATTAATCTGTACATAGGTAATAGCAGTCAGACAGATATTCATTTATCCAGTAGATAAAGAAGATGATCATCTATAGTGTGGCTATATGCCTATTGCAGTCCAGACAGTTCAAAGTAACTCCCACTTCTCCCAATTAGGGATGGTAAAAAGTAGGCAACGTCAAATGTCTAACCAAGTCCCCATCCACAGTAGTAAGCAGTGGCGTCAGGTGTTACAGGAGGTGGGTAAAGGCTATAACTCACCCTGTCATTGGATTTCTTCCCAGGGTTCCCCGTCCAAGACAGCATTCTTCCGAAATGAACCGCACTCGTGGTCTTCCTCCAGATGTGGTCAAAAGTAGTGTCCCGTCCAATACCCAAACCCAAAATAAAACACCTGGTTTTAAGAAAACGACAGTGGGTTTTTTGCACTGCAACAGTTACCACGTCTGCAGAGTTAGTCACAACCAGAGCACTAAACCTGAGAAGACATTAATGTCCCACACCACTGGAGAAAAACACAAAATCAGAAACAAACTCACATGAGACCGCATTGGGGTCATCTACTTGCTTGAATGCCCATGCAGAAAACACTTTATTGGATGAACCATCAGAAGCTTACACACAAGGGTTTCCGAATACCATAGAAACATTAGAAAGGGACTTGAGACACACAGATATCTCTGCTCATTTTGCACAATTTCATGGAAAAGACCCATCATTACTTAAGTTGATGGGGATCTGCAGGGTCCACATACCATGAATAGGCAGTGACTTTGTTGCTTACATGTCACAAGAAGAAACCAAATGGATCTATGTACTTAAAACATTAGCACCCTTTGGCCTTGACATTGATTTTTTACCTGGCAAGTTTTCTGTACATTTTTCAGCTTTAAGATGATTGTACACACCCTTCATAGACATCACCTTGAATTAACGTGTATTCCATTTATAACCTACTTGTTGAACCTTATCACTGGTTTAGTATATTTGTTCCTATGTGTCCTTGCTCCATTGCTGGAAAAGAAATCATTCGGAAACTGTTTTTCCATCGGCACCTTAATGATGCTGTTAGAATCACTACCATTGCTATTACCATCTGTAATATTGTTGAAACCTTTTCCAAGACTGCTTCCAATATTATACATCATTTTATTAAGTCACAACAGAATTATGTTGCAATACCTGCGGCCATTCCTGGACACCAATCAATCACAATATGGCTACATCATAGGCCTGTCTATTTATAAGAGGTGAGATACTGCACGATTCAACTGTTCCTGAAGACCATCTGTAATATTGTTGAAACCTTTTCCAAGACTGCTTCCAATATTATACATAATTTTATTAAGTCAGAACAGAATTATGTTGCAATACCTGCGGCCATTCCTGGACACCAATCAATGACAATATGGCTACATCATAGGCAGGGCCTGATCAACCACTAGGCTGACCAGGCTGCAGCCTGGGGCGCTGGGTCCCGGGGGGCGCTGCACTGTGGGTATTTTTTTTAAAAAAAAAAAATTTTTTTTTTTTTTAAATTTTTTTTTTTTTTTTTCTTCATTCATTTTTTTTTTCGGGGTGTGGGAGGCGGGGGGTCGCCGCGGGGGGGGTCGCTGCGGGGGGGTGGAGGGCTCGACGATCAAAAGCATTGGTGGTCAGTGGTTAGCAACACACAGCCAATCGCCAGGCTGCCTGTTGCTGTGCAGCAGACAGGAAGCAGGACGTCTTCACTTCCTATCTGCTGATCTGAGGAGAGGAGTGACGCTGGCACAACTACAGGTAAGTGAAGGGGGGAACTGCCCTGCATATCTATAGGGAGGGGGGGAACTGCCCTGCATATCTATAGGGAGGGGGGGGAACTGCCCTGCATATCTATAGGGAGGGAGAGGGGGGACTGTCATGCATATGTATAGGGAGGGAGAGGGGGACTGTCATACAAATCTATAGGGTGGGAAGGGGGGCTGCCATGAAAATCTATAGGGAGGTAGAGAGGTTGATATGTATGAAGGAGGGCAGAGGAGGGGGGCTGATATAAGTGACTGGGGGAGTTTTGATGTGACGGGGGGGATAGCTAGCTAGCAGAGTGGAGGTAAGGAAAATAGCTGCAAGGGGGATGGATGCAGGGTGGGAGGTAAAGAAAATGGCTGCAGCAGGGGTTAAGGAAAATGGCTGGGGGGGGGGGGGGGTTGTGGTTAAGGAAAATGGCTGCAGGGGGTATTTAAAAAATAGAGCAGCTTTGGGGGGCAGAATCTCATGATTGTGTGGTGGTCACATGGGTGGTCTCAGCAATCACTAGAATACTAAATATTAGTGAGATGGGGCTGGTAGAGGTTTGTATTTGATTGACAACAAATATTCAGATATTGCTTATATATGCCTGTCCAATGGGGTACTTTTAGCTGGCCATAATGGAGTGTTTTGTTTTAACTAAAGGGCCTAATCATTCAGGGTTTGCATTATAATACATTTTTGCATTTTCAAAAAAGGACGCCAACTTTCCAGAAGCCAGCGAGAGGATAACAAAGTTGCAAGAGAGAAGAGCAAGAACAGGTAAGAGACAATGGCACAATCTGTCTAAATTTGAATGCTGGAGAATACACCTGAACATTCATATTCAGGAGTGTTCCTATACACCTATATATTCGGAGGAGGGGGGGGGGGGGGGGCGCTGCGGCCGTATTAGCCTAGGGCGGCCAGAACCCTTAATCAGGCCCTGATCATAGGCCTGTCTATTTATAAGAGGTGAGATACTGCACGATTCAACTGTTCCTGAAGAAGACTGTACCTGGCGATACGCGTTGGTTTGACCACTTATACTCCACTGATCTGTATTATTTCTATCTCAGGAACTGCTCCTAACTGATCACTGTTGCACGGAGACGGAGATTACGAGCAAAAAATCCTTTGACATCCCCGGACACAACTGGAAGCAGACCGCGAGTGCCGTTCTTTTCAGGAGGATGCTATCTTGGACCGGGAACCCTGGGAAGGAATCCAATGACATGGTGAGTTATAGCCTTTACCCACCTCCTGTAACACCAGCCACCACTGCTTACTACTAAGGATGGGGACTTGAATAGACATTTGCACATTGCCTATTTACCTACTTTTATCTACCCTTAATCGAGAGGACTGGGAATTACATTGAACTGTCAGGACTGCAATATTCATACAGCAACACTACAGATTATCATTTTCTTTATCTGCTGGATATATGAATATCTGTCTGACTGTTATAACCTATGTGCAGATTGATTGCCCTCTACTAAGACTGCCTTTTCCTGCTTATCTTTTTGCATATTTATGCAAATAGAGGGTTGGGCTCAACCCAGCACTTTCATTGCCATGCACAACTTGGACTGTTCATTATATGAATTGTGTTATTTGCCATTGCTTTTGTTTATTATTATGAGTGCACTGATATGATTAATTATCTGTTTTTATATACATATCAGTACACGTTTATACTGATTATCTGTTCACCTCTTTACTGCGAGCACCGCATAGCTTGTAGTTTTTCATTGTAAGGCGCCTTGGGATTGCTTTTGAATTATCATCATAGATACCTTGTAACCAAACCAAATTAAAACCTATTCTCCATTTAGATAGGAGTTGACAACACACAACATAGACCCTAATGCTGAAGTTTAATAATATTTTGATTATGATTTTTAACAGTGCGTTTAATTACTGGGACCCAGTAAGTTCTGATCACCTACAGTCTTAAGTTCTCCAAAGAATGGACGAGAGGAATCAGACGGTGGTCACAGAATTTCTCCTCCTAGGATTTGGAAACCTTCATAACCTCAGATTTTTACTTTTCACCCTCTTTCTTATCATTTTTATCATGGCCTTATCAGCAAATGTCCTAGTTATTGTGATGGTTGTTTTCCACCAGAGTCTCCATTCCCCCATGTACTTCTTTCTAAGCCAGTTGTCCTCATCAGAAATCCTGTTCACCACTAACATTGTCCCCACCCTGCTGTGGCTGATAGTGGTCGGGGGAGGAAAAGTATCAGTTGACCGATGTATTTCCCAATTCTATTTATTAGCTGTTCCAACCATTTCCCAATGTTTGTTGCTGGCAGCCATGTCCTTGGATCGTTATGTGGCCATCTGTAGACCATTATATTATACCACCATTATGACCACCACACTACAACTTCAAATAGTCACCTTCTGCTGGTTGATGGGTTTCACAACGTCACTTGTACTATACATTTTCTTAAAAAAATTGAAATTCTGTACTCTCAATGTAATCAATCATTTCTTTTGTGATATTGCGCCTCTTATACAAATGTCTTGCTCCGATACATCTTCTATGGAACTGGCCACCGATGTGATTGCTTTTCCCATAATTTTGTCTCCATTCACATTTATTGTGGTTACCTACATCTCTATCCTTCAAGCCATCCTCAAGATCTCCTCCACCAGCGGGAGACAGAAAACCTTCTCCACCTGCAGCTCTCACTTAACCATTGTGTGTGTGTACTATGGTACGCTAATATCTATTTATATATTCCCACCTAAAGACAATTCTGTAAGTACAAACAAAAGTCTTTCTTTACTTTACACACTGGTGACTCCTTTGTTCAACCCTCTAATCTACAGCTTGAGAAGCCAGGAGATCAGATCTGCCGTTTATAAATCTGTCAAAACTTTGAAGTAATAGAAAGCAATCTAGCTGTACCTGGAAGGCCAGGGCTTAAAACAGACTCAAACTTCAAATTACATATGAAATTTAAGAATGATATTGTAAAAGAGTGCTAATGTGGGGGTCTGTCATTGCTCTCTGTTAGCACTGAGGGTCCAATGATGAGCTAAATATGCTAATGACCATTTAATAACCAGTCTCATTGGTTACTACTCACAAAGGGTAACTTCCAGTTTAAACCCAGCTCTGTATCATTTTCCGCTGAATTTACCCTGTGTACAATAGGTATTTTCAATAAGTCTTTACATATATAATAACACAGTGTAGAAAGCATAATATATTATATCAAATACAATTCATTGCCTACTTCAACTGTTTAACTGTGTATATGTGTCCTCACTATGCGTGTATGAATGTGTTTATCTCTGATTTCACATATTTCATTGTGTGTGTGTGATTGTGTACCAGAGATTTAGTTACATTTCCAGTGTTAACTTGAACATTTCAGACCACTGCCTACTGCAACTCCTATCAGACCACTTCTCATTGACCCTTATTCCCACTTATATGATATTATTATTATTATTATTATTATTATTATTATTATTATTATTATTATTATTATTATCTATATTTTATAAGGTACCACAAAGGGTCTGCAGCGCCGTACTTGACATACAGAAAACAATGAGCCATGACACAACATGATACAGAAAGAAAAAAAAAGAAAAAATATATACACAGACACAGGTAACATGGTAATGCAAATCAAATTATAACTGGGACAATAAGTGAAAATGATGGTACAAATCAGCGAGAAGTAGGCCGAAGCTTAAGAAATTAGGGCTAGGGAAGCAGGCCAAGGGGTACAGAGGGTGATGGAATAGTAGAAGGAGCACACAAGGAAAGAGGACCCTGCTCCAGAGAGCTTACATCCTAAAGGAAAGGGGGAGACACAAATAGGGTGGTACTAACTGGGGGAGAGAGCCAGGACAAGGGAGTTAGGAGGAGGACTGATAGACTTGAATAAAGAAATGAGTCTTAAGGGCACGCTTGAAGCCTTTGAGAGTAGATGCTAACCTGATGGAACGTGGAAGATCGTTCCACAGCTGGGGAGCAGCCCAGGCAAAGTCCTGGAGACGGGAGTGAGAGGAGGTTATCAGTGATGTAGTGAGGCGGCAGGCACAGGCAGAGCGGAGGGGGCGGCTAGGAGTGTAGGTATAGATGAGATTGGAGATGTAGGGAGGGGAGGATTGATTAAGAGCTTTAAAAATGAGGGTAATGAGTTTAAATTTAACTCTGTAGGTCATTGGGAGCCAATGTAGTGACTGTTGGAGGGAGACAGGATATGCACAGTCTCACGATTATACAGCCTTACAGGGATTAACAAAGCACATGACCCAAAGTTGGCCATTATGTCTATTGTCTGTCTCAATGCGACTCCTATCAAACCTCTCAAGGTATTTGAAGTAAGTATGCATTATTTTAAAAGCTATTCAAATGCAAAAATAATCTACAAAAGAAGTTCAGTATGAACCCTTTATACACTGCAATGTAACAAGCGTCTTACACAATATAGTCTGCATTAAACTATACAGACAGAATAAGCAATATTAATACTAATACTCCAACAGTAACAGCATTCAGCATTGCATGACTTAAGCCACAAGCCCAGTTCTTACTAAACTGCAACCATACAGGCTTGCTAAAATCTCAGTAAACCACATATGTCATCTCTACAAAACACTAGTGTGATGAAGTAGGGCGCAGTATGATGAAGGGGGCCATAGTGTGATAAAAGGGGAGTAGTGTGACAAAGGGAGGGCGCAGTGTGACGAAGGGAGCACAGTGTGACAAAGGGGGCGCAGTGTAACAAAGGAGGGCGCAGTGTGACGAAGGGAGTGCAGTGCAACAAAGGAGGGTGCAGTGTGATGAAAAAGGGGGCAGTGTGATGAAAAAGGGGGCAATTTTTTCTCTTTTATACTTCTAATCAAATTAACTTGCCAAAATTGTTAAATTTTATAGCAAAGAATACATATTCTTCATGTATAGTATTTATATAAAAATAAACGTTTGCTGTTTAATGTATTTATTTGTATTAATCTCTTTATTAAAGTTTATTACATGATTTGTATTCAAAAAAAAGGAAAGCATTATTGAATGAGCAAATAATTTATAAAAACGGAGGGCGCAAATTTATTTTTTGCAGGGGGGCTGCAGACATGCTAGCACCGGCCCTGTTGAAGCCAGAACTCTTTGCGTAAATCAATGTATTGAAGCAGGAAGGAGAGAGGAGAGAAATAGATGTATGTGGTTCCTGCTGAATCCATCCCAGTAAGAGAGACAGACTCAGACTAAATCTTTTTACATTCCCATAAATGTGGACAGAGTCCCAGTACAAGATTTGCACCTAAAAGGTCTTTAACCTCGTCTAACAGCTCACAGTTTGGACAAAGACTAGTATCATGACATATAAGGTGGGGGAGGAGAGTAATGTCCTGGGATTTGTGTGAATGTCTGCAAGGAAAATGAAATATTACACACTTTTTCACATTTTAATAAAGTACATTTCCATTATTGATCATTTATATACATTTAAGTTTGTGGTGGGTATAAGAGAAAAGATTCTTTATAGTGAAGATTTAGACTGATTCTCTTGAAAAAGTGAACAGAACTAAGTCCCAAAATAAGAGCTACTTCTACCATATTTTATCCATTCAAAGTGAATATACTTTGACCCAAATGTCTTCCTGTTCCATTCATAGTTGGGCCCTACCGGGCATAAAGGGACATTGGTCCACAGACATTCTAAGCAGGGTAGCAGTTCCAAGAAGGTTTCTGCTCCATTGAGGCAATGTGTTATGGCAGGGCCTGGTTCTTTACCAACACCTACCTCTGTTGGTTTTGAAGGCATGGTCTTTGAGGCCAAACTCTGGCAGTCCAGAGGGCTTTCCTCCATAGTGGTAGACACCATGCTGCGAACCAGGAAATCGACCTCAGCTGCATGACTTAAGGCACCGTGTTATGGCAGGGCCTGGTTCTTTACTAGCACCTACCTCTGTTAGTTTTGAAGGCATGGTCTTTGAGGCCAAACTCTGGCAGTCCAGAGGGCTTTCCTCCATAGTGGTAGACACCATGCTGCGAACCAGGAAATCGACCTCAGCTGCATGACTTAAGGCAACGTGTTATGGCAGGGCCTGGTTCTTTACCAGCACCTACCTCTGTTGGTTTTGAAGGCATGGTCTTTGAGGCCAAACTCTGGCAGTCCAGAAGGCTTTCCTCCATTGTGATAGACACCATGCTGCGAACCAAGAAATTGACCTCAGCTGCATTTATTACAGAGTGTGGCATACCTACATTAAGTGGTGCGAACGACCCTGCCACTTGACTAGTTTTCATCTTTCCCGTATCCTTGCCTTTCTCCATGATGGCTTCGACACAGGTCTGCAACTTGGATCCCTAAAGGTCCAGGTATCGGCCTCATCCATCTTTTGCTAATTGAAAATAGCTGATATTCTGGAAGTAAGAACCTTCCTTCAAGGAGTCCTGCATATACAGCCCTTTATGTTATGCCTACGGCTCCCTGGGACCTAAACTTGGTTCTGACCATGTTTCAGAGTCCCCCCTTTGAACCAATGAGTTCAACGGAGCGGGGTTGTTCGGCTTCTAGGCAGACCATCGCTAGATGGATTACGCCAACAATCAATCAGAGTTACCGCCCTTCCGAACGGCCTGCGCCTAGTCGTATTGCCGCCAATTAAACCCACTTAGTGGGGGCTTCTTGGACTGCGCATAATGGGGTCTCAGCGGATCAGGTCGCCCGGGCGGCCACCTGGTCCTCTGTCCATACCTTCACTAGGTTTTATCAAATTAATGTGTTTGCATCCCCGGATGCCAGTTTCGGCCACACAGTGTTGCGGACCGGACTATCCCAGCAGTCCCTCCCTTGGGGACTGCTTTTGTTTGTCCCCATGGTAGCAGTGTTCCCCAGATAGGATGAAGGAGAAAATAGGATTTTTATACTTACGATAAATCCCTTTCTCTGCTTCCATCTGGGGGACTCTGCATTCCCTCCCTTCTGCTCTTCTGCGGTTATTCTTTGGGTGTTTGAGTTCTGTTTCTTCAGGCTTTTGTATTACACATTGAGGTTTGCAGGGGGTTGTAGATGGGAAATAGCCTGTCGGCAGGAAATTAAATTAGTTAACTATTTGAGTGCCTGCTCCATGTTCCCTCATACAATCTCATGGTAGCAGTGTCCCCCACATGGAATCAGAGAAAGGGATTTATCGTAAGTATAAAAATCCTCTTTTCCTATTCTACTTCCTGGATACCCTGCAATTTAGCAACTTATATGATGTGACACTACCTCCATCACTCAAAGCCCATTACCAGCTTAGTGCCTTGTGCCTTCCGCAGATGGTTCACAAAACTGGTTGATCTGAACTCCCTCTTGTGACCCTGATGCTCTAGGCTAGAACACTCTACAGTCGGCTCTTCAAAGGGATAATAGGGTATTTTATACAGGATGTGTCTCCAAAGTTAAAGCTTTCGCTGGGTTTGCTAGGCTGACTTTGGCTTTGTCTGTGCAGCATTTCAGCATTATAGTAGTATCCATAATATCTGAGCTCACCACAGTGGTTGAATACGTTTGGCACAAGTAAACAGTTCTCTGGATTTCATGTATTTATTGCAGTGTCCTTGTGGCTTAAAGTACATTGGCCAAACTATAATGAAATTTAAAGTTAGGGTATCTGAACCCATTAGAAATATAAGAAAAGAGGTTACTACCAATAGTATACACAACCATTTCCAGCTGAAGCATAATCAGGATCATTCTGCCATATCTTTTTGAATAATTAAACAAGTTAAGAAACATTGGAGGGTTGGTGATCACACTGTTACATATTTATAAAGTGGAAAGCAAATAGATTTATAGGATGCAAACCAGTGGTGGAAGGGGGCTCATATATGGGGGTATGTCATACCACCTCTTCTACTACTGCCTTCATTATAACACTATCACATTCTATTCACTTACATTTTCAATACCGCCACTTCTAAATTTCCATTTCAGCCACTGGTGCAAACCCTACCACCATAAAGTCTCAATGATGATTTTGATTTGGGATAAAGTCTTACATAATTAGTTTATATTATACTGTCATGGGCAAAAGTTTTGAGAATGACACAAATATTATTTTTCAGAGAGTCTGCTGCCTCATTTTTTATGATGGCAATTTGCATATACTCCAGAATGTCAATGAATTGCACTTTTGGAGGATAGCCTCAAGATGG
Organism: Mixophyes australis; assembly: GCA_036250195.1. Taxonomy (NCBI): domain Eukaryota; kingdom Metazoa; phylum Chordata; class Amphibia; order Anura; family Limnodynastidae; genus Mixophyes; species Mixophyes australis. The sequence continues at coordinate 30,587,723 of JAVHZZ010000004.1, read as the reverse complement.
CCAGCAAAGAAGCCACTTCTTTCCAGCAAAAACATCAGGGACAGACTGATTTTCTGCAAAAGGTACAGGGATTGGACGGCTGAGGACTGGGGTAAAGTAATTTTCTCTGATGAATCCCCTTTCAGATTGTTTGGGGCATCTGGAAAAACGTTTGTCTGGAGAAGGAAAGGTGTGCGCTACCATCAGTCCTGTGTCATGCCAAAAGTAAAGCATCTTGAGACCATTCATGTGTGGGGTTGTTTCTCAGCCAAGGGAGTGGGCTCACTCACAATTTTGCCTTTGAATACACCCATAAATAAAGACTGGCACAAAAAAATACAGTTTGGTGTCGAACAATGCCTTTTCCAGCATGATGGAGCACCTTGCCATAAAGCAAAACTGATAACTAAGTGGCTCGGGGATCAAAACATCGAAATTTTGGGTCCATGGCCAGGAACTCCCCAGACCTGAATCCCATTGAGAACTTGTAGTCAATCCTCAAGAGGCGGGTAGACAAACAAAAACCCACAAATTCTGACAAACTCCAAGCCTTGATTAGGCAAGAATGGGCGTCCATCAGTCAGTATGTGGCCCAGAAGTTGATTGACAGCATGCCAGGCCGAATTGCAGAGGTCTTCAAAAAGAAGGGTCAACACTGTAAATATTGACTCTTTGCATAAAACTTATGTAATTGTCAATAAAAGCCTTTGACACTTATGAAATGCTTGTAATGTTACTTCAGTATACCATAGCAATATCTCACCAAAAGTTCTAAAAACACTGAAGCAGCAAACTTTGTGAAAACCAATACTTGTGTCATTCTCAAAACTTTTGGCCATGACTTTACAGATACAAACTACAGGTTCTAGCATAATAAAATAATTCCAACAGTTATATTAATAATAATTGTTCTAGAGAATAGTCGTAAACACTAATCAGTCTACTGACAATAACTAAGCTATTCTGGGATATTGGGAGATTCTCCCTGAGGTTCTGGTATAAGGATATAAATGTATCTAATATTTGTATATCTAATAAAACAACACATCTGGCCGTACATGCAGCAAGATCACGTCAGGTAAGATCAGGTAACGCAGGAATATATTACTTATATCAAATCATTATTTGTATTACACATAAATGTGTCAGTAATATTAATTAGATTATTTATTAGAGGGGATTTTATTATACATTTTTTCTTATTATTTTAGTATAGCAAACAAGGGTGTCCAACTTGAGCTATGTTACATTCAGCAGGATATATTTATACCATATATGTGACTATACATATATAGAACAAATTCTGTAAGCTGCATCTATGCTCTATGGAGCATTTACTCTATGTTGGCCGAGTTTATCACCCTTGTGATCCTCATAGGGATCAATGATCCTTATTAAGTTCTGTTTAAGCTGCAGTAATGCCAGTTATATCGGCAGGGCTATCACAGGCTGAGCACCTTCATGTAAGATCCCTTGATGACTTCATGAAAGCAATAAATTTATATATTTTTTGTATTTTATACCAACTCCCAGTAGTTCTACCATCTCAGCCTTTGCTGACCGGAAGTGTCCATGTTGATCTCACTAAAAGGGGGCAGAGCTGTGCTGTTTATATTGAGAACAAGGATACATTTCTGGTAAAGGAACCAAGAGAAGGACTAGATTATTGAAGCGATACAAAAAGATTAGGATGTTTATATTTCCACACAATTAACACAGTGGAGGCTGGATACATAGTGCATCCTAGTATTCTGTAAAAATAATTCTTACATTTTCAGTTTGTGGGTGTACTGGTTCTTAATTTCTCTTGGAAAGAAAAATTCATTTAAGTGGTCAGATATAACAGTTTATCCTGAGATTACTGTATATAGTATCTGGGAAGAGATCAGACATGGATGGTGATGATTCTGGTTGTCTACAGCTGGGATAATCTACAGCTCACCATTTACCTTATACATTGTATAACACTCACCCATTATATAGTACCCTCCATAATAACAGAATGATACTTATTATTCCCCATGATCCATGGTATAGGATCCTGTTTTCCACCATAATAATAATTCAATGCCTTTGATCTTATTAATAACTAATTTCATTAATTATTGGGATATAATGCAATTTGCGCCTTTTTCGCTACTTTAGTCACGTCGAATAATACGCACCTGTGACATCTCAGATGTACTTTAGAGGCATTAGTCCACACAACCTTTTGAGCTTTCGCCTTGTACCATGCCAACCATAAACAAGGTATCCCAGTTGTTATGCTTGCGCGTCCCAACTAGAGATTCATAAGAGCGACTTACGCGATCCCTGTGTTTGACAAGGCTATATATATATATCGCCTAAATATTATTACACATCTATTGACCTCCACGTCAGATAGCCCACCATTATGTGTTAATCGCTAAATAATTACCAATCTATCATTTACCTCACTATACTGCATTATCTATATAAACATCCATTCATCCTATTCATTCCAGCTACCCAAACATACAAAACAGGCATAAAGATAAAAGTCTTTTACTTTACAAAGATAATCAAACATACAATACATAAATGCATACATACAGATAATACATTTTTAGATTCAACAGACAATGTTAAAACTTCAGAAGTAAGTATATAATATCCTATTTTGTTGTGTGTATATATATATATATATATATATATTCACCCCCCCCCCCCTCCGCCCTCCCTGTAGGAGTCCCTCAGGGCTCTGTTCTTGGCCCTCTACTCTTCTCACTCTATACTACCTCCCTCGGTGCTCTCATCACTTTATTCGGTCTTCAGTATCACCTATACGCCAATGATATTCAACTTTACATCTCTTCTCCCGATCTTCCCCCACCCCTCCTCTCTCGTATATCTGACTGCCTCTCTGCCATCTCCTCTTGGATGTCCTCACGCTTTCTCAAAATTAACATTGCTAAAACCGAACTCATTGTTTTCCCTCCGTCTCAGTCCCCATCCCACCTGGATCTCTCCATCACTGTCAACAACTCCACTATCTCTTCTGTCCCCCAACTACACTGCCTGGGAGTCACCCTTGACTCCTCTCTCTCTCTTTTGCCCCCCACATTCAATCCCTTGCCCAATCCTGTCGCTTCACAATTCGCAACATCGCCCGTATCCGGCCCTTCCTATCTCACGAAGCATCCAAAACTATTATCCACGCGCTTATCATTTCCCGGCTGGACTACTGTAACCTTCTCCTCACCGGCCTCCCCCGCTCTCGCCTTGCCCCCCTTCGTTCTAAACTCAATGCGGCTGCGAGGCTTATCTTCCTTTCTCGCCGCTCCTCTTCTGCCTCCCCTCTCTGCCTTGCCCTACACTGGCTCCCCTTCCCTTACATAATCCTTTTTAAACTTCTTACCCTCACCTACAAGGCTCTCTCCCACTCCACTGCCCCATATATCTCCAACCTCCTCTCCATCCACACTCCCGCCCGGTCCCTGCGTTCGGCCAATGACCGTCTCCTCTCCTCCACTCTGATCACCTCATCCCACTCCAGAATTCAAGACTTCTCCTGAGCTGCCCCCCTGCACTGGAATGACCTCTCACGGTCCATCCGTTTGTCCCCTAACCTGTGCTCCTTCAAACGGGCACTCAAAACTCATCTCTTCCGCATAGCCTACCAGCCTTCCACCTAACCCTCTGCTCACTCTCCTCACTTTGCTCCTCCTCAGTAGACGGGAGCGCTTGCTCCTCTCCTCCGACACCCTCTGTGCCTGTCGTCTGTCTACCCTCCCTATAGGATGTAAGCTCGTATGAGCAGGGCCCTCCTCCCTCATGTCTCTCTACTTTCTCTTCTGCTCCAACCTCCATATATTTGCCTTGCCTGGAGCCTCTGAAGTCTTGGTACTACTCGTTTATTGTTTTGTACTGTTATTCCCTGTACTGTCCATTGTTTGTATTGTGTACGGCGCTACGGAAACCTTGTGGCGCCTTATAAATAAACGATAATAATAATAATAATAATAATAATATATATGTATGTATGCACTAGTGTATATGCTGTAAGACAGAAATGTATATGAGTGTATGGTCAGTATTGCTCTTTTGTGTAGTGTGTGTTTAGATGTAACAAGAGAAAGAGAGAGAATGTGTTTAACCAAGCACATGCTTGTGTGTAACAAGAAATGTGCTTAAGTGGTAGATAAAGAAAGATTAAATGAGACAGAGAGAAAGGTATGAGATAAATGAGATTTTGATATAGGAAGTTTGCATAGTGAATGTGTGTGTAACATGTGGTCAGACCTAGCATAGAGAGAGAGAAAGAAATAGGGGGGAAGGAAGCTAGAGTCCATTGTAGTGTAGATAGTAAGCATTCCTGAGATGGGGAAGAAGATAGCCTTTGTAAAGCATGTGTGAAAGGGTTACTTAAGGATTCAGAAAGTTAATAGAAATAGATATAAACTTTACATATATGTGCAAGCAAAGTATATTATAAGTTGCAAGCAGAATACATATAAGGTAAATGAACAGATAAAGATTCAGTTAATAGAAATACTTGCAAGCAAGGAGAGTTAATAGAAATAGATGGACATATAAGATGTAGGCAGAGATACAGACAGATAGGATATAAGCTTTGTCGTAAACATAGAGCGCTTGCAGTTATTTATAAGGGATAAATCATAACTGCAGTGCAAATAGGTTGTCTCAAATGAATCCATGGATCAATTGAGCTGTTAAAGTGTAAAGTGTGAAGACAGAGAGTCTGATGTAAAAGTATTTGCTGGCTTTGCACATCCCAGTGTGAGAAGATAACCATATCACCTGTAGCAGCTTCAAAGATCTCTTGCGGGTAGACTTGGATACTTGAATAGACTTGATGGGGCCGATTACAGCTGGAGATCCTTGTAGGCAGCATGTGGAAGCCTATACAGGTATATGGAAATATGAGCTTCAAAGGAAAATGTTTCATAGTTCATATTTTGGGGAATCCAGGTGCTAGTACATACTGAGGAGCAGAAATCACACCAGCGATGTGAATGACAGGTACGGAGGGGTATCTGGGAACAGCTAAAATCACATATCTTTGGAAAAGGTATGTCACATTTCTCAAAATGTCATCATGTTTAGTATCAAACGATGGACAGAATCATAGAGGATTTATTAATGATGACATTGGATAGATTTGACACTTTACAGGAAAGTTAGATCACATAGTAGAATTGGTAACTAAATCAGGCAACATGCAAATAGTGATTGGAAAAAGTGTTGCAGGCCACAACCCCTGGGGGCAGGGACAGGTCTTTAAAATGCTGAGACGAGACACAGAAAATTGTCAGACTTTTGGGGAACTCAATTAACATTGATAAGCTGTCCATCTTCCAAGCCAAATTTCCCTTGGTCAAAATATAATTCATGTAAGTGCAAATCCGAATGTAACCCCTTTTATTTTAAACTGGTTTGCTTGTTATGTCAATCTATTAATCTATTAATTGTTATTCATTTTTTTTATCTGTACGCCCTGTATTTTTGTATATTAAATCTATAATTTAATATGTTTCGTCCTTGATACTCTAACGAATCCATTAGCCTGTCAGAAGAGAAAGCTGGACCAAGTTAACCCTTGGAATGCCAGTCTGTGATTTGTTGATACATTTGTTTAACAAGCTGTGTGTGCTGCATTTACATTTGTGTAACAGTCTGGAGGTGTGAAGAGTTAACCCTGTGCTTGCTGGTTTGGGTCTTGCTAGTCTGTGGATAGCTAGAAGTGTGCCAGTGTGGGACAGTATATTGGGGTCCCACTGCCCGTATTCAATAGGTGGTGGCAAACCTAAAGTATCTTGGGGTGTGAGAGCACTGTGTTTGGGGGAGATTCCGTAGGTCTATAACCTGTGTGATAGGTAGAGAGAGACTGCGGGCTGAAATCGTGTGTGACCTCATACAGCGAACACCCCAAAGTCACGGCAGCTGGGACCGTGTTCGTGATAAGCTTACTGTGGAGTGTGTGTCTTGTAGGCTCCAAGTGGAAGAGATGTCCCAGCTTCCAGGTGTGTATGGGGTGTGGTCAAAAGAGAGACTGTTTTGCCTGCTGCAGTGGCTTATAAACCATTACCCAGAATGCATTGCTTCAGGTGGGGGTTGTTAGCTTTACTACACTTCCCACAACTGGACAACTGCAATGATAACTCACTGATCTGTGTTTCTTAGCTCTAACTTTCTGTCTTGCGAGCACATGTTTTTCCTTTGTTTGAACCAAACTTACTGTGAAGCCACATACGAGAGACAATTTCTTTGGTTAAAATGCTTTGGCTTTAAGCCAGTTCATATCTTAATCTGCACATAAGTTTGGCGCATGTAAACAGCAGTGTAATGCTAGTGGCCATGATGCGTGGCTCAAGCTCCTCCCACTGCGACTGCATCATCAGCTGCGATATAGGAGCTCCTTCACAATCCATATGTCCCACATCTTAGGTGTCTTACACGAAGAACTATTGGAAACAGGAAAAGACATTTTGAAATATTATAGAGAATGGAAATTATACTCTTTTACTCAGTGCTAGTTATCAGAAAATTATAGAGCTGTCCTATATTATTAGTCACTGAGTATAATTATAATAAAGAACCCTGCACTAAATGATCCTATTAGGAACATTGTGTGATACAAAAGAGTGTTTCCTTCCATTCACTGCTTATGCTTAATATCTTTTCTATGTACCTGTACAATTTGTCATTAATTTTTTTTTATTTTTTTTTTAACGAACTTCCAGGGTGAAGTCAGGTGTCATTCAATCAAATATAAACTGGTAAGGAGAATTTTACATCACAATCTGGTCATTTGGTGAATCCGGTTTCTATAATGAGCCCCTTCACATGTGACCAACCTGCTCAGTGATCTGATGTTTCAACTAAAGGGCTGAATGATAGATTGTACCATAAAGTATGATATCGGCATTAAACAGATCATCAACGGAGGTGACAGTCATTTAAAGCTGAGATGCTAGAGCTGATTTAGGTCAATGTAAAATTACTATAATTTTAAAGGTGTCATTCACAGGATTACCTATTGTAATCATTCTACAAACTTGGGACACAATGAGAAGCAGGACACAAAGTCATCCCTTCTGACCATCCTGTGGCTATAGAATTAGAGCGCAGAAAATTATACTTAAGCCAAATAATGCATGTTTGGTCAAGTTTGATTTGGATGGGCTAGATCAGAAGCCAATCCAACCAAATAAATGTTGCCAGCAACATATAATAGTGATGTGAGACTCTTGTCAACCTGGTGCAGGAATATTGAATATATATGAATTCAAATTCTTACAGCCAATTTGTTTCTCTTTAGTTCAACTCTAAAGTTCCACATTTAATTCCCTGTGAGTAGTTAGAAACCCCAAAACTTTCAACATATAAATACATAGAATATCTCTTAAATATAGAATTAAAAACCAGACAACCCCCATACATGGGACAAAGTGTTTAAATTGCAAGTCAGGCTTGCAATGAGTTGTGTCATTTTGGATGTAGAAATCTTTCAAGTCTTCCGAAATCTGAAGAGCCAACACTCATGTTCCGCAAAGACATCATCATAGATATCTTGAAACCAAACCAAATCAAAACCCATTCTCCATTTAGATGAGAGTTGACAGCACACAACATAGACGCTAAACCTGAAGTCTAATAATATTTCGATATTCATTGTTATAAAAGCATTTTATTACTGGAAACCTGTAAGTTCTGATCACCTACTATCTTCAGTTCTCCAAGGAATGGACGAGAGGAATCAGACATTGGTCACAGAATTTTTCCTCCTAGGATTTGGAAACCTCCACAACCTTAGGATTTTACTTTTCATCCTCTTCCTGATCATGTATATTACGGCCTTATCAGCAAATGTCCTAGTTATTATCTTGGTTGGTTTCCACCATAGTCTCCATTCCCCCATGTACTTTTTTCTAAGCCAATTGTCCGTGTCAGAAATTGTATTCACTACTACCATTGTGCCCAACATGCTCTGGCTGATACTGGTGGGGGGAGGAAAAGTATCAGCTGCCCGATGTATTTTTCAGTACTATTTAATAGCTCTTCCAACCATATTCCAATGTTTGTTGCTGGCAGCCATGTCCTATGATCGCTATGTGGCCATCTGTAGACCATTACATTATGCAGCCATTATGACATTCACATTTCAACTTCAGATGGTCACCTTCTGCTGGTTGATGGGTTTCACAATGTCACTTGTTCTATACATTTTCTTAAGCAAATTAATATTCTGTACTGTCATTGTAATCAATCATTTCATTTGTGATATTGCACCTCTTATACAAATGTCTTGCGGCGATACATCGTCTATGGAAGTGGCCACCGATGTGGTTGCATTTCCTGTCATTTTGTCTCCATTCATGTTCATCGTGGTTACCTACATCTCTATCCTTCAAGCCATCTTTAAGATCTCCTCCACCAGTGGGAGACAGAAAACCTTCTCCACCTGTAGCTCTCACTTAACCGTTGTGTGTGTGTACTATGGTACGCTAATATCTATTTATATATTCCCACCTAAAAACAATTCTGTAAGTACAAACAAAGGTCTTTCTTTACTTATGATACTGGTGACTCCTTTGTTCAATCCTTTAATCTACAGCTTGAGAAGCCAGGAGATCAGATCTGCCATTTATAAGTCTGCCAGAACTTTGAAGCAATGGAAAGCAATCTAGCTGTATCTGGAAAGCCAGGGCTTAAAACAAACTCAATATTAAATTATATATATGAAATTTAAGAATGATGTTAACAAAGTACATTTCCAATATTGATTATTAATATACATTAACGCCTGAGGGGTGGAGGAAAAATGATGCTACATAGAGAAGGTTTGTACTGATTCTTTTGAAAAAATTCAAAGTGAATATACTTTGACCCAAATGTCTTCCTGTTCCATCCATTGCCCACAAATCACCACCAGAAATCACTATCACATGGGCAGCATCAGCTGATTTCCACATGGTGACCTCGGTAGCCATAAATGAATGGGACTCTCACAGTTGGGACCTACCGGGCATAAAGGGTCATGGGTCAGGGCTGTATTTAGTGTTGGTGCAACCTGAGTCACTGTGAATGAACACACCCTATATTATTACTTCTGCTCCCCTCATCCTCATGATCTGCTGACACTCCCTATTTCATTATTGTTATCGGCAAAAATTAACTGTTTGGTAAAGGAAAAAAAAATGGAGAAAACCCAAAAGACAAAATGTAAAGATAAACATAACATAAAACCATTTCCAGAGGCTGGCAAATTTAGAAAGAGGGCAAACCTCGTCTTAGCAGCCTGTTAGGAACATTTTAATGAAAAAAATTCGGGTAACCCAGTGACCTAGCTCAAGGTAGCCCACTATGGGGATGACCATCGGGTGCAGATGTCCCCCAGCCCAGGCAGCCTCTGACCATTTCTCCTATTTATTTCCTGTCCAGTTACTGGATCACACTATTTTTATTATGGAGTTGCACTTATGTTTTATATTATTCTATATGTATAGTGTTGTATAAATGGACTACATCCAACCCTTGGACGACTCCGATCTCCCATGTGTCACTATGATAGTCTATGTATCTATGAATTGTCTTCATGGACTTCTGTCTATAGCCAGCATAGGATGAAGAGTTTTGGACATTCATTGAATACCTTCCTGCTACAATTTAATGAAATATTTACTTTCCATCTTTCCCCTTTTTCCATGTTGATGAATTCTATTATAGCATTCTGTGAGCATATTACAAGATTTCCTAAAATTCCGTATAAATTTACCTTTTTTAATATTTTTTTTTATGGGTCAGTCACATGCTTCTAGCTGACAAAAGAGCAACGTATCCATATTTGGGTCTTTTATAATTTATGAGGGGGTTTGGGAGAGGAAGAGAAACTTCTGTCACTATCTAAATCCTACCAGGTAAGGAACGGTGTGTGGGGATGGGGGACTGGGGGGTTTAGCAACAGGAGAGAGACATTAAAGAAGAACTCCACCAGCAAGCACTTACCCTCGTAGACAAGCCCTTAGCCCAAATAGAAAGTTGTGGGTCCACTGAGACTTCTGAATTATTGGATTTCGGTGTTACAATGATCCACCCATTTCACTTTGTGTGACTATCCCATTCAGATTGTCTCCTGTTCAGATCATGCATTGGGGGACCAACTAAACTCGGGAACTGGGGGAGCCCAGGTAAGCAAGATTTTCTTCTTAAAAACAGAAAACCAACGTCAGTGACTTGTGTAGCAACAAAATGAAAATCATGTCATTATCTGTATTTACACAGCTGGGATTAAACAACTTTGCATGAGCAAAACCCGGTGGTCCATCACAACCACTAAGATTCCATAGTATAGTCAAGCAGAATGTCTGGATCATGGACGTTTGGAAACGTACAGATGTATCAGCGCCTCTTTATTCCTCTAGTGATCGTCAATTCTCTGAATGCCCTCCAAAAGAAGTGTAATGTCCCACCCTACATGCATGTTTATTTTTAAAGTGTAGAGATAGTGAATGGGTCTCCAGACCTTTTCTTTTTTTATATATGTGTTTTCAAATACAAATTTTAAGTGGACGTTATGTGCGTCCGGCATAAAACAAATTGAAGCTGCATTCACTCAAATAAATAACATTAATAGTATGTCAAGTAATAAATTGTTCAACATTGCAGTTTTTGTTATTAACCTGAAATTCAGTCATTTCAATAAAACGTTTCTGTCTACCTTTCGCACATCTTCCTCCGCTTTATCAATACATGTGTGTTTGTAACTTCTATCTTAAAAAGATTTCTTAGCTTTTTCAATTTGACTTTCCAAGACTTCTTCTTCTGTATATTTCAGTAATGTCTAAAAAATTGTACTGAGGTTTGACTATAGACAAACGTCAGATGAATATATGATTCATTGGTATTTAAATAATTGCAAAATCTGATAAGATCTTCTTTCTCCCCTCTCCATACAAAGAATATATCATAAAGGTTACCAGGTTTGCTCCAAAGTCATGTCCTTTGCAGACACATGACTCCTCCTATTGAGCCATAAACAGATTGGCATAACTCGGGGCGAACCTGGTTCCCATGGTTGTACCCGCACTCTGTATTTAATAGCGCTAGTTAAATCAAAAATAATTATGGTTCAAAATGGTAAAAATTCCATCAATCAGAACTTCTTTCAAATCCTCTAAATATTAAGTAGTATTAAGATAATACTTTGCACGTCTATGCCTAATTGATGTCCAATGATAGTATATATGGAAGTGCCGTCACTAGAAAATAATCAGATTGCCAAAATTAATCTGGACAATTTGTTAAAAAAATTCAGTGTCCCTTAGATAGGACTTTGTACCTTGAACTAAAGATTGGAGATGATAATCAAAAAATTCTGAAATATTCATAGTAACAGCCCCCATATCGTTGATTACTGGTTTCCATGAGGGGTTGGACCTATCCTTATGTATCTTTGGCAGTACATACATGACAGGTACTGAAGGATTGGAGATCTTACGAAAATTGACAACTTTATTAGTCAATATCTCAATGTCTTTCTACTTTTTAATCAAATTATTCAACTCCTGCAATATCTTATCTGGGTCATTCCACATCAGATCACCCAAATAAGTATCATAGGTGTTTAGTAAGGAATATCCATGAAATTTGGACCCCTAAAATAACTTTTCCTCTCAAATTAAAAATTCCAAAACTGAGAGTCTTTATGAAAAACTTATTCAATTGATTAAAATCTGTTCTCTCTATGGGAAAACATGGTAAACTGAGACCAAATAGTGGATAAATAAGAAAATGATATAACAACAGGGTAGAGTTCTCCAACATGAGCAGCCTAGTCTGTATAAATACAGGACCCCAGTAGGTCCAAATAACCATATATACACACAAACACAGATTTTTACATACTTGGACGCTCACATATATATAAACAAGAAAACCAACTAAGGTCCTCAGGGGCTGGTAACTCTCCCAGCAAATAATAATGGTTTCTCAAAATGATATTAACGGGTGAGGACTTAGGGAAGAGGAAGAGGGAATGGGGTGAATGGATGTGCCGGAGACCTGAAGCCATTCTTGTTGTCTGGAATTTCATGAAGAAAAGGATGTGGTTTGTGTTTATAGGGTGCGATGTGTCTGTACATAGAGGTGGGATAAGGGCAGGCTGCTGTGTTCGTGTAGAGTTGGTATCAGCACAGGATTCAGTGTGTGTACATAGAGGTGCGATTAGAGGAGGGTATAGTTTATATTAACATATAATACTTTGGGGCCTATTTAAGATGATCTTAAAAAGGCAGTTTTCGGGGACAACCGCAATATTAAGAATCCCAGCTATTTATAACTAAAGGACTGTATCAGATATCTCTGATATCTGCTGCCATCCCACTGCTATGGTATACAAAAGCTGTCACCATAGGTTTCCATGGGAACTGCTAATTAGCGTAATTTGCCAAGTTCCAAGAATCAAAGATTTTTGGAATTTGTGTCCAATGGCTAATGCCATCAGAAGATGGCATTGACCATTGAAGCCTATATGGAGAGCATTGGGGTAGAGGGATCTTCGGATCCCTCAACGCATCTTACTGCTCTCCCTTCAAGGGCGGCCACTTTGTGATAGTGACTATAGAAGAGATAGGAGATGGGTAAATTGTGTGTTCGCCGGAACAGCCGATTATCCTGACTACTGTCTGGCAGAACACTTTTCATAAATGGTCATGATTTTTCATTCCTTATCTTTGCGATAAGGAATGAAAATGATTGTGTCAAAAATGCGGTTATTGTTAAATATGTCCCTGTGTGTGTAGCGAGCTGGTATTAGAACAGGATAATGCGTGCATAAAGCTGAAATTAGGACAGGATACTGTGTCTGTGTGTTTGTGTAGGTGGGATTTGCACAAGGCACAAAGTGATGATACAATTGCACATGGAATGCTTGTTGTAGAGAGGAGCTGACAATTCTGTAAGACTTCCAAGTACCTGTTTTCATCTGGTTATTAGAGAGGCTCTGACAAGCTAAGGTTCAATTATTTTGGGTCACGTCCAGACAACTGTTGGTATAACCCCCTCCTTGCTGTTTATCGGAAGTATTCGATACTCTTCAGAAAGGAAATACAGTGGTTACTCTACCAGGTGACCCTTGCTCCTGGTTAGCATATCCCTAGGTTGGGGTCAGTGCTTGCCAAACTGGCTGCGACTGTGTACACCTTGCGTACGCTGTGTTTCTGCACGGTAAGAAGGCAGCAGAATACCCTGTAGAGGTGGAAGACAAAATCATGACAAAATTTAAAGTAACCTAGATGACCAAAAACTGGGTGTTGGGAGACAATAAGAAGACATTTTGTGGTCACTCTCCCCTATAACAAATTTAACCAAATGGGTCATAATGTGAGTGAGTTCTCTGTACAGCGCTGCGGAATTAGTGGCGCTATATAAATAAATGGTAATGATGATGATGCAAAGATTATCTGTCTATGGCAATTCCCACCACATTGTTGCATTTGAGGTCTCCCAATATAATTAAACATAACTTACTTGAGCAAATACCTCCACTGACTGTGCATCTGACACAGACCCACCGCCTTTTCCCTCTCTCATTTTGAGACTGGTTATTTTTTTTAGGGGAATTACAGTAGCTTAAAAAGTATTCACAAGACCTGATCCACCACCACCACCAGAGTCATTTTTTCACATTTTATTTTCTTACATTGATCTATTGCCAAATTCCGAACCTGATCAACACAAAATACTGTAATGTCAAATAAAAAAAATTAACACTAAACCTTTTTCTAAAGTACAAAAAAAACAAGTAATTGTATTGATTACAAAAGTATTCAAACCTTGTTTTAATAGTTGGTTAAAGTACCTAAAGCTACAGTTACAGTTGTGAAACTGGGACTCTCCCAGCTTTGCCCATCTGGGCATAGCAGTTACCATCCATAATATTACATGAGCTCCGACCAGTTGCATGAGGGACAGATTGGATATAAATCTGGTCTTCACTGGCCAGTACCGTACGCTCCACATTCACTCCCTCTCCAAATTCTGTCTCTTTCACCTTCGAACATCTACAGGATATGAACTTTTCACACAATGAAAGCAACTAAAACTCTTATTCAATCACTCATAATCTCTTGACTAGATTCCTGTATATTCTTTCTCTCTGGCCTACCCTACTCCCGCTTTGCCCCTCTACAGTTTATCCTCAACATTGCAGTCTGCCTTAACCCTTTCCTTTCTTGCTGCTCTAACTCACCCTCATCAACAAAGCTCTCAGCTGATCCTCCCCCACCTACATCTCCAACCTCATATCTACCCACACTCCTTTCTGCCACCTTCACTCTGCCAATAACCCCCTTCTGACTATCACACAAACTCTTCTCATGCCCACCTACAAGATTTCGCCAATGCATTCCCACACCATATTAGATTAAACTTTCCAAGGCTACAAAGTGCTATTAAAAAAATATTCTCTATTCATGTCTATCAACCCTCCGCCATACTCCTCTGCTTCTGCTGTCACCTTTACTGCCCAACACACTCAATTTTGTCTATTGCCTTCATTTATGATTCAAGATCTCATGAGCAGGGCCCTCTTACCTTGTGTTTTCCCTTCTATCACTGCACCTTCTGACTGATCCTCAACATATCTAGACCTGTTTCCTGAGACCTGATTTTCGAGCCCATGCTCCTTCACGGTGATACATCTTATCACTTTTGCTCACTCTCCTCTTCCTTTATCTACTGGTGTTGCCCATGGCTAAGTTCTTAGCTATCTACTCTTCTCTATCTACATCACCCCTTTGGTGAACTCTTACGCTCCTTTGGCCTACACTACTACCACTAGGCAGATAACACCCAAATATTCCTTTCCGCCCCTAACCTCTCAACTCCTTTCCTATCCCATGTATCCAATTATCGTTCCACCATCTTCACCTGGATGATCCTCAAACTTGGCATGTACCAAAGTGAGCTTATCATCTTTCCCCCTGCTAATGTCACTACCCCTCCCCATATCTGCATCACAGTCGACAACATCACTCTCTCCCCTTCACCCCAGGCACATCCTCCATCTACACCAGCTTCACCCTTCACTTCCAGTCTCTCTCACAGTCTTGTCACCTCCTCCTCTGCCAAATTGCCAAAATATGCCCCTTCTTCACTAAGAAAGAACTAAAACTCTGGTCCACTTGATCATTATTTCCCATCTTCACTACTGTAACCTCATCCTTACTGGCCTTCCACTTATCCTTTCCCCCAATCTACAATCCTTGAAGCGCTCCCTTGAAACTTACCTCTTCATGCTTGACTATCCTCCACCCCGCCTTCTAGACTCTCATGTCCACTCCCTCCACTCCCTCTGTGCACCACCTCCACCTGTGTCCTTTCTGCACCTACTGTTTCTCATTACCCCCTCCCTAAAGAATGTAAGCTCTTACGGGCATGTTCCTCTCTTTCCTATGTCTCTAGTCTGTCTACCTTGTACGACCCTGATGTTTTAAGCTGGAATTTGTACCAGTGTCTGTGCTAGCTGTAATTGCTACTCATGACTATAGAAATATGTGTTTATTATGTTTATTATGGTTATGCATGTCAAATCTGTAAGAGGTATATCATATGTGTAAGAGGATTCTCCAGCACTATGGAATCTGTGGTATGAACAAATAATTAAAAATAAAAGATAAACTACTGATAGCTGATCGTACAGGGCTGCATTATTTAGAGCCATCTACATCCAAATTTCAGTGAAGAACTGATCAGAAACAGGGTCCAAGACATCCAGGCATGGAGGGGTCGGAGCCTCTACAACTGTACTGTAAAGGGAGAGAGTCCAGGTATATTCAGGTGCAATGGTGAGTCTTGCAGAAAAAAAGCTGGTGTCAAATGTTAAGCTGTGCAATGTTATTTAATTGTCTACAAATATTAAAGTGCATAACAGGGAAATGGTGACAGTGTAGTAGTGTGCAAGGAGTAAGTGCATGTGGTAGAGGAAGCACTTATGGGAGGTGGGGATGATGTAGTAGTGTGTGAGGGTGAAGATGGTATGGGAGATGGTGATGGTGTAGTAGTGTGTGAGGAGGAACCTGGCATGCGTGGTGGGGATGGTGTAGTAGTGTGTGAGGGGAAAACTGGTACGGGAGGTGGAGATGCTGTAGTAATGCATGGAGTTAGATGATATGGGAGTTGGTGAAGTGTAGTAATGTGTGACAGTGAAGGGGTTGTATTGGAGGTGAGGATGGGCTAGGAGTTTGTGAGGAGGTAGATGTTGGTATAGAAGTGAGTGAGGAGGTAGGGTGTAAGGGGGATGGTAATAGTGTAGTAGTGTGCGAGGAGGAAGAGTGTAAGTGGTGGTGGTTATAGCGTAGTAGTGTTGATGGAGGGAGGTGACATATGAGGTGGTGATTATGTAACAGTGTGGACATAGCCAGATTAAAGGGGGGGGGCACAGGGGGCACATGCCCCGGGCCCCCCTCTCTCCGAGGGCCCCCCACCGCCGCGTGCATAACTTCTACTGATTTTTTTTTTATTCTTTTTTTTATTTTTAATGGCGCCGGCAGCGTCGGCGGGGGGTTCGGGGCTCCCTTCGTTGGTGGGGGGAGCCGGGTAGTAAAAAAAAAAAAAGATACACTACTCACCTCACCGCAGTGCGGGCATCCCTCCTCCTCCCTCCTCTCTGCACTGTCAACACTGAATGACAGGCGTGACTTCATCAAGTCACGCCTGTCATTCAGTGAGGAGCAGCGCGGAGAGGACCAAGAAAGAAACAAGAAGACAGAAGAGAAGAAAGAAGCTAAAAGAAAGGTAAGTTAAAAAAAAAAAAGGAATAACGCAGAAAGGCACAGTATGGAGGTAAAAGGGGGAGAAGAGAGGCACAGTATGGAGGAAAAAGGGGGAGAAGAGAGGCACAGTATGGAGGTAAAAGGGGGAGAAGAGAGGCACAGTATGGAGGAAAAAGGGGGAGAAGAGAGGCACAGTATAGAGGTAAAAGGGGGAGAAGAGAGGCACAGTATGGAGGAAAAATGGGGAGAAGAGAGGGACAGTATGGAGGAAAAAGGGGGAGAAGAGAGGCACAGTATGGAGGAAAAAGGGGGAGAAGAGCGGGACAGTATGGAGGTAAAAGAGGGAGAAGAGAGGCACAATATGGAGGAAAAAGGGGGAGAAGAGAGGCACAGTATGGGGTAAAAGGGGGGAAGAGAGGCACAGTATGGAGGAAAAAGGGGGAGAAGAGAGGGACAGTATGGAGGTAAAAGGGGGAGAAGAATGGCACAGTATGGAGGTAAAAGGGGGAGAAGAGAGGCACAGTATGGAGGTAAAAGGGGGAGAAGAGAGGCACAGTATGGAGGAAAAAGGGGGAGAAGAGAGGGACATTATGGAGGAAAAAGGGGGAGAAGAGAGGCACAGTATAGAGGTAAAAGGGGGAGAAGAGAGGCACAGTATGGAGGAAAAAGGGGGAGAAGAGAGGCACAGTATGGAGGAAAAAGGGGGAGAAGAGAGGCACAGTATGGAGGAAAAAGGGGGAGAAGAGAGGCACAGTATGGAGGAAAAAGGGGGAGAAGAGAGGCACAGTATGGAGGTAAAAGGGGGAGAAGAGAGGGACAGTATGGAGGTAAAAGGGGGGGGAAGAGCGGCACAGTATGGAGGAAAAAGGGGGAGAAGAGAGGCACAGTATGGAGGAAAAAGGGGGAGAAGAGAGGCACAGTATGGAGGAAAAATGGGGAGAAGAGAGGGACAGTATGGAGGAAAAAGGGGGAGAAGAGAGGCACAGTATGGAGGAAAAAGGGGGAGAAGAGCGGGACAGTATGGAGGTAAAAGAGGGAGAAGAGAGGCACAATATGGAGGAAAAAGGGGGAGAAGAGAGGCACAGTATGGGGTAAAAGGGGGGAAGAGAGGCACAGTATGGAGGAAAAAGGGGGAGAAGAGAGGGACAGTATGGAGGTAAAAGGGGGAGAAGAATGGCACAGTATGGAGGTAAAAGGGGGAGAAGAGAGGCACAGTATGGAGGTAAAAGGGGGAGAAGAGAGGGACAGTATGGAAGTAAAAGGGGGAGAAGAGAGGCACAGTATGGAGGAAAAAGGGGGAGAAGAGAGGGACATTATGGAGGAAAAAGGGGGAGAAGAGAGGCACAGTATGGAGGAAAAAGGGGGAGAAGAGAGGCACAGTATGGAGGTAAAAGGGGGAGAAGAGAGGGACAGTATGGAGGTAAAAGGGGGGGGGAAGAGCGGCACAGTATGGAGGAAAAAGGGGGAGAAGAGAGGCACAGTATGAAGGAAAAAGGGGGAGAAGAGAGGCACAGTATGGAGGAAAAAGGGGGAGAAAAGAGGCACAGTATGGAGGGAAAAAGGGGAGAAGAGAGGGACAGTATAGAGGAAAAGGGGGAGAAGAGAGGCACAGTATGGAGGAAAAAGGGGGAGAAGAGAGGCACAGTATGGAGGAAAAAGGGGGAGAAGAGAGGCACAGTAAGGAAAAAGGGGGAGAGGCACAGCATGAGAAAAAAGGGGGGAGAAAGGCACAGTATAAGAAAAAAGGGTGAGAGACACAGCATGAGGAAAAAGGGGGGGGAGACACAATAGTGGGGACAATTAATTTAAGATGGGGTGGTTTGGGGAGAATGAGGTCCCTTTATTAAATGTGCCTATGAATTATTTAATGGCAGTGACGGTTGCGGGAAATAGGTATATTTCTGAAATGTAAATACTATTAATTTATTGCTGGGGCTGTTTGTAGGGAGGGAAATAGGTTTATTTATTAAATGTGAATACTATTATCTTAATGTTGGGGCTGGAGAAAGGCCTAATTATTAATCATGGGTGGTACTGATTTAACGCCGGGGGTGGCTGTAATTTTTTAAATGTACCCATTTTTTTTTTCAAATAGGGCCCCTAACATTCCAGGATCCAGACAAGCCGCAACTTAAGAAACCTGCAGCACAGGTGGTGAAAGTGAGAAGAACAGGTAGGAGAGAGCAGCAAAGTCTGTGAAATGTTGTGATTCTAGTGGGACAATCCCAATTTTTGGTGACTGTTCTATGGTGTACACAACAATGCAGTTTTTTTGTCTGTAGGAAGGTGGGCTGGCCATGCCCAATGATGCATTATCAATGGTATTTTAATTTGCGGTATCATTGCTAGTTTTAATGTGCATTATAAATTTTATTTTTAAAGTGCAGTATCATTGCTAGTTTTAGCGTGTGGTGTCAATACCCATTTTAATGTGGTGTTTTGATGATTGTTTTAATGTACAGTATTTTAGTTTGTGGAAGCAATGACTTTTCTTATGCAGACAACCTAATCGAGCCCTCTGGGAGAGCTGTAAGTGTCATACTGTGGGCTGTAGGTGATGTAATGCAGGATGTGTCACTATGCCCTTAATTTTAGATCTTAGGGGCCCCCCTGTCTTAAGTGCCCCGGGCCCCCCGAAGCCTTAATCCAGCTCTGAGTGTGGATGGAGGAAGTTGATATATGAGGTGGTGATTCTGTAGCAGTGTGGATGGAGGAAGGTGATATATATGAGGTGATGATTGTGTAGCAGTGTGGATGGAGGAAGGTGATATATGAGGTAGTGATTATGTAGCAGTGTGGATGGAAGAAGGTGATATATGAGGTGGTGATTATGTAGCAGTGTGGATGGAAGAAGGTGATATATGAGGTGGTGATTGTGTAGCAGTGTGGATGGAGGAAGGTAATCAATGTTATTCAGAAAGGTTTTATTGGTGAAACACCTATCTAGCTTACTTCTACCCTTGATACTGAGAAATTCTTAATCCGTGGGTCAATATGCGGTTCAGTTCCAGGCCTTGGCGTCTGAGTTAAAGTGGACGAGCTGATTTCCAGGGACCTCCCTTCGGATCTCGATACCCTCATCTCTCTCTCTGTATCAAGGTGGATCTGCGCTATCACAAACACACGCAGGAACACTCTACCACTAGGTGGGTCGCTCCGGGACTTGCACCCCAGTTCCAAAATTCGATCCTGTCTTTGGATGAACCTATGCAAGTTGGACGCTCCCGACTGTCTCTGGAGAGACGTTTCAAGCAACGACTCTGGCTCTACTGTGGAGATTCCGGGCACCTCCTCAGAGCCTGCTCCAAGAGACCTGGAAACCTTCCTCCTAATCAGTGGCAGGGAGGCCACTTTAGCAGAATCCGCAGTTGCTCCCTACTCCAAAAACACTCCAAACCTCCTCATGGCTGTTACCCTGAGCACCCTTAAAGGTCCCTTTTCCACCACGGCCTTTGTGGATTCCGGCTCCTCCGGGAACTTAATTTCTGCAACTCTCGCTTCACGGCTCCAAATTCGGCTAATACCTTTGCCTCACCCGTTGTCATTAACGGCAGTAGATGGAGATCGTGTTGTCCACAGTTCCATCTCCTCCGTCACCTCTCCTGTCCGGTTGATGGTAGGAGCTGTTCATAGTGAGATGATTCAGTTCCTGGTTTTGACTAAGTCCATTAACTCACTCATCTTGGGACTACCCTGGCTCCGGATGCATTCACCACAAATGGATTGGGACCGTGCTCAGGTTACCATATGGGGTTCAGAATGTCATCATAGTTACATGTCCAGGATTCCTTCCCCCAAATCTGGGGTCATAGCCCATTCCACATTAACAGACTCTATCCTTCCTGCTGCATATGTGGAGTTCCAAGACGTCTTTAGCAAGATTGAAGCGGAGATCTTGCCTCCTCATTGTCCCTGGGATTGTCCCATTATATTATCCCCTGGTCAACCCATTCCCAAGGGACGGACCTATCCGCTGTCCCATCCAATATATTACTGAGAACCTGAAAAGGGGGTTTATCCGCAAGTCTACTTCTCCTGCCGGGGCAGGATTCTTCTTCGTTAAGAAAAAAGATGGTTCACTCCGCCCATGTATTGATTACAGTCCCCTCAACCACATCACCATCAAGAATCGTTATCCACTACCCCTTATCTCCGATCTCTTCAACAGAATCAGCGGGTCCCAAATTTTCACCAAACTTTACCTTCGAGGGGGCTTACAACCTGATTCGTATTAAGAAGGGTGATGAGTGGAAAACTGCCTTCAATACCAGGGATGGGCAATTCGGGCATCTGGTGATGCCCTTCGGCCTTTGTAATGCGCCTGCCATTTTCCAATCATTCGTCAATGACATCTTTCAGGACTTGTTATATACCTCTGTGGTAGCCTACTTGGGTGACATATTGGTGTTTTGAAAAGATCTGGTTTCCCATCGGGAACAAGTCAAAGAGGTCTTACTCAGGTTACGCAAATACCATCTCTACTGCAAATTGGAGAAATGTGTCTTTGACGTGACCCAAGTACCTTTTCTTGGATTTATCGTGTCTGGCTAGGGACTACGAATGTATCCCACCAAGGTATCTGCTATCGTGAATTGACCCCAACCTCAGGGTCTCAAAGCAATTCCGGAGGTTCATTGGCTTTGCAAACTATTATCGTCAATTCATTCAAGACTTCTCCTCCATCATTGCTCCTATCATGGCATTAACCAGAAAATCCGCTAACCCCAAGATTCGGTCTCCGTAAGCCATCACTGCCTTTATTGTTCTAAAAAAGGCATTTTCCTCGGCTTCAGTCCTTTCTCAGCCAGATCAAGAACGACCCTTATTCTTAGAAGTCAATGCTTCTTCTGTGGGCATCAGAGCCGTGCTGTTCCAAAAATCTTATTCCGGCACACACACTCTGTGTGGGTTTTTATCCAGACGGTTCCTTCCTAGCGAAAGCATTTATGGAATCGGGGATAAGGAGCTCCTCCCCCTTAAAGCCGCACTTGAGGAATGGCGTCATCTACTGGAGGTTGCCCTATATCCCGTTACTGTATTCACGGATCATCGGAATGTGGTGTTTATCCGAGAGGCTCATTGCCTTAACCCCCGGCAAGCCCACTGGGTGTCCCTCTTTGCTTGGTTCAACATGACTCTTACATTTTGTCCTGGCGCCAAGAACGGGCGAGCGGACGCATTATCTCGCTCCTTTGACGACTCTGATCGCCTAAACCCATTGGTGCCTCAGTGTATCATCTACCCCTCTAATATCGTAGCTCCCACGAGAACCGAGAGTTCCACTCCTCCACCCGGACGATCCTTCGTGGAACCCCATCTACGGCTCAAAACCTTACATTGGGCTCATTCCTCCCTCATTGCCGGCCATGCCGGGGTGAAGAAAATCACAGCATTACTTTGTCGCCGATTCTGGTGGCCTACTGTTCGTGCAGACCTATGTAAGTTTATTGCAGCTTGCACTACCTGTGCCCTACACAAAACTTCCAGAAAAGCTCCCGCTGGACTGCTCCGTCCACTTCCTATTCCCAACTCCCCCTGGGATAGTGTTGCCATGGACTTTATCACCAATCTTCCCTCCAGTGCCGGGTTCAACACCATCTGAGTTGTCGTCGACCGGTTTTCCAAGATGGCCCACTTCGTCCCCCTCAGTGGTTTTCCTACTGCCAGTCGGTTAGCCGACATCTTTATAAAGGAGATTTTTAAGTTACATGGCTGTCCCAAGTAGATCATGTCCAACCGAGGGTTCCAGTTGATCTCCAGATTCTGGGGAACCTTCTGTAAGAACCTGGGTATGGATCTATATGGGTATGGATCAACGGCCAGACCGAACGAGTCAATCAGGACCTAGAGACCTTACTACGGTGCTTACTTCCGACAACCAGAGTAAATGTCTCAATTCCTTCCCTGGGCAGAGTTTTCTCACAATCAACACATTCATGAATCCACAGAGTCCCTGCTTCCACCTCCACGGTTCCGGCTGTGGATGCTCTCTGTCGGGAATTTTCTCTCATTTGGTCTAGAACCAAGACAGCTATATGGAAAGCCACCCAGCATCATAAGGCCTTTGCATATCGTCATCGGAGACCTACTCCTCTCCTAAGGATAGGGGACTAAGTATGGCTGTTCACCAGGGACTTAAAACTTAAAGTCCCCTCTATGAAGATGGCTCCATGATTTATCAGTCCCTATACCATTCTGCAAGTCATCAACCCTGTTTGCTTCAAATTAAAACTATCTTCTTTGCTTAGATGCCACAATACCTTCCACGTATTGTTACTACAGCCTCTAGTGCTCAACGAATTCCTTCAACCTCCCTTCCGACCTACTCTGGTTCAGTCTTCCACGGGAATTGAATTTGAGATCAGCCGGATTCTGGACTCTCGTGTTCTGTATGGCTGGAAGCAATTCCTCGTCCATTGGAAAGGATTTGGTCCAGAAGAGAGGTCCTGGGAGGACAAACAGGATCTTCATACTCCCCTTTTACTTAAAATATTCCTTCAACAGGGAGGAGGAAGAGGAGGGTATACTGTCAAGCGCCATCGCGCTGTCTCTCCGGGACGGTCGCCTGCATGTCCTCCCCGCGTGTCTGGTTGCCAGGCAACCAGATGCAGAACTTCTGGCCGCCTGCCCGACCGCCTGTGCATGCGCGTCCTGTTGCTAGGCTAATGAGTAACGGGATGCTACTCATAACCTCCGGTGGCGGCTGATGACAGCGCCGCCACCCCTTCTCCATCCATTGGCTGCCCAGCCTTTATAAGGCATATCCTGTCTGTCCTCTAATGTCAGAGTATCAGGTCCCATTGGCCTGCCTCCAGCGTTCCTGTAAATTTGCCTTGTCTTGACTATCTTGCCTTCAGTGCCCTTTCTACCAGGACCGTTTGACCACTCTTTTGGATTTCCCTATTGTACTGAATTTCCAGACTATTACCGACCCAGCTTGACTCACCATTCTTCTGGATAGTCCAAGTTTACCTTGGTTGCCAGCATCGTTACTGTCCCAGCTTGTCTGACCATTCTTCTCACATGCCTCGCTCTCCGAATTGGGGAAGGACCGTGACCTGTGTGTCTCCTGCGGAGAAGTCCATACCTCCTTGTGGGGGTCCCTGGTGAATACCAGGGGCACGTTAGATTCTGCACCTTCCCCCAAGCAGTGCCACAACCACCAGTGCAGAGCTTGCTCAGGAATGGCAGAAGGCAGGTGTGTGCAGCACAGTGAGGCGATGACTTTTGGAGGATGGCCTGGTGTCAAGAAGGCCAGCAAAGAAGCCAATTCTCTCCTGGAAAAACATCAGGGACAGACTGATATTCTCCAAAAGGTACAGGGATTGGACTGCTAAAGACTAGGGTAAAGTCATTTTTTCTGATGAATCTCCTTTCATATTGTTTGGGGCATCTGGAAAAACACTTATCCGGAGAAGGAAAGGTGAGCACTACCATCAGTCCTGTGTCATGCCAAATGTAAAGCATCCTGAGACCATTCATGTGTGGGGTTGCTTCTCAGTCAAGGGAGTGGGCTCACTTACAATTTTGCCTAAGAACACACCCATAAATAAAGAATAGTATCTAAACATCCTTCAAGAGCAACTTCTCCCAACCATCCAAGATCAGTTTGGTGACGAACAATGCCTTTTCCAGCATGATAGAGCACCTGGCCATAAGGCAAAAGTGATAACTAAGTGGCTCGGGGATCAAAACATCAACATTTTGGATCCATGGCCAAGAAACTCCCCAGATCTTTATGCTATTAAGAACCTGTGGTCAGTCCTCAAGAGGCGGGTGGACAAACAAAAACCCCCAAATTGTGACAAACTCCAAGCATTCATTGGGCAAGAACGGGCGTCTATCAGTCAGAATGTAGCTCAGAAGTTGATTGACAGCATGCCAGGGTGAATTAAAGAGGTTTTAAAAAAGAAGGGTCAGCACTGCAAATATTGACTTTTTCCATAAATGTAATGTAATTGTCAATAAAAGCCTATGACACTTATGAAATGCTTGTAATGTTACTTCAGTATACCATAGTAACATCTGACAAAAAGGTCTAAAAACACTGAAGCAGCAAACTTTGTGAAAACCAATACTTATGTCATTCTCAAAACTTTTGGCCATGACTGTGCAGGTACAAACTACTACAAGTACTAACATAATAAAATAATTCCAACACTTACATTATTAATAATTGTTCTAGAGAATATATACAAAACACTAATCAGTCTACTGACAATAACTAAACTATTCTGGGATATTGGGAGATTCTCCCTGAGGTTCTGGTATAAGGATATAAATATGTCTCATATTTGTATATCTAATAAGGCCACACATTTGGCCGTACATGCAGCAAGATCACGTCAGGTAAGATCAGGTAACACAGATATTTATTTCTTATACCAAATCATCATCTATATTACACATAAATGTGTCAGTAACATTAAGGATGTAGGTTATATTTTAGAGGGGATTTTATTATACATTTTTTCTTACTATCTTAGGATAACAAACCATTGGAAATATTTATTTCTGGAATACATACAAGGGTGTCCAGCTTGAGCTATGTTACATACAGTAGAGTATATTCATACCATATATGTGACAGAACATATAGAACAATTACTGTAAGTTGAAACTGTGCTCTATCTATTCACCCTTGTGATCCTCATAGGGATCAATGATCCTTATTAAAGTTCTGTTTAACCTGCAACAATACCAGTTACAATGTAGGGGCCATCTCAGGCTGAGAACCTTCCTGTAAGATCCCTTGATGACTTCATGGAGGAGACATTTTTATTTAAACAGGTGAAAGTAATAAATTAGTAGTTTTGGTATTTTTATACCAACTCCCAGCAGTTCTATCTAAGTCTTTGCTGACCAGAAGTGTTCATGATGATCTCCCTCAAAGTAGGGAGAGCTGTGCTGTTTATATTCAGAATAAAGACAATTTTATGATAAAGGACCCAAGAGAAGGACTAGATTATTGAGGCGATATAAAAAGTAAAGGATTTTTATATTTCCACACACTCAATACAGAGGAGGACGGATACATAGTGAATCCTAGTATGGGCTGAAAAAAATTCTTAAATTTTCATTTTGTGGGTTTACAGGTTCTTTAATGTCTCTTGGAAAGAAAAATTAATTTAAGTGGTCAGATATAACAGTGTGTCCTGAGAATACTGTATATAGTATCTGGGAAGAGATCAGACATGGATGGTGATGATCCTGGTTCGTCTACAGCTGGGATAATCTACAGATCACCATTTACCTTATACATTGTATAACACTCACCCATTATATAGTACCCTCCATAATAACAGAATGATACTTATTATTCCCCATGATCCATATGTCCCATATCTCAGGTGTCTATCACATAGAACTACTAGAATCAGGAAAAGACATTTTGAAATATTATAGAGGATGAAAATTCTACTCTTTTACCCAGTGTTACTTATCAGAGAATTATAGAGCTGTCCTATATTATTATTCACTGAGTATAATTATAATACAGGACACTGTACTAAATGATCCTATTAGGAACAATGTGTGATACAACAGAGAGTTTCCATCCATTATCAGCTTAGAGGGATTAATAACAGAACTGACAGTCGGTAAAAGCTAAGATGGTAGAGCTGATTTAGTTCAATGTAAAATATTAATTTAGCCCAATCAGATGTATTTATACATGCCTTCGACTTGTGCATTTGTAAATATGACTATAACTTTATAGGGGTCTTTCACAGGATTACCTATTATAATCATTCTTCAAACATGGGACACAATGAGAAGCAGGACACAGTCAGTCCGTCAGACCAACCTGTGACTCCTGCCATAGAGCACTGAATATTTTACCTAAACTAAATCCTGCATGATTGGTCAAATTTGATTTGGATGGGCTAGATCAGCAGCCAATCCTACCATATAAATGTTAGCAGCAGCCAGGGCCGGATTAACCATAGGGCTAACTGGGCTACAGCCCAGGGGCCTCGGGCATCCAGGGGGCCCTTTTAAGTGCTCAGCAGCAGTATTGATCAGTTGGGGGTGGGGGGCGCCCCCGGCCCGAACAATGCTGCTGAGCACTTTCACTGAGGTCCTTCCCCGGCGCGCTGTAGTCTCCTTACTGAGGAGATCTTGTGAGTCTCACTCTCACGAGATCTCCTCAGTAAAGAGCGTACAGCGCGCCGGGGAAGGACTGCAGGAGAAGGAGGCAAGTGCCTTGGTGGCGGCAGCTCAGATCACGGGGGGGGGGGGGGTTGTGGGCGACAGCTCAGATCACGGGGGGGGCCCACACGGGGGAATGGAGGCCCCCTTAGCCCAGGGGCCTCCTTTCCCTTAATCCGGCCCTGGCAGCAGCACATAATAGTGATGTGAGGCTCTTGTCAAACTGGTGCAATAATATTGAGGTGTCAAACGCCCCAATATAT
The DNA here is from genome assembly GCA_036250195.1 of Mixophyes australis. Lineage (NCBI taxonomy): Eukaryota > Metazoa > Chordata > Amphibia > Anura > Limnodynastidae > Mixophyes > Mixophyes australis. The sequence continues at coordinate 30,560,575 of JAVHZZ010000004.1, read as the reverse complement.
ATATGACTTCATGTTTTTTACACCCAATTTGTTTCTCTTTAGTTCAACTCTAAAGTTCCACATTTCATTCCCTGCGAGTATTTAGAAACCCCAAAACTTTCAACACATAAATATATAGAACATCTTTCAAGTGTACAGTTGAGATGAAAACCAGACAACTCCCATTTACGAACCAAAGTGTTTAAATGACAAGTCAGCTTTGCACTGGGCTGTGTCATTTTGGATGTAGAAATCTTTCAAGTCTTTTGAAACCTAAAGAGCCCAAACTACTGTTCCACAAAGACATCATCATAGATATCTTGTACCCAAACCAAATTAAAACCCATTCTCCATTTAGATCGGAGTTGACAGCACACAACATAGACTCTAAAGTTGAAGTCTAATAATATTTTGACATTGACTGTTAAGAGTGCTTTACATTACTGGAAACCAGTAAGTTCTGATCACCTACTATCTTCAGTTCTCCAAAGGATGGACGAGAGGAATCAGACAGTGGTCACAGAATTTCTCCTTCTAGCATTTGGAGACCTCCATAACCTCAGGATTTTACTTTTCATACCCTTTCTGATCCTGCATATTATGGCCTTATCAGCAAATGTCCTTGTTATTTTCTTTGTTGCTTTCCACAAGAGTCTCCATTCCCCCATGTACTTTTTTCTAAGCCAATTGTCCTTGTCAGAGATCTTGTCTACTAGTAGCCTTGTGCCCAATATGCTGTGGCTGATACTGGTGGGAGGGGGGACAGTGTCAGTTGCCCGATGTCTTTTTCAGTTTTATTTAATATCTGTTCCAACCGTATCCCAATGTTTGTTGTTGGCAGCCATGTCCTTTGATCGCTATGTGGCCATCTGTAGACCATTACATTATGCCATCACTATGACATTCACACTTCAACTTCAGATGGTCACCTTCTGCTGGTTGATGGGCTTCACAATGTCACTTGTTCTATATATTTTCTTAAACAAATTAAAATTCTGTACTCTCTATGTAATCAATCATTTCATTTGTGATATTGCGCCTCTTATACAAATGTCTTGCTCCGATACATCTTCTATGGAACTGGCCACCTATGTGATTGCTTATCCCGTCATTCTGTCTCCATTCATGTTCATCGTGGTTACCTACATCTCTATCCTTCAAGCCATCCTCAAGATCTCCTCCACCAGCGGGAGACAGAAAACCTTCTCCACCTGCAGCTCTCACTTAATAATTGTGTGCATGTACTATGGCACGTTATCCTCAATTTATATATTCCCACCTAAGGATAATTCTGTAAATACAAACAAAGGTCTTTCTTTAATTTTGATACTGGTGACTCCTTTGTTCAACCCTTTAATCTACAGCTTGAGAAGCCAGGAGATCAGATCCGCCATTTATAAGTCTGCCAGAACATTGAAGCAATGGAAAGCAATCTAGCTGTATCTGGAAAGTGAGGGCTTAAAACAAATTGAATATACTCAAATTATATATGAAATTTAAAAATCATGTATGTTAACAAAGTACATATCCAATATTGATCCTTATTCTACATTTAAGCCTGTGGAAGGTGAAGGAGAAATGATGCTTCATAGAGGAGGTTTGGACTGATTCTCTTTAAAAAGTGAACAAAACTAGATCCCTAAATGGTAAATTATTTCTACCATTTTTATCCATTCAAAGTGAATATACTTTGACCCAAGTGTCTTCCTGTTCCATCCATTGCTCACAAATCACCACCAGAAATCACTATCACATGGGCAGCATCAGCTGATTTCCACATGGTGACCACGGTAGCCATAAATGAATGGGACTCTCTCACAGTTGGGACCTACCGGCATAAAAGGTCATGGGTCAAGGCTGTGTTTAGTGTTGGTCCAACCTGAGTCACTGTGAATGAACACACCTTATATTATTACTTCTGCTCCCCTCATCCTCATGATCTGCTGACACTTCCTATTTCATTATTATTATTGGCAAAAATTAGCTGTTTGGTAAGGGAAAACAATGGGAAAAACCTCAAAAGACGATATGTAAAAATAAACTTGATATAAAACCATTTCCAGAGGCAGGCAAATTTAGCCTAAGGGCGAGACTCATCTTAGCAGCCTGTTAGGAAGATTTCAATAAAAAAAAATGCAGGTAGCCCATTGACCTAGCTCAAGGTAGCCCACTATGGGACCAACCATTGGGTGCAGATGTCCCCCATCCCAGGCAGCTCCTGACCATATCTCCAATTTATTTCCTGTCCACTTACCGGATCACACTATTTTTATTATGGTGCCATGCTTAAATTTTATTTTTTCTATATGTATAGTGTTGTATAATTGGACTACATCCAACCCTTGGATGCCTCCGATCTCCCATGTGTCACTATGTCACTATAATAGTCTATGTAGCTATGAATTGTCTTCATGGACTTCTGTCTATAGCTATCATTCGATGAAGAGTTTTGGACATTCCTTGAACACCTTCTTGCTGCAATTTTATGAAATATTTACTTTCCACTATTCCCATGTTTAATTTTATTGTAGCTTTCTGTGTGCATAATACAAGATTTCCTAGGACACCATCTAAATTTACCCTTTAAAATATATTTTTTATGGATCAGTCAAATGCCCTCTAGCTGTCAAAAGAGCAAAGTTCCCATATTTGGGCCTCTTAGAGTTTATAAGAGGATTTGGGAGAGGAAGAGAAACTCTTGTCACCATCTAAATCCTACCAGGTGGGGAACGGTGTGTTGTGGTGGTGGCGGGCTGGGGGGTTCGCAATAGGAGAGGGACATTAAAGAACTCCACCAGGAAGCACTTCCCTCAATAGGTATGCCCATGGCCCAAGTAGAAGGTTGTGCTTCTACTTTATAACTATATACTACTATTTTAACCCCACATACATCAGTCTTTCAGCTGCTATGGACCATTAGATCCACATAAAGAGTACAGCTAGTCATATGTTGTCAACTGAATAATTAAGAAATGGTAAGTCCTGATTGGACAGATGCTGCAGAAATGCAATGATATAATGTGTCACCTTAATTTATTTATTCTAATGAGTGCAGAGTGCACGGTATAGCAGACTGAAACTACTCAGCAGCTGGAGGTCTGAAGTTTATGGAGTCTATGAAGCCGTGGTTTATCAATAATCATGGGATTTTAGGAAAGAGATCCCAATAACTCTGCTTCCCAGTGACATACATAGCAGGTTGGAAATTTCTCAAGTTTTGAATTTCCTCTGAAAGCTATATATGCAAGTAAAAAGCATGGGCTCACATGTTTCATTTTGAGAGGTAATACTACCATCAATTAGCACTGTAGCTTATAGTGGTTGTACTCTCACTTTTGAGTCCACAATAGTTACCTAGGAGCACTAACAAGAGACACTCTGCCCCACCTCGTCCTTTCCCCTAACATAGCACCTCCTGCCGTGGGAAAGAATACAGAACAGCACAGTGATTGAGCAGCTGGACTTACATACAGGACCTCTCCAACAGGGGCTGCAGCCTTGGTACAGAGAAAAGTGAGTGTACCTCAACAAACTTCTAATAAGGATAAGTAGCGGGTTTACCCATAGCAACCAGTCATAGTCTAGAATGTACAAGATAAATTATAGCTAGATTCTGATTGATAGAATCTGATTGATTGCTATGGGCAATGCCTTTAATTTATCCTTTTTTAAGTTTTAGTAAATCTATCCCTAAGATACCTATGTCTATGAAATTTGTGAATGCTGATGATGAGGGATGGTCATCAGCCCTTATGGGATTGAGAGAGGGCATGGAAGACTTGCTGGGTTGTTTCCATGGTGTGTCATGGTGGAAGTTACTTAGCATGCCTTGTTATAAATATCCTGCTGGGTTGTTTCCATGGTGAGTCATGGGGGGAGTTGCTTAGCATGCCTTATTATAAATTTCCTTCTGGGCTGATTATCTTCCTCTTTGTGCCTGTCTCTGTCTTCTCATCTGGGCTGTGGTTTCCTATGTGTTTTCTGTGCTTTTCCTTTCTGTGACTCTTTTCTGTGTCCTTCCATTTTTCCGGTACATTTCTTATAATTTTTCTTCTTTTCTTCCCTGTCACGTTTTTGTTTTCTTTTGTCTCCCTTTCTGACTATCATTCTCTGCTTCCAACTATACGCTTCCTGCACATTTATCCATCCCTCAACCCCCCTCAGTTCAACATGTCTGTCTCCGGCAAAGTCATCTATTACCACAGCAGTGTTTAGCTCACTGGCTCTCATGCCCCTCCGGTGCTGCTTTCAGATGTCTCCCCACTGCTTCCCCTGCAGTTTCTAGCCGTGCTGCTGGCCCTGTTCTGGACAGTGTTCTTGGGGCTAGTGTGGCTGGTGACTCCAATGCACCCCGTTGCCTAGTGGTATGGTGGGGGGTAAGTGTGGAATGTTGGTTCTCCCTCATCTGGCAGGCCACTGTCAGTGTCCCTCATTGTATTCCCTCCTGGACTCCTAGTAGCTCTTCCAGCGATGTTGGGACCTGGTGGGTCTGTTTCCAGGCCAGCCCGGCCAGGTGCTAGCGCCCTGCTTCTGTCCTGCTGGGTGTCCCCTGAGCTTGGGGAGGTCGTGCCCCATCTGTCCACTGGGACAAAAGGTTCCATGGCCGGTGGTTGGGCTTGCCCAGGGGCTGCCTTCATGACCCTGGCGGGCCTGTTTACTCAGACCCATGAATGGTCACCCTCTTGCCCTGCTCCACCTTTCTCCGGATTGCCTCTTCCGCAGTTTTTCTTGCCTGCTCCCTGCAGCGTTTCTGCTCCTGCTGTGGAGACTGGTTGATTTTCCTCTTATCGCTATCCATGGTTTCCGGGGCTTCCATTGCCCTCTCTTGACATTGTTTGATGGCACCAGCCACAGCCCCCCCCCCCCCTTCTTGCGATCATGCTGGTGGTGCTGACCTTTCTGTTTCAGCAGGTGTCTCTGCTGTCAAGGTGCCCAATGCTTCACATCTGGTGGAAGTGAATGGACAAGATGGGCATGCAGAGGTGGACCTGGTTCCAGTGAGCATTCCCGGTTTGGAAGATGAAACTGGTGTGCTGGGTGAGGATGATATTACTTTGATGATGTTGTGTTGACTGAATTCTCTGACTGTGCAAGCTCTATTGGAGTTTTATCTGGGTCTCAAGTTTGCCCGAATAAACCATATAAGGTGTTCACAAGCATTTTGTAGGCCATGGTTCCCCAATGGCCAGGAGTAGTGGAGGAGTACCGTGTTGCATGTCAGGGATTGGGAAATGTGATGGTGCGCTGTGTCAATAAGCCCATTTTAGTGGGATGTGTTTCTGTGTGTGAGACATGTATTGAAAGGGCTGCAATATGGACTTGTTCACCATCACAAACAAGGCGAAGGCGATGGTGGTGGAGGCTAGTGCGCCAAAAGTTATAAGACCTATCATAATTGGCTGAGCGGTGTTTATGTTTAAGTTGTCTATGGAGGAGTTCAGGGCCAAGTATGAAGGCCATCCGAGTCTCCTGTTGGGGTTTAAGGAAGTGGAGGTTTGGATTAAGGTTTCCTAGAAAGGTCATGGAATGTTTACGCAGCGCCGGTTGGGCTCACGAAGGAGGCCTAGCATGCCCCTCCTGTGGTGCGACAAATGCAATGCATTCAACAATGTCCCTTGTATCCAGAAGGGTGAATGTCGCTTTGCGCATCCTGTCAGCTCTGTGGTAGTGCCTATGCCATTAAATCCCACAGCAGCTGGGGGTAAGTGTCCCTCCGCAGGTGTTTCTAAGTAAGGACCGCTCCAAAATTGATTTAGATTTCCTTGGTTGGTGGCTTGTTCAATATTCCAATAGCAGCAAGGCCGCTTTCTTACTGGAGGTCTTCATTTTGGCTTATGCTTGCCTATCGAGGGAACCATTAGGTCGTGGTCAGTGCTTAATCTGAAGATAGCTGCGTTTTTTCTGGATGTGATGGAGGAAAAGGTCAATAAGGAGGTTCTCCTGGGCCTGGATGGCTGGTCAGATTGTTGAACCTCCATTTGCGGATTTGGTGATCTCCCCTGTTGGGGTGGTTCCTAAAAGAGCAGCTGGGAAGTCTTGTTTGATACAGCATCTTTTGTTACCACCAGAGGGGTCAGTTAATGATGCCATAGATGATAGTTTGTGTCGAGTGGTATATCAGTCATTTGATTCAGCACTGGAGATAGTTCCGGGTGTATGTTTGGGGAGGTGGGGGTTCTGCTGGCTAAAGTGGATGTTGAATTTGCTTTTCACCTATTTCCTTCCTGTACAATCAGCCTTAACCTAACATTTACTAAGATTACCCCTATTGTACTCCCAATGCACAACCTATTGTTGCATGGTGACCATTCTAGACCTTAAGAAGTCAGCAGAGCAGGGGGTCTCAGATTCACGAACACAAACCCCTTCCCCAAATATAACTACACTGAGATAATTCTGCCTAATACACTACGGGAACCAAGGTACCTCTTCCATCTTGACTCTCTTTCAGGTCTGTGGGAATCGAAAAGAGTTTAAATGTGGACAATTTCCAGGGGCAAATATGTTGTTGTTTTGATTCTGGGAAAAAACACGGCTGGAAGCAACGGCTTCAAAAGCCTTAAACTGCTGGAAGACGCACAGCTGCCCCCTGCTAAAGGTCTACAACTAAAGGCGGGCTGACGTTAGATCAGACCACTGCCAAGCTGGCAGAACAGACACGTTATGCTGGAGTACTTATCGTACATCATGACCGCTACTTTTGGGTGTAATGAAGTGTTCCTTAACCCCAGTCCTCACACCTCCCCAACAGCTCATGTTTCCAGGATTTCTTTAATCATGCACAGGTAAGTTAATCTATTTGGCTGGGTCAGTAATTATCCCACCTGACAGAAATCCCCAAAATATGAGCTGTTGGGGAGGTGTGAGGACTGGAGTTAAGAAACACTGGTGTAATGTACTGTAAATGTTGTAAAATAAAATTATTGTACAGATCATATTTTTAGTTACAGCAAAATGCAGAGTAATTTTGAAGGTTAAATAGTTCACAACCTTTTTATAGGCTGTTTTCAAATAAACAATATGTATGATAACACACACACACACACACACACACACACACACACACATATATATATATATATATATATATATATATTTAGAGATGCTCAGGTTCAGATACCCGAGAACCGAACACACCCGAACTTAGCAGATCTGAGTACCGAGACGTTTTGCACTTTTTCGGAATTGGAAACGAGGTGAAACGTCATTGTTACATTGTCGGATCTCACAACTTTTGGTCAGGCTTGGTCTTCTGAATTTGCAGTCAAATTGTAAAGTGTTATATAGGTTATACAGAAAGAGGAGAGCACCATTGCTAATTGTCATTGCTGAAATAGAAATAATACGACTGGCAGTCTTTGTCTAAATTTGCAGCTACATTTTACTGTACCATAGTTCACTCAGAAACAGGAGAGGTGGCAGGGTTCAGTGCTGAAACAGAAATTGTAATAATAGGGCTGTCAATGTTCTTAAAAGTACCCAGTGACATTCTACAGGGTGATTCAAAAGTCGCAGTACACCCTTTTATTTCAAAAACTCTACAGGAAATTGGGAAACCTGAATACTCCAGTATGGGTGACGTGGTCTATCTTTTACGGTATGTACCAAACATGGGCGCCATCTTGAAATCGGCCAATCGGCCCAATTCCTGTAGAGTTTTTGAAATAAAAGGGTGTACTGCGACTTTTGAATCACCCTGTACTGTGCCATAGCTCATACAGAAACAGGAGGGGTGGCAATGTTCTTGTCACTCTCCAGTCTCAGTCATGATGATACTAATCCCTCTACCTCATGTGCTAAAGTCTATGTTCAAGTGCATAGTGGTTTTAAGTCAGGGAAACAAAAATGTAAATAAAAAGCTTGTACCTTTGTAAAGAAAAAAACACCTCTCTAAGAAAGGTGAAAGTTTACTGTAGAAAAACATAAACTTACCAACATGCCATTCTACCCAAAATATTACCAAGCATACCAGCATCAGCTAGCTCCCTTTACTCAGCTAGATATCAGCACCTGCAATCTACACTGTCATCATATTCACCCTCATCAGTGTGTACATCATCCTAAAACAATACTAATCCCTCCCCACTGGAATCCACCATCACAGAAGTCTGTGTACTTTTATGTAATTGCCGGTAATGGCCTTCCTCATGGAATTTGTAGTTAATTTTAAAGAAGAGCTGTCACGATTTTTGGGCAATTCTTTTAGACCAGACCAAATGTCAAAATGTTGTGCAGACACATCTGCATTATCCAGTTAATTAGAGAACAACAGAAAAACTGCACCAGGCACAATATTGTAAACACTGTAAATTGAATTAAAGAGATGCCAGAGTAAGAATACGTCGGGGGGTGCACCCTACACTGAAAATCAAACAAGTACAGAGGGAAAGAAAAAGGCAGTGTATGCAGGGGCATTCCTAACAGTGTTAAAACATAACTTTTATTAAAGATCATTAAGATAATTGGAAAGATATGAGCGAAATATCTTAAAAACAAAACAAAAAAAGATAAAACAGTGAATTGAGTGATTAAAATGCAAATACGTTGCAAAGTCTCACTGTAATCCTCATTATTGAAATTAGTAATTAGCAATATTTAAGATATGCCTCACGAATATCTGCAATCCTATAGAAATAAATATATGGCACTATATAATCCTGGATACATGTCTCAATATGTCCTTATATTTCTGAGATTGTGCAGCCAGCAAATCAGAGCTAAAGAGTAAGGCTCTAGTAAGCAAATATATTAAGTGGTAGAAGGTCTATAATGAGAGCGCATTAAATCACCTAGAGGCTAAGTTTCAGAATCGCAGGGTTTTGTGATCATTCCCTGCCTATCAACTCTGGGGAGCGATTCATAGAGGAAACTATATTGAGGAGGATAAGTGAGACGAGACGCCAACGCGCGTTTCGCTCTTGGCTTTTTCAAGACGGAATGAATCTAGGATTTGACAGCTCTTATATAGTGATAACGGTAGGTGTAGTTTTAAATAGTGAGCCAATCATATACGTTCCCTGGATGAATACGTCGATCATCATTATTCTATTTTCCACGTGGGTTAGATTGGCATCATTCCAACCAATCAAGGTAAGGATACCGTTGCACTAGTAATTGCTATTGGCTAAACCTACACTGTGTTACCAGGGAGACGTATCAGTGAAGCTTTCGTCCATATTGAGCAATCCTCTTGGCTATCGGGCTGCCTTAATAACTGGACTGTTTTAACAATGTTTGGATATAGTTTCTAATAATTTAACTGAAACTAGACATAATTGTCTTTATAGTCCGATATGACGATAATGGAATTTATACATAAGAGGGAGTAAGTTTGTTTTTTTTACTTTATAAGAGTCCATACTATGATAAACTACGGATCGATCCTTCATGATCATATAAAAATAGATAAATACACATATTGTAATGCGAATAAGATTAGAGAAATTCAGGGATCAAAAATTGCCAGATCATAACATAAATTATGGAGATAATCACAGTTACATAGAGCAATTATCCCATATAAAAATGGAGGAGAGGGAGGGGGGAAAGTCTCAATAACAATGTTTGCTGATCAACACTCCTTAGATCAAAATGTATGATGATTATAATAATTGTGACTAATTAGCCATAATTAGTAAGGCAAATTGCTTCAAAAGGTTAATGGTAAGGATGAATTTTAAGAGTGTTAGGATAAATTCATTGAATTCAACGTTGATATTCATATTAAGAAAGTAACGCACAGCTTCCAAACCTTGTTCATGATCAATGTTAGTGTAGAGAGATTCTACATCATATGAAGCCAATTTTGTGGTGGGATTAATCCTAACATCTTGAATTTTTGTGAGAACGTCCAGTGTGTCTCTGATGTATGATTGCAGACCGATCACATATGGTCTCAAATCCCGGTCTACAAATCTGCTGGCGTTCTCCGTAAGCCCTTGGACACCTGAAATAATAGGTCGTCCAGGTGGATCAATCTCGTTCTTATGGATCTTTGGGAGAGCGTACATCGGCGGGATTTTTGGATTCTTTACCATCAGGAATTTATAATCAGAGTTTTTAATGGTCACATTTCTAAATACTGAATCAATGATTTGTTGATATAAGTTCAGAAAATTAGCAGTCGGATAAAAGTGGCGATAACATATTGTATTATTCAATTGTCGTTGAATTTCAGCGACATATTTATCAAGGGGCCATAGGACGGGTTTTATCACCACATCACTCCAACTTTGAATTTCTCTAAGGTCCTGTATCTCCATGTCACTCAGATTATTAATAGTGGGATAATTACCCTTATTGGATTTGAAGGAGGTGTCTAGATCTCTTGATACTAAATCGGTATAAACCTTGATTTGTGGACAGATTTTAATATCTGGAAAAAAAGAGGATTTTTTTCTTCAAAGGTACAGAGTCCTTCGTATCAATGTCATTTGTTGGCATATCACTATTAAAACCAGTATGCTGTATTTCTTCAAGAATATCAAGCATTTGAAGATCCTCTTCAGTATTTAGAGTAACTGGTAATTCTGCGAGCTGCGAATTCCTAGAGTCGGTATCAGTAATTGATCCATGAGTACTGTAAAACTTTTTAAGGAGTAGCTATCTGGAGAGGAGGATTAAATCCTTCTCCCACTCAAAACGGTTCATTCTCTGGATTGGTGAAAAGGATAGACCTTTGCTAAGCAGATTGATGTGATGGGATCCCAATTCCCTTTCAGAAAGATTTATAACCCTTAGTTTCGAGTCTAATTCCTCTGACACCTCTGACTTCTGCGATATCCAATTCCTTCCTGATTTCCTCTTCTCCTTCCTCGATTGCTCGAACCAGAAAGCTTGTGTTCAGAGAACAGATGATCTAATCACAAGACTGAAACATAGAGGATATAGTCATAAAATCCTCAAAAAAAAAAGCTAGTAAATCTGTCACTAACACAATCAGAGACTCTTTAATTACCCTAAAATTAATTCTAAAAAAGATAATCCCAAAATTAGAATGATTGGCACTTTTTGTGCGGAATGGCGGCAATTACAAAGGATCTTTCAAAAACACTGGCACATCTTGCAGAGGATGACCTTAAGAAAAACTTGGATGACCAACTATCTTTCAGCTGGAGAAGAGCCAAAAATCTCAAAGATAAGATGGTACATAGCCATCTTTATAGGAATAAAAATAACAATCCTAACAGGTTGAAGGGCTTTTATAAATGTGGGACGTGCAAGGCATGCCAATACATGATACCCACTAAAGTTTATAAAGACAAGTTTGATAAAGAATGGAAAATACAAGAATTCCTAAATTGCAATTCCCTAGGGGTAGTATACTGCCTCACATGCCCATGTTCTCAAAAAATATGTTGGAATGACCACAAGACCTTTTAAAAAAAGATTGCTTGAGCATGTTAATAATATAATAAACAGTAGGAAAGATCAAGAAAAACTTAAAGTACTTACTACGGTGGCCAAACACTTCTTATTGCATCATAATGGTGATCCGAAAGGTTTGCAAGCTTTTGCAATGGAGAAAATCAATTTAAGAATAAGAGGTGGCGATTTACAAAAAGAGTTATTAAAATAGGAAACGAGAATGATTTTTCAGATGGGGAGTATGGTCCCACAGGGTTTAAACGATTAAAACAGTTGTTTATCCTTTTTTTAATGTGCTCTTACACTTTTTTCCATATTTCTCTCACATAGTTGAAAATATGGATTTATTGGTTTATGACTGATGCCTCTGGACCTAATCATTACTTTTACAGCATTGTCACTCCTTATGACTAAAATAATGGCTGACAGAATGATATTTGTGGAGTTTAGAAGTGCCTCTCATATTAGGGCCAATTACGGTACAAATGCTACGCATTTAAAGTAGGGGTGTGCACCGGCCACGCATTTAAAGTAGGGGTGTGCACCGGCCACTTTTCGTGTTTTGGGTTTTGGGTTCTGATTTGTTTTGCCAAAACACCCCACGAAAGGTTTTGGTTCTGATTTTGGGTTTTGGGTTCTGATTTTTTTTTAAAAAAGCATAAAAAGTGCTAAAATCCATATTTATTTTTTTTTTTCACTCCTACACTATTATTAACCTCAATAACATTCATTTCCACTCATTTCCAGTCTATTCTGAACACCTCACACCTCACAATATTGTTTTTAGGCCAAAAGGTTGCACCAAGGTAGCAGGATGACTAAGCTAAGCGACACAAGTGGGAGGCACAAACACGTGGCCCAACACGTGGCAGGATCAGTGGACTTGAACAGCAGTACCACTGGACTTATACGGCAGGATCAGTGCCTTGTTTGCAGTCTCCTAGGTAACGCAAATAATCTGTACAAATATGCACACAGGCATGGCCAGTAAAATATGGAACACATACTTTATGGATAAACAATGTCACTACACTTCATGCCGAGAAGCTAACCAAATAGTTTTCTCCATACAAGATACTCCCAACTATTCACTGAAATACCTAGCTTTTATCACCATGTAAATGAACTCGGCAGTCAGATCCATAATAAAGTGTGTCATCATCACATAAGTCAGGTTCAAGCTACAGAGTATCTGTTTATAGAAGCTTCAAATCCTAGATTACAGCCCAGTGCAAGTCTCCTAGGACCCCATTTACCTCATGAATGCAGTATACGCTAAAACTGAGATTGTCTGGTTCAAAAAGGGCCAAAGCCACAAATAAGTTGTCAAGAAGTTGCACTGTTATGTGCAGCACACGCGAACACCCACCAGCTCCATCCACTCACAATACTCTCACCAGCTCCATCCAATCACTTATAATTATATTATAATTATAGCTGGAGAGGTTCCTCAGGACTCAGAGTTCTGTCTTTTAAATGGAACAAAGGTCACTATTTCTAAATAAAAGAAGCTGTCTTATTGTCTCTTATTATAGGATTATAGGTACATTGGGGTTTTATAGTACATTCTCTAATAAGTGTCCCGTCATCTGCAATACTTCATTAATTGCTTTTTATTGCAATAAACTAGATATGCAATGTACTGCATCTGTATACAAGTTATTAAAATGTATCACTTGTGTTGGATTTATATACAGCTATTTTCTGAGAAAGAGTTCAGCTTTGACTTAATTGCCCCCCCCCCCCCAACCCAACCCCCTCCTTCATTTTGGAATGCCTCTGCTATTAAAACTAAAATCCTTGTCCAGTGCAAGGTCAGCATGTCTTTGGGGACACACCGTCCACCCTGTGAAAACTGGATTTGTTTTAATCAACATCAGTAGTATATGATTTCCTCCCCCCGCCGAAACATCATTCCTGCGCCATTACATCTACATAGTGATTTCTCGGACATCAGGAAGCAGGGAATTTATGCGATCCGAGTCTCGCGAGATCCGACGCGAGACTTGGACGTCAGAGCCTCGTTTTCAGTTATTTTGGCCGCCGGAAATACCCGAACAGTGCTCGGATCCCGTCGGATCCGCACTGTTCGGGTGGGCTCGGATTAGCGCAATCCGAGCCCCCTCATCTTTAAATTAAAGTACATGATTTCTAAATCTTTTTCTTATTGCTTCTCTCTATTGAAACAGGCTATATCTTTAACTTCTTAGGGCGGGCTTATCATTAACCTTTTGAAGCAATTTGCCTTACTAATTATGGCTAATTAGTCACAATTATTATAATCATCATACATTTTGATCTAAGGAGTGTTGATCAGCAAACATTGTTATTGAGACTTTCCCCCTCCCTCCCCTCCATTTTTATATGGGATAATTGCTCTATGCAACTGTGATTATCTCCATAATTTATGTTATGATCTGGCAATTTTTGATCTCTGAATTTCTCTAATCTTATTCGCATTACAATATGTGTATTTATCTATTTTTATATGATCATGAAGGATCGATCCGTAGTTTATCATGGTATGGACTCTTATAAAGTAAAAAAAAAAAAAACTTACTCCCTCTTATGTATAAATTCCATTATCGTCATATCGGACTATAAAGACAATTATGTCTAGTTTCAATTAAATTATTAGACACTATATCCAAACATTGTTAAAACAGTCGTTATTAAGGCAGCCCGATAGCTAAGAGGATTGCTCAATATGAACAAAAGTTTCACTGATACGTCTCCCTGGTAACACAGTGTAAGATTAGCCAATAGCAATTACTAGTGCAACGTTATCCTTACCATGATTGGTTGGAAACGATGCCAATCTAACCCACGTAGAAAATAGAAAAATGATGATCAACGTATTCATCCAGGTAACGTATATGATTGGCTCACTATTTAAAACCACACCTACCGGTATCACTATATAAGAGCTGTCAAATCCTAGATTCATTCCGTCTTGAAAAAGCCAAGAGCGAAACGCGCGTCGGCGTCTCGTCTCACTTATGCTCCTCAATATAGTTTCCTCTATGAATCGCTCCCCAGACTTGATAGGCAGGCAATGATCACAAAACCCTGCAATTCTGAAACTTAGCCTCTAGGTGATTTAATGCGCTCTCATTATAGACCTTCTACCACTTAATATATTTGCTTACTAGAGCCTTACTCTTTAGCTCTGATTTTCTGGCTGCACAATCTTAGAAATATAAGGACATATTGAGACATGTATCCAGGATTATATAGTGCCATATATTTATTTCTATAGGATTGCAGCTATTCGTGAGGCATATCTTAAATAATGCTAATTACTAATTACAATTAAGATTACAGTGAGACTTTGCAACGTATTTGCATTTTAATCACTCAATTCATTGTTTTATATTTTTTTGTTTTTAGGATATTTTGCTCATATATCTTTCCAATTATCTTAATGATCTTTAATAAAAGTTACATTTTAACACTGTTAGGAGTGCCCCTGCATACACTGCCTTTTTCTTTCCCTCTGTACATCTGCATTATCACTGGGTGTCTTGGGAAAGCTAAGTTTTTTGCCTAGCAGGAATTTCCGGAGAAACTGAAGGAGACGTCCTTGTGTCATGTACCACTTGAGCTGTCAGCTTGCTGACCAGGAGCTCATTGCATCTCTTGAGATCTGGGTCAGCTGGAAAGAAAGAGAAGACATTGCTCTTAAACCTAGAATCAAGCACAGTTACCAAAATGTAATGATCCAATTACAAGATGTTGATAACTCTTGGATCCTGGTGAAGCGAATAAAGTACTTAATCTACAAGTCCAACATAATTAGCGGGATTTGTTTTGTTTCATTTCCTCCTTCAATTTCTCTTGCTGCTTTTCAAAAGGTCTAATTAGGTGAATCACTTGACTCAAGCTAACAGTGTCTGCACTCTCTTCACAGGTGATTACTTAGCGTGGTTTCAGCACCTTGCACAACACAGAGAGAATTCTCCACTGCGCTGGACTAAAGTATATTCCCCCTAAATTCTATTCTTCTTGCAGCTGCTGCATTCTCCTACATGCCGTTACAGAATCTCGAAAATGACCCTAAATATTTCGGGACACAGACAACATCTCCTGCATGTCTTTGTCATTTTTTAAAAAGTTCTGTACCACCAAGTTGATTGTGTGAGAAAAACAGGGAACGTGATGGAATTCCCCCAGCTGTAATGCTCTAACAATATTGGTGGCATTATCAGAAATCACATATCCTCAGGAGAGTCCAAGCAGGATAAGCCATGTTGCAATGACATCCCAGGTTGTCAGCTGTATGCCTCTGACCTGCACCTTCTCTCGTTTCTGATAACCGCCTCTCACTCCCGCCTTCAAGACTTCTCCCGTGCTGCTCCCCACATTTCACACAAGAAATAAAATAGATAAAAATGTTTATTGGTATCACAAGATCCAGTCATGTCCATAAACTAATTCAATCATTATTAGTGTTTAAACTCGAGACTACAACAGGCAATTCTCTGCCAGTATTATGGAAGACACTATACATATTTATTTATTGCTATGTGAGCTCTTTATAACACGTGTTTTTACAATATTGACAGTAGAAAAGGCTTACGTGTAAACAGTACAGATTAGTGCAAGCAGCAAGATCCAGAGCATACAAGACATGTGCAGTATTTTTTTACTCCACTATGAAACTATCCCTATCCCCTTCCATAACGTCACCTCCCCTGTTCTGCTACTGCATTAAAAGACTGACGACAGAGGGGAAACTAAGCATTTATGGTCCCCGGGATGTGTTTATAGAGTGCGATGTGTCTGTGGCATGAGGGCAGCGTGCAGTGTCTGTGTTCAGGGCTAGTATCAGTACAGGATACCGTGTGTGTATATAGAGCTGTGATTATAGCAGGGTGCAAAATGTGTTTATGTAGTTTATATCAGTATACAATGTGTGTATTGAACTGGTATTAGAAAAGGATGTGCATATCTGGTATTAGGACAGAATACTGCGTGTGTACATATGTGCGTATATATGTGCGTAAGTGGGATATGTACAGGACAAAGTGATAGAATTGCACATGGAATGCTGGTTACGGAGTGTTAGGAGCAGCCAACAATTCTGGAAGACTTCCAATGATGGTCATCAGAGACGCTCTGACAAGCCGATGTTCAGTTTGTTAGGGTCACGTCCAGACCTCTGTCGGTATGACCCCTTCCTTGCTGTTTAAGGGCGGTAGTAGATACTCTTCGGAAAGGAAGTGCAGTGGGAACTCCACCAGGTGACCCCTAACCCTGGTTAACATCTCTCTGGATAGGCTGGGGTCAGAGCTTGCCAGATTCCCTACGGCCGTGTAGGTCTGGCGTACGCGGTGATTCTGCACGGCGTTGGTGGGAAGGCAGCGGAATACCTTGTAGAGGGGGAAGATAACAAAATCACAAAATTAAAAAAAGGTGATTAAGAAAAACAAAAACTAGGTGCTGGGGGGCATTAAACTGGGTGCTGACTGTCCATCCAGCACAAAGCCAAGAAAATATCCTCACTAAACTGTTTTCTTTCCCCCTCTCCCCCGAAGCAAACTCCCTCTTATAAACTCATAAACATAACAGGATCCTCTCCCATCTGATAGATCAGCAAGAGTAATGGAAAAGAACTAGAAATCTATAATTTTGTGGCCGGTAATTAATTTTATTTTCTTACATCAAGGAATCAAAATAGATTTATTGAGAAATCCGGATCATTGACCAACACAAAATACTGAAGGTCACATAAAAAAACAACTCTAAACCTAATTGCAGCAGTATTTACTAATGGTTGTAATACTTGGTTGAAGCATCTTTTACCTGAAATTACAAAATGTGAGTTTGGGGATCTCTCAAGTTCGCCCATCTGGGCACTGGCGTTACTGACCATTACTCTTTGTAATATTACACAATCGCCACCCGGTTGGGTGAGGAACCGATTGCACGGAGATCTGGGCTCGCCCTGGTCACTCCATAACATTAATTTATTTGTCCTTGGGCCACACCCTTGTGGCTTGTGCTTGATGCTTTAGGTCATTATCCTGCTGGAATATAGACCTTCTACCAAGTTCTTATATAGACAGCAGCAAGTTCTCCTCCAAGGTTTGTCTACATCTTACTCCATCTATTTTGCCAAGTTTCCCAGTGCCTGAAGCAGAGAAGCCTCCATATAGCCATATTTCTTCATAATAGTAACCTCTGGCCTGATTCTTTAAGGATCTTAAATTGAGAAACTTCTTATTTCAGTTTCCTGGACAAAACCATGTTACAATGCAAGGGGTGCAAATTAGCATTCTGTTTTGCACATAAGTTAAATACTGACTTTTTTCATGTAGCACACAAATACTTGATAGCTTATTTGTACACTGAAATTTAAAGTTGATTTGTGTGCTACATGAAAAAACAGTTTTTGTCCAGGAGACTGAAATAAGAAGTTTCTCAAGTTAAGATCCTTAATGAATCAGGCCCCAGGATTTTAGAATGATGTCAAGTTTGTGACGAACATAGTGCAATGTTGTATTTAAAAAAAAATTAATGTGGTCTCCTCAGACCATAGACTTTTTCTCCACTTGGTATGAGGGTTTCCCCCATTTACTGCAAATTCGATATATCATTCAAGTTTGCTCCATCAATGATTTACTTTTTTGCCACCTTCCCATAAAGGGCAGATTTATGAAGTGTACGGGCTATTCCTATACTATCTATCCAATCTCTGCCAGGGATGACTGTAACTCTGTCAGAGTTGCCATAGCTTTGTTGGTGCCCCAACAAATAAGCTTTATTCTCTCTCAAACGCCCAGTTTGAGAAAACAGCCTGCTCAAGACAAATTCACGGCTGTGCCATGTTCTCGCCATTTCTATGATGGATTTTACAGTGATCCAGGAGATAAAGTCCTTAAGAAATATCTTATATCTAACCTGCTTTGCAATAACCTTTGGATTTCATATAAAATGTTCTTTGATGCTCATGATGAAGCTCTTGTTTGGAAATGTACTACTGCTGTTACTACTGTCGACCATCTGAGTTGTTGAATGGATTTAAAGTTAAATTACACCTAACTCTACACAGATAGACTCCAATCAAAAAGTGAAATCTGATAGTACCAGGGATATTTGAAGTGCATTTTACTATAAGTTTTACTTACATAACTAATTATTGCCCGTTTCTTATGTACAATTACGAAAAAGCTTTAGAATTGTTGTTATTTAACATTAAAAAGCATATTGTGTTGATTAAACACAAATAAATTCATGCAAAATCACTCTTACATTGGCCTCTGTGATCATGACCTAGTTTACCTCCTACCTTACAAACCACTCCTTTTCGGTTTAAACACCCGACTACATCTAACCCTTCTCTCCCTTATCTGTCAGAGTCCCTGGAGCATCTGATCTTGGCCCCGCCCCTCCCCAATCTACACCATCTCCCTTGATGATCCCACCAGCTCCATTGGCCTCCAATATTACCTGCATGCTGATGACGCCCAAATCTATCTATCTATCTATCTATCTATCTATCCTCCACTGACTTCTTCAGCCATCCCACCTTGGATGAAACTCAATATGTTGTAGACTGATATCATTGTCGTCGTCCCCGCCGACCTTTTGTGGCAAAAAATAAATTAATACACCCTCATCGATAATGCTAAACTCATTGAAAACTAGTTTTTGGTGGCAGTCCAGTAATATTTATAACCGGGCTATTAATGTAAAGTGGGGGTATTAATGTAATTTATCAGCAGGAGTACTTTAAAATGGGTTCTCTTTTAATTAAATGTGGGAGATGCCGACATGGTTCTGTGGCATCTGACTGTGCAGGCTATAAGCAAACTTTGAAAATATGACCTACAGCAAGAAAGAAGTGATGGTCATTACTTCCTGACCTATGACACCAACGATAGCATACCTATGTCTTGTCACTAGGACAAGGGCTCTGGGAGAAGAAAGAAATTATTGACATGGAGAGCGCGGATTGGGGCATAGTTTGTGAGCTTGGTCTAATTTGTCACGATATTGAGATATACATGAACCTTCATGGAACATACGTTTACCCTTAATATTTCAATTATGGAAACGTACAGGTAAAATGAAACGCTGAGCTTCATACAACATTAAGCTAGTTCCCATGTGACTTTCTTCATTGCATTCTCCTTCCTCGCGAGCAAACTCATGTGCTCCTTCGGACTACACTAGCATAACACACCCCCCCCCCAAACCTCTTTCCTTATCCTTGTGTCCAACTGTCTCTTTGCAATCTCCACTTAGGTGACTTAACACTTGCTCAATCATAACGTGTCCAAATCTGAGTTAATCATCTTCCCCCTGTTAATGGCATTAACCGTCCCCACATCTTCCTCATCGTTGTTAACTACACTCTACTCCCTGTTCCCCACAAACGCTGCCTATGTCATCATTGACTCTGCCCTCAGCTTCACCCCTCACACTCTTCATCTGCTGCCCAACAATGCAAATCACTGCTGGCTCCCCATTGGTTCCGGAATTCAGAGCGAGCTGCTCCCCTCACCTACAATGCCCTCACAAACGCATCCCCTCCATACATCTCTGACCTCATCATTAGGTCATATTCCGTCTTACAACCAACCACTTCCTAGACTACTACCATGCTGTTCACCACCTACAGAACTCCATACCTTATCAGACTCTCCCCAACCTGCAATCCTTCAAAGCTCACACAAAGCTCACCTGTTCGTGCTTTGCCAACCACCCTACCCCCATTCCTAGACTCATGTCTACTCCTTCTATGTCCTCTGTCCTATCTGCACCTACCATCTTTTCATTACCCCCTCCCTCTAGAACGTAAGCTCTCACTGACAGAGTGCTCTCTATCCGTCCTCACAACTCTGTCGACCTTGTACAACCCTGGTCTAGTCTTAAACGGAATAATCTGCTGTCTGTTCAGTTACACGCATGGAACTCGTGCCGGTATCTGTGCTAGCTGTAATTGCTAGCTCATGACTATATGTACGTGTTATTATGTTTAACTGTATTCACGTATCTGTTAGTATGTTTATAATATTCATGTTTTTTTACTGTAAGATGTACGTCCAGCACTATGGAATCTGTTCGCCCCATAAATAAACGATGATAATAAAGAGGAGATAAAATACGGATACCTGATCGTACAGAGCTGCATTATTTAGAGCTGTGTGATTCCAAATTTCATTAAAGAACTGATCAGAAACTGGATCTGAGACGTCCAGACAGGGAGGGGTCAGAGCCCCCAGAACCGTACTGTAAAGGGAGAGAGTGCAGCAATATTCAGATTCGATAGTGAGTCTTGCAGAAGAAAGGCTGGTGTCAAATGTTAAGCTGTGCAATGTTATTTAATTAGTAAACAAATATTAAAGTGCACAAGAGGACTGTGTAGAAGAGTGCGAGAAGGAAGGGTGTATGAGGTGGTGATGGTGTAGAAGCGTGCGAGAAGGAAGGGTGTATGGGAGGTGGTGATGGTGTAGCAGTGTGCGAGGAGGAAGGGTGTATGGGAGGTGGTGATGGTGTAGCAGTGTGCGAGGAGGAAGGGTGTATGGGAGGTGGTGATGGTGTAGTAGTGTGCGAGGAGGAAGGGTGTATGGGAGGTGGTCATGGTGTAGCAGTGTGCGAGGAGGAAGGGTGTATGGGAGGTGGTGATGGTGTAGTAGTGTGCGAAGAGGAAAGGTGTATGGGAGGTGGTGATGGTGTAGTAGTGTGCGAGGAGGAAAGGTGTATGGGAGGTGGCGATGGTGTAGTAGTGTGCGAGGAGGAAAGGTGTATGGGAGGTGGTAATGGTGCAGTAGTGTGTGAGGAGGAAGGGTGTATAGGAGATGGTGATGGTGCAGTAGTGTACGATGATGAAGGGTGTATGGGAGGTGGGGATGGTGTAGTAGTGTGCGAGGAGGTAAGGTGTATGAGAGGTGGCGATGGTGTAGTAGTGTGCGAGGAGGAAAGCTGTATGGGAGGTGGTGATGGTGTAGTGGTGTGCGAGGAGGAAGGGTGCATAGGAGATGGTGATGGTGCAGTAGTGTACGATGATGAAGGGTGTATGGGAGGTGGGGATTGTGTAGTAGTGTGCGAGGAGGAAGGGTGTATAGGAGATGGTGATGGTGTAGTAGTGTGCGAGGAGGAAGGGTGTATAGGAGATGGTGATGGTGTAGTAGTGTGTGAGGAGGAAGGGTGTATGGGAGGTGGCGATGGTGCAGTAGTGTGCGAGGCGGAAAGGAGTATGGGAGGTGGTGATGGCGTAGTAGTGTGCGAGGAGGAAGGGTGTATATGAGATGGTGATGGTGCAGTAGTGTACGTTGATGAACGGTGTATGGGAGGTGGGGATGGTGTAGTAGTGTGCGAGGAGGAAGGGTGTATATGAGATGGTGATGGTGCAGTAGTGTACGATGATGAACGGTGTATGGGAGGTGGGGATGGTGTAGTAGTGTGCCAGGAGGAAGGGTGTATAGGAGATGGTGATGGTGCAGTAGTGTGTGAGGAGGAAGGATGTATGGGAGGTGGCGATGGTGCAGCAGTGTGCGAGGCGGAAGGGAGTATGGGAGGTGGTGATGGTGTAGTAGTGTGCGAGGAGGAAGGGTGTATGGGAGGTGGTGATGGTGCAGTAGTGTGCGAGGAGGAAGGGTGTATGGGAGGTGGGGATGGTGTAGTAGTATGCGAGGATGAGGGTGTATGGGAGGTGGGGATGGTGTGTGAGGAGCATATGGGCGATAATCTATTATGAGGGAACATGGTTGAAAATCCCTCACTTGAAGCAGTCCATGCGGAGGCTGAGTGCAAATTTTCCGGCTTCGTACGGCTTCTCATCCATCGCAGATTGTACAAATTCTGTATCTTCCACCATAACGGCCAGTTCACTGTCTCTCTTTCCCAGCATGCTCCGGTCATTGATGTTAGCCGAACCTCCATTAGGAAACGAAACGGAGTCTGTTACAAATTGCATTACACAACGACATACAAGCCACTATCAAATAATAAATGCAACTGCCAAATTGAACACGACATCAGACAAATGTTGGCAATCTTAGAGGTCCACTTTTAACACACATGAAACATACCAATTATGACCATTCTGTCATCCACAATTAGCATCTTGCTATGTATGTAAATGAGCTCCGTGACCAGAGATCCATCGGGCATGTCCCCGTAAGTCCGCAGACCACACACCGAGAGGTATTGACGCCAGCTGTCCCCCACTACAAGAAGAAAGAGAGAACAGAAGGAAATACATTTAACTGGGCAAAGATGACACTAACGAACCATCTCCTTCTTCGTACACACAATGGGCTCAGGTATTTCCTAGGCTTAAACCATATTCACCAAAATGCAACCAATCAACTAAGGAGAGCATTTCTGCACAATACCTCTGTGATGTCATTATAGGAGAGCGAATTGACCGGCTGAATACTGGATTCAACTTCCTCATGTCTCGAAATATCTCCATCACCCTTCAAGTATAACATTTATCAAGCCATTAGGCAAGGTTAGGCAATTGCCTAGGGCGCCGGGCGCCTCAAAATTAAAAACAATGGCTATTCTAGTTTAAAACTGTGCAGCGACCGCTGAGCATAACTTAAACGGCCGCCGCACAGCTTGAGATCGTTCCACGGGGAGGGGGAGGGGCTATGGATCACCTACGCCGCCCTCCCCTCCAACAGCTGATGGGGCGCTCTGTCTCCTCCCCTCACTGAGGGACGGCACCCGGCAGAGAGGACCAGCGCCAAGGTAAGGAAAGACGGGGGGGCTTGGTGGAGTTGTTTACATTGTGCCGGGCGGATTTTTTTTACATTGACCCCGGGAGTGGGGGGGGTGGATCTTGTTACATTGTGCCGGGGGGGGGGGGGGGGCGCATTTTTACATTGTGCCTAGGGCGCCGAGGACCCTAGCACCGGCCCTGCCCCCATCACACTTACTCTCCTCCTTCAGACGGGAGATGATGGAACTGTCTCCACGACAAATGGAACTGAAAAGAAACATTAGAGTTACACACCACCTTCCTCAATACACTTCTTTCAAGGTTCACTATTCACCACACTAGTGTTTAGATCAAACAGTTGCCATGATTAAGTGAAAACTAGTGTCCATGGTCTTGAACGAAGGGATATAACATTTATTGCCACCTGGTTGATACGGACCAGTAAAAATTGTGAATTAATGCCAATGTTACAAATAGGACGAAATCATAGACAAGAAAAGATGGTTATTAAAAAAATGTAGCACTACTAGTTATAGGGAATATGTTTAACTGTCCAGAAAAAAAACATTACTAAACTCGAAAGTTGGGTTACCTGTAAGTATAGTGCAAAATGGCCTGGATGGAGTTTCCGCCTCCCAAATCAATGTTCCCCTCGAATCCAGGTAACAGAGGGATTACAATAAAGACGCGAAACTTTGAGTGCTCTCTGCATAAACAGGTAAAAAGTGTTGCCATATAATACCAGTCTCGGCTGAAAACGCACTGTACCCCAACATTTCACATCCTGCACTCATCCCAATTCTATAAACAACTATACTAATCCCAACTGTATTTCATATGTACACGTGCAGTGTCCCCAGCCTGTAGACATTGCTATGCTAATCTCTCCTCACTTGTGCGCCCGGCAGATCCGTTTCACAATGGCTTCTGCTATAGTGTTCTGAACAGTCCGTCCATCTGTAGAACTGATGAAAAATTGGTTCTAGAACGAGAGTAGAGATTATGCAGTATATTAGATTAGTATTACATTATACCATCTCTCACACCCCCTTTACATAACTGCAGGTATACACAGATAGGAATGTATTTCTTACTGGTTTCATTTTGTCCTCTTGTCTCAGTCATGTGCTTTTCCTATTAGCTCTCCAGTGAGCAGATCCTCACACCCTCCACCCTTTGTTTTCATATCTACATTTATTTTGTCAACCTTGTATGTTCCCTATCTTATGTATGCCCTTCTTAACCAGCTGTGTTGCCTTAAAACAACAATATGTCACTTAATGACAATGCAAAGTTTCCACATTAATCATAAGAGCAAAAGAAACAGACACAAACATTTTAAAAGCAATGACTGATCTTGACAACTGAAAATATATCCGACACCTGATGCTTACACATGATGTGGACACACATCAATCATCGTTTTCATATCTTAGTGCAAAACATTTTTTTTTTTTTTTTTTTTAAAGGCGCAGTAAAAAAAAAAAAAAAAAATATCAGAAATGTTGGAGAACGTATGTAGGACCTGGACGATGCACCGTGAATGTTACATTACCCCTTACATGGCTGAAAACTAAAATAAAGAATATGCTTATATAGGTCTACTGGAAGTGCTTTAAAGTGTAATTATCTGAGGTCACCACTAGGTGATACAGACAGAAACAGACCATAACCATATGATAGATAAGCTCCATAGGCTGTCAATTTCTTTTCTTAATATGATGTTCTGCTGACAATTAACAAAAATGTGTCACAAAATTGAGGGTCAGCATCAGGTCTTATCATAATCAACCCAGTAATTCATATAAGACAGGCTTGGCTAACCTGCGGCACTCCAGGTGTTGTGAAACTACAAGCCCCAGCATACCCTTCCAGCAATAAGCTGCTATATATTGGCAAAGCATGCTGGGACTTGTAGTTTCACAAACAAATGGAGTGCCACAGGTTAGCCAAGCCTGATTTCAGATAACCTTCGCACATCTTGTTGTCACTTATCAGTAGATCTTGTGTATAAGGCATCTTGAATTTCAGGTTTAGTGAGCTTTCAATGGGCACTATACACCTATAAAAGTTATGTAATTTGACATAAACTTTCCAGTAGGATTACAGATTACTTTACAGCCTGACTGGTGCTGGTGTACGTGGTATAGTGGTTATCTCTCCCCCGGTGCCAGCAGAGCAGGAATACGGAGGTGACACACAAGCAAAATATTCCAGTAACTAGTTCTTAACAGTTGTTGGGGGGTTTTTTTTGTGTTTTTTTTACCAACCACAGCCCACAGTGAGTCACACATCCAGGATGGTAAGCTGCCTCGGGCGTGTCAGTCCATGCCCATGTCATTGTCTTGTGAAGAGGCACACACAGGGGGAAATGGTTTTGGCTGAGGATGATGGTGTCTCACATCTGCAAACACCATGAGACATGATGACAAATCCTGTGGCTTCCTGCACCGCACAGATTGATAAATCAATTCTAGAGAATAGTCAAACTGTTAGAATATTGCAAGTGTAATATAAAATTAAAGGACTGAATCCGTTTTACCAGCAGGAGAAGAAGAATATAAAAGAGTGGTGGGAGTTCAGGAGTGTGAAAACTCGCCCTCCCCCTGACGGCAATCAGCCGCAGGCCCTCCCCCTGACGCCAATCAGCCGCAGGCCCTCCCCCTGACGCCAATCAGCCGCAGGCCCTCCCCCTGACGCCAATCAGCCGCAGGCCCTCCCCCTGACGCCAATCAGCCGCAGGCCCTCCCCCTGACGCCAATCAGCCGCAGGCCCTCCCCCTGACGCCAATCAGCCGCAGGCCCTCCCCCTGACGCCAATCAGCCGCAGGCCCTCCCCCTGACTCAGTCTTTTCCTTCTTTTACACCGCAATCTATTTTTCCCTCCGTTTGCTTTTCCTGTCTGCAGCCTAACGCTGTGGAAGACGGTACCTGACCTCCATGAGTCACACAAACAGATGCAGTAATAAGCCCATATATACAGCAACCTCACCTCTATGTAAACGTAGTGCTCCGCGTGGGATATGCAGTGTAGATAGGCATTAAGAATAGAGCATTCGTTACACCCCGCTGACCAGCGATCAACCGACCGTAGCACCTACAGATGAAAGAGTTACTGGTCATACTGATGTTACATCTGTATACCCACCAAGCACACACAGGTTCTAATACATCTCCAGCTCCCTGCTATTCCTGAATCCACCAAACATACATAGCTCTCACTACACCTCTAATACTCTGCTATTCCTGAACCCACTAAACTCTCTCTAACCCTTCAACTTTCTGCTATATCTGAATCATTGATAACACTACACCTTCACACTAATCGGTACTCTCTGCTATTCCATCACACAACTCCCCAGCAAACTCTGCCATCGTTGACACACTACTTCACCTGCACAGTGGCGCTGTGGCATCCTGGCACTGTGTAACTTTGCCTATCCGCTGTGCTGAGGGATTTAGGAAGTAAGTAGGGGAATGACGGACCTTTATATTTGCTCTTGGTCGTCTGTAGAATAATACAGGAAAACATCAAGGGTTAACACGCAGCCTGAACAGCGGACTGTAATTTAGTAACACAAAAGAAAACCGTTAATAAAGAGACAGTTTTTGAATTCTGTTACATAAGAAATATAATTTTAGAATAGCCGTTTACCAATATTATCCTGAGGCCATCTGCTGGCAGAGTGGTGGTAGTGTTCCGCCCCTACTAGTACCCACCTTGGTGAAGTTCCACCTCTGGATGAAGTGCCGAGAGGCGTCCCGAGCCGCTTTCCCGTGAATGACAGCTCCTACGTCCCTCCACGGCATTCGGGGATTTTTTATCCGGTCAATAAAATCTAGAATCACAGGAATAAAATTGCACAGACAGAAGGAAGCTGGCGCTACATGTGTCAAGCAGGTCCAAGAATAGTAGAGATCGGGAGGTGAAGAGGAAGCTACATAGACGGAGGGGGCTCGGAACTAGCAGAGGTGCTCAACTGGGTGAACTTGGCTAATGTAGGGAGCTGGAGGTGAAGGGAGTGCTGTGTTCACCATCATGTCCCTCCACATACAGAATGGAGCAAACCAAGGGGGGGTTCCTAATGCTGGGAAACCCCCCTCCAGGCCTGCAGCACTGTATAATTGAGGTGGTTGGACCTTGGACCCGCTTCACATGGCTCTGCTCAAAAAGAGAGCTGCGTGCGGCTAATAGTAGTGCACACAGCATTGCCCGTCTATATTATGGCGATAGGGAGAGTTGGAAAGCAGCCAAGCACTGTCTAATATTATAGCTCCGCCCCCATGCATGCTGGTCACACCCACTGGCGGCGTGGTGTGCAAACCTCCCCTCTGCAAACCCTGCGTTTGTCCCTGTGGAGCTATGAGTCTGTCCCTTCCCCTGCAGGGTGACACACTGATAGAAGGTCGCCATCTGTCTCTTACCCTCAAACGGTTTCTCCAGCTGCACCCAGTCTCTGAGAATAAGGTTACTGTAGTCTTTGCCCAGCCACATCTGGGACACCATTGCAGGCTCTTCAGGAGAATCGTCAACAGCTGGGGACGCGTCCTGCCGAGAGACAGCAGGAGGCCACCTTAAAGGAGTAGGGAGCAGCGAGAGACAGACAGCAAAAGAAGAGATATCAGAGAAAAGGAGGAGATATAGGGAGTGTTACATGGAGTACTTGGAGAAGTTATAGGGGAGTACTTCTGCAGGAGTATGAAGTATTAGGAAGGTCTTATATTAGTAGGAGAGATTATTTTACAGATACCTGTAGATTGTACAAGTAATGGAACGGAGAAGAGTAATGCGATGGAGTTATATACCAAAATTATTGTGACAGAGCAAGAAGAGTAATGTGATTAAGCAACAGGATTATTGCTTCCAGATAACAGTAGTAACGCGATGGAGTAGTGTGATGGAGAGAGAAGATTAATGAAAAGGGGTGGAGTAATGCAAGGAAGTAAGAGGAGTAATGTAATGGAATAACAAGAGTAACGTAATGGGGTAAGGAAAGTAACAATTTGAAGTAACAGGAATAAATGTGACCGAGTAACAGGCTCTTCCATCTCTGTGTAGACTGATACCTTCTGTTGCGTCTCTGTAGAACCTACGTCAGTCAGCCGGTAACTGTGATCGTCCCATCGCCCGTAGGCTAAGTCTAGACCACCCAGAAACACCACCGATTGGTCAATGGCCACCATCTTCTCGTGGTGGGCCCAGAGGAAGACGATGGAGGACACGTGATCCGGATGACGCATCACCTAAAATGAAGAGCGAGAGATGAGGAGGCCGCACTGCACCCCGAGGAGCAGATACATGACGGGGATGTAGTGAGAGGGAAGGCAGGATGGACTAGCACACTGGAACGCAGACACTATGATGGTGAGTGTTCAAAACATTCTAGAATTCTATGTAACTCAACCATTGTGTGTTTTTTGAGGGTGCAGGTTTCCTCCCCTCTTACCTTGATATTTGGGTGGAGGAGCATTAATACTCTCTTGCTGTACCCGCTGTTAATGCCCAGAGCCAACTCCACCTCCTTAAAGAGTAAGACACAAACCCGCACTCCGGCCTCCTGCAACATTAAGGACTGTTGTTACTGTAGTACAGAACATAGCGTTAAACCAGCAATGTGAAAGATGAAACATTCTCTGTCAAGTCATTATTTATATATAGTGTCTACATATTACTAAAGAATAATAAATTAATATGCCACTTCCATATATTTCCTGTACACATCAAACAAATGTGACACATGAAAGACTTTCGATAGATGGGGAAATTAAAGCAAGTTCTAGTGGACATTGTGTCGTGGGATCTAGTTAGGTCGACATCTCCCAGATAACACACAGAAATCACAGACAAACCTCGGCCCTACAGAGACTGGCATCTGGCAGCCCATGGCCCATGAACCAATAATCAACCGTCCCGGCTGACTCTGCTTGCCCTGATCAACTACAAAAGAGTAGGACCTTGAGAGTAATGTCCCTTTGCCAATCAAGCTAAACAGGACTCCCAATCACACTGCAATGTTTATCGCATTAACCGGTGTGCTCGTCCAGCTGTTAGGTATGTCTGGTCGAAGAGGATGCCAAAGGTAAGATGTGGGCAAATCATAATCATTTCTCACCCTAGGACAAAACCCCTCTAATATTAAGATGCTGTTGAGTGTTTCCTACTCTCTTAAGATGACTACCACAGCACCTCATAGGTGGGACCATTTAACAATGAGAAGTAGATCTTGATTTTAAAAAATATATATAAAAAGGAAAAAAAAAATGTAAAAGTAAATAAAAATACTACAGATAAAAGGTGATAAAACCACATCGGAGGTGGTGTGTGACCTAGGCACAACTTATATCTCAACAACCCAGGTTGGTGTAATGGGCGTCAAAGTTCATAGGCATCCTACTGACCGCCTTATGCTTCAAGATGATGTCAAGTCTCCAAGTATCATCTGTTGCCGGTCGCTTTAGGTGAATCTCTGGGCTGAGCCTAGACAGATTAGATAATAGAAATCAATGTAGATAGGTCTGAGAGCTTGGAAGCAGATGAAAGTAATAACAGCTATTTTTTCAGAATTAAATATTTTGACTGCAATTGCCTGAGCCCTGGATGTAACTGTGCACTACAGCAGTCCTACTGATACACCCTGGATGTCATTGTGTTGTAAAGCAGTCCTACAGATACTCGCTGAAAACCGCCATGTACTTGAGCAGCCCCACAGAGATACTAGCATAACTGTGCATAAAGCAATTCGTCAAATATACCTCGGATGTCACCCTGTACTAAGACAGTCTTACAGATACATCCAGAACGTCGCCGAAAACTAGAGCAGTCCTACACAGACCCCCTGGACATCCCTATGTACTAGAGCAGGCCTACACAGACCCCGTGGATGTCCCCATGTACTAGAGCAGTCCTACACAGACCCTGTGAACGTCCCCATGTACTAGAGCAGTCCTACAAAGACCCTGTGAACGTCCCCATGTATTAGAGCAGGCCTACACAGACCCCCTGGACGTCCCCATGTACTAGAGCAGGCCTACACAGACCCCGTGGACGTCCCTATGTACTAGAGCAGGGCTACACAGACCCCGTGGACGTCCCCATGTACTAGAGCAGGCCTACACAGACCCCCTGGACGTCCCCATGTACTAGAGCAGGCCTACACAGACCCCGTGGACGTCCCCATGTACTAGAGCAGGCCTACACAGACCCCCTGGACGTCCCCATGTACTAGAGCAGGCCTACACAGACCCCCTGGACGTCCCCATGTACTAGAGCAGGCCTACACAGACCCCCTGGACGTCCCCATGTACTAGAGCAGGCCTACACAGACCCCGTGGACGTCCCCATGTACTAGAGCAGGCCTACACAGACCCCGTGAACGTCCCCATGTACTAGAGCAGGCCTACACAGACCCCGTGAACGTCCCCATGTACTAGAGCAGGCCTACACAGACCCCGTGGACGTCCCCATGTACTAGAGCAGGCCTACACAGACCCCGTGGACGTCCCCATGTACTAGAGCAGGCCTACACAGACCCCGTGGACGTCCCCATGTACTAGAGCAGGCCTACACAGACCCCGTGGACGTCCCCATGTACTAGAGCAGGCCTACACAGACCCCCTGGACGTCCCCATGTACTAGAGCAAGCCTACACAGACCCCCTGGACGTCCCCATGTACTAGATCAGGCCCCCCTGGATGTCCCCATGTACCAGAGCGGTCCTACACAGACCCCCTGGATGTCCCCATGTACTAGAGCAGTCCTACACAGACTCCGTGAACGTCCCCATGTACTAGAGCAGGCCTACACAGACCCTGTGAACGTCCCCATGTACTAGAGCAGTCCTACACAGACTCCGTGAACGTCCCCATGTACCAGAGCAGGCCTACACAGACCCCATGGACGTCCCCATGTACTAAAGCAGGCCTACACAGACCCCCTGGATGTCCCCATGTACTAGATCAGGCCCCCCTGGATGTCCCCATGTACCAGAGCCGTCCTACACAGACCCCCTGGATGTCCCCATGTACTAGATCAGGCCCCCCTGGATGTCCCTATGTACCAGAGCGGTCCTACACAGACCCCCTGGATATCATTGTAAAGCTCAGTCTTACCACCAATCAGTGATAAAGATTTCCTCCCGTGCCTGCATTAGAGCATCTGCCACAGCAGCAAAATAACTAGAGCCATTAACGAACCTAATGAGAGAAATAAAATCACATATAATGGGGGGAGGGCAGGAGTAGAATAATAGGAGTAAAGCAAGGTGGGATAGACACAGAAAGAGCAGTGAAAAGGTCCACACCAGTCACTCACACAAATAAAACATCCTCACCATTTCACTTGTGTTGTCTGCCTCACCGCGGCTTGGGCGTCAAATCGATGGATTCTCAAGAATTCCATCCCATGATCTTCAACGAGCTGGTTAATCTGCTGGCCCCACCAGCGAGCTTCACGATACCCACTGCACTTTAAGATCAGTGTCCTGTAATTTACAAACGGTCAGCACCTGGATTTAGGGGGTTTGAACTGGATGAGATTGTGGGGGGTGCACAGTTATTATTGTAGGATGTATTAATTCACGATGCCCAAGGGTGTTAATATAGAGCACCAGGCTCCGTCTCCCATCTTAGTAGTGGTGTCCCCTACTGAAGACAGGAAGTGGGGGAGCCTCCAGCCATCCTCAACGCTCTACTGAGAATGCACAGACAGGAAGTTAAACAACAAGAACCTGCAACATCTACCACCAACGTTGCTGATACCTATTACATATAACAGCACAAGTGCCCTGATACTAGGTTTCTGCCAATAAAGGGAACTAGGTGTCTGCTTTTGCATTTAGAATTATGCATTCTCCTCTAGTTCCTCAATATTTGGTGCCTTAGGAATGTCACGTGTGGAATAGTGAATTAGGGTAAACATAGTGCTCTAGGAGTTATAGTGACGATATAGTTTTATGGATAATTTTGTTCAGTTTGCATGGGGAAGCTTCGGCATAGGACCCTGTCCGATGATAGTCTTCACCACCCAGAGGACTTTGATAAATAGGGAGAAGCTCCAATTCAGATTTAGGACTTTTCTCCCTTTGATAAATAGACCACTTGGTATACGGTATGTAATACATGATGCTTTGTGTGATCAGTCGTCATATGGAACAAAGTAATCCAGTGGAAATCACTAGCATCAAATAGGTATATTCTTTTATTTTGCTGATGTATCTCCAAACATGAGCAAATGCTGACCAACATCTACAAATACATTTCCCAGTGCCTTCGATACATTGATGAAATATTTTATTGTTTCACCCCTTTCGTCTGCATCGCACGACATGATCCAATAGTTTTGTCCAGAGGTCTAGTGTGGAAGATTGGCTAACTAGCATTCTTCCGTGGAACACTGCCCCGATTTATTAGACTTTCCACCAGTTCCTTAATTGGTCACTGACAACTCAACTTTTCAGTGAAGCTCACCCTGATTAATCCCGTTTGCCTAGAATATGTGCCTCACTTATTCTCATTTTGCATTCAGAGCCCTTTTCACGTGTATTGGTTTGTTTTATGGAGCAAAATGCATAGACCTCTTACAAATTGTACAGCGCTACCTAAACAGTCAGTGCTTAATAAATACTGGGAGACCATATAACATTTACTATAACCCATTACAGTGAACATTGCAATGAAAAGTCCTCTTATATCCTTTGTAACCCAACAATGTCTGGACACTTGAATTGCTCCCAAAGTCTCCAGCCCCTCGGAGTAGACACAAGCTGCAGTGGGGATTTCAGTAACACTCTGGCTCAGGTTTTGTTGAGCTGTGAATTGTAGATATTTGTCCCATCTTGTTCCTCAAGCGTTGACAGAGTTCTAAAAGGGGTATTTTACACGGCTATTTATAGAGCTTCTAATCACAGAAGGAGTAAGGATTTCAATACTTCATACTGTCCGATGGAATGTACAAGGTCACAAGGCCGAGATTAAACAGGTCATTTCATTTCCAAGAACAACAGAACAAACTTCAGAAAGGAAACCAGCCCTCCAGGGGTGAAGGTCTTGGTTGGAGTACAGGTCAAGCATCAAAGAATAGAAAAACATTTATTTACTTTTCAAACCAGCAGACTTTATAGAACAATAGACAGTCTGACTTTACGTTAAACCTAAATTTGTCCAAAGTCTTTTCTACATTACACTTTGAGTCTCACTAATCTGGCAACACAAACAATATAATGACGGATTAGAGAATAGTCTTTCCCCATTAGAGGGATTGTAGGGTGAAAATAAGTGGTATGTTGGAGAATTAACTGAATTGTGGAAGATGTCAGACAAAACCATAATCTACTTATTCTGACTGTTTGGCAAATCCCTGTGTTTGCTTTGCTCCGAGATTAATGCCCGATTAATTACAATTGTGAGTTTTAGCCTCTGCAATTACAACTAATGAGATTTATCGCTGTGCTACCTTTTGCAATTAATCGACTGGGACTAATCTCCGAGAAATTTTATTACACAGATCAAAATAGCGCTGAATTGCAAAAGAGAAAAAAATTGCATCATCTATATATATATATATATATATATATATATATATATATATATATATATATATATATATATATATATATATATATATATATATATATAATATATATATATATAGCATGACTGATTCTGCAGCGCTGTACAGAGGACTCACATCAGTCCCTGCCCCAATGGAGCTTACAATCTAAATTCCCTAACACACACAGACAGAGAGACTGGGGTCAATTTGATAAGAGCAAATTAACCTACTAGTATGTTTTTGGAGTGTGTGAGGAAACCGGAGCACCCAAGGAAACACACGCAAACACAGGGAGAACATACAAACTCCACACAGATAAGGCCATGGTCGGGAATTGAACTCATGACCCCAGCGCTGTGAGGCAGAAGTGCTAACCACTAGGCCACCGTACATGATTGAGAAGAGATTAATTGCTCACATTATAGCCAGTGGAGGAGATTAATTGCTTTGTGGTTATTGGATGCAATTAAATTGCAGCACTGCACGACTGAAGGTAATGGTCATGCTGCAATTAATTAAGGGCAATTGCCTGTTTAAATCCCTCCATAAGAAACAATTGGCTGCAAAACTGGCAATCGCTGGTCACCCTCTGATTCAGCGACTGTAAATCACCTGTGTAATCTAGCACATTAGCGTTCCAAAATATAGGTATTAACGAAGGAGTGGCTCAAGAGTGGGATACAGCCAATCAGGACATTATGCGTTTTCAAATGGAGTTAAAAGACGCTTAGTGGCGTGGCTGGAGAGAAACATGTTACGGCCACTGATTGAGCACAAAGCCCATATACGTTAGACAGGTTCCTTTCCATCCACGCTGGAGCAAGCAGCGACTTACAGTCTGAAGAACGGGATATAGTCATTGACTATTTCGTTATTGGGCAACCACCGGGCCCAGATATATTAAAGTACTCAAAGGCCATGGTCTAAGGAGAAAGAATGTTTAAATAACGCCGATTTCCCATGTTGATGTTCGCTCTTCCCATCTTCGCTTTAAGCAGATGACCGACCCCACATTTGGCAAAATGGATTAAGATACCACCAATGAGCGGAGACTATCACCCTCGGGATCTAAGTACCGCTACTACTTCGGAAACCACTCAATGCTTTTCTCGCTTCAAGCCAAACTCCTGGGTCTACCAACAAGCATCATCAGCGGTGTAACTGGGAGGAACATGAGCCTTGGTGTAAATTTTTGGTGGGGTGTTGGAAGATGACCCCAATATGGTGACTACACCACATCTCAGAAACCAACTTGGTAAATAGTATACAAAACAGACCCTGAATTGTACCGTTTTACATACTGAGCCTTGCTGAAAGTAAATTCTTCCTGCCAGGAATACAGAGCCTCTATCGGGCAGTGGACTTCTTAGATGGTAGAGCGCCATTTCCTGTTCTACACTTAGACTCTATCGTAGTTACCAGTCAATGCTACCGATAGCCAACAGACACTCAGACTCCCAGTAGGCAATCGCTACCCCTCCCCGTAGCCTCCAACAGGAGATACTGTAGAAGTTCCACATTTTATTGGCTCATGTAGATCCAGATATTTTCTTTTATGTTTTTATTAGATATGATTGATTGCCAATGGTCATAAAAGAATTGAAAGTGAGGAAACATCAACGACCCCTTACCTTGAGTAGTTCTCTATCCGGACGCCGTATTTAGTCTCTGTAGCTTTTTTACCAACTTCGGTTTTGAATTCAGGATCAAAGAGGAGTACAAAGGAAATTTCCCCAGAGTCTGGTTTCAAGTAAAGAAGAAATGAATCCTTGACCACCAGCCACCTAGACAAGACGAGATATTGTGCTCAGGCCATAATCCGTCCAATCGGAGCCAACTCATGATATAATACAACAGAAGAAGGTTACTCATTCCACTATTTTAGTCCGGAACACAAAATATAGAACATATAAGAGGAACGTGAAGATTCTGAATCAACTCACCAGACAAAGCATAAGAGAGATTGAGGAAGAGTAGTGCGGACATTAAAGAAGAGGAACAACATGGAGGGAAGGAAGAAAATATAGTTATGAAAAATGAATATAGATGGAGAAACGGACAAATGACTGCCCATGGGTCTGACCTCTTTGACCAGCGGTAACAGATCTGGTGATGGCCAAAGCAGTTGAGACCTTGGATTCTGTGCCCCCCTGATCTCTTCAATATAAACCCCTCCCTAAAAAACACAAAAAAGACAAGTTTGGTTTCAATACATATAGGAACCGTATTACGTCAGGTATTACATGATAGATTTTCTCTGCCTTTTGGCGAAGATCAAGTGAGTACCTGTCCGAGTAGGGAATTCCTGGACCTGAAAGGACTATGGGAAAGCTTTGTCTGGCTAAGAGGCCAGTAGCTTGAAAGCCTGGGATAGAGCCCCTGGAGTAGTGACCCAGGGGTGCCTGAACTCACCTGGGGAGTGGTGACCCTCACTTGATTACGGCACTTTGCACGGACCCCACTTTCAGCGACACGCTCTTCCTCGCCCCGGCCTTTTGGCTAAGCAGGAATCATTTTTAACATCTCGGCCGAAAGGCTGGGGCCATTTTGCACGGCACTAATTTATTTATTTATTTTTCTCACCGTTTTGTCACTTTACTTTTATATATGGTTTTTTTTCCACGGATTGGAGGAGGTGCTGAATGGGTCCCGATTCCTGAAAATGTAGGTGGGGTGGTGTGGTTCTAGTGGCTCCTACTCCCCTGAACCATCTGAGGTCTCCTCTTTCAGGGGGAGGCATAAGTGCCAAGGGGGAAGCTTCAGCGGAACCTTTGGTTAAAGGGACCCCCCTAGCCTTGCGGCGAAGGGGGTCTGAAGACCCTTGCCCCCTAAGGGTCCTTATGGATCTGGGATAGAGGGACCCTTCCTCTTTGGAGGAGGGTCTGAATGCTACCTTGGCGCACGTTTTTTAAGTTACTCACTTATTTTTTCGAGCACTAGGGTGAAAGTACGTTTTTCAGGCTTTCAATAAAAAAAATAAAAAAAATAAAAAAATTACATGATAGATTTCGTTTTTTTCCCCAGCACTGATGATTTTAGCTAGAACGTAAGATGCTTCCTCAATATTTATATTCATTTTATTGATGCACCAAGAATATGATGGGAGGAGTACATCATATGGAGCACAGCGGATATATGGCTACGATTGTCACTCAACCAACTGTAGAACTAGTGAAGCAGTTATGTCTAATGTGGTTGAGTTTAGACATTGAAGACTTTAGTACTCACAGTCCCTTAGGTCCAAGGTCTGATATGAAGGAGAGATGACTGACCTCCAGGAACTCCATCTGAAAGAGAAAGGAGATACGGTTAAATTGATCAGACATTGGTACTGACCTCTGTAAGTCGGGTTAAAAAAAAAGGGACTAGAGAAACAAAGGTTGCAATCTGTAACTTCGGTGCAGAGGTTGAGACGTGCGATTAGGAAATCGAGCCACCAATTCTGGAGGTCAAGAAGACCAAGCTGGAGGACAGCTGAAGGACATTGCTGGCCCCATCTAGGGCCTGGCTCACCATTGCATGGTAGTTCCGGTAGAAGGCTTTGGCCAGTAGCACGTTGAGGTATTCTGCAAGGTGCTTCTGCAAATTAGAAGATAGATTTGTATAAATGCAGGAACAATATGGAAGACAAGCAGAAGAGGAAGACCCCACATAGATCATCTCAGCAGCCTATCCAGAAACTGATTTATGGAGGAAAAGAACAGACAAAAACACAGTTCCTGAAAAAATGTTCTAGATGGTTTGCAGAATATGTAGATACACCACCCAATGATGGACACGTAACAGAACAATATTCTGCTAGGTTCCCCAACACCGTCCAATAGAATTCACAAGACTGAATTCTGTAGGAAAACGGATTACAAACAGATTGGAATCCAGTCTCTGATGTAAAGAAAAAGTCCCCACTGAAACGTAATTAAGGTGTTAATATCTATACCTCAACTGCAGGTTTTGCATCTTGTTTTACTTCATGCAAAATAAACCCATAGTGAATTCAGGTGGCTTCATCCATACATCCAAAATCCACAAAGAAAATGAGATGAAGTCAAGTTTAACCTCACGGTGCAAACAGTGTGACACGCTGTCACCTGCAGCAGCCAATCAGATTTTTGATCAGTCAGGTGTTTGTTACGCCAATGAAAGCCAACTTCTGATTGGCTGCAGCACAATTATGCACTGGGCACATAAATTAATTCATATCTGAACAATGAGAAGTGTTTATTCTGTACGGAGAAGTGTACACAGCCTCATTACACACCTGTTTGCTGGAGGCCCGTTGTGGAGACTCTCCAGAGACGTGAGGCAGAGAGGGCATCTCCGAAGTGGTTTCAGCGCGGGACCGCGTCACTGCAAAGCTGGGGGTAGTATAACAGACCAATGCATCATTTCCTTACTTAAGCAGCGAGAACTAAGCCACAATAGGCCGTGTACAATACTGCACCTTACCGGGACAACGGGTTGAGGGGCAGGAGAGAGACGAAGATTTTGTGTCTGAGAAGATCCCGATGAAGTTCCTGAAAATGTTTGAATCTCTTTTTGATGCTCCATTGGAAGGGGCCATGTGTCAGGTCTACGGAGTATAACGTGCTGGTACGTACCTGTCAGACGCAATACAAACTCAGTAACTGACACATGAATATACTGAGAACACACTTTTCTCTCCGTCACTGTGTCACCCTGCAGGGGGAGGGACAGACTCATAGCTCCCTTCTGTCTGTCACTATGTCACCCTGCAGGGGGAGGGACAGACTCATAGCTCCCTTCTGTCTGTATCACCCTGCAGGGGGAGGGACAGACTCATAGCTCCCTTCTGTCTGTGTCACCCTGCAGGGGGAGGGACAGACTCATAGCTCCCTTCTGTCTGTATCACCCTGCAGGGAGAGGGACAGACTCATAGCTCCCTTCTGTCTGTGCCACCCCGCAGGGGGGAGGGACAGACTCATAGCTCCCTTCTGTCTGTGTCACCCTGCAGGGGGAGGGACAGACTCATAGCTCCCTTCTGTCTGTGCCACCCCGCAGGGGGGAGGGACAGACTCATAGCTTCCTTCTGTCTGTGTCACCCTGCAGGGGGAGGGACAGTTCATAGCTCCATTCTGTCTGTGTCACCCTGCAAGGGGAGGGACAGACTCATAGCTCCCTTCTGTCTGTATCACCCTGCAAGGGGAGGGACAGACTCATAGATCCCTTCTGTCTGTCACCCTGCAGGGGGAGGGGCAGACTCATAGCTCCCTTCTGTCTGCATCACCCTGCAGGGGGATCGACAATATAATCTGTTTCTTTTCACCTTGGAGCCAGTAGTGTAACGCTCGGTCTGTGATATGTGAGCCGAGACCGGGACCCCTTTCAGGAAAACGGCCCCTTGATGTTTGAGAGATTTCTGCTCATAGACGGTGAGGAAGGGACTGAGATGAGAACCTGAAAAGGGAGACAATGCAGATAGAACATGAGAATATACATAGTAGTATTTGTGTAAGGAGAATGGAGGACAGGACACTTGAGGCAGTAATCCACAGTTTTCTCATCACTCAGCCCAGGATAAGGGCGTGTAGTGAACGTGGCACCTGATTGGATATCGGCTGGAACTGAATGGTCCTCTGGCTTCCGACCAACCCTTTATTGCCACCATATAAAGCTGTATAGCGACCACCAAATAGTCTCAAATAAGGAACGAGCACATTTAGGGACTGTACTGAAAATGGTCCATAGCAATCAGATGTTAGTTACATTTTCCAATCTACAGTCGAAAAGTGAGATCATTATCACGTTGCTATGGACAACATCACCTTTGTCAGCTGCACCAGAGTATTTTAGTGCCTGTTTATGTAGATCGGTTGTTAGCGGTAATTCCTCGATCAGCCATTATTTTTGGCAAATTGACATATTACAGAGATCAATATTATACTCTAAATGACTGCAGAGATTATATTTAGCCAAGTGTGTTCATCACGCTCTCTTTCACCCTTCTGTAGCAGATTGCCATCTATACCTTGTATCATTCTGAGCCAGCAGAGTATGAGTGACAGTTTTTAAGACTTGTCCTCCAGAAATGAATTGTATGGATAACAGGATTAATTTGCTGCAGCCAAAGATGTAACAGCAGTAAAAGAAGAAAGGTCACCCTGGTTTGTCCGGGAGAATATAAATCGGCCACTTCACACTCTGCCAGCACTCAGACCAGTGAGAAGAGCCGGCATAGAATAGGGATTGGCGGGTGAGGAACAAAGCGAAGCTAAGTATGAAGTTAATATTAACATACTAAACATGATTCCTATTAGTCCATGCCCCAGGTTAACCGGACCACACATTAAATGTCTATATATGTCCAAGACAGGCTTTTACCATCTTCATCTTCTCGTATAGAGTCAAGTTCATCGAGTTCGATATTTAAGGCAGCGGTGTCGAGGTGTTCCGGGAGGAAACATCCGTCAGGACTGTCCGGGTTCCGCATATTAATTAACACCTGGAGGAGAGAGACAGATGGTGACCGTATACCAGTCCTTATAAATAATATAAAGACTTCAGTGGCCTGTGACCTACTACAGGATAATCTATTTGTCAAATAGCCTGGTTATTATTATTGGTGTATAACATGGACAGACAGCTAATGACAAATCAATCATCCTCCTCAGGGGAAACACAGGATTTGTAGAGGGGGGGGGGGGGGGTTTCCACACCACTCCGCCAGTGGGCGTGGCCAGCATGCATGGGGGCGTGGCTATAATTTTAGACAGTGCTTGGCTGCTCTCCAACTCTTCCTATCCCCATAATATACATGGGCAATGCTGCGTGGACTACTGTTAGGTACACGCAGCTCTCCCTTTTCAAGCAGAGCCGTGTGAAGCGGTGGCTGGGTCCAGCCACCTCAATTATACAGTGCCTCAGGCCTGGAAATGGGGTTTCTAGGCACTAGGAAACCCCCCTCGGTTTGCCTATGCTCCTAGACCTAGGCTGGATATTACAAAGTAGACAATATGTGGCAAAGGTGGTGGAGGTAGAACATCTAGTCGTTCCTGCCAGCCAGATGGCAGCTGGAGACCCACCTGTGGCCTATGTCTGCTCTACATCTCCTAAGTGCCTTGACTTCAGGTCAAGTATTCTGGATTTACCAGCAGATTTTAAAACTGAAAGCAAAAAATAACGTATACAGACAATGCAGCGTGGTCCAAAGAAGATCATTGAAATAGTTAAATGTCACAAGGTGAACAGTCACAAAAACCAACAGTATCCATTATGCCTAAAATTATCTGCCATACCTAAAATATCCTAAATTGCATTTAAAATTTACTCCATCTTTCCCACCTTATTATATTGCATAGCAGTGCTCCTCGCAGTGAATACAGACGAAAATACTCAGGGACTCATTTATCAAACATTCTAAGAAGCAAAATTGGAGGTGTTGCAACCAATCATTTTTAAAACGTTTTTTAAGTCTTAGCATTAAACCACTTTTGAATCTTTATCTATATTTTATGAGTTCTTCAATGCCTTGGAGCCTCATTAATGAAGCTCTGGAACCAAGTAGGTATTTAATCACCTTTACCCAAAACGTAACAAAATCTGATTCTGCAAGAACTCACCAGAGCTGGCACAAGGATATGGGCTGATCAGGCAACAGCCCAGGGCACCTGATTGTATGGGGCACCAAAGTGTATAATAATGCAAGTACAGTACAATCAAACACTGGTAGAGGCCAATAATGACTTCGGGGGCAATCTATTCAGAGCTGGGGGATCAGACATACGGGCCTATTAATTAACAAGTGATAGAACCAGTTTTCTAAACCTCTTATCACTTTAATTTATCAATAAAACCTCATACAGAATTTGTCTGACACTCAACATAACCATTTATTTACATAGCGCCATTATTTCCGCAGCGCTGTTCAGATAATTTCTCACTCCCATCAGTCCCTGCCCCATTGGAGCTTGCACTCTAAATTCCCTAACATACACACATTGACTAGTATTAATTTTGTCAGCAGCTAATTAACCTATTAGTATGTTTTTGGAGTGTGGAAGGAAACCAGAGCACCTGGAGGTAACCCACACTAACATGGGGAAAACATACAAACTCCACACAGATAAGGCTATGGGTGTGAATCAAACTCCTGACCCCAGTGCTGTGAGGCAGAGTGCTAACCACTGAGCCACCGTGCTGCGCTATATTTGAGTGCCTCAGCTACAAAGACCAGCAGTGTTAAAAGGTGAGCACGAGACTGATTTGCGCACACATGACCGATGCAAAAAATGTAGAAAAAAAAAAAAATTGACTTGTTTGAAATTCTCTTCTCTATTCCAAGACTGGATCATGTCTCAGTTATGTGAAGAGCGCAGATTTAGTCCAAGGGGAAAAAAAACGATTACATAATATCTTCTCTATGAAAAGTGATGTTTTCTGTTGCGTTAATAAGCCACGCTCATTATTTCTTCATTAGCATAAGAAGAGGTAGTAAAAATATTATTCAGCATAGCTCTATACGGAGAGCCACAAAGGACAACGACTAGTTAAGGCTCAGTTTCCACAGAATATAGATCACCCCATAAGCTGCAGTCACAAGTTGGCTCTCGTTCCTAGATACACACAAGAGCTCACACACACCATGCTAGACAAACATTTCTATAGTACACACGAACTATAAACACTATACAGGCTGAATTCCAGCATGTGGAATGGAGCAAGACAGAGCCACCCCACAGCTTGTATGGATGAAGATGTGGGGATATCGGAAACAGATTAGGAAATGTTTTTACCAGGCAATAACGATCTTCAACCTTTGATAAATACGAGGTTTATTGCATTCAATTTTTCAAACTGGTCACACACAGATGAGCAGGAGATAAAGTGGGTGGGGCTAGACCACCCTGTAGCCAATCAGGGCCATACAAGTTAACAGCAGCACAGAGTTTATAAGACATCACATTGATGCAAAACAGTGCGAGAATCAGTAAAACAAAACCAAGCAACAACGAATAAAAAAAAGTGATAACATGTCTGCGTTATTCCACGGCTGGAGAGTAAATACACCTGCAATGTACTACAGAGGCCTTCATTGGAAGCCAAATATGTTCATGGGTTTTCGCATAATGAAAATATCTTTGTCCCTGTAATAAATATCTCATCCACACTAGAGGAACACTATACAGGTCATATTACAAAAATGATGGAGAAAATGATCTTTGAATAGTGACAGTCTTTTTCAAAGTAATTTTAAAAGGAGGCAAACATTTGTTTACCCTGTGAAATCCTTACAGCAATTAGCTAGGCGTGAAAATCTGCCAATTCTTAACTAGCGTTCTTAAAGCGTGTCCAATGCATGCAGATTGGGATGAGTAGGATTGCTCTGCGTCCAATGTCCGCACATCCCACTTGCATTTTTTACTAGCATGCTTTGCACAATACGAACGCTTCTTGCGCCATTTAATGCGTTTATCCCAAGTGGCCTCCCAAACGGAATTAAATATCCGAATTAACAGCGTTTCACGTGGCTTCATATGAACTTTTAAATGTAACTCCAAAGGCCTGTGAGTAGAAGTCATCGCACCATTGGGCAAGTGACTTGGCAACAGATTCGATATTAACTCCATGGTGGATTAGGAATTAAATTTGGCTACTTACGAAGCGGTTGGTTAACGGAGGCTTATCTCAGCGTGTAAAGCAGGACAGGAAACAAGACAAGGGCATATTCAATTCCGATCCGTGGGATTGCGCCGGAACGGGCCGCGAACCTAATCCGCGGTACCGCAATAACGTGGATTTCGTTCGCTGTGTACGAAAATCTGCGTTATTGCGGTACCGTATTACCGGCAGTAGTGCGCATTTTCCGCGGTAACGCTCGTTACCGCGGATCGGATCGGAATTGAATATGCCCCAAAGAGTCATCAACGCACAAGACGGACCTATGGTGCAGCCTAGGGGGCCTCGTTGTTAAGGAGTTTAATAGTTCGTTTTCACTGGTCGGTTGAGTTTACTTTCATTTCACCCATTTCTTTAAAGGGGTTGCTGTCAGCAAAACCATTAGGAAGCCTATTTATCTCAGGATAGGAATAACAGACTAAGGGGCATATTCAATTGTTTAATTGTCCTGCGGCGTCAAAAGTATTACCGTTATTACGGTCATACTAAGCCGGATTTCAGCTGACAGCTCCCTGAGCTGCCAGCCAAAATCCAGCGTTAAAGGTACCGTAATAATGGTAGTTATGCGCATTATTACCGTAATGACGGCAATAGTGCGCACGCTGCGTTACTTTTCCGCGTAACGCCAACAACTGAATATGCCCCTAAGGGTATTAAAAAAAAGTGAAAGAAAATAAATATTCTTCAAATAAAGCATTTTGTTTATTTAAAAGGGATTCAAAATATTTTTATAATTTAAATCAAATAAATAAAAATATTTTAAAAAAATAAAACAAACATTATTTGGTACTTTTACTTAGGCCCCCGCCCCCCCCCCCCCCCCCCCCCCCTTCACACTGGGCTGTGGAAGTGGCACGTTAACTCTTACCGCTGTAGACCAGTGTCGCAGGGGCAGCGAAGTGTGGCTCTTCCATCTCAGAGAGAAATGGCAACGATAGGAAATGTTATTTTTCCTTGCAGAAATAAAACAAACAAAAAAAAATAATACTCACTATCCCCTGCGATAGGGTTACCAAAGAGATACC
Organism: Mixophyes australis; assembly: GCA_036250195.1. NCBI lineage: Eukaryota > Metazoa > Chordata > Amphibia > Anura > Limnodynastidae > Mixophyes > Mixophyes australis. Next base: position 30,516,346 of record JAVHZZ010000004.1, on the reverse strand, counting down.
CCTCCTCTCCCCCTCCCAAGCTAATGAAGAGCAACAGGGTAGGTTTCCTGCTTTACAGACTAAGTAATTACCAATCCCAACTAGACCATTAGTGGTTAAGTGACTCTCTACAGTACACCCTCCCAAAAGCAAAGTCTATAAGTGTCCACTCAGCTGAAGAATGTTTGTTCTTATTTATTTGGTCTTCCTGGGATACCCGTGGGGGGGAAGGGAGGTGCTCCAAGCTACCCCGTGTGGTGGGATGAAGACTATTATGGAGGTATTTCCTTGGAGTTCACTGTATGCACCATATCCTGTGGATCCTGTTTATAGAGTAGTTCTCTGGAATCCTGTGTAAATATCTGTCACCTGTAACCGTCCCTTTATCTCTGCAACCAACCAGGTCAAGCGTAAAACTCTACTCTTCGGCCTCCTGTTTCTGCGAGCTGAACTCGCACCTCTGCGCTTTGCCCGGCACTACTAGAATTATTTATCCAATTTAGCAGCGCTGCAGAGTTAACTATCTAAATGTCCAGGGACCATGTGACGCAGAAGGTGGCAGTAACCCCTCCGTTATCTTCTTAAGGTGCTGGTGTAGACAGTTAACCCTTCAATCGATCAAAGTGCATAGAGGTCTGTAACCGGTGGAGCCAGCAGACCTGAATGGGGTCCCAAAATCTCTTGAGGGCCCCAGATTGATATAAATGGCCTGAGAAGTTCAATGGCAGCATCATATCGGAGGGGAGAAGGGTGGGTCCAGCGCTGGGGTACATTACTGTGGTAACTAGATAACTGCCCACAAAAGGTCAAGCAATCAACCCTCCCAATATCAACACATACCCGGTAACTGCCCTCATCAGAGCAGCACCCCCTCCAATACCGGGCACAGCGGGTGCGGTATTTCCTGATATCTCAGTAGAAAGAGATGGACTCAGACCACAGTATTGGGGACACGACCATGGTGGCCTGCGACCATATAGTGAGATGGAGTATGAGACAGAACTGGGATACAAAGTAACAGGACATTCCTCATTCTAGGGAAAGGGAGGTCACACAGAAGGGGTTAAACACTCCTTGTACGCAGAGTTAATATTGGATTATGTAAAGATATACGGATATCTCTGCTATTCCTGTACTGGTACAAAACACACACACTTTAAACAATTTCTTGAATGTTCTTTAAACTTGACACAACACAGGACTATATCAAATATTACATTAAATGTAACATTCTGTTATATCACTACATAGTCATAACCTAACACACCTGCTATTCCTGTACTTATCCAGCTTCCATATTTTCTACTACACCATCATAACCCCTCACTCTGCTATTCCTATACAAATACAGTTTCCATATAATCTACTAAACCATCATAACCCTCCACTCTGCTATTCCTGTACTGATCCAGCTTCCGTATATATCACTGCACCACCACCTATCACTCTGCTCCAGCTTACAGATCTGTCTCTACAGCACCACAGCCCATACATATCCTATTTCTGTGCCGACTCAGCTTCCATATACACCACAACCCATCACTCTGCTGCTCAGGTACAGACACACCATATCCTCCTCTGCAGTGCAGAGAACACTTCTATGCCTGTACTTATGAGATAACTCGGTCACTACTCTGTACTGCAGAGAAATGTACTGTTCCTGAACTAATCACACAGCCGGACACTACACTTAAGGTGCTGCCATACTCATCACACACAGCTTAGTCACTACACCATACTCTCCAGTGCACCAACCCCTCACACATTACATCCAGCCGGGGCCTTGCCCTGAAGTCACCTCTGTTGTTCCTGAGTTGAGAACACATCACTGAACCTCCATTCTGTAACTCCTGCAACTGATGCTGTCCTGTGATCTCACTCTCCGTCCTTCCCAGTGCAACAATCCCACATAAATACAGCAACGCCCAGACTGTGAGAGACGGATGAGGAGGGGAAGAGTATCACACTACACCATAAAGCTGCACCATAACCCAGCGCACACACCACTACACCATAAAGCTGCAGGCTGCACCCAGCACAGACACCACTACACCATAAAGTGCAGGCTGCACCCAGCGCACACACCACTACACCATAAAGCTGCAGGCTGCACCCAGCGTACACACCACTACACCATAAAGCTGCAGGCTGCACCAAGCGTACACACCACTACACCATAAAGCTGCAGGCTGCACCCAGCGTACACACCACTACACCATAAAGCTGCAGGCTGCACCCAGCGCACACACCACTACACCATAAAGCTGCAGGCTGCACCCAGCGCACACACCACTACACCATAAAGCTGCAGGCTGCACCCAGCGCAGACACCACTACACCATAAAGCTGCAGGCTGCACCCAGCGCAGACACCACTACACCATAAAGCTGCAGGCTGCACCCAGCGCAGACACCACTACACCAGAAAGCTGCAGGCTGCACCCAGCGCACACACCACTACACCATAAAGCTGCAGGCTAAATACAGAACAGATACTACCCCCTAAAGTACAGCCTATATCCAGTACAGAAACTACTACACCATGACATGTATACACACACACACAGCCCAGTACAGACACCACTACACCATGCCATGTATACACACACACACACAGTCCAGTGCAGACACTACTACACCATGCCATGTATACACACACACAGCCCAGTACAGACACTACTACACCATGACATGTATACACACACAGCACAGTGCAGACACTACTACACCATGACATGTATACACACACACAGCCCAGTACAGACACTACTACACCATGCCATGTATACACACACAGCCCAGTACAGACACTACTACACCATGACATGTATACACACACACACAGCCCAGTACAGACACTACTACACCATGACATGTATACACACACACCCCAGTACAGACACTACTACACCATGACATGTATACACACACACACACAGCCCAGTACAGACACCACTACACCATGCCATGTATACACACACACAAAGCCCAGTGCAGACACCACTACACCATGCCATGTATACACACACAGCCCAGTGCAGACACTACTACACCATGACATGTATACACACACACAGCCCAGTACAGACACTACTACACCATGACATGTATACACACACAGCCCAGTACAGACACTACTACACCATGACATGTATACACACACACACAGCCCAGTACAGACACTACTACACCATGCCATGTATACACACACACACACACACACACACAGCCCAGTACAGACACTACTACACCATGCCATGTATACACACACACACAAAGCCCAGTACAGACACCACTACACCATGCCATGTATACACACACAGCCCAGTACAGACACTACTACACCATGACATGTATACACACAGCCCAGTACAGACACTACTACACCATGACATGTATACACACACACCCAGTACAGACACTACTACACCATGACATATATACACACACAGCCCAGTACAGACACTACTACACCATGACATGTATCAGAGCCGTAACTAGGGTGGTGCGGGCGGTGCCACCGCCCAGGGCGCAAGCCCAAGGGGGCGCAGCAGCCGCCCGCTACCTGCCTCTGTGCCCTGCCTCAATCACACACAGCTTCCCCCACCAGAAACAATTTGTTCCTGGCATCGGAAGCTTGAACGGCGCTGTAGCTCCGGCCCAGCGGCATCCTGCATTAGCATTTGGAACGCAAATGCGTTCCAAATGCCGAACTTCCTGTCACCGACAGGAAGTTAGGCGTTTGGAACGCATTTGCGCTCCAAATACTAATGCAGGATGCCGCTGGGCCGGAGCTACAGCGCCGTTCACCGCTGACCACCACTGTAAGTAAAAAGATATTCTATAACATATAGCTTTGTATTGGATAATGTATTATGCATTAACATATAGCTAATGTATTGCTGACCTACACTCTGTTGGCTAATGTATGTAGACTGGCTGCAAGTATATTAGAAGAGCTCTAACTTTGTGGCTAGGATAATAGCAAAGGTCTAATCTTTTGGCTAGTGGGTAAACAAGCTCCTCCCTGCCCTAAATTATGTACTCATCTGTCACTGCCGGCGCTGGTCCCCACTGGGCTGCTCGCTCATTGCTAGGGTGAAAGATAAAACAAGCTGTCATTAAAAGACAGCCCCCCTGCATCTCTGATTTCTTCATGGTATCAAGAAGCAGACTCAACTTGTATAATGCACAAGATAAATTGTACTGTGACTTTGTCTATATATGCAGAATAAGCACAACATTTAAAGCACACCTATCATACAGAAGGAAAGTTGTACTGCACAAAACTGGTATTATCTCTAGAAACAGTTGACATTGGAAAATATAGTTTACCGGTCAAATAAGTACAAATAATGTGTGTATGAGTGTGAATATTACTGAGTGTAAAATAGAGTTGATTTTTTTATTTTAATTTTCAATTGTGTATGCAAAATTGTGAGTTTGAGTTAATGTGGATTATGTCAATAAGTGTCAATAAGAAGTGACATTTAGGGGCTGCACATAGGAAAACTTTTGACCATTTTCAATAAAATTTCCTATTCCCCTACAAAATTTTGCATTCCCTTTTAGACAGTAGACACTTTAGAGTGTATGCAGAGCCGTAACTAGGGTGGTACAGGCGGTGCCATCGCCCAGGGCGCAAGCCGAAGGGGGCGCAGCAGCCACCCGCTACCTACCTCTGTGCCCTGGCTCAATCAAGCACTTTTCTTTCAGTAAAGTGCTAGCCACACCCACACATTAGGTTGGCCACACCCACTTGTCAAATGCCACTGCCACTTAGATGGGGGGCGCCGGTGCCCTGTCTCGCCCAGGGCACCAAAATGTCTAGTTACGGCACTGACATGTATACACACACACACACACACAGCCCAGTACAGACACTACTACACCATGACATGTATACACACACAGCCCAGTACAGACACTACTACACCATGACATATACACACACACACCCAGTACAGACACTACTACACCATGACATATATACACACACAGCCCAGTACAGACACTACTACACCATGACATGTATACACACACACACAGCCCAGTACAGACACTACTACACCATGACATGTATACACACACACACAGCCCAGTACAGACACTACTACACCATGACATGTATACACACACACACAGCCCAGTACAGACACTACTACACCATGACATGTATACACACACCCCAGTACAGACACTACTACACCATGACATGTATACACACACCCCAGTACAGACACTACTACACCATGACATGTATACACACAGCCCAGTACAGACACTACTACACCATGACATGTATACACCCACACAGCCCAGTACAGACACTACTACACCATGACATGTATACACCCACACAGCCCAGTACAGACACTACTACACCATGACATGTATACACCCACACAGCCCAGTACAGACACTACTACACCATGACATGTATACACACACACCCAGTACAGACACTGCTACACCATGCCATGTATACACACACAGCCCAGTACAGACACCACTACACCATGCCATGTATACACACACAGCCCAGTACAGACACTACTACACCATGACATGTATACACACACACACAGCCCAGTACAGACACTACTACACCATGACATGTATACACACACAGCCCAGTGCAGACACTACTACACCATGACATGTATACACACACACAGCCCAGTACAGACACTACTACACCATGACATGTATACACACACACACAGCCCAGTACAGACACTACTACACCATGACATGTATACACACACCCCAGTACAGACACTACTACACCATGACATGTATACACACACCCCAGTACAGACACTACTACACCATGACATGTATACACACACCCCAGTACAGACACTACTACACCATGACATGTATACACACAGCCCAGTACAGACACTACTACACCATGACATGTATACACACACACAGCCCAGTACAGACACTACTACACCATGACATGTATACACCCACACAGCCCAGTACAGACACTACTACACCATGACATGTATACACACACACCCAGTACAGACACTACTACACCATGCCATGTATACACACACAGCCCAGTACAGACACCACTACACCATGCCATGTATACACACACAGCCCAGTACAGACACTACTACACCATGACATGTATACACACACACACAGCCCAGTACAGACACTACTACACCATGACATGTATACACACACAGCCCAGTGCAGACACTACTACACCATGACATGTATACACACACACAGCCCAGTACAGACACTACTACACCATTACATGTATACACACACAGCCCAGTGCAGACACTACTACACCATGCCATATATACACACACAGCCCAGTACAGACACTACTACACCATGCCATATATACACACACAGCCCAGTACAGACACTACTACACCATGACATGTATACACACACACACAGCCCAGTACAGACACTACTACACCATGACATGTATACACACACAGCCCAGTACAGACACTACTACACCATGACATGTATACACACACAGCCCAGTACAGACACTACTACACCGACATGTATACACACACACAAAGCCCAGTACAGACACCACTACACCATGCCATTTATACACACACAGCCCAGTACAGACACTACTACACCATGACATGTATACACACACAGCCCAGTGCAGACACTACTACACCATGACATGTATACACACACAGCCCAGTGCAGACACTACTACACCATGACATGTATACACACACAGCCCAGTGCAGACACTACTACACCATGACATGTATACACACACACAGCCCAGTACAGACACTACTACACCATGACATGTATACACACACAGCCCAGTACAGACACTACTACACCATGCCATATATACACACACAGCCCAGTACAGACACTACTACACCATGCCATATATACACACACAGCCCAGTACAGACACTACTACACCATGACATGTATACACACACACACACAGCCCAGTACAGACACTACTACACCATGTCATGTATACACACACAGCCCAGTACAGACACTACTACACCATGACATGTATACACACACACACACACAGCCCAGTACAGACACTACTACACCATGCCATATATACACACACAGCCCAGTACAGACACTACTACACCATGACATGTATACACACACACACAGCCCAGTACAGACACTACTACACCATGACATGTATACACACACAGCCCAGTACAGACACTACTACACCATGACATGTATACACACACAGCCCAGTACAGACACTACTACACCATGACATGTATACACACACAGCCCAGTACAGACACTACTACACCATGACATGTATACACACACAGCCCAGTACAGACACTACTACACCATGACATGTATACACACACAGCCCAGTACAGACACTACTACACCATGCCATGTATACACACACACAAAGCCCAGTACAGACACCACTACACCATGCCATGTATACACACACAGCCCAGTACAGACACTACTACACCATGACATGTATACACACACAGCCCAGTACAGACACTACTACACCATGACATGTATACACACACAGCCCAGTGCAGACACTACTACACCATGACATGTATACACACACAGCCCAGTACAGACACTACTACACCATGACATGTATACACACACAGCCCAGTACAGACACTACTACACCGACATGTAATAAATTTATATATATATATATATATATATATATATATATATATACACATACATACACACTCTCTCACCAGTAGACACTACTATGCCATGTATTTACGCTCATAGCCAAGTAGACACTGCTACGCCATCACTCGTATATATACACAGATATACCAGTTAAGGATAAAAAGTCTTCAGGATTTAATGGCTTGTTAAATAATTTAAAGTGGACATTGACAATAGTTAAGCTTGACTGTGCTGTACCTACGCATTAATAAGTAATACTGCTTTGTAATTAGCACAGTGCTGTCATTACAAACACCACATTGTATAATAAACAACCACAGTACACTGGATAACAATACTGAATATACACTGATAATGATCACACTGCTCTGTATAAAAATGAGAATCTATATACTAATAATCAGTCTACACTATCCAGGGCCATCTTATCAACATTATGGGCCCCCGGGCAAAGCAGTGCACCGGGGCCCCTAGATATAGATATATAGATGTATACAGATATAGATATAGATATATAGAGATAGAGATAGATAGATGTATACAGATATAGATATATAGAGATAGATAGATAGATAGATGTACTTGCTCAGTGACCCTTGAAGGGTTTTTTTGCAGGTTTTTTTCTTTTGCAGGATTATTTATTCTCATTAAGAGCCGTGCCTATGGGGCCCCCTTGCCTGTGGGGCCACCAGGCAGCTGCCCATCGTGCCCAATGGAAAAGATGGCCCTGACACTATCATTATATTGGGTATTTACACACACCATATTCAATGCTATTACACACTAAGTATTCTATCATTGCAATAAACATTGATAAGACTGGTCATATACCTGTGCTGCGTGCTGAAGTTATTGTAGAAACAGATAATAAAAGTTGTGACTCAGACACATATTTGCATTGATAACTATTTAGCAACAATGACTGGGGTTTCTGAAAGATGAGACACACATAGTACATGTGAATATGTCACACCCCCTAGAACATCCATATAAGAAAACACCTGTGCATTCAGGACGTCACTACAAGTGTTTTATACAGCAAGTCTCACAAGTTATTCACTGTGTCTGGTATATATAGATCTCAGTCACACCTGTCCATACCTCTATGTATGAGTCTATCTATATATCGTTCATGCACATGTCAGTGATATCAGTACCTGTCTGCAGCCTGTATCCCCTCACTTCCTGCGGCACAGGTAGCCCTTCCCAAATCTGCACCCTGCATGTCAATCACTGCAGAGCCACTCCCCCATCCAGCCCTCCCCAAATCTGCACCCTGCATGTCAATCACTGCAGAGCCACTCCCCCATCCAGCCCTCCCCAAATCTGCACCCTGCATGTCAATCACTATACAGCCACTCCTCCATCCAGCCCTCCCCAAATCTGCACCCTGCATGTCAATCACTATACAGCCACTCCTCCATCCAGCCCTCCCCGAATCTGCACCCTGCATGTTAATCACTTCAGCCACTCCTCCATCCAGCCCTCCCCAAATCTGCACACTGCATGCCAATTACTGCACAGCCACTCCTCCATCCAGCCCTCCCCAAATCTCCCTCCTGTATGCTAATCACTACAGCCAGCCCTCTACCCTGCATGTCAATCACTATGCAGCCACTCCCTCATCCAGCACTCCCCGAACACCCCCCCTATGTTAATCACTGTACAGCAGCCTTGCCCAAAAATCTCTTCCCCGTGCATGCCAATCACTATGCAGCCCCTCTCTAGTCCATCCCTCCCCAAATGTCCACCCTTCATGCCAATCACTATGCAGCCAGCCTTCCATCCAGCCCTGCCCAAATCTCTGCCCCTGCATGCTAATCACTGTACAGCAGCCTTCCCCAAATCTCTCCCCCATGTATGCCAATCACTCTGGTATGCAGACGTTCGTCCATCCAGCTCTTACCAAATCTTTCCTCCTGCATATCAATCACTATGCAATTACTGCTCCATGGTGCCCTCCCCAATTCTCTCTCCCAGTCTATGCTAACCACTATGCAGGCAGCCCTCCCCGAATCTCTCCCCGTCCACCCAGCCCTCCTCATACAAGCTCTGTTCTACCATCTTTCTGTAAATCTCTCTCAGTACTTAATGATCACATATACAGCTGCATTTCTTTTTTTGGTGGGAACTGCGTAGCTAACAACTCAATGCAAACTGTGTGATCAGAGTCCTTGCTGGTTTTCCCACTTCTGATTGCAATTCTTTAACTGAGGTCATCACACTATGCTAAAGAGTCAAGTTGTCAGAATAGGTTTCAGCCTTTAGATTTTTATCAACCAGACCCTAACTGTCCATGCAATACTCTGCAGAGTATCACACCCTTATTTTCAACTCTAATTTGCAGACTATTTCCTTTCTAAAACCTGCTAAACAATACTTGCTGGTAAATAATGTAAACAAATGGACCTCTACACATACACTCTCTGACAAGCATTCACCGTCGCAGTATACCACAAATAATAGATGTCAAACTTGACATACACTGCTGGTTATTTAAAATAACAGTGTGCTCAATGTTTAGAAACAAACTCTCAGATGTGATTCCATGATAATTGAACAAAAGAACAACTGACTCATTATAATACTAGCTGAAGGACCTGACATTGCTGGGTTTAAATCTTCATATTCAAGTTATCAATGAGTTGGATGTAACTGGGTGGGAAGGAGCCAGGATATCTGTCTGTAGGAAAATCTTAGCACAGGAGTCATCACAGCCATTGTACTCTTTAGAGCAGACCTGGGCAAACTCCGGCCCACGGGCCACATACGGCCCGCCAGCCTTCCGAATCCGGCCCGCCGGGTCTGCCAGGAGATTTAATTAATTTTGCTGCCAGCCACAGGTTCTGGAAGGGATACGGAGCTGGTCGGCGATGCGCGTCCCTTCCAGAGCATCAGATCATGCCGGGGCCGGATACAGCGTAATCCCCTGCGCTGCTGCGTAGGGAGGAAGTGCGCACTGTCCATACACCTCTCCCGCCGCATTCACAGCAGCGCCGCGGAGGAGAGCACAGAAGAGTATGGAAGAAGACAGTAAAAAGGTAAGTATTACCGTTACAGACAACATCATGCCGGGTGCAGCAGGGCTGAGGGGCAGCACGGCATGATGTGGATCACCACAGGACAGCGGTAAACTGGCAGTCAATAAAAGGGACAACAACAGGGATTGATTTCCTAACAGAAGTAAATGCCTGTCTAGACAAGTTGGGACTGAAATGGGACAAACTTGTAGGTGTGACAACAGATGGTTGTCCAAATCTGACGGGGAGAAATGTTGGACTTTTGAAGAGAATGCAGGATAAAGTTACCGAAATTAACCCTGAGCAGAAATTGACATTTTTGCATTGTATTATACATCAGGAAATGTTGTGTAGGTCAGTATTAAAAATGAACCATGTTGTTGATGTTGTAACTAAAACCGTTAACTTCATCAGAGCAAGAGCACTGAATCACAGACAGTTTGTTGCACTATTGGAGGAAAATGAGTCTGAACATTGTGATATCAGCTACCACACAAATGTCAGGTGGCTGAGCCTGGGAAAAGTCCTGAAAGTTTTCTGGGACCTGAGAGAGGAGATCTGGCAGTTCTGTGAGAACAAGGGAAATGACATTCCTCAGCTTTCAGATGCAGACTGGCTGGCAGACCTTAGTTTTGCTGTAGACGTGACTTCTCAGATGAATGACCTGAATGTCAAACTGCAATGCAAGGGCCTTTTTGTGCATGAAATGTACAGCGCAGTGAAGGCTTTCATGAAAAAGTTGCAGCTTCTATCAAACCAAATGGGGGACAATATTCTCACTCACATGCCAACACTGAAGGAAGCCAAACCATCAGCTGATCACCTCCACAGGTACTCATCCATGTTAGAAGCACTGCATGCTGAGTTTTCTTGCGATTTCAAGACTTCAAAAGACTTGAGAGTGAAATGGACATGGTTTCTTCTCCCTTCAGCTGCAATGTGGATAATGCACCCAGTGATGTTCAGATGGAACTCATTGACTTGCAGTCTGACACACTTCTGGCAGCGCACTTTAGGTCTGTCCCATTGCTTGAGTTTTACTCATCACTCAAAGAGGAGAACTTTCCACACATGAGGGGACATGCTCTGAAAATTCTAGTCCTCTTTGGATCTACCTACATATGTGAACAGACATTCTCAGTGATGAAGTTTAACAAATCCAGACACAGATCCTGTATCACTGATGACCACCTCTCAGCTGTCCTTCGCATAGCCACCTCAGATATTCCGCCAGATTTCAGTGCACTTGTTCAAGCCCAAGACAGACTAGATTTCTCCCACTGAACAGGTTAATGATTCTTATATATAATTTGCTGCATTTTATGATGGGCCCTTTATAATGGCCTTTTATAAATTTGGTTCGGCCCTCGAACACAGATCTGATTTTCCATGTGGCCCCCGAAAGAAATTAATTGCCCACCCCTGCTTTAGAGGAACTTATGGAGAGAGAAGGTCCCAAAGTTTAGTGTCTGCACCATGATTGGATTATCAGTGAGACTCATTGAGCAAGGACATTTTAGAATCCAGAGCATATGACTAAGATCTGTCTCAAGTACCATCAAGAACTCTATGTCTACCTAGTGTTTAATCTTGTGAGGCAAGTTTAGATGAAGGAGGTGACTTAATAGGTCAGTGTGGTAATATTTGAGAGAATCTGTCACTACCAGACATCTCTTAGAAATAGGACAAGTTAGGATGGAGCATTTTATGGGAATATATTAAATTTTTAGAAGTCCCCGCAGCGTTAAAACTATTCCAGTTATTACGGTAATAGTAAGCTGGATTTCAGCTCGCAGCTCCCTGAGCCGCGAGCTGAAATCCAGCGAGAAAACTACCATAATAACGGTATTTATGTGCACTATTACCATAATAACAGTAATAGTGTGCGCGCCGCGAGATATTTGGCTATAACGCCAAGAATTGAATATGCCCATGTGTAGATGTTTTTCGTGCTGCATGAACAAAACAATTAGAGTGTGGAGGTTTGCTCTACCTGTCTGCATTAGCGGAATAGGGAGCATGTGGTACAGTAAAAGAATTCTGGGAAAAATGTTGTCTTTTTTTTAATTGTGACAATCCTTCTGATCCAAGGTCCATCTTTATTGCTCCAGTGAGTATTTTTTTAGTGGGAGCGTCTCAGCATGAACGGGTCCAGCAGCTTGCATCTACCCATCTCTGGCAGGAGGGAGGGTCCTTTATCCACTGAGACTATTGCTACCATTGACTGTGTTTCCTATTTGCCTGGATTGTTATTGTGACTTTGTATACTTTAGCAGTGCTGCTCTGTTATCATTGTATTGTGATATCATCGTGGGATCAAGTTCTGTGTGCCCGTGTATACTCTGCATAGCATTCATCTCCTCATGCTCTTCTCACATATATATTGCAGTGGTACAACTTGCTATATGCAGACCACTGATTCCTGTTCCCTGTGACACCAGTTTCCAGTATCCTCTCACATAGCAGTGGTACAACTTGCTATCCGCAGACCACTGACTTCCCTGTTATTTACCTCCACCTGGATTCCATTCCTTCACCTAGACAGCGGTACAACTTGCTATACGCAGACCGCTGACTCTCACTGCCTCCTCGCTACCTCTGGACATTCCTCCTCACTATAGCAGTGGTACAACTTGCTATACGCAGACCACTGACTATCCTCACGTTTCCTTGTCCATCTGGTTCCTCGTGTACAGTTATATACTCATTACCAGTGCTGCTAGTCATAGACTTTTCCTGAGCATTCTCTCACCATCTGCTGTTCCTCCCGTTCCGTTGTCACCCTGCTACCAGAGTACCTATTACCACCTATATTACTCTGGTAAGCCACCATCTGGTGATTTCCTGGGCAAAGACTCCTAGTGCCCATGACAGTAAGATCAGGCCATGACAGACCCAGATGCGGAACCTACAGCTAAAGAGATGCTGCAGCATCTGGTTTCCCGAATGGAACAACAGGATGCTCGCCAACAACTGTTGCTGCAATGTTACCAGGCGTTAGCCTCCCAAGGAACGTCTGTGCAGAATATCACAGCTACTATTGATGCTCCTGTGCTTTCCTCCGTTTCCCCAGTGCCATCCCAGGTGTCTACGGCTTCCACGCTTCACCTTCCTACTCCGTCAAAATATGATGGAGACCCCAAAACATGCAGGGGGTTTCTGAATCAATGCTCAGTTCATTTTGAGCTTCAACCTCAAAATTTATCTACTCATCGTTCCAGAGTGGCCTATCTCATTTCCTTGTTTTCCGGACAAGCTCTCGCATGGGCATCCCCTCTGTGGGAAAGAAATGATGCATTATTACAGGATAGTGCCAAATTTATTTCCACGTTCCGAAGTGTATTTGATGAACCAGGTCGTGTTATTTCCGCTGCATCCAGCATCCTCCGTCTACGTCAGGGTTCTCGTACAGTAGGCCAGTACGTCATTCAATTTAGGATATTAGCCTCTGAACTTCAGTGGAACACTAAAGCGTTAATTGCCGCCTTCTGGCAGGGGCTTTCTGATAAAATTAAAGATGCACTGACTACTCAAGAATTACCTACTTCTCTAGAAGATTTGATTTCTCTTTGCCACCGTGTAGACATGAGATTTCGTGAAAGAGAGTCTGAAAAAACAACTTCAGTCAAAGCACCTCTTCGCTTAAGTTCTCTACCTCGCCTAGCTTCATCTCCGGTGATATCCATGGAGATAGGTCGCTCCAAATTAACTTCAGAGGAGAGGGACCGAAGAGTAAAAAATAGACTTTGTATCTATTGTGCTGATTCCACGCATATGCTCAATTCATGCCCCAAAAAAATCGGGAAATGCCAGGCCCTAACCAGTTCTGGAGAGGTGAAGTTAGGGTCCCTGGAGTCCTCTCCTTGTTCTACGAAATTAAAAGTCTGCGCTTTTGATGTTACAGTTTCCTTTGCTACCAAATCCTTTAAGTCCCAAGCACTTATTGATTCTGGAGCTGCGGGAAACTTTATTTCTAAATCCCTCGTGAATCAATAGTCCCTACCAGTGATTACTTTAAAGACACCTATTACTGTGACTGCTATCGATGGATCACGCATTGTCAATGGTCTCATCACCCAGAGTACGTCTCCAGTAACCCTTCAAATTGGTGTATTACACCAAGAAGAAATTTCATTTTTAATTCTTCCTGTTACTACAAGTCCGATTGTATTAGGCCTTCCATGGCTTCAACGTCACTCTCCCCAGATTGATTGGCACACTCCTCAAGTTACGTCTTGGGGAACTGAATGTCATCATTGTTGTCTCTCTCAAGTCGTTCCTCTTAAAATACAGCAATCCTCCATTTCACCTTCCTCACCGGGACTTCCTCCTCAGTATGCTTCATTTGCCGATGTATTTGATAAAACTCAGTCTGAACGTCTTCCTCCTCATTGTTCGTGGGACTGTCCGATTGACCTTCAACCTGGCAAGACTCCTCCCAGGGGTCGTGTGTATCCACTTTCTTTACCTGAAACTCAAGCTACATCTGAATACATTCAAGAGACTCTCCAGCGAGGATTTATTCGACCTTCTACCTCTCCCGCTGGAGCCGGGTTTTTCTTTGTAAAAAAGAAGGATGGATCATTACGCCCCTGCATTGATTTCCGTGGACTTAATGCCATAACTATCAAAAATCAGTATCCCATTCCACTTATTACTGAGTTATTTGATCGTATTAAGGGAGCTCGGATCTTTACCAAGTTGGATCTTCGTGGTGCCTACAATTTAATTAGAATCAGGTCCGGTGACGAATGGAAAACAGCTTTCAACACCAGAGATGGGCATTATGAATATTTAGTAATGCCCTTCAGCTTATGTAATGCCCCCGCTGTTTTCCAGGGTTTCGTTAATGAGATCTTTCGGGACTTGTTATATGTTTGTGTCGTCGTCTATCTGGACGACATATTGATCTTTTCGCAGCACCTGCCTTCTCATCATCAACATGTGGCAGAGGTCCTTTCCAGACTCCGGAAAAATTCATTATTCTGCAAGTTAGAAAAATGTTCATTCGAGTTGCCCCAGATTCCATTTCTGGGATATATTGTCTCCGGAGTTGGTCTACAGATGGATCCAGAAAAGGTGAATGCTGTGTTACATTGGCCTCAGCCAACTACTCTTCATGCAATTCAGCGTTTTTTAGGTTTTGCCAATTACTATAGACGCTTCATTCAAGATTTCTCCTCGATTGCATCTCCTATTGTGGCCCTAACTCGTAAAGGGGCCAATACTAAGCAATGGTCCTCTGAGGCCCTTCAAGCTTTCCAGTTTCTTAAAGAGTCCTTCTCCTCTGCTCCTATTCTTCGACAGCCTGATGTGACGCTTCCCTTCTTCCTAGAGGTAGATGCCTCTAATGTTGGTTTAGGAGCCATTTTCTCCCAAAGATCGGAGCAACAAAAATTCCATCCTTGTGCCTTTTACTCTCGGGGTCTTCTGCCTGCGGAGAAGAATTACACCATCGGGGACAAGGAGTTGCTGGCTATTAAAGTAGCATTAGAGGAGTGGAGATACTTGTTGGAGGGAGCTCGTCATCCTGTGACAATTTTTACTGATCATAAGAATATGTCATATTTACAGTCTGCTCAATGTTTGAATCCTCGTCAAGCAAGATGGTCTCTTTTCTTTTCTCGTTTTGAATTAATCATAACCTTCAAACCAGCTGCAAAGAATAAAAAAGCAGATGCTCTATCTCGAGCTTTTGTGACGTCCTCAGATGTTGAAGATGGTCCCAACCACTCTATATTAGACCCCAAATGTGTTTCTCTGGCTGCTTCTTCTACTAAAGTGCTACCATTTAGGAAAACCCTCGTGCCTCCTGCTCTTAGGAAGAAAATCCTTTCGTGGTTTCACTCTTCTCGTTTTTCTGGACACTCTGGTGAACGCAAGACCTTTGAAATTCTTTCTCGAAGTTATTGGTGGCCTTCTATGAGGAGAGATGTCAAAGATTTTGTAGCTGCATGTGAATTGTGTTCCCAGTTCAAGACTCCTCGCAGAACTCCAGCGGGTTTGCTTCAACCACTACCCATTCCGTCCAAGCCGTGGACCCATATTAGTATGGACTTTGTTACTGACCTTCCTCCTAGTAAAAACTGCAATACTATTTGGGTAGTGGTGGACAGATTTTCGAAGATGGCGCATTTCGTTCCCTTGACTGGTTTGCCTTCTTCTTCTACTCTGGCTGAGTATTTCATCAAAGAAATCTTCCGTATTCATGGATGTCCGTCCGAGATTGTTTCAGATAGAGGAGTACAATTCGTTTCCAGATTCTGGCGGGCCCTCTGTAAGACCTTGGGCATACGATTATCACTCTCATCCTCCTACCATCCTCAATCAAACGGTCAAACCGAAAGGGTCAATCAAGATCTTGAGACTTTTATAAGAATGTTCTCTTCAGCCAACCAAGACAACTGGGTAGAATTGCTTCCATGGGCTGAATTCGCTCATAACAACATGTACCATGAGTCATCTTCTAAAACTCCATTCTTTGTGGTTTACGGTCACCATCCGTCTTTTCCGGAATTTCCTGCCCTCCCTCCCACCCAAGTTCCTGCTGTAGAGACTATTTGTCAAACCTTCAAAAATATTTGGTCGCAGGTCAAAACCTGTTTAAAGAAGACTTCTGCCAGATATAAGTCTTTTGCAGATAAAAAGAGACGGGCTATTCCACCACTGAAAATCGGAGATCGTGTTCGGTTATCAACCAAGAATATTCGTTTGAAGGTTCCATCTATGAAGTTCGCTCCTCGTTTTATTGGTCCATATAGGATCATTCAAGTGATAAATCCAGTTTGTTTCAAACTTCTACTTCCTAAGAACCTTCGTATTTCCAATGCCTTCCATGTGTCTTTGCTCAAACCTCTTATCATCAACCGTTTCTCGGTCCCTCCTTCAGCACCTCGGCCAGTTCAGATTCATCAAGAGGAGAACTTTGAGATTACTCATATATTGGATGCAAAAATTTCGCGAGGAGTTCTTCGTTTTCTCGTTCATTGGAAGGGCTTTGGTCCTGAGGAGCGTTCATGGATCAAAGCAGAAGATCTCAACGCTCCAACTCTTCTTAAGAAGTTCTATTCCAAGTTTCCGGACAAACCCGGTTCCAGGTGTTCTGTGCCCACCTTTAAAAGGGGGGGTACTGTCACTCACCAGACTGTGAGTGCTACTTCTCGTGTGTTTAGGAACCGTGGCCGACCGCCATCCTGAGGGTCTGTGCATGTGCAGCCCTTTCAAGCCTTCAGTACCTGTTGCTTTTCATTACTTGGCTGATCAGGCAACACTCCCTATTTAAAGCACCTGAGGTCAATACCTCGTTGCCTGATCTTGGAGTCTCATTCCTATGAGCCTCTGAAGGTGTTCCTGTGTTTCCTCGTGTATTCAGCTCCTGCTGATTCCTGTTATTCGTTTGTGGTTTCCAGACCACTTCAACTCTCCTGTGTTTATCGTGTCTGCACCAGCTGATTCCTATCCACTGCCTCCGTTGTTTCTACAGAGTTCCTACTCACTTCAACTCTCCTGTGTTCATCGTGTCTGCACCAGCTGATTCCTATCCGCTGCCTCCGTTCTTTCTACAGAGTTCCTGCTCACCTCAACTCCCCGGTGTTCATCGTGTCTGCAGCCAGCTGATTCCTATCCGCTGTCTCCATTGCTTCTACAGAGTTCCAGTTCATCTCAACTCTCCTGTGTTCATCGGGTCAGCGCTCCGCTGCTACCATCTCTGCTACTGGAGTTCAGACCGCCTCAACTCTCCCGTGTTCTTCATGTTCCAGTTCCTTTTACTACTGCTTCCAGAGTATTGCCTCGTTCATGCTGGTTTACTTGCCGTGCGCTGCACCAACTTGATTACCGCTTCCAACTTCCAGTGGTCTCTCCTCCTGCCGGCCTTCAGCCGTTCAGGTATCCCTGCACGTCTCTCTGACAGCCTGCTCTCCTGAACCGCGGTATGCATACTTCTCATTGACTTTGCTTGTGATTGCATATCTAGCTGGACTGAGTTGTGTTCTCCTCCGGAGTCCTTTATCCACCGAGACTATCGCTACCATTGACTTTGTTTCCTATTTGCCTGGATTGTTATTGTGACTTTGTATACTTTAGCAGTGCTGCTCTGTTATCATTGTATTGTGATATCATCGTGGGATCAAGTCCTGTGTGCCCGTGTATACTCTGCATAGCATTCATCTCCTCGTGCTCTCCTCACATATATATCTCAGTGGTACAACTTGCTATATGCAGACCACTGACTCCTGTTCCCTGTGACACCAGTTTCCAGTATCCTCTCACATAGCAGTGGTACAACTTGCTATCCGCAGACCACTGACTTCCCTGTTATCTACCTCCACCTGGATTCCATTCCTTCAGCTAGACAGCGGTACAACTTGCTATACGCAGACCGCTGACTCTCACTGCCTCCTCGCTACCTCTGGACATTCCTCCTCACTATAGCAGTGGTACAACTTGCTATACGCAGACCACTGACTATCCTCATGTTTCCTTGTCCATCTGGTTCCTCGTGTACAGTTATATACTCATTACCAGTGCTGCTAGTCATAGACTTTTCCTGAGCATCCTCTCACCATCTGCTGTTCCTCCCATTCCGTTGTCACCCTGCTACCAGAGTACCTATTACCACCTATATTACTCTGGTAAGCCACCATCTGATGATTGCCTGGGCAAAGACTCCTAGTGCCCGTGACAATACTTAAGTGAATAATCATCACTTGCTTTAATATCCTGCTTTGACAACTTCTTCCCTGCTGTATTTCCTCTGACCAACAGATTAGACCCAAATCTAATCCGTTATCCGGCTGTTCTGAGGTTTGGACCCAGTTTTCCAGTACTGACACTTTGCCGCTACTTGCAGCTCTGGCCAGTGTGATAGGCCAGGGGGAACCACCCACAGCAACCCTTATCTGAAGGCAAGAGGTCAGGGGTATCAGGAAGGGGTATCCTAGCAATGACAGTTACCCAGAAGGACATGGTTCTGGATGCCGCTAAAGAGTCCACTGGTGGCAGCAACTTAAGCCCCTCCTACTGCGATTAGAGGGCGCAATTGGGATAAAGAAAGGAAACGGTGGCAAAGTAGGCCCAGCCGGTTCCCAGCAACAACAGACAGGGTGGCATAGGCGGTCCATCCTGCCAACTTGCGCCCATAGATTGTAAGCTTGCGAGCAGGGCCCTCTTACCTCTCTGTCTGTATGTATTACCCAGTATTGTTTTATTAATGCTTGTTCCCAATTGTAAAGCGCTACGGAAGTTGCTGGCGCTATATAAATAAATGTTGATGATTATGATTAATGTGAAAGGGGAAGTATCATGAAGTTAAGTGAGGAACAGAGGGAAGCAGGAAACCATGCTGAGAGATTGTGAAAGGAGCAGGGTCCTCTAACAGCACAAAGCAGTGATATGAGGCTCCTGTCACACTGATACGTGAAGATTGTGGTGTCCATTGCACCTCTATATCAAATGAAGTTCATGGGTCTTGTGAGGAGTGGGACACACTCCTGTTTGTGAAAATTTTGCACTACTTATGCCCATATAGTTAGGGCACGCATGTGCGTCCAGCTAACACTTGCATCTCCGTACAATTGGAGAAGTGGAACGGAGGGTGGTGTGTTTACACAAATGCGGCTGAGGCAGACCAGCATGAAGACGCATATACTGTCATGAGCCATATATTTTGCACCTACTCGAAGCCAGATTGAAATACACGCTGACAGTGACGGTTGCCAGCACTAGCTAGCCACTTCTCATTGGCTGAATGCTAAATCGTCTCTGAAGCTGATAGGTGCCATCTGCATTGATCCTGCCTATATTATAGGATTTTGTGGACATATTTTAAAAATTTATTTTTGCTACTCTCATTGGTAGGCGAGAAGAGATGCTATATCTGCTGCATTATATCTAGCCTAATAGCAAATGTGTTTTTTGCTATAAAAAAAAGAGTTGGCAAACTTCACTTCTGCTAATGACCTGGGGCTGATTCATTAAGGATCTTAACTTGAGAAACTTCTTATTTCAGTCTCCTGGACAAAACCATGTTACAATGCAAGGGGTGCAAATTAGCATTCTGTTTTGCACATAAGTTAAATACTGACTGTTTTTTCATGTAGCACACAAATATCAACTTTAAATTTCAGTGTACAAATAAGCTATCAAGTATTTGTGTGCTACATGAAAAAACAGTCAGTATTTAACTTATGTGCAAAACAGAAAACTAATTTGCACCCCTAGCATTGTAACATGGTTTTGTCCAGGAGACTGAAATAAGAAGTTTCTCAAGTTACGATCCTTAATGAATCAGGCCCAATATTCTTATTAATAATATATAACAATATTAATATGTTTATGGGTGGATTTTTTTAGGTTTAATTACACCCAACATGCGTCCAACTCAAGAACAGGCCTCCTATATCCATCTTGTTCCTATGGCTTCTCCCCCCAACATTAGGGGGTCTCTTTGGAATAAAAGTATGGGAGAAAGCGCCTGTGTAGAAAGAGTCCTAACAGAGAGACATAAGATTATTATTACATCCAGTTATCTGGACACTTTCTTATTCAGCCAATTGGATCACTTACTGTATGAGTCCGAAGCCAGCCATCGCCAATCCTCATACAGCTAGAACTAGTCTTAAACTGCTTCTAAGTGACCCTCTGCTGGTCCCTGTGTCCTTGGTGGGTTACAGCTCCTGTGAAACCAGTTTATCGACATTTTAGGCCACAGCCAGAAGTTTCACAATACCGCTGTGACAAATCCAAGTGTCATCACAAAGTAAATAACCAGGTTACAGCACAGCGTTGCGTTCCGCATTTTACTTATACGTTCGGACCTCACCATTGCGCTCAACTCTAAATGTGACCCAATGTCAGCAAGCAGGCTGCAGGAGGGTATTCTGACTAGGCAGGAATAGGCCAGACGAGGATTGTTAATGAAGAAGATTTATGCAGCGAAATAAAACTTTGCAGGAAAATGTAAAGATATTTAATCATATATGTGAAAATTAATTGGACATTATAATACATAGTTCATTAGAAAATATTAATACTTAGGGCATCATTTAGTGTTAGGAGGAAACCCAGCTAAAGGGAGCAAATTTGGACAAACCATGTTGCGATGCATTGGCTGCAAATTCAGTTTGTGTTTTGCATGTAGGGAACATATATTGGGCAGCTTAATTTTCACACTTCGATTTAGAGTTGAGCTAGGACCATGCAAGCGGTCCCCTCGACTCTATTCCCTCCAATTTCTCCGCTCCCTCTCCTCCACTGGATGCCCACCTCTAGCTCGACTCATCAACCTGTCTCTCCCTCTACTTGTACATCTCCGTCCTCCTATCTCACCAATTCTAAAGAAACCATCTCTTGATCCATCCTCTCTCTCCAATTGCCGCCCTATTTCTCTTCTCATCTTTGTCTCCAAACTACTTGAGTGATTAGTGTACAAACGCCTGTCTCACTTTCTCTCCTCTCATTTCATTCGCTCCTCTCTGCAATCAGGATTCCGCCCCCAACATTCCACTGAAACTGCGCTCACAAAAGTGATCAATGATATACTTACAGCAAAGTCTAAGGGTTATTTCTTCATACTCATTCTCCTGGACCTCTCTGCTGCTTTTGACACTGTTTATCACCCTCTTCTCCTACACACCCTTTATTCCATTGGCCTTCGCCTACAGTTCTTTCCTGGTTCACTTCCTACCTATCGAACCGTTCCTTTAGTGTTTCTACCTCTGGCACATCCTCCCCTCCACTCCCACTATCTATTGGGGTCCCACAAGGCTCTGTTCTTGGACCTCTACTTTTTTCATTGTACACCTCTTCTCTTGGAGCACTCATTCAGCTTCCAGTACCGCCTCTATGCTGATGACACTCAAATCTATATCTCTTACCCTGACCTCTCTCCTTCTGTATCTCATGTAACCAACTGTCTTTCAGCTATCTCCACATAGATGTCCCAACGCTACCTAAAGCTCAACATGTCCAAAACAGAGCTTATTATCTTCCCTCCTGCCAGAGTCACCACCTCCCCTAAAATCTCCCTCACTGTCATTAACACCACAATTTCCTCAGTCTCCCAAGCCCTGTGCCTTGGTGTCACACTTGACTCCGCCCTCTGCTTTATTCCTCACATCCAGACTCTCTCCCAGTCCTGTCGACTCCACCTTAAAAACATTGCCAGAATACGCCCTTTTCTTACTCAACATGCTACCAAAACTCTTATCCATTCTCTCATCATCTCCCTTCTTGACTATTGCATGCTCCTGCTATCTGGTATTCCTGACACCCATGTATCCACACTTCATTCCATCCTAAATGCTGCTGCAAGACTGATCTTCCTCTCTCACCGCTCCACATCTGCCACACTGCTGTGCAAATCCCTACACTGGCTCCCTGTGCCCTCCAGAATCCAATTCTAATTACTCACCCTTACCTAAAAAGCCCTCAACAATAACACTCCTTCATACATCTCTAATTTCATATCAAAATACTCTCCCCCCTGCCTTCTTAGATCTACCTATGACATGCGCCTTGTCTCGTCTCTGGTAACCACCACTCTCACCTACAAGATTTCTCTCGTGCTGCTTCCCACTTATGGAATTCCCTACCACACCCAATCAGACTATCACACAGCCTCCAAACACTTTCTGAAAACCCATCTCTTTTTAGAGCTTACCTTAACCCCGATTATACTACTCACACTAATGCACCATCACAACTGTCCCAATCGACACTTAAATTCACACTTGCGCCTCTTGCTTCACCTGTGACCTCTTCCACTTAGAATGTAAGTCCCAAGCTCTAAATTTGTCTGCTCTTCCCTGTACTACATGATGGTTTTCATAAGGTGCAAAATTGAACCTTCAAGTTGGATTTAGTACTTACTAGAATTTACACCTGGATTTGGTCCTAACTTGGTGTGGCGCTCCTGGTGCATTTTGTATGTGCGAACTCACCTATTTCCCTCCCTTGGGCACACAAAAGTCACACCAACAAATAATATTTTTAATTGACCAAATAATATCATTTGTTTAGACCCAAATAAATTAAGTGCAAAGTTTAGTTTTGCATGTGGGTGTAGTACCAAGCTCATAAGTGCGTCCTGCCTACATATAACTACACGTGCCCCGATCCGCACAGCTATTCCTTTCAGAAGGTGTGAATGTTTGCATCTTGTGCAGACTGGGACAACTTGACCCACGTGCTTCCTGTAAAAATGTCCGCAGTGTCACTTTAAAGTTGCACAACGTCGTAAAATGGCGCATGCTCTCTACGATGCATTTTTGCCGGTTCATATGACCTTTACTAAGGTTAGATTGTCCCTTTTCGTCTGCTCTGGGCGTAGGTGGGAACGTCTAATCAGGAGATTTCAGCAACGTATTACAGGTGCTGAACTTATGTAGTGGTTAACATTAGAATAATTAGCAACACCCAGTGTGCACTTGGAAATTAAATGCAAATTAGGCCACAGCCCCGATACACCTGAACCACGCCCATTTTGGGTGAAGCCACACCCCAGCAGCAGATATGGGCATAACATGTCATCAAGTGTTGTCAAAACAATCGCAGCCGCAAACAGATATAGGTGATTACTCTGCCCCTGCCGAAATCTGCTTCTGTTGTGCTCACATAAACTTCATTATTTTGTGTATTAACCCTGTGTTGCACTTCTTCCCTTTTGCAGTGTTGAAAGTCCTTGTTGCAGTTTTGTCGTTTGCACCAAAAATTTTCAAAATCGCTAGGAAAAAGTGACATGACGGTGGCCTGTTACCACCGATGATTTTATGATAAGGGTACACCTTAAATGGCAGACTATGCAGCTATACTGTCGTCTTTCACAGATTCTGTCTTGGATATCTCATGTTTTTCACCAGCAATCCTACCCTCTGGGCCAGCTCCTTTTCCCGGCATCACATCTTGCCAGAACAATCAGACCGCATATGCTCAGAAGATGTCTCCACTCCACTCCATCCAGAGCCGAGAGTGGGGACTCAGGAGGGAGGAACAACATCGCCGGGCCCCAAATTTTTCTATGAGACCCGACTTTGTACTGTTCCGCTCTGGTTTGTTCTGGTGATTCTGGTCTTTATACAGTGCCACGGAAACTAGTGAGATGTTTCTGGTCTAAACGGTGAACTCCCCATATTGGAAAGTATTTTAGTTGTGTCAATTAAGTCAAGCAGCCAATCATACATCAGCTTTGATCAGACTAATTATTATTATCCTTTATTTATATAGGGTCACCACATTATCCAGCACTTTACAGAGATTTTGTTATAATTCACTTGTCCCAGTAGAGTTTACAATCAATATTCCTGTCACATGAACAAACATGGACAAGGGTCCAATTAACCTACCAGTATGTTTTTGGACTTTGGGAGGAAACCAGAGCACCCAGAGTAAACCCACACCCTTGAGGACTGGAGATAGAGGAAAACTTCAGTAAGTTGCTGAGGCATTTGTCCACATCATCATGACATACCTCCCAACTTTGACAATATCCAAATATCAGGACACAGCTCCAAAAGGGGGCGTGTCTGTCACATCAGAGGGTTTGGTAATGGTGCAATAGGTAGGGTCACACATCTTGGGGGCGTGTCCTGCACTGTGAAACTCTGGCCACCCCCAACATCTGCCCCCTTATCCCCCAAAATCACCCTTTACTTGCCGCTGGCACCAGAGTCTCCTGCCTCTGTTGTCCAAGGCACCGACTCGCCATGGTACCTCCCAATTTCCTGCAAATCTGAACAAATGTGCCAATGGTGGTACAGCCCTTCAACTCTGTACTTTCCCGCCAGAATCGAGATAATTGAGAGGTATGACATAGAGCTTACATTTGTTTTAATAACGCTATATCTATCACTCACAAGTCATCGAGTGTTGCTGCGCCGGCGTCTATTTAAGAAGCCTGCGCCGAGGCCCGGAGTTCAGGCGGCGGCGAGCAAGAGGAGAGGACAGCGTGGGACTGTACCAGAATAGAGAAGAGCAGTCGGCAGCGCAGGCAGAGAGCCCTTGTCAGTTCTAAGAGCTACTCTGTCTCATGAAGACCCGGCGGCGACCAGAAGAAGAGAAGAGTCCCAGCGGCAGTTCCTGTAGGACGGCAGCGGCAAGAAGAAGACCTACGAGGTAATGAGAGGTCTTCCTGGATCAGGTAAGGCTCCCTGGGCACCACCTCTTCCTGGACCGCACTCTTTGACACAATATTTTCTGCCCACTGATCTCTCACGGGCACAAGGCCCGAGCGGCACCCCAGGCACTAGGTCTGAGCACCAGTTAGGGGGGCCACTGTAGGCTGTCTTTGGGCATTAGGCCCATAGCCAGGTAGGGGCACAGCCCCGCAAGCATGGCACAAGCCCCTTAGATAGTAATGACTGGATGTTAGGCCCATAGCCAGGTAGGGGGCTCAGCCCCGCAAGCAGGGCACAAGGCCCTTAGATAGTTAGGAATGGGCATTAGGCCTATGTCCAAATAGGGGGCTCAGCCCCTCAAGCAGGGCACAAGGCCCTTAGATAGTTAGGACTGGGCATTAGGCCCATAGTCAGGTAGGGGTCTCAGTCCCGCAAGCAGGGTACAAGGTCCTTAGATAGTTAGGACTGGATGTTAGGCCCATAGCCAGGTAGGGGCTCAGCCCCGCAAGCAGGGCACAAGCCCCTTAGATAGTTAGGACTGGGCATTAGGCCCATAGTCAGGTAGGGGGCTCAGCCCCGCAAGCAGGGCACAAGGCCCTTAGATATTTAAGACTGGGCATTAGGCTCATAGCCAGGTGGGGGGCTCAGCACAAGGCCCTTAGATAGTTAGGACTGGGCATTAGGCCCATAGTCAGGTAGGTGGCTCAGCCCAGCAAGCAGGGCACAAGGCATTTAGATAGTTAGGACTGGGCATTAGGCCCATAGTCAGGTAGGGGGCTCAGCCCCGCAAGCAGGGCACAAGTCCCTTAGATAGTTAGGACTGGGCATTAGGCCCATAGCCAGGTAGGGGACTCAGCCCCAAAGACTAGGGCACAAGGCCCTTAGTTAATTAGGTCTGTGCATTAGCCCCCATAAACAGGGAAAGGGGCAGCCCCGTAGTCTTGGCACTAGGCCCCGGGGTAGGGACAAGTTGGGCGCCGAGGCTCACGGTGAGTAGAGACTAAGATTTCGTCATCGGGGGCACTAGGCCCGGAATGCCTTCCAGTTCAAGCAGCAGACTCTGTGCAGGGTAGGAAGATTTACTGTGCATTGTTGTACTGTATTACTGCGTGGGTTGTGGGGTTTGTGTTTCCTCTCCAGGAGCAAAACGTCAGCATCCCATTGGAGGAAGGCTCTGGTGCCTGGTCCGTTCTCTGGCCACACTCGAGGCCCAGAAGGGGCAGAGGAGAATGGGCAAGGGACGGAATTGAGCGAGTGTTTCCGTTCCTGGTCGTAGCCCCGGACAGCCCCTTCCACCTCCCCTCTCCCTGGGTAGGCACGCCTCTCTCTTTTATCTCGTCTGTAGGAGAAAGGAGAGCAATCGGACCAAAGTAGGGTTACCTACAGCCAGATGAAGCACCACCTTCCATAGCAGTCCCTCAGGATCGGGTGAGTACCTCCAGTGTAGACCAGGGAAACCGCCCTGGTGGGTACGTGGGGTAGCGACCCCTACACACACACACAACTAGCAGAGACAAACCTCTTGACTTCCTTTCTCAAAAAAGGCCACCAATAATAACGAGAGAGAAGTTCCTCCGTTTTCCTAACATCAGCATGGCCCGAGAAATGAGAGATATGAGCCCAGCATAATAATTTGAGACGTAAATGAGGAAGGATGAAAGTTTTTCTGGGTGGACAGCTGAGATTCTCCTGGGGTGTAGTGGCCAGAATGCATTTGGGATCCAAGATAGTTTTAATCCCCTCGGGAGGGTCCTGATCATCCAAATCAAAAGATCTGGAAAGTGCATCGGCCTTCTTCTTTTTGGAACCTGGCCGGAAGGTCAGATTAATGTCAAATCTAGAAAAGAATAATGACCATCTGGCCTGGCGAGGATTCAAGCACCAAGCAGAACGAAAAAAAAGAAGGTTATTGTGATCTATATAGATTGGAACTGGGAATAGGTCCCCTTCTAAAAGATGTCGCCATTCCGAAAGGGCTATCTTAATTGCTAGTAACTCTTTATCCCTGATCCTGTAATTTCTTTCCGCGGGAGAAAAAATCAAAACAAGGGTGTATTCTTCCAGCTGGGCCCGGTTGCGATAAAACTGCCCCCGAGCCATAGGAGGAGTCATCAATCTCCAGGAAGAAGGGGAGCTGACAATCCGTTGACGTAAAATGGGAGCAGATGCGAAGGCAGTCTTCATTTGGCAGAATGCTTTGATGGCCTCTGGGGACAAGACCTTGGCATTAATGGTCTTCTTAGTCAAGGCAGAGATGGGGGGTGTGATGGTTGAGTACTCCTTAATAAGCTGTCTATAATAATTAGAAAATCCAAGGAAAAGTTTGATAGCCTTTAAACTAAGGGTGTGCACCGGCCACTTTTGGTGTTTTGGGGTTTGGGTTCTGATTAGCTTGAGGTTTTGGGTTCTGATTTGTTTTGCCAAAACACCCCACGAAAGGTTTTGGTTCTGATTTTGGGTTTTGGGTTCTGATTTTTTTTTAAAAAAGCATAAAAAAAGTGCTAAAATCCATATTTTGGGTTTTTTTTCACTCCTATGCTATTATTAACCTCAATAACATTAATTTCCACTAATTTCCAGTCTATTCCGAACACCTCACACCTCACAATATTGTTTTTAGTCCAAAAGGTTGCACAGAGGTAGCTGGATGTCTAAGCTAAGCGACACAAGTGGGCGGCACAAACACGTGGCCCATCGTAGGTGGCTGTGTAGGCTTGAATGGCCTTTTGCTGCTCCTCTATCCTCTGCAGCATTTAGAGGGTGGAGTTCAAGCGCGTCACTACCTCTTGTTTTAGTTGAATGCAGGGCAGGTTCATGCTTTTTTGATGTAGCAGGAACAGTGAACGTAGTTTAATATCTGATACTAATATTTCTGCACTGCAGGAACAGTGAACGTAGTTTAATATCTGATACTAATATTTCTGCACTGCAGGAACAGTGAACGTAGTTTAATATCTGATACTAATATTTCTGGACTGCCTATTGAAGTGGAATCTCGACGGGATTTGGTACCGGGGACACAATACCTCCATCAACCGTCTAAATTCCACTGCACAGATGGCGGACACCGGACGCACGTCTAACACAAACATAGCTGTTACGGCCGCAGTTATCCGCTTTGCAATAGGGTGACTACTGTCGTACTTTGTGCTCATGACAAACGACTGTTGGACGGTCAATTGTTTTGTGAAAGACGTAGCATTCTTACAACTTCCCCTCTGGGAAGATGACCGACTACCAGCAGCAACAGCAGCAGTGGCAGTAGTAGGCATACCGCTGCAGGATTCCTCGGATCAATCACGGATTGAAGAGGACTCAGTCATGCTGGTGACATGGCCTGCATCGTGGAGGAAGTTGACGAGGAGGGTGTTAGTGGTGTGTATACAACAGGACCAAGGGATTTAGGTGTCCCTGGACTGCTGACGGTCCTAGCCACAGGTCCTGAACTAAAGACTGAATTATTAAGGTTCTTCAGGTGACGTATAAGGGAGGATGTCCCTAGGTGTCCAAGATCCTTACCCCTGCTTATTTGAGCTTTACATAAGGTACATATGGCCATACATTTGTTGTCCGGATTGGGATAAAACTCCAGACCGAAGAGGTGGATTTTTTGGTCTTCTGACCAGGCATGACGATGGGCTTTTTCATCCCATGGACAACAACTGTTTCCCCCCCTGGTGCCTCATTTAAGATAACCACATCAGCATTCCTCCTCGTCAAGTTCCTCCTCAGCGCCAGCTACATCAATATCCTCCTCCCGGTGTAGAACATTCACACCTTCATTAGCCAAATCTGTAACTGGACTGTGGGTGATCCTTCCAGCATAGGCAGAGGGCGTGCTGCAAATGGTGGAAGGAGCCACCTCTTCCCGTACAGTGATGGGAAGGTCAGGCTTCGCAACCACCAACACACTTGGTCTCGCCTTGGGGATTTGTGATGCCATCTCTTTAGAAGGCAGAGTTGTTTGCTGTGTTGTTGATGACAGCTTAAGTCTCTTAAATTTTTTAGAGGGGGGGGGAGGAGGAGGGCTTAGATCCTTGGGTGAAGCTGAACCACTAGTCATGAACACGGGCCAGGGCCTAAGCCGTTCCTTGCCACTCCATGTCGTAAATGGCATATTGGCAAGTTTATGTTTCTCCTCAGATGATTTCAATTTTCTTTTTTTTGCTAATTTTAGTGAACTTTGGCTTTTTGGATTTTACATGCCCTCTACTTGGGCATCGCCCTTGGCAGACGACGTTGATGGCATTTCATCGTCTATGTCATGACTAGTGACAGCAGCTTCAGCATTAGGAGGAAGTGGGTCTTGATCTTTCCCTACTTTATCCTCCAAATTTTTGTACTCCATTATAGTTAAATCTCTGGTACTAATATTTCTGGACTGCAAGAACAGTGAACGTATTTTAATTTTGCAGTACTAATATTTCTGGACTGCAAGAACAGTGAACGTAGGTAAATATTGCAGTACTAATATTTCTGGACTGCAAGAACAGTGAACGTAGGTAAATATTGCAGTACTAATATTTCTGGACTGCAAGAACAGTGAACGTAGGTAAATATTGCAGTACTAATATTTCTGGACTGCAAGAACAGTGAACGTAGGTTAATATTGCAGTACTAATATTTCTGGACTGCAAGAACTGTGAACGTAGGTAAATATTGCAGTACTAATATTTCTGGACTGCAAGAACTGTGAACGTAGGTAAATATTGCAGTACTAATATTTCTGGACTGCAAGAACTGTGAACGTAGGTAAATATTGCAGTACTAATATTTCTGGACTGCAAGAACAGTGAACGTATTTTAATTTAGCAGTACTAATATTTCTGGACTGCAAGAACAGTGAATGTAGGTAAATATTGCAGTACTAATATTTCTGGACTGCAAGAACAGTGAACATAGGTATTGCAGTACTAATATTTCTGGACTGCAAGAATATATTGCACTAGAATTTTTTTTATACTTTTTAAATTATTTTTTTATATTTTTTTTTAATTTATTTTTGTATAATTTTTTTTATTTTTTTTAATGATTTTTTAATAATTATAAAATTACTATGGACTTAGCAGTACAAAGCACAGGACAAAAGCACCACTGGACTCAGCAGGACAGAGCACTGGCCAAAGCACCACTGGACCCAGCAGGACAGAGCACTGGCCAAAGCACCACTGGACTCAGCAGCATAAAGCACCACTGGACTGATCACAGGAGCACAGAACCACCCTCTTCCCTGATCTCAGCCCAAATGAAGATGGCGGCCGCAAGCGGGGAATTTATGACATCCGAGTCTCGCGAGATCCGACGCGAGACTTGGATGTCATAGCCTCATTTTGGTTTCATTTAGCCGCCGGAAATACCCGAACAGTGCTCGGATCCCGTCGGATCCACACTGTTCGGGTGGGCTCGGATTAGCGGAATCCGAGCCCGCTCATCACTACTTTTAACCCGCGGGTTGGGTCCAGTCCAAGATGCCTTTTAGGTTAGCAGGATCCATCTGAAGTCCGGTTCCCGAAATAATGTATTCTAAATAGGGAATTTGTTTCTGCTCAAAAAGACACTTTTCCAACTTTCGGACTGTGTTTCCTCAGACGGGTAAGTACTTCACCTACATGTCTCCTGTGGGAGGAGAGATCCTGGGAAAAGATAAGCATATCATCCAAATAGATGATGACAAATTGGTAGAGCAGATTTTGGAAAATTTAATTCAGGAAAGTCTTAAACACCGCGGGGGGTATTACAATGCCCAAAAGGCATCACTAAATACTCAAAGTGTCCATCATGTGTATTAAAAGCTGTCTTCAATTCGTCCCCTTTTTTGATGCGGATGAGATTGTACCCCTCTACATCGCTTGTGATCCCCATTGAATTTTGGGGGGTTTGGAATCCGCATCTGAGAGGAAGAGGTACTGGTAGACACAGGAACAGTCTCGGTCGTAGTCACCGAGGAGCGGGTGGTCGCTAAGGTATTTTGCAGGGAATCCAGGCGGACAAAAAATCCCTGAAGAAACTGCATGAGATGTTCTGATTGGCCTCTTGTTTCGACAGTCTCCCCAGCAAATGTAATAAATCTTTTGGAGAAGGATCTCCTGCTGGGTCCATATTTGGTCAGTGCAAACTGTTACACTCTGCAGGAAGAGAAGCCGGTGTTAATCCCATTTGGCACTGTCAGACCAGGGGCGCGGAGTCTAACAAGTTCCCCGGTGTTCACCAAGAACTGCTGCAAGGCGGATTGGATTTCGCTGCCAAGAACTCGCAGATCGCCGCTCCCTGGACTGTCTCAGGATGTAACACTAGGCTTAAAGGGTGGATAATGTACCCAGAAGATAGCGCAGAGATAGTGATGCCACTGGGATCAGGGACACCAGATGTAGCACAGAATGAACAGGCAGGCAAAGATCTAGTACAGGGAATCTGGCACAGAGTACTGACAGGTCAGGATCGGGTACATGAGCAGTCAGGCATTGCGTAGCCAGAAGAGCCAAGTTTAGTACACAGATGATCCAGCAATGTGTAGTCAGACAAGCAGGGAACGGTACACAGAAGATCAAGCAGAGAAACACTCACAGGGATCAGGGCAGAAGCAAAAACTAAACAGGAGTCAGACGCACTGCAACAACATTGCACTGAAACAGGTTGAGTGTCAATGCAGCATCTAAATAGTGCAGGGCATTCAAAATACCCTCCTCGACAGACTGGTCATGTGACGCGCCACCCAAAAGTGCTGGGATCGGGACGCATGGAGCAGCGCTGGAATGTGGAGCAGGTAAGTTTGTTGCAGTAGTGTGCGCATGCCAAGTTTGTATAAGGATATTTTTTTATTCTTTACGTTAAGAGCAATGTGTGTCCCTATTGAGAGTTGGAAAGTGCTCTAGGGTGCATCCTACTGTACTTTTTTTTTCTGTCTAATATTTCCAGCAGTGATGATTTACAATGAGAGACATGGTTGATTTGGAATTTTCCAATGGAATTATTATAAACATTTATTTTTAATCAGTCACAAGGTCCCGTGGTAATAATAATATGGTAATAATGTTTGCTGACAGAGGTGCAAGCAAATATTAGCAATGTTTTCTGTACCTTAATTGCAGTAAATGTGCGCACACCTCCTGAATGATCAAGATGAACATCATTATCACCCTCATCACCATCAGCATGAACACAAATGCTTATTAACCTTTTTTTTTATTGCCATCTGGTTTGTAGGTCTTGCATGTTTCTCTAAACTATGATGACTTTGTTGGATCAGAGCTGAAGTTTCAAGCTTTGTTCCTGGTAACCTTGACTGACCTTTTGTGTGCATGCTGTAATAGGCATGGCATCATTGTCATGTTATCCACGTTACTCGGAATTTTTCTTTAGAACCAATAGTTTTCATCTTGCAAAGTTAACCAGCCTTTTACAGAATGAATACCAGGGCAGGTATTGCCTTTGGCGAACTTAGGGTGTCAATGGTTGAATGAGGGATACAATGTCAATGTTTAAGTGTTTTTAAATTACCCATTGACCCTCTGTTGGCTTTTAATTCTGGTATTGAAAACATTCTTGGTACTTGGGTACAGATTGTAGGTGGTGGAGAACTAGCAACCATGGCACTCTCTGGTATTACATTATCAGTTTCATTAAGAGTATAATAAATTGCACATTCCTTCACGGTATGAAGTTTTTTTTTGCGGGGAGCAGCATGTTGTTCTTCTCAGATGCAGTTGGTGTGGCAATTATTTTTTAGGCTTATCATGTACCTGCAGCTGCATCCAATTGTGTGACTGTTTCTCTTCATCATCAATGCTTTACAAAACTTTATAAACAGTTTCTAAATATAATTTGTCTAATGTTAATTCGTTTTGTGAGGCTTTGTTACCAGAATTCCTAGATTCAGCTGTGAACTCCCAAACGTCTGCCAACCGTTGCATTTTTTTCATTGTAAATAAGTTCTTTGCTTCATTACCACTAGCACTGTCATTTCTTCTTTTCTAGAACAAAGTACTTAGCAATGCAGGGGTGTCTAAACCTTTTTCCCTGTGTCAGATTTAGACTTATCACTTGGTAAAATTCTCAAAAGTTTGACATAAGAAAGCTCTGTGTAACATTATATTAAACTGAATTATAGAGTCACAAGTCTTATTAACATTAGAACATGCTAACATGGTCTAGCCCGTCTATAATTGCATGTGTAGTACTTTTAAATAAATTTATAATCAGATGTGAAATAGAAACAAGGAGGACACTGAGCATCAAGAACAAAATAATCACATTTTAGCTTTGTTGCCCAGTGGCTTCTGTGTTTTTATTTCACATTTGATTACTGTTTTATTTAAAATCGCTTCACTGCTTTTCTTTGGCTTAGCCACATCTCTTTTAAATGCATTTTCATTTACAATTAAAGAAGTTCGGACTCAGTTCTCGGAGAGCCTAGCCGATCTGAGTAACGAGCAGAGCCGACTCTGTACTTTTGTGCGCCCTTGGAAGTGAAAAGGAGGCAAAACATTATTGTTGCATCGACGGATCTCGCCAGTTTTGGATACTATAAGTGCCGCCCTCCACGGCGATCCAGTGCCATTTCACAGAGAAACATAGAAATGGTAGCACAGTTCTTGGCAGTCTCTAGTGCAGTTGGGCAGTGTCATATCTAAAACAGAAAGAGGAGGGGGTGGCAGTTTTCTTAAAAGTCTCCAGTGACATTATACTGAGTTATAGCTCAGACAGAAACAGGAGAGGTCCATTGCTCCATTGCTAATTGTTATTGCTGAATTAGAAAGAATAGGGCTGTCAGTGGTCTTCAAAATCTGCAGTCACTTTGTACTGTGTTATCAAAATAGATTCACAGCAGTGCACAGAAGACCAGGAGCACCAAGCAGCTGCTGGCACCAGTCATGATGACAGTAATCCCTCTACGTCATCTGCTAAAGTCTACATTAAAGTGCATAGTGTTTTTAAGTCAGGGAAACAAAAATGTAAAAAAACACCTTTTACCATGGTAAAGAAAAAAGACTTGTAATCCAGGCAAAGTTAACTGCAGAAAAAAATAAAATTGCCAACATGCCATTCTACACACACAGTGACAAGGAAAGAATGAGGCCTTCGCCTTTCTCTATTAGTGCTAGTTCTGCAACTGTCACTGAGGCATCTTCTTGTAAGGTCAGTCATGACCAAGCAAGACCTTGTCATTCTGATTCCAAAAGTGGTGTCCAAATACTTTTACGTGTACGTGCCGAGCTGGAAGAAAACAGTAAGGCATTAGAAGAAAATGTATGTTCAGATTCAGAAATTACACAAATCCCTGAGGAGAGTCTATCCACGAGTGCTATGTGTATGTCATGGATCAGAGTAGAAATACAGCTGAGGAGTCATGGATAGGTGAAAAACAAACAATGTTTAGTGCTGGAGAACAGTTAATGACATAATATCTTGCAGAGTTTACCAGATATACAGCTGATACAGGTAAATGGGAGGTGAGGAAATATTCCAGGCAGCATGCACAGGGAAATGCACGGATAAGTCCCAGGTACAAATAAGGAACAGGTCAGCAGATTGTATGCCGAAATAGATCCCAATGCAGCATAATCACAGGAGCAAGGCAGGAGAAAGATTCCACAGGGTGCAACAACAGGATCTGACATCAGGATAGGACAACAATAACCAGCCATGTGTGCTGGGGGGAAACAGGTTTAAATGGACCACACCCAGGTGCATGGAATGATTAGTGAACAGAAAGGTTAACCCCTAATGCACACAATAAAGCACAATAGCAGCACCTCTGGTGAGTGGAGGTACTGCCAATACAATACAATAATAGGACAAAAAGGCAGGAGCTGCCATGCAAAGCAGCATGTAATGTATAAGCTTGCAGGCAGATCCTGACAGTGTAATCCTGACCTGTCTGATAGTGTACCCATAAAGAAGCCTCCTTTCTGCATGTCTGCAGATGTGTGGATGAGTAGCC
The DNA here is from genome assembly GCA_036250195.1 of Mixophyes australis. NCBI lineage: Eukaryota > Metazoa > Chordata > Amphibia > Anura > Limnodynastidae > Mixophyes > Mixophyes australis. The sequence goes on along the minus strand of JAVHZZ010000004.1, from coordinate 30,480,609 downwards.
CAACTGTAGCCAGTGATGCACAAATTCAGGATGCCACTTTGGAATTGCAACAGGATGAGGGGGATATTTGTGTAGCTGACAAGGGCGCTAATGAGGATGTTGATGAGGATGATGTTGTTTGTGTAAGTCCTGCACCAGTGGAAGCAGTTCTTGCACGTGATAAGAAGAAGGCCATTGTCATGCCTGGCCATAAGACCAAAAAATCCACCTCTTATGTGTGTAATTAGTTTATCATGACAACAGTTGTCTAGCCATTTGTAGCGTTTGTAAAGCCACAGTCAGTAGAGGTAGGGACCTTAATCATCTAGGATCCTCATCCATGTTACGCCATTTGAAGCCAGTTCATGGCAAGCTGTTGGGAAAATCTCAAACTTATGCTAAAAAAATAACAACAAGCAATCCAGCATCAGCTGGGTCCCTTCTCTCAGCTAGATCCCAGCACCTGCAATCTACACCCACAACACCGTCCTTATCAATATCCTCAGTAGCGATTGGAGTTAGTCCTGCATCCAAGTTGCTAAGGTGAGATGACTCCTCCCCTATCAAGGACTCCTCAGAAGCATCCTTGAGCGTTAAGCCCACTGCTGCTGCTCCTGCTGCTGGGGGTGGATCTTAGTTCCAGAAGCAGACCAAGGAGAAGACTACTAGTAGTTTACAACAATTGACTGTTAAACAATCCTTTGCAAGAGGAAGCAAGTATGAAAGCTGTCGCCCAGTCGCAAAGCGGATCACAGATACCATGGTGACTTGGCTAGTATTAGATCTCCATCCAATATCCACTATTAATGCAGCTGGTTTTAGATAATTACTTGAGGTCTTGTTTCCCGTTACCAAATTCCATCACAACACCATTTTACTAGAAAAGCTATTCCTCACCTCTACCAGAGGTTCGTAAAAATATAATTATTGGGCTTCAAAATGCTATTCTACCCACTGCACACTTAACCACATATATGTGGACAAGCAAAACTTTATTCGCTTTGCAAGGATCCAAGAGTTATTAAAATCTTGAAATTAGATCACTACATTTTGGCGACTGTGCTTGATCCTTGGTTTAAGAGCTATGTCTTATCTTTGTTTCCAACTGACCCAGATCTGAAGAGATGCAAGGAGCTCCTGGTGAGCATGACGACAGCTCAAGTGTTACGTGACAGGACGGCGTCTCCTCCAGTTTCTCAATCAACTGCTGCTCGGAAAAAACTTAGCTTTCCCAAGAGACCCAGGGATGATGCAGATGACTCAGCACAACATTTTGACATCTAGTCTGGTCTAAAAAAATTTACCAAAAATGTGACACCTCTGCCGTAACTCCACCTGATCCTACTATCAACATCCAAAGGATGGTGAAGAATTATTTTAATGACAGCATAGAAATAGACACATCAGACAGTCCCTTTACATACTAGGAGGAAAAAAAGGGAATTTGGAGACCCATCTACCAACTCGCTTTGTACTACCTAAGCTGCCCACCCTCCAGTGTGTACTCGGAAAGAGTTTTCAGCACAGCCGGGAACCTTGTCAGCGATCGGCGTAGGAGGCTACTTCCTAAAAATGTGGAAAAGATGATATTCATCAAAATGAACTACAAATTCCACGGGGAAGGCCATTACCGACAATTACATCAAAGTACAGAGATTTCTGTAATGGTGGATTCCAGCGGGATGAATTAATTTGTGAGGATGATGTACACAATGATGAGGATGAGGCTGAGGATGATGACAACAACATCTTGCTACTGTAGAGTTCGTTGACAGCACTGTTAGTTTAGGTGCCTTAAGGCCATTGTTAGTTTGTTTCGTGGGGTCCCAAACAAACCAAGCACTTCAGCCACAAAAGCTGCACTCCTTGTCACTGGAGTACTTGCTTTGTTAAACTGTACATGTCCTTTTCAATATCTTACATAAGGGTGGGTGGGAGGACCCAAGGACAATTCCATCTTGCACCACTTTTCTTTTCTGCACTGCTGTGTTGTAATGTGTCCTAGATGTGATAGGAACTGCTGTGTGTTTGAGTCATTGCTCTGTCGCTTAGCATCCAGCCAGGACGATGCAGTCTTTGTATGAAAGTGGATGAAAATAATATTGTGACCAGTGAGGTGGTCAAAATTGACCGCAAATGACTGGAAATTAGTGTTATTGAGGTTAATAATAATGTAGGAACAAAAAAATAACAAAATTATGTGATACTAGCATATTTTAGCTATTTTTCTAAAAAATACAGATCCAAAATCAAAACAAAATCACGGGGGTCCGTGAACATCTCTATTTATAATTAGAGATGGGCGGGTCCAGTTCTCCGAGAACCGAACCCACCCGAACTTTGGGTATCCGAGTACCGAGCTGAGCAGCTCGGTACTCTCCCGCCCATTCCGAATCCAAATCGAGGCCGAACGTCATTGTGACGTTGTCAGATCTCGGGGCTCGGTTCTCGCGATACTTCAACTTTATAAATACACGCCTCCACAGCAATCCATCGCCATTTGACAGAGGGAGAGAGCAGGGTGTAGTCATAGGCTAATTAGAGCAGGGACAGAGAATACAATATTGTTCTTGCAATTGCTCTAACCAAAATCGCTAGTGCAGAGAGGAGGATAGAGGTTTATTATTTTTTCTTCATATTTGGCACTCCCCAGCGCTTTTGGGGTGTCCCCCATAATTGTGCATAAATATTTCTGGCTGTCAAAAGTCATATCTGTCAGCAGTATCTACTAAATAATTTGTAGCACTCCTCAGTGCTTTTGGGGTGTCCTCCCTAATTGTGCATTAATATTTCTGGCTGTCAAAAGTCATATCTGTCAGCAGTATCTACTAAATAATTTGTAGCACTCCTCAGTGCTTTTGGGGTGTCCTCCCTAATTGTGCATTAATATTTCTGGCTGTCAAAAGTCATATCTGTCAGCAGTATCTACTAAATAATTTTTAGCACACCTCAGTGCTTTTGGGGTGTCCTCCCTAATTATGCATTAATATTTCTGGCTGTCAAAAGTCATATCTGTCAGCAGTATCTACTAAATAATTTGTAGCACTCCTCAGTGCTTTTGGGGTGTCCTCCCTAATTGTGCATTAATATTTCTGGCTGTCAAAAGTCATTTCTGTCAGCAGTATCTACTAAATAATTTTTAGCACACCTCAGTGCTTTTGGGGTGTCCTCCCTAATTGTGCATTAATATTTCTGGCTGTCAAAAGTCATTTCTGTCAGCAGTATCTACTAAATAATTTTTAGCACACCTCAGTGCTTTTGGGTGTCCTCCCTAATTGTGCATTAATATTTCTGGCTGTCAAAAGTCATTTCTGTCAGCAGTATCTACTAAATAATTTTTAGCACACCTCAGTGCTTTTGGGGTGTCCTCCCTAATTGTGCATTAATATTTCTGGCTGTCAAAAGTCATTTCTGTCAGCAGTATCTACTAAATAATTTTTAGCACACCTCAGTGCTTTTGGGGTGTCCTCCCTAATTGTGCATTAATATTTCTGGCTGTCAAAAGTCATTTCTGTCAGCAGTATCTACTAAATAATTTTTAGCACACCTCAGTGCTTTTGGGGTGTCCTCCCTAATTGTGCATTAATATTTCTGGCTGTCAAAAGTCATTTCTGTCAGCAGTATCTACTAAGTAATTTTTAGCACACCTCAGTGCTTTTGGGGTGTCCTCCCTAATTGTGCATTAATATTTCTGGCTGTCAAAAGTCATATCTGTCAGCAGTATCTACTAAATAATTTTTAGCACACCTCAGTGCTTTTGGGGTGTCCTCCCTAATTGTGCATTAATATTTCTGGCTGTCAAAAGTCATATCTGTCAGCAGTATCTACCAAATAATTTTTAGCACTCCTCAGTGCTTTTGGGGTGTCCTCCCTAATTGTGCATTAATATTTCTGGCTGTCAAAAGTCATATCTGTCAGCAGTATCTACTAAATAATTTTTAGCACTCCTCAGTGCTTTTGGGGTGTCCTCCCTAATTGTGCATTAATATTTCTGGCTGTCAAAAGTCATATCTGTCAGCAGTATCTACTAAATAATTTTTAGCACACCTCAGTGCTTTTGGGGTGTCCTCCCTAATTGTGCATTAATATTTCTGGCTGTCAAAAGTCATATCTGTTAGCAGTATCTACTAAATAATTTTTAGCACACCTCAGTGCTTTTGGGGTGTCCTCCCTAATTGTGCATTAATATTTCTGGCTGTCAAAAGTCATATCTGTCAGCAGTATCTACCAAATAATTTTTAGCACTCCTCAGTGCTTTTGGGGTGTCCTCCCTAATTGTGCATTAATATTTCTGGCTGTCAAAAGTCATATCTGTCAGCAGTATCTACCAAATAATTTTTAGCACTCCTCAGTGCTTTTGGGGTGTCCTCCCTAATTGTGCATTAATATTTCTGGCTGTCAAAAGTCATATCTGTCAGTAGTATCTACTAAATAATTTGTAGCACTCCTCAGTGCTTTTGGGGTGTCCTCCCTAATTGTGCATTAATATTTCTGGCTGTCAAAAGTCATATCTGTCAGCAGTATCTACTAAATAATTTTTAGCACTCCTCAGTGCTTTTGGGGTGTCCTCCCTAATTGTGCATTAATATTTCTGGCTGTCAAAAGTCATTTCTGTCAGCAGTATCTACTAAATAATTTTTAGCACACCTCAGTGCTTTTGGGGTGTCCTCCCTAATTGTGCATTAATATTTCTGGCTGTCAAAAGTCATATCTGTCAGCAGTATCTACTAAATAATTTTTAGCACTCCCCAGTGGTTTGCGCTCAGAATGGATTCAAAGCAGTCCACATATGATCTGAATGAGCAACCAGGTTCTGTCACCAGTCCTGATGTTAGTGTTCCCAGTACGTCATCTGGCCAAGGCGATGTCAAACAACAGAGTGTTTTCAAATTAGTGCAAAAAACAAAAAACAAAAAAAAATTTACTGTATTGAAGCGAAAAAGAAGTGTAACTGAGCAAAAGTTAAGTGACGATAAAAAAAAAATTGCAAGCATGCCATTCTACACACGCAGTGGCAAAGAGAGAATGAGGCCTTCACCTTTGGCTATTAGTGGCAGATCCCAAAAAGTTACCCAGCCTACAATTGGTGCACAACTACTGTTACGCATCAAAGCCGAGCTGCAAGATAACAGTGAGGCATTACAGGAGAATATTTGCTCTGATTCACAAATGACAACAATCCCTGTGGAGAGTCCATCCAACAGTGGGATGTCTAATCGTGAGCATTCTGCTGATGTGTGCCTTAATAGCCCGAGTGTAGCCGGTGATACCCAAATTGAGGATGCCACTTTGGAATTAGAAGAGGATGAGGGGGAGATTTGTGTAGGCGACGAGGGCGCTAATGAGGATGTTGATGAGGATGAGGTTGTTTGTGTAAGTCCTGCACCAGTGGCAGCAGTTCTGGCACGTGACAAGAAAAAGGCCATTGTCATGCCTGGGCATAAAACAAAAAAATCCACTTCTTATGTGTGGAATTATTTCTACCCAAATCCAGACAACAATTGTATAGCCATTTGTAGTGTATGTGAAGCCACAGTCAGTCGAGGGAGGGACCTTAACCATCTTGGAACCTCGTCTATGTTACGCCATTTAACGAGAGTTCATGGCAAAGTGTTGGGAAAAGCTGAAAGTTCTTCCCAAAAGAATACAAGCACTCCCTCATCAGCTAAGACCCTCCGCTCACCGACATACTGACGGCTACAAAATACACCCACCACACCATCCTCATCAATATCCTCAGTAGCGCTCGGAGTTAGCTAGGGATGTGCACCGGCGACTTTTGAGGTCTCGTGTTTTGTGTTTTGGATCCGGATTTTCGTTATTTTTGGGGTTCGGATTTGTCTCGCAAAACACTTGACGAAAGGTCTCGGTTCGGATTTAAGGTTTTGGATTCGGATTTTTTTTGAAAAAAACATAAAAAGTTTAAAAATCAAGTTTTTGGGCTTATTTTCACTCCTAGGCTATTATTAACCTCAATAACATTCAATAACAAGCATTTCCACTAATTTACAGTGTATTCTGAACACCTCACAATATAGTTATTAGTCCAAAACGTTGCAACAAGGTATCTTTCTGGACTGCGTAGAGGAGTGGGTCACCACAATATCTATTAAAAACCCTGAACTTTTATGAATCGCACCAATAAATGTACCTGGACTGCGTAGAGGAGTGGGTCACCACAATATCTATTAAAAACCCTGAACTTTTATGATTCGCACCAATAAATGTACCTGGACTGCGTAGAGGAGTGGGTCACCACAATATATCTTAAAAACCCTGAACTTTTATGAATCGCACCAATAAATGTACCTGGACTGCGTAGAGGAGTGGGTCACCACAATATCTATTAAAAACCCTGAACTTTTATGAATCGCACCAATAAATGTACCTGGACTGCGTAGAGGAGTGGGTCACCACAATATCTATTAAAAACCCTGAACTTTTATGATTCGCACCAATAAATGTACCTGGACTGCGTAGAGGAGTGGGTCACCACAATATATCTTAAAAACCCTGAACTTTTATGAATCGCACCAATAAATGTACCTGGACTGCGTAGAGGAGTGGGTCACCACAATATCTATTAAAAACCCTGAACTTTTATGATTCGCACCAATAAATGTACCTGGACTGCGTAGAGGAGTGGGTCACCACAATATATCTTAAAAACCCTGAACTTTTATGAATCGCACCAATAAATGTACCTGGACTGCGTAGAGGAGTGGGTCACCACAATATCTATTAAAAACCCTGAACTTTTATGAATCGCACCAATAAATGTACCTGGACTGCGTATAGGAGTGGGTCACCACAAGATATATTAAAAACCCTGAACTTTTATGATTCGCACCAATAAATGTACCTGGACTGCGTAGAGGAATGGGTCACCACAATATCTTAAAAACCCTGAACTTTTATGAATCGCACCAATAAATGTACCTGGACTGCGTAGAGGAGTGGGTCACTACAAGATATCTTAAAAACCCTGAACTTTTATGATTCGCACCAATAAATGTACCTGGACTGCGTAGAGGAGTGGGTCACCACAATATCTATTAAAAACCCTGAACTTTTATGAATCGCACCAATAAATGTACCTGGACTGCGTAGAGGAGTGGGTCACCACAATATCTATTAAAAACCCTGAACTTTTATGAATCGCACCAATAAATGTACCTGGACTGCGTAGAGGAGTGGGTCACCACAAGATATATTAAAAACCCTGAACTTTTATGAATCGCACCAATAAATGTACCTGGACTGCGTAGAGGAGTGGGTCACCACAATATCTATTAAAAACCCTGAACTTTTATGAATCGCACCAATAAATGTACCTGGACTGCGTATAGGAGTGGGTCACCACAAGATATATTAAAAACCCTGAACTTTTATGAATCGCACCAATAAATGTACCTGGACTGCGTAGAGGAGTGGGTCACCACAATATATCTTAAAAACCCTGAACTTTTATGAATCGCACCAATAAATGTACCTGGACTGCGTAGAGGAGTGGGTCACCACAATATATCTTAAAAACCCTGAACTTTTATGAATCGCACCAATAAATGTACCTGGACTGCGTAGAGGAGTGGGTCACCACAATATATTAAAAACCCTGAACTTTTATGAATCGAACCAATAAATGTACCTGGACTGCGTAGAGGAGTGGGCACTGGGCACCACAATAAAATATATAAAAAACCTTCAACAGGTCTGCATTACACTACACATACGGCTGATCCTCCATCCTCTCCATCATATACATGTTGGAGTTTTAGCGTGTGACAACCTCTTGTTTTTGATAATGTCAGTGCATTTTGAATATTTTTCAATTTGCCCCACACCACTGAATGTACTTTATCAGTTTATCTATGATACGCATCTATCTATCTTGACTGCGTAGTGTGGTGGCCCCGGTACACAATTTTGTACCGAGGCCACAATATAATTAAAAAACCCTCCACGTGTCAGAATTCCACCAAACAAGTATCTGGACTGCATAGTGGGGTGGCCCCGGTACCCAATTTGATACCGGGGCCACAATACCTCCTCCAAACATGGTACAGACAATTCGTCATTGAGAGACCCCAGACAGACAGGGTCGAAGTGTTATTGTTTGACTTTGTAAACCCAAAAAAATGTCCCTGTTGCACATAGTCGTGCAATGAAGACTGACTTTTTCATTTAAAGGCACGATCTTTAAAGTGTAGTGTTTGTAAGTCTAAGTCATATTATACTTTTGGTAAAATTTGTTTATTTTGTTCCTCTTTATGGTAATTAGTAATAGAATTAAAGTATGAAATAGAATTAAAGTATGAAATAGAATTAAAGTATGAAATAGAGTGGTATATAGAGTTGTAGTGTGGTATAGATAGAGTGGTCCACACAATATAATAATAATAAAACCCTCAACTGGTCTGAATTCCACCAAACAAGTATCTGGACTGCATAGTGGGGTGGCCCCGGTACCCAATTTGATACCGGGGCCACAATACCTCCTCCAAACATGGTACAGACAATTTGTCATTGAGAGACCCCAGACAGACAGGGTCGAAGTGTTATTGTTTGACTTTGTAAACCCCAAAAAATGTCCCTGTTGCACATAGTCGTGCAATGAAGACTGACTTTTTCATTTAAAGGCACGATCTTTAAAGTGTAGTGTTTGTAAGTCTAAGTCATATTATACTTTTGGTAAAATTTGTTTATTTTGTTCCTCTTTATGGTAATTAGTAATAGAATTAAAGTATGAAATAGAATTAAAGTATGAAATAGAATTAAAGTATGAAATAGAGTGGTATATAGAGTTGTAGTGTGGTATAGATAGAGTGGTCCACACAATATAATAATAATAAAACCCTCAACTGGTCTGAATTCCACCAAACAAGTATCTGGACTGCATAGTGGGGTGGCCCCGGTACCCAATTTGATACCGGGGCCACAATACCTCCTCCAAACATGGTACAGACAATTTGTCATTGAGAGACCCCAGACAGACAGGGTCGAAGTGTTATTGTTTGACTTTGTAAACCCCAAAAAATGTCCCTGTTGCACATAGTCGTGCAATGAAGACTGACTTTTTCATTTAAAGGCACGATCTTTAAAGTGTAGTGTTTGTAAGTCTAAGTCATATTATACTTTTGGTAAAATTTGTTTATTTTGTTCCTCTTTATGGTAATTAGTAATAGAATTAAAGTATGAAATAGAATTAAAGTATGAAATAGAATTAAAGTATGAAATAGAGTGGTATATAGAGTTGTAGTGTGGTATAGATAGAGTGGTCCACACAATATAATAATAATAAAACCCTCAACTGGTCTGAATTCCACCAAACAAGTATCTGGACTGCATAGTGGGGTGGCCCCGGTACCCAATTTGATACCGGGGCCACAATACCTCCTCCAAACATGGTACAGACAATTCGTCATTGAGAGACCCCAGACAGACAGGGTCGAAGTGTTATTGTTTGACTTTGTAAACCCAAAAAAATGTCCCTGTTGCACATAGTCGTGCAATGGACAGTTACTTTTTTATTGAAAGATTCAAGCTTTCAAGTGTAGTGTTTATAAAATATAAACAACAATACAGTAGTTTTAGAGCACGTCAATACCTCTTGTTTTAAATTATGACACGGCATTTTACTTTTGGTTTAATTTCTTGTATTTTTTTAAATTTGGTTTTACTTTTTGAACATGGCAAACGACTGTTGATTGGTCATATAATGCAAAAAAAAAAGGTCCAAGATGGAATTGTCCTTGGGCCCTCACACCCACCCTTATGTTGTTGAAATAGGACATGCACACTTTAACAAACCAATCATTTCAGCGACAGGGCCTACCAAACAACTTTGGCTGAAATGATTAGTTTGTTTGGGCCCCCACACCAAAAAAGCTATTCATCTCTCCCTGTACAGACTAAACAGGCTCTACTGAGGCAAGATGTCGTCCTCATCCTCAACCTCTGATTCCTCTCCCCCTACAGTGTGTACTTCCTCCTCATCACACATTATCAATTCGTCCCCGCTGGACTCCACAACCACAGGTCCCTCTGTACTATCTGGAGGGCAGTGCTGTACTTCATTGAGGAATTGATTATTCATTTTTATAAACATCATTTTTTCAACGTTATGAGGAAGCAACCTCCTTCGCCGCTCACTGACCAGGTTCCCCGCTGCACTAAAAACTCTTTCCGAGTACACACTGGAGGGGGGACAACTCAGGTAAAATAGAGCCAGTTTGTACAGGGGCTTCCAAACTGCCTTTTTTTCCTGCCAGTAACAATATGGACTGTCTGACATGTCTACTTGGATGGTGTCAGCAAAGTAATCATCCACAATTTTTTCTATTGTGACAGCATCCAATGCAGCGACAGTAGACATGTCTGCAATGGTTGGCAGGTCCTTCAGTCCGGACCAGATGTTATCAGCATCCCCGCCAGCGCCTCTTTTGGGAAAACTGAGCTTTTTCCTCGCAGCCATAGATGTGGAAGAAAATGAGGGTGGAGCTGTTGGCATGTCACGGTCCTCTTCAGAGGACAATCTCCTGACCAGCAGGTCTTTGCACCGCTGTAGACTTGTGTCCGCCGGAAACAGAGACACAATATACGCTTTAAACCGAGGATCGAGCACGGTGGCCAGAATGTATTCCTCTGACTTTAAAAGAGTGACCACCCTCGGATCCTGGCAAAGCGTACGAAGGGCTACATCCACAAGAGCTACATGCTTGGTGTAATCGCAATGGCTTACCAGCTCCTCCCTCACTTTCTCCAGCTGCTTCTGCAACAGCCTGATCAGGGGAATGACCTGACTCAAGCTGGCAGTGTCGGAACTGACTTCTCGTGTGGCAAGTTCAAATGGCTGCAGAACCTTGCACAACACGAAAATCAGTCTCCACTGCGCTTGACTGAGGCGCATCCCCACTCCTTTGCCTATGTCGTAGGTGGCTGTGTAGGCCTGAATGGCCTTTTGCTGCTCCTCCATCCTCTGCAGCATATAGAGGGTGGAGTTCCAGCGCGTCACAACCTCTTGTTTGAGGTGATGGCAGGGCAGGTTCATGCTTTTTTGATGTGCCTCTAGTCTGCGGTAGGCACTGGCTGAATGCCGAAAGTGTCCAGCAATTTTGCGCGCCACCGCAAGCATCTCCTGCACACCCCTGTCACTCTTGAGGTAATGCTGCACCACCAAATTAATGGTGTGGGCAAAACATGGGACGTGCTGGAAATTGCCCATATTTAATGCCCGCACAATGTTACTGGCATTGTCTGACACCACAAATCCCCATGAGAGTCTAAGTGGGGTAAGCCACTGGGAGATAATTTCCCTCATTTTCTCTAATATGTTGTCAGCGTTGTGCCTCTTATTAAAGCCTGTAATGCACAATGTTGCCTGCCTTTGCACGAGCCGCCATTTTGTAGTTGCTGCTACTGATGCAGCTGTTGCTGTTGCTGCGGAAGGGGATGCATCTACCCAGTGGGCTGTCACAGTCATATAGTCCTTCGTTTGCCCAGAACCACTTGTCCACATGTCCGTGGTTAGGTGGACAGTGGATACAACCGCATTTTTTAGAGCACTGAGGACACTTGATCGTACTTCTCTGTACATTTTTGGTATCGCCTGCCTAGTGAAGTGGAATCTCGACGGGATTTGGTACCGGGGACACAATACCTCCATCAACCCTCTAAATCCCACTCCACTGATGGCGGACACCGGGCGCACGTCTAACACCAACATTGCAGTTACAGCCGCAGTTATACGCTTTGCAATAGAGTGACTACTATCGTATTTTGTGATCATGGCAAACGACTGTTGGACGGTCAATTGTTTTGTGAAAGACTTAGCGGTCTTACGACTTCCCCTCTGGGAAGATGACCGACTAACAGCAGCAGCAGCAGCAGTGGCAGTAGTAGGCGTACCGCTGCAGGATTCCTCGGATGAATCCCGTATTGAGGAGGACTCAGTCTGGCTGCTGACTTGGGCTGCAGGACTGAATCTGATGGAGATTGTGGAGGAAGTTGACGAGGAGGGTGTTGCTGGTGTGTATCCAACTGGACCACGGGATTTAGGTGTCCCTGTACCGATGAGGGTCCTAGCCCCAGTTCCTGAACTAACCACTGAACTATGAAGGTTATTCAGGTGACGTATAAGGGAGGATGTTCCTAGGTGGGCAAGATCCTTACCCCTGCTTATTTGAGCTTTACATAAGCTACATATGGCCATACATTGGTTGTCTGGATTTGGATAAAAATAACTCCAGACCGAAGAGGTGCATTTTTTGGTCTTCTGACCAGGCATGACGATGGGCTTTTTCATCCCATGGACATCAGCTGTTTCCCCCCCTGGTGCCTCATTTACAATAACCACATCACCATCCTCATCATCAAGTTCCTCCACAGCGCCAGCTACATCATCAATAGCCTCCTCCCGAGCCACCTCTTCCCGTACAGTGATGGGAAGGTCAGGCTTGACAACCACCAACACCCTTGGACTCGCCTTGTGGATTTGTGATAATTTCTCTTTAGAAGGCAGAGTTGTTTGCTGTTTTGTTGCTGACAGCATAACTCTCTTCAATTTTTTGTAGGGGGGGAGGAGGAGGAGGGCTAAGATCCGTGGGTGAAGCTGAACCACTAGTCATGAACACGGGCCAGGGCCTAAGCCGTTCCTTGCCACTCCGTGTCGTAAATGGCATATTGGCAACTTTACGTTTCTCCTCAGATGATTTTAAGTTTCTCTTTTTGCTACTTTTTCTTAACTTGGGCTTTTTGGATTTTACATGCCCGGTACTACGAGATTGGGCATCGGGCTTGGAAGACGACGTTGATGGCATTTCATCGTCTATGTCATGACTAGTGGCAGCAGCTTCAGCATTAGGAGGAAGTGGGTCTTGATCTTTCCCTACTTTATCCTCCAAATTTTTGGTCTCCATTATATGTAGCACAAGATACTGCAGAATGTGTGAACTTGGTAATATTGCAGTACCAATGGACTTATACTGCTGTATTGGTTTTGCAAATTTGGTTATAATAATTATTATATATTTATTTTTTTTTTAATTTTTTTTTTTTTTTTACTTTTTTTTTTTTTTTTTAAAAACTTGGGAATAATGGGGAAATAACTATGCCCTTAGAAGCACAGAGCACAGGACACAGCACCACTGGACTGAACAGGACACGGCACAGGACCCAGCAGCACTACGGAACTCAGCAGGACAGAGCACAGGACACAGCACCACTGGACTGATACTGCAGAATGTGTGAACTTTGTAATATTGCAGTACCAATGGACTTATACTGCTGGATTGGTTTTGCAAATTTGGTTATAATTATTATATATTTTTTTTTTTTTTTTATTTTTTTTTTTTTTTTACTTTTTTTTTATTTTTTAAAAACTTGGGAATAATGGGGAAATAACTATGCCCTTAGAAGCACAGAGCACAGGACACAGCACCACTGGACTGAACAGGACACGGCACAGGACCCAGCAGCACTACGGAACTCAGCAGGACAGAGCACAGGACACAGCACCACTGGACTGATACTGCAGAATGTGTGAACTTGGTAATATTGCAGTACCAATGGACTTATACTGCTGTATTGGTTTTGCAGATTTGGTTATAATAATTATTATATATTTTTTTTTTTTTTAATTTTTTTTTTTTTTTTACTTTTTTTTTTTTTTTTTAAAAACTTGGGAATAATGGGGAAATAACTATGCCCTTAGAAGCACAGAGCACAGGACACAGCACCACTGGACTGAACAGGACACGGCACAGGACCCAGCAGCACTACGGAACTCAGCAGGACAGAGCACAGGACACAGCACCACTGGACTGATACTGCAGAATGTGTAAACTTTGTAATATTGCAGTACCACTGGACTTTTACTGCTGAATGTGTGAACTTGGTAATATTGCAGTACCAATGGGCTTATACTGCAGGATTGGTTGTGCAAATTTTGTGGTAATTAAAAAAAATTAAATTAGTTTTTTGTATTTTTTTAAATAACTTTTTTTTTTTTTTTTAAACACAGGGGAATATTGGGGAAATAACTATGCCCTTAGAAGCACAGAGCACAGGACACAGCACCACTGGACTGAACAGGACACAGCACTGGACCCAGCAGCACCACTGACCTCAGAAGGACAGAGCACAGCACACAGCACCACTGGACTGATACTGCAGAACACAGCACAGCACAGCACAGAACTAAACAGCACAGCACAGAACTAAACAGCACAGCACGAGATCTACCAGGACAGAGGACCACCTAACACACCCTCCCTCTACCCTGATCAATGCCCGAGTGAAGATGGCGGCGACTAGCGGGGAATTTATAGGATCCGAGTATCGCGAGATCCGACAACGGGATTATGAGTCAGAGCCTCAGTTTCATATTTGAATTTGGCGCCAATACCTGGATCTGTCTCGGATCCGACTCGGATCGGCAATGTTCGGGTGGGCTCGGATTTCAGATATCCGAGCCCGCTCATCTCTAGAGTTAGCCCGGCATCCCACTTAAGGCTGGATGACTCCGGCACTATTATTGATTCCTCTGAAGAAAGCGTTAGTCCTGCTGCTGCTGTTGCTGCTGCTGGGGGTGAATCGTCATCCCAGAGGCAGGTTAATAAAATGAGCAGTCCTACATTTCAGCAATTAACTGTGAAACAATCATTTGCGAGGGGAAGCAAATATGACAGCAGTCACCCAGTCGCCAAGCGAATCACAGACGCCATGGCTGCAATGTTAGTGTTAGATCTGCGTCCAATCTCCACAATAAACGCAGCTGGTTTTTCACAGTTAATTGAGGTTTTGTGTCCGCGTTACAGAATTCCATCGCGACACCATTTCTCCCGTAAAGCTATTCCACAACTATACCAAAAAGTGTGTAAAAATGTAGAGATTGCGCTGAAAAATGCCATGTTGCCCACTGTTCACTTAACCACAGATATGTGGACAAGTGGAAGTGGCCAAACCAAAGACTATATGACTGTGACAGCCCACTGGGTTGGTCATTCACCTTCACCAGCAGGAACAGCAGCAGCATGTACACCACTACGTAACATTTGTCACAGGCAGGCCACTCTTTGTATCACCGGCTTCACTAACAGGCATACGGCTGACAATTTGTTACGCAAACTGAGAGATGTGATTGATGCATGGCTTATACCACTCGGACTCTCCCCAGGGTATGTCATTTCAGATAACGCCAACAATATAGTGCGAGCATTACAGCTGGGTGATTTCCAACATATTCCCTGTTTTGCTCACACCATCAACTTGGTGGTGCAGAGCTTCCTACGAAATAACCGTGAGGTGCAGGAGATGCTTTCGGTGGCCCGTAAAATTTCAGGCCATTTCAGGCATTCAGCCACAGCATGTAGGAGATTACAGCAGCTCCAAAGAGCAGTTTAACTTGCCCTGCCACCAACTTAAGCAAGAGGTGGTAACTCGGTGGAATTCCACCCTGTACATGCTTCAGAGGATGGAGGAACAGCGCAAAGCCATCCAAGCATATTGCACAAGTCATGACATTGGGAAAGGAGGGGGGATGTATTTCACTCTTGCACAGTGGGGAATCCTTTCAGTGCTGTGCAAGGTGCTGAAACCATTTGAAGTTGTGACATGTGAGGTCAGTGCAGACTCTGCTAGTTTGAGCCAAGTCATTCCTTTAATTAGACTATTGGAAAAGCAGCTTGAAAAAATGAAGGAGGAGCTGAAAGCAAGCAATTCAGCAAAGTATGTTGGCCTTGTCGATCAAGTACTTAATTCGCTTCACAATGATCCTCGAGTTATTAAGATCTTGAACTCGGATCAGTACGTTTTGGCCACTGTGCTTGATCCAAGGTTTAAAACCTACATTGAGTCTTTACTTGTAAATGAGCGAGATGTGAACTTTTGCAAGGAGCTATTGCTCAGCAAGTTGGCCGCTGAACTGGGCCTCGGCTAGACGACGTGTCCTCCTTCACTTTCTCAAGCTGTTGCTCGTAAAAAATTAAATTTCCAAAAAAGAAGCAGGGAAGACACAGGGGGCAGACCAGAACAATTTAACATCTGGGCTGGTTTGAAGGATTTTTCAAAAAAATGTGTCACTTTGCCCATAACTCCATCCAATATGAGTATAAACAAGCAAAGGATGGTGGAGGATTACTTTCAAGAGGTAGTTGATATGGAAATGTCAGACAGTCCCTTTCCTTACTGGGAAGAAAAGCAGGCCATTTGGAAACCCATGTACAAACTTGCTTTGCAATACCTAAGCTGCCCACCCTCCAGTGTGTACTCTGAACGAGTGTTCAGCACAGCAGGGAACTTAGTCAGTGATCGCCGTAGAAGGTTACTTCCCAAAAATGTGGAGAAAATGATGTTTATAAAAATGAACTACATCTTCCACGAGGAAGGCCTTCACCATCCAAGACATCCAAGCACTGACTGTTCTCTAATGGCGGATTCAAGCGGCGATGAATTGATAGTCTGTGATGATGACGTACACACTGATGAGGGTGAGGATTAAGCTGAAGATGATGCCGATAACATCTTTTTAAAACTTTCTATGTAAGTGTAGGGTGCAATCTACCCCCAAAGAGGAAAGGGACTTGTGGCATTTCCATATCACATACCATCTTGAAAGGCTGCTGTTAGGGCAATTTATCCTTAAGGGTAGGGTGTCATAGACAGAGTGACCCTAAACTGGCTTTGTCCATTTTTCATAATATTGTACAGTCTATAATGGCTGAATTTTTGGGTATTTTATACAAGTGGAGGGGGGCCTAGAGAGACAGAAACCAAACTGGCTTTTTCCATGTCAATTAATATTGTACAGTCTATAATGGCTGAATTTTTTGGTATTTTATACAAGTGGAGGGGGGCCTAGAGAGACAGAGTGACCCCAAACTGTCTTTCTCCATGTCAATTAATATTGTACAGTCTATAATGGCTGAATTTTTTAGTATTTTATATAAGTGGAGGGGGGGCCTAGAGAGACAGAAACCAAACTGGCTTTCTCCATGTCAATTAATATTGTACAGTCTATAATGGCTGAATTTTTTGGTATTTTATACAAGTGGAGGGGGGCCTAGAGAGACAGAGTGACCCCAAACTGTCTTTCTCCGTGTCAATTAATATTGTACAGTCTATAATGGCTGAATTTTTTAGTATTTTATACAAGTGGAGGGGGGCCTAGAGAGACAGAAACCAAACTGGCTTTCTCCATGTCAATTAATATTGTACAGTCTATAATGGCTGAATTTTTTGGTATTTTATACAAGTGGAGGGGGGCCTTGAGAGACAGAAACCAAACTGGCTTTTTCCATTTCTTTACATATTTAACTATAAGTGTAGGGTGTAATATACATTCAAAGACGATGGCTGCATTGCCAATATGCATAGATGGAGAGGAAGACAATCTGTTTTGTGTGTAGAATAGGCCTACCAACGAAGAATTAAACTGTTTTTTTGGATGATTTATTACCTCAACAATTAGATTACTTGTCTCTAAAATAGTTGGAGCACTAAATTGGGTTAATTTAGGCCCAAAAACATGGATTTTCCAAAAAAATAGCAAAACAAAACCAAACAAAACCAAAACCAAAACCAAAACACGCAATGGCGGTTTTGCAAAACCAAAACCAAAACACGACGGTAATCCAGATCCAAAACCGAATCCAAAACCAAAACACGGGGGTCAGTGACCATCTCTATTTATAATACACATTTTTTTAAAAAAACAGCTGCAATATTACTAATGACCAACAGGTGGTAGCGTCCAACCATTCCTGTTCAAACCACGTATATTTGTTACACATTGTGGTTGGCAGAGTATGCAAAGGGCAGGATTTAATTGTTTGAAAAGGTGCAGGAAGGAATCATGTGTAGATGGATGTATGATGTTTCTCTGCCATCTAATGTACAAATATTAGTATTGTCTTTAACTGCTATGACTAATAAATGCAATGGACACCATTTTTTACAAAACGTTTTTAAAATATAACATAAACAGTTCCTTAAGCTGTACATATTTTGTTCAATAATGGTTTCATGTACTGACCAGATGCATTCCTACAGCATTACTGCGACTTCTCGGGAAGAAAATAGTCAGGTTATAGAAATTAGAGTCTCTATTGAATCATCATCACTTATTTATATAGCGCCACTAATTCCGCAGCGCTGTACAGAGAACTCATTCACATCAGTCCCTGCCCCATTGGAGCTTACATTCTAAATTTCCTACTATAGACACACACTCACAGAGAGGGAGAGACTAGGATCAACTTTTGATTGCAGCCAATTAACCTACCAGTATATTTTTGGAGTGTGGGAGAAAACCGGAGCACCCGGAGGAAACCCACGCAAACACGGGGAGAACATACAAACTCCACAAAGATAAGGCCATGGTTGGGAATCGAACTCATGACCCCAGTGCTGCGAGGCAGAAGTGCTAACCACTAGGCCACTGTGCTGCCACAATGATATCTGACCTGTCCATACATTCTTCTTAGTGCCTCTTTGTATCACCCTCTCTTTGTGTTACAATCTTTATATAAACCATTCAGGATTACACGCAGACCTTAAAACTCACCCTACTTACAGATTACTCTGTCAGCATCACTCTCACTTCCTTGTAGTCCATCCACCTTCACAGATACTTTTTGCAGACCTTGAAAACTTAAGCTTTGAAAAAGCCGACTTACAGCTGGGTAGACACTACAGAAGAGTTCTCCCGATGCGATATCGTTACAGATTTTACCAACGACTGGAAAATTAAAGTCCAGATCGGCATGCCGATTCATGTATACACATTATACACATTTTACAAGATTTACCCACAGATCTGTGCTCTTCATCTGTCATAACCATCAGCTGGAAAGATGGTGACTCTGCACACTCCATAGAGATCTGCCTACACTGCTGGTGCTGAGTGCGTACACACTGCAGAATTAGAACGACATTGTCCCATCGTTTAATGAGATTTTTGGTTTGGTTTAAAAATCAAATCAAACGATACGATGTGCTTTGTAATGATAGTCATGAGTTTGATTCCTGACCGTGGCCTTATCTGTGTGGAGTTTGTATGTTCTCCCCATTTTGCGTGGGTTTCCTCCGGGTGCTCCAGTTTCCTCCCACACTCCAAAAACATACTGGTAGGTTAATTGGCTGCTAACAAATTGACCCTATTCTGTGTGTTTGTGTGCGTATTAGGAAATTTAGACTGTAAGCTCCAATGGGGCAGGGACCAGGGCCGGACTGGGACTAAAAATGAGCCCTGGCATTTAAAGCACACAGGCCCACGTGTTGTGGGCTCCATGCACTGTATTGTTGCACACTGATGCTGGCGCAGTGTGCGTTGCTGGTGTAGTACAACATGATGTAGTATGAGTGTGTGTGTGGGGGGGGTATTTATTTCTCACAATGACCCTCAACGTTACATTGTTAGCACTCATATTACATCAATAAATACCATGACATTACATTATTAGTACCCAAATTACAGCAATAAATAACCCCCCACACACACTCCTACTACATCGATACCCACCCACATTACAGCAACCCGCATCACCCCCACATTACAGCAACCGGCATCACCCCCACATTACAGCAACCGGCATCACCCCCCCCCTCCCACATTACAGCATCCAGCATCACCCCCCACATTCCAGCATCCAGCACCCCCCTTCCCCCACATTACATCAACCGACATCATTCTCACATTACAGCAATACCCTATCATACTTATTAGCACAATACCACCTATTATACAGGCGCCACTGTAGGAAACCAATGTTTTGCTTTTTTCAAATCTCCCACAAAATAGCAACAACAGAATAATTACACACACATATAGGTAACAGGTACACTTTTCCCTCAATTAAATAGTAATGGCAGAATTTTTATGAATCATTCCACATGAAGTAAAACTCTAACAAATATATCAGAAAAAACATAACTATTTAATGATCATTTGAACCCACATGGCCCCATTAAAAGTATTTCCATCTACAGAAAAATGTCAGAGAAAAATATTTTTTTATACTACAGTAACTGGTTATGCGTCCTTTCTATTCATTTTAAATAACACAATATATTAATTAAGGGGGATAGAGGAGGTGGGTGAGAGATAATTGGATGTGATCCATCAGTTTGATTAGATAGGAAACATTTAGATTATTTACCTGGAGACATCTACCCCCTTGACTCACAGGCAGGGCTGACAAGAGGAATTTTGGGACCCAGTACAGCAACTTCTTTGGGCCCCCGTCATATTCAACAATGAGAGACTTGCCTTTGGCAGAAGTTCATATTATGTCACACCGTAGTGCCCCCAGGTCATATTATGCCACACCGTAGAGCCCCCAGGTCATATTATGCCACATAATATTACCCTCAATTCATATTTCGCCATGCAGTAGTGCCCACAAATCATATAACATACAGTATTATGCCACAATAGTGCCCCCAAATAACATTATGCCATACAGTAGTGCCCCCCAAATAACATTATGCCATACAGTAGTGCCCAGACAAATAACTCATTCACAAATAAAAATTGGTACAGCATATCAGATACTAGAGTGTGAGTCCCAGGAGCAGCTTAATACACCATTTAAAATGAAATTTTTCTCTTAATTAAAAGTCTCTGTACAGATAAATATGCAAGAAAAGTACAGCGCAATAATGAGTAATGCATAGTGTTTTAAACATCATTGGATACACAGTAGTGCCCCCAGTTCAACATAGGGTGGTTAAAAACACATTGCACATGAGAAAATATATGAACTCACCTGATTATGGCATCCTGTGTTCGGTATTCCTACTGGGCGCGCTGGGAAATAAGTAATCTGCAGCTGTCAGCTCACACAGCCAGTCGGGAGCAGGGACCGAGGGCAGTGGTCAAAGTGGAAATTTAGAAGTGGGGGTATGGAAAATATAAGTGAATGGAGTATGAAGGCTTGATTTTTTATTTTCTTTTAACACTTGTCCCCTCTGTGCATTCCCATTCTTCATTACTACTTGTGTTTTATGATGGCTGCTTGTCTGACATTCCCATTCTTAAGATGTCTCTCCCTTTACACTTTCTTTTACCTATGCCCCTGCACCATCTTCTTCTTTGTCCCTCTCACTTTACTCCCTGCACCCCCTTCCCCCCTGGCTATCACCCCTCTTCCTGCACCCCCTTCCCCCCTGGCTCTCTCACTCCTCTTCCAACACCCCCTTCCTCCATGGTTCTCACCCTCTTCCTTTCTCCCTGGCTCTCACCCTCTTCCAGCACCCCCTTCCTCCATGGTTCTCACCCTCTTCCTTCCCCCCTGGCTCTCACCCTCTTCCAGCACCCCCTTCCTCCATGGTTCTCACCCTCTTCCTTCCCCCCTGGTTCTCACCCTCTTCCAGCACCCCCTTCCTCCATGGTTCTTACCCTCTTCCTTCCCCCCTGGCTCTCACCCTCTTCCAGCACCCCCTTCCTCCATGGATCTCACCCTCTTCCTTTCCCCCTGGCTCTCACCGTCTTCCAGGACCCCCTTCCTCCATGGTTCTCACCCTCTTCCTTCCCCCCTGGCTCTCACCCTCTTCCAGCACCCCCTTCCTCCATGGATCTCACCCTCTTCCTTCCCCCCTGGCTCTCACCCTCTTCCAGCACCTCCTTCCTCCATGGATCTCACCCTCTTCCTTCCCCCCTGGCTCTCACCCTCTTCCAGCACCCGTTTCCTCCATGGTTCTCACCCTCTTCTTTTCCCCTTGGCTCTCACCCTCTTCCAGCACCCCCTTCCTCCATGGTTCTCACCCTCTTCCTTCCCCCCTGGCTCTCACCCTCTTCCAGCACCCCCTTCCTCCATGGTTCTCACCCTCTTCCTTCCCCAGTGGATCTCACCCTATTCCAGCACCCCCTTCCTCCATGGCTCTCACCCTCTTCCTTCCCCCAGTGGCTCTCACCCTCTTCCAGCACCCCCTTCCTCCACGGTTCTCACCCTCTTCCAGCACCCGCTCCCCCCCTGGCTCTCCCACACTGGTGAAAACCCTTCCCCCCCTGCGAGAATCGCGGCACCTCCCGCGACCCCCGTCCAAAAATCTACATACCCCCCGCGAAAATCGCGGCACCACCACATTGCCTGTGCAAAAATCTGCGCACGGCACCCCCCCTCCTGCAAAAATCGCGGCACCCACCCTCCTGCGAAAGTCACGGCACCCCTCCCCGCGATTCCCTCTCTAGTCAGAAAAAAAAAAAAAACTGTAAAAACTGTGTCCACATTGCAGGGCACAGTGCACAAGATAAGGGGGAGGGAGCAGAGGAGCCCTCATCCGTCGCGCAGCAGAGATGCAGGAATCCAAGAAGTGTCGGCCGGCCCATCTAGCCATCGGCCCTTCTGGCATTTGCCAGAAGTGCCAGATGGCCAGTCCGGCCCTGGCAGGGACTGATGTGAATGAGGTCTCTGTACAGCGCTGTGGAATTAGTGGTGCTATATAAATAAATGATGATGATGATGATAGTCATTCATCATTGGAGCGTACACACTAATGCAATATCAGGCTGAACGGTCCTTTAAAAAACCTGTAATGTGTACCCAGCTTTATAGATTACTCTGTCAACATCACCCTCACCTCTTTGTAGTCCATCCACCATCACAGATATTTTTGCAGACCTTGAAAACTTAAGCTTTGAAAAATCTAACTTAGACCATCAGATAAGATCATTTCCATCCAAATCAACCATTTGCGGATAATTCCCATTGTGTTAATCAAGAATCTGAAAAACATTGTTTATCTAGTTTTAAATTTGCCCTAAAGGGACGAAGATCTTTTTCAGCTCCAGAAATGTCAGATTCAGTGTTTCACTACACCATGCAGTTTTAGTTTTATCTAATCATCATCATCACCATTTATTTATATAGCACCACTGATTCCGCAGCGCTGTACAGAGAACTCACTCACATCAGTCCCTGCCCCATTGGGGCTTACAGTCTAAATTCCCTAACATACACACACACAGGCCGAGAGAGAGAGACTAGGGGCAATGATGTAATACTGGATAAATAGTCATGAAATAACAACTGACAACACGCCAACAAACCTGAAACCAAAATGACGTTAATTAAAACACAACCAAATATTCATTAACTATTCAGTGGCTTCAACAGCTAGAAATATCACAGAGTGTGTCCATCTGTTCTCATTTACAAAGAACCTGAATATACAACTATACTATGCGAGTTATACAGTGTGAAATTAATGGAAATACAAAATAATGTAAATGGAATTCTAAAATTTCCAGAGCAGCTGAAATAAATTGTGGGGAACATTAAAACTAGCCAAGAAGCAACTTTACTCCTGGGCAGCCTTAATGAGTTTCAAAGCCGTTGGATCTGGACTAGAATCAGAGACCCCTTTGTCAGCATTTGGCAAATCGGTGGATGCATGCGAGCACAGGAAGGAAGGCAAAGGAGGAAGAGAGACACAGCAGAAGAAGCAGCTCCTAACACTGGAAAAAGTGTTCAGATGGTGCTTTGCCTCTAAGAAACCAGGGGCTGGGCAGGGCCATCTTTTCCATTGGGCATGATGGGCAGCTGCCACGGGCAAGGGGGCCCCATAGGCAGGGCTCCTAATTAGAATAAATAATCCAGCAAAAGAAAAAACCTGCAAAAAAACCTACAAGGGTCACTGAGCAAGTACATCTATCTATCTCTATCTCTATATATCTATATCTATATCTGTATCTGTATACATCTATATATCTATATCTATATCTAGGGGCCCCGGTGCTCTGCTTTGCCCGGGGGCCCATAATGTTGTTAAGATGGCCCTGGGGCTGGGTATGCTACATTGAAAGCCCAGGACTAAAGTGCCCCCAAAGTGGTGACCCAGGGGTGCCATAAATCACTGGTGTTCACCTTAAACACTTGATTTTGCTGGCACATAGCACATTATACCACTTTCACTTTACGCACACGTCTTCCTTTTGCCCCGGCCTTATGGCTGGGTGGGAACATTTTTATAATAGCCCAGCCATGAGGCTGGGGCCGTATCCACTCAGCACTTTTTTATTTTTCTATTTATACACCGTTTTGTATGTCACTTTCCCTTGAGTGGTTTTTTTTTCATGGATTTTAGGGGTGCGACTAGACCCTTATGGGCTCTGTATCCCACGATCTAGGGGTGGTTGTGTGGCCCGTAGGTTCCGGCCCCTCTGAACCCCATTGTTGCCCATCCTTCCATGGCTGGGCCAGTTGTTGAGTCCTGGGTGAAGCCTTGGTGAATCCCAGAGGCTAAAGTAGCCCCCCTAGCCTTGCAGCAAAGGGGGTCTGAAGAACCTTGGCCCCTAAGGGTCCTTTTGGATCCGGGGGTTGAGGACTTGGGCCCTTCCTCTCTTGACGAGGGCCATGTATCGCACCCTTGTACACATTTTTAAGTTTTACACTAGGGCATGAAAGCAGTGTTCCAGGGCCTTCAATTAAAAAAAAATATGAGTATAAGAAAGGGTTCTTTACTGTAAGGGCAGATAAGCTGTGGGATTTCTTATCACACGAGTAAGTGATGGGAGATTCACACATTGTAAAGATGGATTGGATGCTTTTATTACAATAAATGGTATCTATAGCTATAAGTAGTGGAGGACTTTGTGAGGGTGATTGAAGCAATGAGTTTAACCAATTGCCATTTTTGGGATCAGGATAGGATTTTTCCTTTTACCCCATGAGGCTAAATTTGCAACGGTTTTGCCTTCCTCTTTATCAACACAACTAAATAAAAAAAAAAACCTTGTGTATTACAATGAAAAGAAAAGGTTTGGGATGAGTAATGATTCTGATAATGTAATACAGGCCTGTAACCTGCAGGTGGCAGTGTTGCATCAAGAGCTATTTACACACTAAAACCATCCTATGCTTCCATTTGGCTGCTAAACAAAGTAAGTTGATTTCAACTTAGAACAGATTTGGGCTTTCAGTTCTATTTGTTAAAAAAGAAAGAAAGAAAAGAAAAACAGTTTAAAAATAGATAATGTGGTGGGCCTGGGAAAATTGCCCTTTTGGCCTATTTACTAAAACAATCCTGAAAACAAGTCTTCCTTTTTATGTTTTTTGTTTCTAGAGAACAAAATATAATATAACACCAAGGGGTCTATGCATCAAGCATTTTTGACACTTAAAAGATGCGGAAATAGTAGTTTTCGCATCTTTTAAGTGTAGTTGCTATGCATTAACTGCCTAACGGAGGAGATGTCGCAGAAATCTCGTCCGTTTAGGCAAATATCGTTCTACATCGCAGTCCCCATAGATTACTATGGGGACTGCGATGTTCTGCAATGCATGAATCTTTGATAAGTTTCGCATTGCACTGGCAGATAATGCCATCTCAGGATGGCATTATCTGTCATTTCCTATGGGATTCTGCTGAAGCCTCTTCGGCTTCACAGAACCTCATAGGCAAACTGAGGGGGTTTCCTAGTACCTGGAAACCCCCCTTCAAGCCTGGGGCACTGTATAATTAATGTGACTGGAACCTGTCCCCACTTCACACGGCTATGATCGAAAGAGAGAGCTGCGTGCACCTAACAGTAGTGCACACAGTATTGCCCATGTATATTATGGGGATAGGAAGAGTTGGAAAACAGGCAAGCACTGTCTAATATTATAGCCATGCCCCCATGTATGCTGGTCACGCCCACTGGTGGCATGTGTGGAAACCCCCCTCTGTAAATCCTGTGTTTGCCCCTGAACCCAGAGTAGCCCCGGCATGGTGTATCTCAACGGTACCTAAATATGCATGACTGCAATGTGCAATGATGCATATTTAGTTGTACTGCAGTAAATTGATGCATATACCCCCTAATGTGAACTACCAATCAAAAGTAATTTAGCCATATTTAAATATCTTGTAAGAGTCACCAATTTCTCAAATGTTATATTTATTAACAATCAGTGGTTCAAGTGGGGGTGTATACGGTGGTATATCATACGGCACTACTCCTGCTGCCTTCATGCTGCCTTCATTGTAAACCTATCAAACTGCATTCACTTACATTTCTATTCCATTTTTCATACCACCACTTCTAAATTTCCACATCGACCCCTGTTAACAGTAATATACTTTTTTTTTGCAGCCTCCAACGTAAATGGTGCACGATTGATTGGAGGATAAGTCGCAGTGTGAGGAATATGCGCCATAAACGGACAGTGCACACAAAACAGGAGGTCATGTGCTACAAAGTCATTTCCAGCATGTCACAGCCCTATACGTTCAGTACGAGGAAGCACGGACTCCACAAACAAGCAATATGTGACACAATGGTGGGTGAGGTAGATGGTAAACAAGATACCGAGGCAAAGGGGAGAGGCGGAGTGAAAGTTTAAAACGGTGCCGTCCTCTTCCTCAAACTTTTCGCAAAGAGACACAGACGCGCAGTGCTTCAGGATAACCTTGTTCTAGAGCATGTGGGAAAGTGACTTCCCCTTCAAACAAGCCGTCAAGCTAGTCAGGGTCACACGTATTCTCCATATACTCTTTGTGCCTACATTGCTATTATCCTCAATAACATTAATTTCCAGTCAATTTTTGTCAAGTGACAAGAACACTGCTACCCCTCCTGTTTCTGTATGAGCAATGTCACTGAGCAATGTCACTGGAGACTGGAGAGTGACAAAAACACTGCTACCCCTCCTGTTTCTGTGTGAGCAATGGCACTAAGCAATGTCACTGGAGAATGGAGAGTGACAAGAAAACTGCTACCACTGTTTCTGTGTGAGCAATGGCACTGAGCAATGTCACTGGAGAACGGAGAGTGACAAGAACACTGCTACCCCTGTTTCTGTGTGAGCAATGGCACTAAGCAATGTCACTGGAGAATGGAGAGTGACAAGAAAACTGCTACCACTGTTTCTGTGTGAGCAATGGCACTGAGCAATGTCACTGGAGACTGGAGAGTGACAAGAACACTGCTACCCCTGTTTCTGTGTGAACAATGGCACTGAGCAATGTCACTGGAGAATGGAGAGTGACAAGAAAACTGCTACCCCTGTTTCTGTATGAGCAATGGCACTGAGCAATGTCACTGGAGACTGGAGAGTGACAAGAACACTGCTACCCCTGTTTCTGTGTGAGCAATGGCACTGAGCAATGTCACTGGAGAATGGAGAGTGACAAGAAAACTGCTACCCATGTTTCTGTGTGAGCAATGGCACTGAGCAATTTCACTGGAGAATGGAGAGTGACAATAACACTGCTACCCCTGTTTCTGTGTGAGCAATGGCGCTGGATCTCCTGGGGAGGGAGGTACTTATGTAATCCAAAATCTGTGTGATCCAACAACGCAACGATGATGTTTTGCCTCGATTTAGGTCAGAGGACGTGCAAAAGAGCTGGCTCACGAGCCTTCTTGGATCCCCTAATTTCGGGTGGGCTCGGTTTTCAGAAAACCGAGCCCGAGCATTTCTACCTCTATGACTTCTGGCATATATCTGATGGTTTTGTGTAAGGTCTTTAAAAATGTGTTTGTGGTGAATGGGCAATCATTGAGCCCAGGTACCCTGTAAAATTATATTCTGTATACAAAGACATAGACATGCAGTAGAGGTCCTTCAGCAGCTAGTAGTCCCTGCTCCCTTTAGAACACATGTGTTAATCTTTGCTCAAACGATTCCACGGGGAGATCATTTGTGGAGAGATTAGACCCTGGACTGAATAGCAGCCTGTTTTATTTTTTGGTTCAGGGGTTTATGTGGAGGTGGCTAAAATTCATGTCCTTGGTATCAGGTTACAGCCCCAACCTCTGACCCTTCTTATCCACCTTTCTATAGTTGTGTCCTTTTGAAAAAAAATTATGAAAGACTTGGTGGATTTAATAGAGCCCTCTATCCCGAGGTCTTACCACCAAGAACTGCCATGGTCAGACCATTTGAATGAGTAGAACGTCTTTCCATGGTAGGTCTGCCAAGTGCTGTGCTCACAACCGAAGCGCAAACTTTATGTCTCGTCAGGTGAAAGGAGACCCGAGGATGCTGAAAGTCTTGCTCAGTAAAGACTTTGCTCTGCTCTAAGTAACTGACAGCCTAGTCGAGTGGTTTAATTGTTCAATAAAAGCAATGTTGAGAAGGTTTGTTCAAACAGAGAGAAACTGGGACAAACTCATCTCCGTTCTGTCACGTGCCGCGGCAGTGCCTTGAGCTACCGCAACTCACTGTGCTCTCCCCAGACAAGTCCCGGCCATCCCCATGATGACCGGGACATCATTCCCCTCAAGACCATTGTTTGCCAGGGCAACAGCCGAGACGTTCTTTCCTGACAGCGCCGCATCCCAGCACGTGAGGCAGCCGGGCGCATGCACAAGATAATTAATTAAGCAGCCTTCTGAAGCTGATTGTGAGCCTCTGTGCCTCCTTTCTTCTGATTGGACCATCAATGTATTTATGGCAGGGAGAACTTAGCCTCCCTGCCGGTTATAGCGCTCTGTTAGCTGACCTGCTTTGTTACACTCTCCTGACTCCTGATTGTATTACCGTTGCTGACCCTTGGCTTCCTCTCGGCCCTGTTAGTTTGCTGATTGCCCTGACCTCTGGCTTGTTGACCTGGATTTTCTTGCTTGCTGCCGGCCCTGACCCTTTGCCTGTTTCTGACCACGTTATCTGCTACTGTCCCTTGATCTCAGCCTGTTTCTGACATTCCGTTTTCATCCTGTCTTCTGCCTCCTATTTCTTAGCTGCGGGATTACTCATACGCTTACAGTACGCTAGAGTTTGGGGGCATCTGAGTACCTGGGAGCGTGTCAAGCTCAACGGGAAAGGCGGCTGCTATAGGTGATGACCTCTATTCCTGGTTCTGTAACCTTATGATAATAGCCACTAGTTATAACATTTTCTTCTCTTTGCTGGATGTGAGGTTCCCCTGGTATCTATAAGCTTTTTCGCAATTTGAGCTGTTACATGGCATGAAGCCCAAGAGGATCCTTGACCTTTTGAAATAACTGTGTGTAGAACAACCCCTGTGGGTAGAGAATATTTGAAAGTATGTTTTGAACATAAACAACCGCCTAGACTTGACCTACCAATTGGCCTGGGAAAATGTAAGATATGCACAAAAGATGCAAGATCTGTTGTATAATAATAATGCTTACGCTCATGTCTTTACCCCTGGAAAAAAGTCCTATTGCTGTTACAAACACAGATGCACAAGCTGTCGGCTAAGTGTCAGGGTTCTGAGGTGCAATGTAGAGTTGGGGAAGTATCACGTGAGTCTTCTAAAAGCCTGGATGAAACAAGAAGCTTTACCTGAACACCCAATATGAGTGACAAGGGTTTTAGACCTCAGATTGCAGTAGACTCGCTGACAGAGCCCAGGGTCCCTTAGGTGCCATCTCTGACCAGAAGGTGTCTATAGACTCTTTGGCTGTGGACTTCTCAGACGTGTTTTCTGACACTCCAGAAAGAACCAACCTGGTACAGCCCAGTATTACACCGCCAGCAGTTGTTGTCTGCAAAGAGCCCTATAGGCTACCAGATGGGAAAAGTGAGGTAATAAACAAAGAGATTCAAGATATGTTGAGGTTGGGGGTCATTGAGTTGCCCACTAGTTGTCCCAAAGCTAACCAGAAGTACCTGCGTTTGTGTGGACTCTTATAAACAGCGTTCTTACATTACATGGATGAGCTTCTGGACCATTTCAGATCCTCCTAACATATTTGCATGTTGGATATTAGGATAATATGAATCCTAGTATCTAGGTTACGTTTTGTGAAACGGCAGTCTCAAGCCACTAGTTAATTAGATCCAGTCTTTGAACAATATCCCAGTGTCCATTAGAAAAGTGGGTCACTCATTCTTGGGTTTAGCTGGATATTATACAGGTTTATACATAATTTTTCATCCCTTACAGCCCCACAAATAGATTTGTTAAAATAAAAACCTCAGCCCTTATCTGTTTCAAATGACTCCCAAGTGTCAGGATGTATTTGACAAGATCAACAATGTATTTTGTAATGGCCCTGTCCTTTGGTCCCCGAATTTCAGCCAACAGTCTGTTCTCCAAATGGTTACCTCTAACGTGGGGCTTGTAGCAGTCCTGTGTCAGGACTTTGAGGGAATAGAGAATACGGTATTGAATGCAAGTCAGATGTTTGATCTCATCAAGACTTAGTACCTGTGAAATGGCCAGTTAACGCTGTCTGTTACTACCTTTGGGGTCTCATTTTGTTGTCTTCACTGACCATAACCCTCTGAATTGTTTGCCATGAGGGATGCCAATCCTCGTTGGACCAGATGATAGCTGGCACTCCAGTCCTTTACTTTTGAGGTTCATTATCGACCAGGCACCTACACTTCAGAGCAATTTTTCTGTCCTGCATAAGACTGGTGTGCCAGGCTTCCATCTTGGCTAGTCTAAAACCATCCTCTAATGGGGAAGCCATGTGGTATGGTGTATTGGTGCCACATGTGATGAAAGGAGTAACTTCTGCCACAAGTGTGCAATAGCTCCTCTGCACAGGGTGGGCTTTATAAGGTCTAGCAGGCTCTCTGTAAAATAGTTTCTAAAGCTGGGTACACACCTGTGCAATTATCGTGCAGATCACATGATTCACGACCATTTGGTCAGATATGGCAAAAGTGTGTCATCTTTTATCATACCAAAACACATGGCATCATTTAATTTGGCTTTATACACTTCCTAAAAATCACGATCAACAATAGAACGATGTGGGGCGAATGTGGAAGTGTGTACACACTCACGACCAGCAGTGTAGGCCATACTTGCCAACACTCCCTGAATGTCAGGGAGACTCCCTGAAATAGGGGTGATCTCCCTCACTCCCTGAAGAGTCTGGCATTCTCCTGAAAAGTCTGACATTCTCCCTGATGCTGAGCCAGTACAAGACGTGGTTGGCTTCGCCATCTGTGGCATGATGACACAGTTCAGAAATTGTGTCCTATGTCCATGTATTGATGCCTATGGAGGTGGCCATTTTCATGGAGACCAAGATTTAATCAAAGACTGACAGGTAAGACAACATGACTTCAGTAATGGAGACAGAAATGTAAAAGACACTTCAGTGTCTAGAGATTCATTAGCTTCTTTTCTTTAATGCATAGTTGCCTACTCTCCCGGAATGTCCGGGAGACTCCCACATTTCTGGGAGACCTCCCGGGAGAGCAGGGCAACCTCCCGGTTCTCGTCCCCGCAATAGCTAAGTTGTGGGTGGGGCTTAATGATGCAAATATCGTGTCATCTTAACCCCGTCCCCTGCTGTAATTGGGCAAAATTGTGACAATCGTTTAGGGGGCGTGGTTAAAATTATGTGATTTGTCAAACCACGCCCACCTCCCTCGGGATCTCCTTGAAGCCAACGAGGAAAAGTTGGCAAGTATGGTATAGGCAGATATCTGTATAGTGTACAGAGTCACAATCTTTTCAGCCGATGGTTGTGAGAGATGAAGATCACAGATCTGCCGGTAAATCGTGTAGGTTTGTACACATGAATCTCATGCTCATCGGGACCTTCAATCGTTTGTGATGCAAATGCAGAAACTGCATTTGCAGTAAGGTTGCATAAGTGTGTACCCAGCTTAAGAGGAAGACATGAAGTCTGCCTGCTAAAGCTTTGTTACCCTCTGTCTGGCTAAGCAATGTTTACACTATGTTTGATCCTCCTCGCTCCTGTGTTTGATGTTCCTGTACTTTGGCATAATAAAGCCACATTTGGAATATATGGCTGTCTGTGGAGTCCTAACCCGACCCTTGACCTTGATATTTTTTTCCCCTTTCTGTGGGTCAGCTGGGATTTTTACAGGATGGAACTTGATTGACATAAGTGTTTTCAGCCAAACCGAATATGTAACATATTATACAGTATATACAGAGCTGTATTCATGAACCAAGGTTTATTTTTAAGGTAAAATCTGAATGGACAAAAAGATTTTCTTCTTTAAGACCTATTCACATGGGAGGTAGAGATGTTTCTTGCATTTTTGTGATTAATTGCTGCATATTCCTTTGGCAGAATCTTCATTCTGTTTACCATCCAATTCACACAAACTTACCAATAGTTTTATCATCACAAATGAAGACACGCTTAGGGGTATATTTACTAAACTGCGGGTTTGAAAAAAGCGGAGATGTTGCCTATAGCAACCAATCAGATTCTAGTTATCATTTTGTATAATGTACTAAATAAATGACAGCGAGAATCTGATTGGTTGCTATGGGCAACATCATCACTTTTTCAAACCCGCAGTTTAGTAAATCTAGCCCTTAATCTGCAACACGTTAAGATAATTTCCTGGATTATGTTAGTGCTGAGCAGGTTTATCTTAGTATGTCTTGTAAGGTATATCTGAGAACTACAATATCCATCACGCTTGTTGAACTTGATGACATATATTTGCATTTTCAATGCTCTTGTTCAATTAATATTAAGTTATAATGAGCAGGTGGTCAATACTAAAACCCATGGACACATTAATGGACAAATCTTTAAAACCTGTCAAACGAAAACAAGGACAGCTACGGAAATACAAGTTTATGAGAAGATCTTCTGCCAAATTGCTTCTCCATTAATATTAACACCCGTTCGTTCTAAACATGGGTACATGTTTATTGTTTTTATGTTAATTTTTTTTCCATCTAAAAAGGTTACCAAAAGTAAGACGTTTTGCCGTTGTTAATGTACGGTAAGGACGCGCCAAACTCAAGCGCACGCACCCATGTCCGAATTATGCTCTTAGCGTTTGAGAGTTACTTGTTTTTCTGCAATCTCTCTTGCTCCAGCTACAGGGCTAGTCTAAGTCCTGAGTGCTAGCGGTGACATTCTGGTATGCATGCTATAACATGTGTTTGCAATCAGGAACAACTGTAGAAATATATTTTAAGTTCAGGTGACATTAAGAGCATCCTAATAAATGTATTTCATGGAACAATATAAAGTAAAAACAAACTTTTTTTTTTTTAAATTGTTTTATCATTAATGCCATTATTGTTACCAGGTGACGTTAATTCAATCATTTTTTTCTTTTTGCGAATTTATAATTCACAAAGGTGTAGGACATATCCTGCAGCGTCTTTGACAACAAACATACACCCTTCATTCAACAGCACACGTAGCTTGAGATCCGTGCCTTGCTGAATTCCGGAACACGCAAATCTTAAATATATGCGTGTAATACTGAACGCAGCTTGCGCTCAGAAGAGGTGCCTTGACGAATCAGACCCCTTGTTGGTAGGAATCGGCAAATTAAATACCAAATTCAAGTATAGACCTTTTTTTTTGCTTGCTAATTTTTTATAACAGATTTTCTATCCGCTACTTTCAGTAATACAGATCATTGTTTTTATATAAACTTTATTAGAGGAAATAAAAGCTGACAGTGAACATAAAGGTGTTTGTGGATACAGAGAAAGTCAATATATCGAGGAAGAGCATCATAAGAAAATAAGCGGTAGAAATGAGCAAACTGCAATTATATTTATAGATGGAAATGTATACGTTACTGAGCTCAGTAATAAATGCTCTTCATGCCTGGGTGATTCCGGTACCTTCATGACCAGACCTAAATTCACATGTAATGTTCTCTGACGTATATGTGAGCAAATGTATATGTGAGTGCGTGTGCTGCCACCGCAGATATGTATAAGAGCTATCGCTGGACCTTTAGTGTTTAAAAATTGTAACTTGGGTGCTGAGAGAAGGAGGGAACAAAGCTAACGGGTAGGGGAGAGTGAGCTGGAGCCAAGGGCTTGTACACATTCCTATACAGCTCTTTTAGAAAAAACAAAATGGTGGCCAGACGGACACTTCAATGACATATCATCATCATCATCATCATCATTTATTTATATAGCGCCAACATATTCCGTAGCGCTTTACAATTGGGGACAAACGTAATAAACTAATAAACAAACTGGGTAAAACAGACAAAGAGGTGAGAAGGCCCTGCTCGCAAGCTTACAATCTATGGGACAATGGGAGATTGACACATGAGGTTAAGTATACATTTTGCATCTTGGCCCAGCCAGACTGCAAAGGTAGGGTGACTCATAAGCTAAATGATCCTGTCACACAACAATGTTGGTCCGGGGGTAGTTGTCTTGTGTGAAATTGTGTAACAGGCTAAAGGTAGTGAGGTTAAGATGGTGGTTGAGGAATATTATAAGCTTGTCTGAATAGGTAGGTTTTCAGAGAACGCTTGAAAGTTTGTAGAACAGAGGAGAGTCTTATTGTGCGAGGGAGAGAGTTCCATAGAGTGGGTGCAGCACGAAAAAAGTCCTGTAACCGGGAATGGGAGGATGTAATGAGGGTGGATGAGAGACGCAGATCTTTTGCAGAACGGAGTTGCCGAGTTGGGAGATATTTTGAGACAAGAGAGGAGATGTATGTTGGTGCAGCTTTGTTGATGGCCTTGTAGGTTAGTAAAAGTATTTTATATTGGATTCGGTAGAAGACAGGCAGCCAGTGTAGAGACATACAGAGTGATTCAACAGAGGAATAGCTATTTGCAAGGAAAATCAGTCTTGCCGAAGCATGCAAAATAGATTTTAGGGGTTTGAGTCTGTTTTTGGGAAGACCAGTAAGGAGGGAATTGCAATAGTCAATGCGGGAGATGATTAGTGCATGAATTAAGGTTTTAGCAGTGTCTTGTGTGAGATATGTGCGGATTCTGGAAATGTTCTTTAGATGTATGTAACATGATTTAGATATAGAGTCAATGTGGGGAACAAAGGATAGGCGTGAATCAAGGATTACACCTAGGCAGCGAGCTTGTGGGGTGGGATTTATGGTCATGTTATCAACAGAGATAGAAATGTCAGGTATGCTCTTGTTGGCGGGTGGGAATATTATTAACTCTGTTTTAGAAAGATTAAGTTTGAGTTGACGAGAGGACATCCAAGATGAAATGGCAGAAAGACAGTCAGTTACACGGGACAACACAGATGTCGAGATATCAGGAGAGGATAGATAGATTTGGGTATCATCCGCATAGAGATGATACTGAAAGCCAAAGGAACTTATTAGATTTCCAAGAGAAGCGGTATAGATAGAGAACAGCAGAGGACCTAGCACCGAGCCTTGTGGTACTCCAACTGATAGGGGAAGCGGAGCAGATGTGGCTCCAGAGAAATTAACAGTGAAAGAGCGATTAGAGAGGTAAGATGAGAACCAGGATAGAACGGTGTCTTGAAGACCTAGGGATTGCAGCGTTTGTATGAGAAGAGAGTGGTCAACGGTGTCAAATGCAGCCGAGAGATCCAGGAGAATTAGGAGAGAGTAATGGCGTTCAGTCTTAGCAGTGATCAGATCATTAACAACCTTGGTCAGCGCAGTCTCTGTGGAGTGTTGAGAACGAAATGTGAATTGAATCACCTGAGATGAAAAAATAATGGCACTTGGTGAATCACTCGCACCCACGGTCACGGCTAATTGAATTGAATTGCAGCCATAGTATTATTCTAATCTATAAAAGAGAAAATTTGTCCTTCTGTCCTTCTGTCCTTCTGTCTGTCTTTCTATACAAATCCACATTTTTCAAGCGAAGATCATGAAATTTTGCATACGAGTGTATTAAAACATGACGGAGGCAACTAAAAAAATTTAAAATTGAAATTCATTACGGGGTGGGGGTGGCAAAGGGGGGTAACACCTAAAAATCATCGAAAACGACCATAACTCTGGAATGTCTGGAACAATTTACACCAAACCTGGTACACATATGACTTACAGTCTGACAACAAATATTGTGGGGGCAAAACTCCCCTAGCACTCCTAAGGGTGGGGGTGGCGAGGGTTGTAACACCTAAAAATCATCGAAAACGACCATAACTCTGGAATGTCTGGAACAATTTACACCAAACCTGGTACACATATGACTTACAGTCTGACAACAAATATTGTGGGGGCAAAACTCCCCTAGCACTCCTAAGGGTGGGGGTGGCGAGGGGGGTTACACCTAAAAATCATCGAAAACGACCATAACTCTGGAATGTCTGGAACAATTTACACCAAACCTGGTACACATATGACTTACAGTCTGACAACAAATATTGTAGGGGCAAGACACCCCTAGCACTCCTAAGGGTGGGGGTGGCGAGGGGGATAACACCTAAAAATCATCGAAAACGACCATAACTCTGGAATGTCTGGAACAATTTACACCAAACCTGGTACACATATGACTTACAGTCTAACAACAAATATTGTGGGGGCAAGACACCCCTAGCACTCCTAAGGGTGGGTTTGGCAAGGGGGGTAACACCTAAAAATAATCGAAAACGACCATAACTCTGGAATGTCTGGAACAATTTACACCAAACCTTCTACACATATGACTTACAGTCTGACAACAAATAGTGTGGGGGCAAGACACCCCTAGCACTCCTAAGGGTGGGGGTGGCGAGGGGGGTAACAACTAAAAATCATCGAAAACGACCATAACTCTGGAATGTCTGGAACAATGTCTTGGAAGAAGTTCCACCATGTCACAAAAAAATGCTTTACAGGCCCTCAATCAAACACTTCCATTTTTAAGAGGCAATGATTTACTAATGGGTGGAGTCACTGTTGTATTGGCTGGAGATTTTCGACAAACATTGCCGGTCATTCCAAAAGGAACAATGGCGGATGAAATTAATGCATGCCTTAAATCATCACATCTTTGGAGGCATGTTCGCACTTTGCGACTAACCACAAATATGAGAGTTTCTCTGCATGGCAACACAATGGACGGTCAGTTTGCTGATCATTTCTTAAATATTGGGAATGGTTTAATGCCTCTTCATCCAGTAACTGGTCTCTTCAAACTCAGAGAAACACTTTGTAACACAGTTGTGTCTTAAAATTCTTTAAATCCCGGGCAACGCCGGGTATTCTGCTAGTTTTTAATAAATGCACAGGGTAGAATTCACCACTGAAATTTGCTGCTAGATCATACTTGACAACTTTTCAAAGTTGGCCTCCTGGAGATCCTGAGGGGAAGGTGGGTGTGTTGGGGCGGGGCTTGGCTAATCATATTATTTGGCCCCACCCCCGCGGGGCATGTCCCACTGCATTTACTGTTTAACAAAGGATGCAAAGTCCTATTGGAAGCGTTAATGTTTATTACCTGCGATAGGTATTGTTTTCGCTTTGGCATGTACAACAATATAACATTATTATCACAAACGGTAACCCCTACGGTAGTATGCTTTCGCGTGAGATTTCTATTTGTCGTTTACGGTGGAGGTACTTGTGCCACCACCAGCCTCGGACTGGCCTGCCGGCCAGCCGGGCTATAGACCGGTAGGCCCGGGCGCGATTAAGCCCCGCCCCCTCCGACATTGGGGCGGAGCTTGCAGGGAGCACCTCGTAGACGGTCGTCTGCGGCGGCAGTGTAAGAAACACACTACCGCGCAGGCGCAGAGAGCCGTGTCTGGGATCTCTGCCCAGACACGGCTCTCTGCGCCTGCGCGGTAGTGTGTTGTGAACTTCAGCAGGGGAGGAGGAGCTGTCAGTACCCGCGGCCGCACAGAGGAGCATCGCCATTATGTAAGTTTTATGTTGCCAGCCCATGAGAATTTAAAGACAATTTCACTCATAAGAAAAGCTTTCTGGATATATAGGCTGGACATGTTATGTTTAATATGGGAGGTTTTTATGAGAACTTGTCGTCATATGGGGTTTGAAATGTTATATCCCCATGAGTGTAGATATATCTGTTTATATTCACCCAAAAAATATGTCTAAAACAGAAATGGCGCTGGGAAGAGGTAAATCACCCACAAATAAAACTTTAGTGAATTTTAATTAAAAAGGACTCGTATATAAAACATATATTCCTGCTATTAGTATGCAGAATTTGATTGGTTGTCCAGAAAGTCACAGAGCAGCAGCAATAATGTAATATTTTTTCTTCTCCTTTCTAGTGAATTTGTGGCTAAGAAATCCCCACATTCCCTACCTTTGCTTGTATTTAAAAAATGGATTCACACACATGTTTAGTTTATACCATACAGGAAAATCATATACTTGTGTACACTAGTACAAAACAGCGTACGAATTATCAACGCAACAACTATTGTATCTTTGAATTATATCAATTAATTGAGTTAACTCCTTTATGTGGCCTCTAATTTCCTGTTCATACTGGTTGAAACATAACCAGCCAGCAGCAAAGCGCATACAAGGAATCCTGACTAGTTATAGGAGATAGAAAACAGAGGCTAAACTGTGCTCCATGAGGATGGGAGAAGTGTACAACCCCATTTGGTGTATAAAACGGCCACCAGCAGTGTATGATCTAACATCATCATCATCACCATTTATTTATATAGCGCCACTGATTCCGCAGCGCTGTACAGAGAACTCACTCACATCAGTCCCTACAGTCTAAATTCCCTAACATACATACACACACAGAGAGAGAGAGAGACTAGGTTCAATTTTTTTTTTATAGCAGCCAATAAACCTACTATTATGTTTTTGGAGTGTGAGAGGAAACCTGAGCACCCAGAGGAAACCCACGCAAACAGTACTAATTAGTACTAATTGGATATATTCTTTTTCAACTGGGCATTATGATTTGTGTTGAAAAAAATATGTGCCCTGCACACTGTCTATAATTACATTATGTAAACTTTTATTGATGTCTAACTGGACTGGAGTAATATGTATTGAATAATTTATTGCACCACAGATTGCTGATTTTTAATTTTTTTTTTACTTTATTTTATTTTATATGTTTTTGTTATCCATACATTCATTATTTATGTTGTGCTAATAGGAGGAAAACATACTAAAAATATATTACATCAAAGAATAAATTTTGTTCTAATGGCATTCTATATAAAACATTTCATTTATTACCTCCTATACTGAAGGGAAATAATAATAATAAAAGATATATATTATTTGAAGATATATTATGTTATATTACATTCTATGTATGTTGGGTACTGATTAGGTATATAATATCTACTCCACACACAGCTGTGTATTGCGGACACGTGGGCTCCATTCATTCAGTTCACTGCTCGCTACGGTGTGCTCGCATATCGTCAAGCCCGAAGCACTACAGATACCACCCACAAGTGGGGTACGCCTGTGATCAAAAGGATATATTATCTACACGGGACAGTCAGCGTAAGATCTTCCATCGGAGCCTCATCTGATGGCGGTATGTGGAGTGTTTTGAGACACTATATTATCTTGCACGGCCAGAGACAGTGAGCTTATACGTGATTGATTATTCACAATTGTTTTATATATAATACGGGGTATAGATGGAAATACCGTAGTAACATCTCCTACATTCAAGCTAATTGAGCAATTTGAGCAACGGCTCCATATCACCTGTGTTTGGACAGAACTCATTTGGTGTTTTATACAGTTACGAAGACAACATCATGTAGATGTGATTGATTACTATTATCTATAGACAGTGGTGGCTATTATCAACAATAACATTTGTTTGTAAATACTCTATAAGCTCTTGATTGATTTTTTGATTTTTTAATACAGCATTGGCTACAAGGGACAGCTGTCGCATTTATTCAGTAGTAAGCTGTTTGGATCAAGCATCTCATGAGCAACGGTACTTATATATATATATATATATATATATATATATATATATACTATATCACAGTGCACGGTGATTTATTTTTATGAGGAGTACTCCACATTTAGGCAAAGTTGTTTTATATGGTTATATTGTATTGAAATAAATTTGTACATCTGATGATTCGTGACCCGGATTAATTTTCATTTACTATAGATGTGTGATAGTTAGGTTATTAGCTCTGCATTCCTTTTGTGTATGTTACAGATTGTTGAATTTGTTGTATTCTGGCTCACCACTTACATATATATTTTAAGGCTTACCTGTCCAAATGACATGTACTGAGTGACGACCCGTAGTGGATAAGATTTGTAAATTTCTGCATTATTCAGTTTATAATATGAAAACACTGGGACATTATTATTACTTTTAGTTCGGTGATATACAATTTGTGATGTGTTATATGACCCTTAAGGGTTATAAAGTTTGTTGCAGAGACAAAGCGAGATTATAATGCAGTATAGTCACCCATCCCTTTAATGTAAAGGAGCACTTGAAGTTAAATGGTAAAGTTTACTGTTCCCCTTAGCAAAATGTTAACTCATCTGAATAGATCTGTCCGATGGAGGTTTGGTGTGACTAATTAGACCATAGGAAGCTGCAAGTTCTCCGCTGGTGGCTTTCTATTGGTCACCCCCCCATACACTGCATGAGTTTGTTTTAGTGCTGTACTATATATATATATATATATATATATATATATATATATATATATGATGAAAGGAGGAAATAGTGAGAGCCCTGAGGGATGAAAGTGGGAAATGGGGAGAGCCCTGAGGCAAAAGCATTTGTGATAAAATGATCTTGTATATTACAATACAGAAAACACACTGGGCCCCATTTGAAAACTGGAAGATAATCAGAAAAACCTGAACAACCTTGAATTGAGCTGCACCCAGATTGAGAATCTAGGATCAATAGAAACTAAAGACAGGTAGGAAAACATTTTTCTATGATCTTTTGAATGTTTCTAAATATTTGATTTTAGTCAGCCACTGTGAAAATGTATACTACGTTTGCATGACATGATGAAAACGGCTTTGTTTATGGAATATCATGATTATCAGATTATATAATGTTCCTAATTATGTGATGATTGCATATAATTAGTATATTTTGAGGGAATGGCATGTTGGAGGGCATGGCATGATTATAACAAAGTAGGATGGCATGTATATTTGATGTAGGCTTGCATGATTATAATTAAGTAGGATGGCATGATTATATTGAGATCTTGGTAATTGTGCTATGTTACCATGTTGGCATCATTATATATGAGGTTGTTTATAATGAAGAGATTGTAGGACAGCATGATAAATGATGAGATCCAAGAAATTTTTATGCATGATTGAGGGAAACAGAGTTGGTACTATCTGCAGTCAGGGCATCAAGCAATCTTCAGTGGGCATCACTGATGTCAAAAATATTGTTTGTGTTATTGCTAGGCACTACAAAATGTCTTCCAAAAGAAGTTTAGTTTCAGAAGACAAAAGGCAAGCGGAAGTGCCTAAAAAGAAGAAATATAGTAGTGGATCAGTAAAGAGATTGCAGGCGTCACAAAAGAACCTGAGAGACGCAGGAAATGCACCAGGCCAACAAAAGCTATGGAAGTCTAAGGATGTTACTGTAGAACCAAAGGACTTAAGCCTTCAACATGTTTCTGAAAGCACAGTAGAGAAGGATGCTGCAGCATCAGTGTCTAGTGCAGACGAAGGTCCGTCCGTTGTATTAAGTGAACCGGAAGGCTCAGGAGAAAACATTTGTGGAATCGGCATCACCGAGACCCGTGGTCAAGATACGGACAGTTCTGCAGAAAGTGAGATCTTGTTTTCACCTATTCCATCTGTATCGGAAAAATGTAATGTTTTTATTGCACCAGAAGCATTATGCAGTATTTCAGCAAAATTACATTTTATGAAAGCTCACCCTGTGCAGCCACCTTCAGATGCTACTCATGCTTTGCCTTTTCAAGCTCATAAAGTATACTTTCGACCGGTACCCGGTGGAAGTGCCATTCAGAGGAAATGGCTTTCGTACTGTGTTGAAAGTCAAAAAATATTTTGTTCAACTTGTATGGCATTTTGCAGCAATCGTAAAAGTAATTTTATTTTTGGATGGCAAGTTACTAAACATGTGTATGACAGAGTAAGGGAACATGAAGAATCTAGCCAACATCAAGTAGCTGTCAGTGCATATTTGCATGCAGAAAGGAAAAGTGATATAGAAACTTTAATCAATGTAAATTTAGTAAACAAACATAGAGAAGAAGTGCAGCACAATCGCATGGTAATTAGTCGCCTTATTGCTATTATACTCTACATTGCAAAGCAAGCGCTTGCTTACAGAGGGCAGGATGAGGCTACTCATACTTTACTCAATAGTGACCTCAACCACGGTAACTTTCTGGGGTTAGTTCTGCTTCTGAGTAAATTTGATGGTGTACTGCAAAAACACATAGAGCAAGCTGTAGAAAAAAGTGAGGCCAGGAAAAGACGCCATCAGAAGAGTAAAGGAAGGGGTGGAATGGTGACATTTTTAAGCAAAACAACTGTTAACAAGCTGATAATAATAATGGGAAATATGGTAAAACAGAAAATAAGCCAGGAGGTGAAAGATGCTGTGAAATTTAGTGTAGAAATGGACAGTACACAGGATATTGCTGTTGTGGAACAATGTAGCATCATTTTAAGGTACACCAAAGACAGCATGGTTTTTGAAAGACTCTTCAGTCTTGTTGATGTCAGAAGCACTACTGGGGAAGCTCTGTTTTCCGTTCTGAAGGAGCGACTGGAAATGTTCTCTCTGAGCATAAGTAACATTATTGGTTGCTCTTTTGATGGTGCTGCAAACATGAGTGGGCACTACAGTGGAGTACAGGCCTACATAAGAAAAGAGTCCTGTAATTCAGTGTACACTTGGTGTTATGCTCATATTCTCAATTTGGTCATTGTAGATATCACACAGTGTGTTACTCCAGTAAAGTCATTATTTGGGCTTTTAGAGAAAACAGCATGTTTTTTTTCAGAGTCTTACAAGAGATCATCTGTGTGGGCAGAACATGTCTCCAACCAGCTTCAAGGGCAGGAAAAACTGTCACGACTAAAGAAAATTAGTGATACGCGCTGGTGGAGCAAAACAAGGGCATTAAGTACAATTTTTGGATCAGTTTCTGAACAATCCAATGAATTGTACAGCACCTTGCTTTATTGCCTGGAGTATATTTCAGTGTCACCACAGTTTGACAGTAAAATTTTTAGTGAGGCAAAGTACTTACTCCATGCCTGGACAAGATACGAAACACTACTTGTATCATTTATGTTCATGCAGATCTTTGAAATTGCAACTCCAGTTTCTGATTATCTGCAGACTGCTGGCTTGGACATATTACAGGCATGGCGAATGGTTGATATTGCCAAGGGTCTGCTTCAGAAGCTTAGACCTTCATTTTCGAAAGTAATTGAATTAGTGAATTCATTTATTGACAAAGTTGAGAGTTCGCTTGAAGAGCATTCTGTAACTGCTGAAGTACAAAAAAGTCTACCAGAAAAAAGGACAGCAAGGAAAAAAAAGATGCCTGGTGAGTTAGCTCAGGATGAGCCAATTGAAGACTCTCTAGAAGCTTTCAAAGTACAGACATACTATGTTGTACTCGATCAAGCAGTAGAGAGTATTGATAGAAGGTTTTCAAAAAATGAAAGCCTCATTCAGAATTTAACCTACTTTGACCCAAGGATGTTTAACCGAATGATGAATGATCAGTGTGAGATACCAACAGAGGCTCTGAGAACTGTTGCAGATTTGGCTGAGGTAGACATTGTCAAGCTTAAAGCAGAGCTTCTAAATTTTGTGCAGAATTATTCTGTGCTTAAAAAGCCATATTCTCTTCCCAGCACAAGTGTTAGTGTAGAAGAAACAAACGTTGAAGAAACAATGTCCAGTCATATAAAAATGAAAG
This sequence comes from Mixophyes australis, assembly GCA_036250195.1. NCBI lineage: Eukaryota > Metazoa > Chordata > Amphibia > Anura > Limnodynastidae > Mixophyes > Mixophyes australis. Next base: position 30,437,133 of record JAVHZZ010000004.1, on the reverse strand, counting down.
CCTGTGAAAACTGCCTGACCTGTTGTTACCGGCTCCTATATGATCACAATTTACACTCTGCTGCATATACCAATCTATTTGCTGTGTACAAAACTCTTCTTACATTAGCTTGTACTCAGGTATCTTGCGAAAGAGTTTTTTCAAAGCTTAAAATTGTAAAAAATAGATTGAGATCAATGATTGGCCAAGAATTGTTAGAATCCTTTCTGCTTCTTAATATAGAAAGGGATATTGTTGGAAATTTCATATTTGATGATATAATTGATACATTTGCACATTCATCTTCTCTTCTACAAAGATTGCTTCTGTAACAGCTTAATTGCTGTTAACAATAATGCTTCTTCAATACCAATCCAAAAAATGAAGGAGGTTATATATGCGGGTATATTGCACTGTCTGTGATAAACAGATTATAAACATGTTTACGTTAAGTGATTTGAAAATCACTACTGTGTGGTGTTGGAATATTAAGGAATGTTATTTATATTTTTTTGCATTGTTGTGTCAGATGTTCTCAGTGTTACACTAAATAGTTGTTATGTTAACATTTTAAGTCTTAACCTTTAACAATACCACTCCAAAAAATGAAGGAGGTTATATATGCGGGTATATTGCACTGTCTGTGATAAACAGATTATAAACATGTTTACGTTAAGTGATTTGAAAATCACTACTGTGTGGTGTTGGAATGTTAAGGAATGTTATTTATATTTTTTTGCATTGTTGTGTCAGATGTTCTCAGTGTTACACTAAATAGTTGTTATGTTAACATTTTAAGTCTTAACCTTTAACAATACCACTCCAAAAAATGAAGGAGGTTATATATGCGGGTATATTGCATTGTCTGTGATAAACAGATTATAAACATGTTTACGTTAAGTGATTTGAAAATCACTACTGTGTGGTGTTGGAATATTAAGGAATGTTATTTATATTTTTTTGCATTGTTGTGTCAGATGTTCTCAGTGTTACACTAAATAGTTGTTTGTTTTAATTTTCTAGTTCTAATTTATATTTTTGTATTTATACATGTGTTTATTACTATAAATAAAGGTTATTTATTGATTGATACATAATTTGTCGATAGTTTTGTGTACATGATATATGTGAAACTCGTCTAATTTGCAGTGTCCACTTTGTTCTTTAAGGTCCACACTATAGTGCTATAAGTTGTCCTCCTTGGGCTGACCACACCCCCTTGACTGGCCACACCCACTCTTACAGTTGGCCACACCCCAACATAGTGGGCCCCTATCACTGCATTCCCCTGGTGGGCCCTTCATGCCCCAGTCCGACACTGGCCACCACCGTATCTGTTCTGTTGAAGCCATCAACGGCGTTCACTGTTAGAGAAGTTAAAAAAATTTACTGTAATAAATTATCTTTATCAGCATGAAATAAAGATAATTAGGGCTATAGCCTAGACCCCAGAAAATAATTATTATTTTCCGGGTGGTCAAGGGGAAGGTAGATATGATATAACTTTTATATTACAGCTGTCTTATTTCTTATCTATAAAAGACTACTGCGGCCATAGCGATAAAATAATGGTAAACCATGATAAATAACAGACTTTACGCACATTTTTTCTCTTGAGCAAAGCATTTAATCAAGTTGCATGATAAATTCATGTCAAAAGATGTAAAAATGATGCGATACTAGCGGGACATTGCTGCAAAGTGGATAATGTAACTTTTCACGGCTAATTAAATGGCCCTCTAGTGTGAAATTCGACTTACTTGATTTCCACAAATTTTAGTCATTTACATTTTGAAAAATTACCTTTACGTTCTTTATATATCTATAATATCTAGCATGTTTTACAATACAGATCACCTACACTTGTAGATGTTTTCTATATAATGTTCCACTGCTCATATTTTGTCTTTCTCTCTCTTCCTCTCTCTCTCTCTCTCTCTCGCTCTTCCTCTCTCTGTCTTCCTCTCTCTTCCCCTCTATCTCTCGCTCTCCCTCTCTCTCGCTTCCTCTCTTTCTTTCTTTCTCTCTCTCTCTATCTTTCTCATTCTCTCTCTTCCCCTCTCTCTCTCTCTCTCAATCTCTCTCTTTCTGTCTCCCTTTTTCTCTCTCTTCCTCTCTCTTTCTCTGTCTCTTCCTCTCTCTCTCTCTCTCTCTCTCTCTCTCTCTCTCTCTATCTCTCTCATTCTCTCCCTCTTTCTCTCTCTCTCTCTTTCTCTCTCCCTCTCTCTTTCTCTCTCCCTCTCTCTCTTTTCATCTCTCTCTTCCTCTGTTTCTCTCTCCCTCTCCCTCTTCCTCTCTCTCTCTCTCTCTCTCTCTCTCTGTTCCTCTCTCTCTCATTCTCCCTCTCTCTTCCTCTCTCTCTCTTCCTCTATCTCTCCCTTCCTCTCTCTTTCTCTCTCTCTCTCTCTCTCTCTCCCTCTCCCTCTCTTCCTCACTCTCTCTCATTCACTCTCTTCCTCTCTTTCTTTCTCTCTGTCTCTCTGTCTCTCTTCCACTCTCTCTCTCTCTTTCAGCTCAGTCAGCAGCGAACACAAAAGTAAATGTTACATCAAGTACCATGGTCTCATTAATGATTAATTGACCCAGGTAGAAATGAACAGATAAGGGAGTAGATAGAGGAATGCTGCTACTTCACATGAGGTAATAGACAAAGAAAAGCCAGACACAGGATGAAGAAACCAGAGACTTTTAGATGAGAGGGATTACGGAGAAAGCTAGTCCATAAGGAGTAAAGTCAGAGGACAACCAGAGGGACAGCAGAGAGACACAAGATCTCGACCGTCAGTAAACATGAGTCTGTCCAGATGGTTCTCATCTGTCTTCCAGCCTCAGAGACCAACATCTTCTCATCTCCACCTTCTGAACGAGAACCAGCCACTCCAGAATTTGCAGCCCCCAACCCTAGTGGAGCTGACTGGAGCTAGACCTATCGGTGTAGATGGACTGAATGCTTTATTCCAGGAGACCATCTTTAACCTGGGGGGGAAGGAGAGTATATTATTAGTGGGAGAGGCAGGATGCAGCCCAGAAAACGATGGTGTCAACGGTGGGATGTTGGAAGACCTATCCTTTGCACTCTTTCAGTTGCCAGAAAAGCATTATGTGCAGAGGAAAGAAGACAGACCCGTTACAGCACCTAATAAAGCTCTGAGTTGTGTCACCTCAAAGTCCCCATCTAAGTCGAGGATGCTCGAATTTCCCGTCATTTTGGCAGTTTTTTGGGAAAAGTCAATAATGGATCCATCTAACAGAACACTAATGAAAGAGATCTTGAGGGACGTTAAGGTGAGGACTAGGAAGTCTAGATCAAAGGTGATCGGTATCATCTATACCCGAGAACCTCTTGAGGGACAGAAAAACTCGGATTCCAAGCAACACCTCCACAACTTGATGAGCCACATCTTTAAAGGGCAATTGTGGGGTGTCTGCTGCTACTCAAAGGCCCAGCCAAAATCCATCCTGGAGGTGAAGCGGACCATCATGGAAACACTGGAAGGGAAAATCGGAGGCAAGTGGACTCTTATTTCACCAAGTGAAATCGTAGTTTTGTTTATACCATGAACTTAACATAGAGCACAAAATTTCCTTATATGTGAAATTATTTTGATCTGTTTGGCATCTTCTTTACTATGACTATAAGTGGAAGGGGTACTATAAGTGGAAGGGGTACTATAAGTGGAGGGGGTACTATAAGTGGAGAGAGGAATCCAAATGTAGACGGTATAGGAGGACAGTAAGTTGTTATATGGCTGAGAGCAGTCTCACCGCCCCGTATCCCTGGGTCCTACATCTGCACATTTCTCTCCTGTTATTTATTAAACTCCCTCTGCTCCACTGCCAACATGCCCGAGCCTTACGCTTCCCTTCTGTAAATGTCATTATTACTGATTCTATTTATCTCTTATTTCTAGACCACCAACAATTTTATTACTGTCTGTATCCCCCAGATCCCTCCGCGTTACGCCATCCTATTTCCCCAACTTACTCCCATAGTTGGCTGCCTTCCCTCCTCATTTCATCTTTCTCTTTATCAGTATTACACACTTCACTTTGTTTGGTCACTGAGGACAGGCCCTTAACAAGTACTGCCAAGTTATATTTACTCCGAGATACACTGGAATAGCAAAGTGACTGTCACCTTGCAGGGGGAGGGACAGACTCATAGCTCCCTTCTGTCTGTGTCACCCTGCAGGGGGAGGGAGAGACTCATAGCTCCCTTCTGTCTGTGTCACTGTGTCACCCTGCAGAGGGAGGGACAGACTCATAGCTCCCTTCTGTCTGTGTCACCCTCCAGGGGGAGGGACAGACTCATAGCTCCCTTCTGTCTGTGTCACTGTGTGACCCTGCAGGGGGAGGGACAGACTCATAGCTCCCTTCTGGCTGTGTCACCCTGCAGTGGGAGGGACAGGCTCATAGCTCCCTTCTGTCTGTGTCACTGCGTCACCCTGTAGGGGGAGGGACAGACTAATAGCTCCCTTCTGTCTGTGTCACTGTGTGACCCTGCAGGGGGAGGGACAGACTCATATCTCCCTTCTGTCTGTGTCACTGTGTGACCCTGCAGGGGGAGGGACAGACTCATAGCCCCCTCCTGTCTGTGTCACTGCATCACCCTGTAGGGGGAGGGATAGACCTATAGTTTCCTGTGTCAAGCGCCCAACACAAAGTGCAAACTGACACAAATCTCCAACCACATATTTACTGGTGATTGTACCATGAACATGTTCGTTGACATCGAAACCAGTAGATTTCAACCCAGTTAGAACTGCTTCTCTACTTTCTTCTCTCTGTTTTACATTGTGAGGAGACATACCTTGTGTAATAATAATATCACCATTGTAATGCATTGTAGTCTGACCAGTAAAATAAAAGAAAGACATATTAAATACATTGACAATTTTATTCCCCATGTTTCACAGATCAGGATGAATACACAGAAGACCAAACCACGGTGCTAGAACGATCGTTCCGGGATCTAGTCTACCAGCTGGGAGGCAAAGAGCGATTTCTTCTCCTTGGGAATATCTGCCCATCCATCCGTCCTTCTGAAAGAGCTGGGATCTTCAAAGAGATTACCAAAGCACTTTTTGATGACACTGAGAACTTCTGTGATACCTACAAGCGGGGCAATGAGGAGGTAACACTGGACCTGGGGAAAGACGTGAAGTCGCCTGAGTGCATTCAGCTCCCCCATCCCAAGCCCTTCCCCTACCCACTGATCCTGGTGGTTTTCACTTCAACATTCCTCAAGGAGGACCTCAACAGGGCTCAGGTCAAGGAGATATTGACTGATGTCAAGATGAGGGTTAAGAAGTCTTCTACACAAGTTGTTGGTGTGGTTTGCAGCCAGGAGCCCATGGGGGAGGTTGAGGAGAAGGAGTTGCACGCTCTGCTGCAGAAGATCTTGAATCAGACGTTCAGTTGTCCGACAGGGGTCAGTAGCTTTGTCAGAGACGATCTAGAGTCAGTAGATGGGGTGAAGAGATGTGTCTGTCATGTTCTAAAGCAGAGGAACTGATCTCTCAGTGTGTGAGGATATACAGCCAATATAACATCAGGTTTATCCAGAATAAATATATATATATATATATATATATATATATATATATTTAATGTGTGCAGTATGGAAAGAGAAGAACTGTGTAAGTCTGACCAATACGCCACTCATATCCAACCCTGTAGCCGCATAATTCACCAAATAACCCCATTATGCCTCACGTGGCACCATATAGTGACATACACTGAGTGAAGTAAATAACATTTATTATCTTGCTACAATGGTATATATTAGGCTGCAAGTGAACAGTCAGTTCTTGATGTTGGAAGCAGGAAGAATGGATCTGATCGAGTTTGACAAAGGCCAAATTGTGATGGCTAGACGACTGGAACAGAGCATCTCCAAAACGGCAGGTCTTGTGGGGTGTTCCCGGTACACAATGTTTAGTACCTACCAAAAGTGGTTCAAGGAAGGACAACCGGTGAATCGGCAATAGGGTCATGGTCACCCAAGGCTCGTTGATGCGCATGGGAAGTGAAGACTAGCCCATCTGGTCCAATCCCACAGAAGAGCAACTGTAGCACAAGTTGCGGAAAAGTTAATGCTTGCGATGTTCTGCTGGGAAACCTGGGTCCTGGCATTCATGTGGATATTCACCACTTCATGGCCACGATATTCCCTGATGGCAGTGGACTCTTTAATTAAGATAATTCCCAATGGCACACTGAAAAAATTCTCCAGGAATGGTTTGAGGAACATGACAAAGAATTCAAGGTGTTGACTTGGCCTCCAAATTCCCCAGATCTCAATCTGATCGAGCATCTGTGGGATGTGCTGGAAAAACAAATCTGAGCCATGGAGGCCTCAGCTCACAACTTACAGGACTTAAGGATCTGCTGCTAACGTCTTGGTGCCAGATACCACAGGACACCTTCAAAGGTCTTGTGGAGTCCATCTCTCGACGGGTCAGAGCTGTTTTGGCAGCACAAGGTGGACCTACACAATAATAGGCAGGTGGTTTTAATGTTGTAGTTGATCGGTGTATATCCCCATAATACCTCACGTTCCACCACGTAGCCTTATATACCCCCATATTACTTCATAGCGGGTATATGTTGGGTATTTCAGGAGATGACAGAGCTTACCTTGTGGGAGGCAATGATCTGTCAGGCTGCATATGACAGGAGCAGTTTCCTGATGTGAGGAGGGGAACAGATAGAAGCCACAAACTGAGAGTTATATAGTGGAAGGAGCAGGACCCCAGCAGCATAGAGTATATCAGGAGATTAGCAATGTGTTAGTGAGGACAGGGCTGCATGTGACAGGGGCAGTGACATGATGTGAGGAGGGGAATAGATGGAAGCTGCAGTATGAGAGTTGTATAGTGGAAGGAGCAGGGTCCCCCAGCAGCACAGAGTATATTAGGAGATGTGTGATGTGTTAGTGAGGACAGGGCTGCATATAACAAGGGCAGTGACATGATGTGAGGAGGGGAATGGAGGCAGCAGGAAGTCACAGACTGAGAGTTATATAGTGGAAGGAGCAGGATCTCCCAGCAGCACAGAGTATATCAGGAGATGAGTGATGTGTTAGTGAGGACAGGGCTGCATGTGACAGGAGCAGTGACATGATATGAGGAGGGGAATGGAGGCAGCAAGAAGCCACAGACTGAGAGTTATATAGTGGAAGGAGCAGGGATCCCAAGCAGCACAGAATATATCAGGAGATGAGTGATGTGTTAGTGAGGACAGGGCTGCATGTGACAGGGGCAGTGATATAATGTGAGAAGGAAAATGGAGACAGCAGGAAGCCACAGACTGAGAGTTATATAGTGGAAGGAGCAGGGATCCCAAGCAGCACAGAGTATATCAGGAGATGAGTGATGTGTTAGTGAGGACAGGGCTGCATGTGACGGGGCAGTGACATGATGTGAGGAGGGGAATGGAGGCAGCAGGAAGCCACAGACTGAGAGTTATATAGTGGAAGGAGCAGGGATCCCAAGCAGCACAGAGTATATCAGGAGAAGAGTGATGTGTTAGTGAGGACAGGGCTGCATGTGACAGGGGCAGTGACACGATGTGAGGAGGGGAATAGATGGAAGCTGCAGTATGAGAGTTGTATAGTGGAAGGAGCAGGGTCTCCCGGCAGCACAAAGAAACAATCAATACCCCGCAATAGTCTCTATTTTCTAAGACTGCCTCTATTCTTGCACCCTGAAAGAGTGAAAATTCGGTGGAATGTATAGGTGGATTGTGAAGCAATTTGGGTGGTACGAGGGCAGGTTTTGGGAAGATCATTTGCTGGGTTTATTTTGTCCCAGTTTTATTAAGTATTGTGTGGTTCCAGTCACACTGACACAGTAATTTGATGGTGTCAAATGTCTATTTGGATGAAACAAAGTTCACATTTCTAACTGCTTTTACCGGTGACCACAGCTTGTCGTGTGCTGGACTTTGCTCACATATGAAACGGTGCCACATACGACACGGAGGGACAATGACTGGTCAGATGTGGATTTATGTATCATTAGAAACGCTACAGATTCACGCCGAAATCTGCAAAATCATTAAACAAATCAACATTAGGATGTACAACAGAATTGCTAAGTGGGCAATTTGTCCATCATAAATCTTATGTATTAGTGATCTTAGTGACGTAATATCTATTAGTATAAATGTGTTCTTGCCTACAGACAGAAAACGTGTGTTGTTTCACACTTTATACACTGAACTAATTGTACAGATCTGGTTGGATTGGATTGTTCTGATCAGAAAATAAGAATGCAATGGAAATTGTTATTACACCCTACACCACTATTTAAGGTTTAGCTAATGACTTTATACGTCTTCCAATAGGAATCGTTGTCAAAACTGAACATACATCCTGCCAATCCAATTCAATCCAATCCAACCCAATCCAATTCAATCCAATCCAATCAGTTTTGATTGACTGTTTAGAATAAAGCCCACAAACAGTACAATGATTAGTGATTTTGTTCTAATTGACTAACAAGAATGGGTCGACACTGAGCAAGGTTTTAGCTCTGTTAGTTCTGGGCATACCTCATATCTACAGAAATATCCACTTGTCAATCAATAAAATGTCAAGTTAACATTTATTACTTGAAATAAAGGAAGCCATGATGGGGTAGATTTATCAAACTTTCTAAAAAGGGAAAAGTGGAGGTGTTGCCCATAGCAACCAATCAGATTCTAGCTATGATTTATCTAATACGTTCTAGAACAGGGGTCAGGGCACTTTTTTACCTTTTACCCCAAAATATATTTAGATACGTCGATGTTACCCCCTTGATTTGAAAGGAAGGAAATCATATATTATTATTTATTGGAATTCAAAATGTTATTGAATCTAATCAAAATTTCTTTGAAAGCTTCAACTTCAAAACTTCAGGTTTTGGAGAAATGATGTTGCTTAATTTTTGACACGAGAGCATCAATATTGGGGCATTTTGATGTCAGCAATTTGGATACAGTCTTCAGCGTCCAATCGATTTCCCTGTTTTGATTTTATGTTCGTTAGAGTGGAAAGTCCTTGTTTGCAAAGATAGGTTGTTGCAAGAGGCAGCAACTTTTTGACTGCCTCCTCATGTGCAATTTTGATGCCTTTGCAGCTGTTGACATCCAAAAATATGACAGATCTGCTTTGTTTTCAAATGCAATACGTGCTTCATTATTGCATCGAAGCTCAAGAAGTGCCTCTGCCAACCCTTGAGGCTTTTCTGGTACAACAGCAATTTCACATTTAAAGGCGTCTGCAATCCAACTGACAGCATGTGAATCGGCAGCATTACCCCCAGGAATTTCATTTTTACCCCATTTGGGGTAATTTATCCCTGTTCCCTGACCACTGTTCTAGAACATGATAGTTAGAATCTAATCGGTTGCTATGGGCAACACCACTTTTCTTTTTCGAAGGTTTGATAACTCTTCCCCAACGTCTCCTAAGTTTGGGGCGTTATATGAAATATTAATAAAGGGCCAAAGGTCAATTACCAAGATAAAACTAAAAGTTAAAGTAATGGATGTCACTTTTCTGAATTCCACTTTCATTATGATTATCTTCCCTATGTATAGAAAGGAAAGAATCGTGGTATTGGCATTTAGACACAAGATCCTTGAATCTGGTGTGCAGAGGGCGTGTGAAATATTACTGGTTATGTGTCACATTCCTCCACCCTTATCAAATACATTTCACACTCTGCCATCATGTCAGCCGGCCGCCAGTGCCTGGTCACGTCCTGCTGCAACAGTTGGGAAAGAGGATTTCTTAGGTAATATTGCTGTGAATATGCAGCTTTATAATTAGTATGTGTTTATAATGACTGGGTTTATTTTCATTTGTTTGCAAAAAGTGCACACAGATGTACTTGCAATTATACACCTAGAATATGGTTTTAGGAATGAGCAATTATTCAGGGTAATGTTTGTGTGTCTTACCGCCAGGGCCGGAATGGGACTAAAAATCAGCCCTGGCATATAAATACAGAGGCCCACCTCAGTTCAAGCATAAAAGAAGCTGTGTGCCGCCGCGTAGTGGCGGCACCGAAAAGGGCGTGACTACATTGTTTTTTTGTGGGCGTGGCCAACATGGGGCATTGATACATACATTATAATAAAACATTACATTTATCACAGCCCCCCTCAGTGAAACAAGGCCCGCCTCAGAGAAACACAGCCCCCCCCCCCCCACAGTGAAACACAGCCCCCCCTCAGAGAAACACAGCCCCCAGCCCCAAAGACACTTACCTTGTTGCTCGGCGAAGGGAGTTCAATGGGATGTGCGGCTGTTGCCAGTGATCACATGGGACGCGCACCATGTGACAGGTGCCATCCCATGTGATTAATATCACATGACCGCACATCACATTGAACTCCCTATCCACAGATATCAGCGGAACGGTGCCATCCAATAGGCAAATTATCATAAATAATTAAATTACATAGCTAAGCAACAACCTTTAAAGGGCATAGAAATCACAAATCTTGGTTTATAAAATACAAGAAGGTAGAAGATGTTTGTAACCTTTGTATTTGTAAAACAACGCTACCACCTAAGCCAGGCCTGTCCAACCTACGGCCCTCCAGGTGTTGTGAAACTACAAGTCCCAGCATGCCCTTTCAGCTATCAACTGGTTGTCTACCGGCAAAGCATGCTGGAGCTTGTAGTTTCACAACACCTGGAGGGCCGCAGGTTGGACAGGCCTGACCTAAGCGGTAAGAACCGGAGGTGTGAGCTGGAGAACCAGTGAGAAATAAAGTGTGATCAGCCCAGCCTGGCGTGCCCGTGGCCTGGTGCTGGCTCCCGCTGTGACGGGGGACCCCACACTTGTCATCCCCCTGTTTTAGCTGTAATGAGCTGCAGCACTGCTACTGAATATTTATTGTAAAAAGGCTGTGTTTTTATTTATTTACTAACCACAGTAAAGATACGTGCTGGTGGTCATCATCAGGCACTTATTTTTACTCAAGGCCTACGGGAGCCACAACACATAATGCTAAGTGGCGTATTGGGAGGTGAGGTCTACTCTATATAAATCACACCTCCAGGGGGCGTACTACACTTATGTGCGCACACCCCTACTGTATCTAGCTTGCATGCACGGCCCACTCTCCAAGCACAGTGGGCTACAAATACAGATTACATGCAACTCTAAATCCTGCTTTGTTCTCCTGAGCATGCACAGTAAAACAAAGCAGATCATTTCGGCCCAATGGTGGACTCCTGTCAGCCCCTGTATGCGTAGATGCTGCTTGAAAATCACCTTACATTGTGCACTACATTCACTCCTGACGATTGTACGAATCATACTGGCTTAATGTCCTGAGGCTCACTCCCAAAAGAGCCGGCATCCTGGTGAATGTAAAACCAGTAGAGTAACATGATATAACATGGGTAAACGTAACACAAGTAGTATAACATGATATAACATGGGTAAACGTAACACAAGTAACGTAACATGATATAACATGGGTAAACGTAACACAAGTAGTATAACATAATATAACATGGGTAAACAAAACACAAGTAGTATGACATGATATAACATGGGTAAACGTAACACAAGTAGTGTAACATGATATAACATAGATAAACATAACAGAAGTAGCAAAACATGTTATAACATGGGTAAAGGTAACACAAATAGCGTAACATGATATAACATGGGTAAATGTAACACAAGTAGTGTAACATGATATAACATGGGTGACCATAACACAAGTAGTATAACATGATATAACATGGGCAAACGTAACACAAGTAACGTAACATGATATAACATGGGTAAACGTAACACAAGTAACGTAACATGATATAACATGGGTAAATGTAACACAAGTAGTATAACATGATATAACATGGGTAAATGTAACACAAGTAGTATAACATGATATAACAGGGGTAAATGCAACACAAGTAGTATAACATGATATAACATGGGTAAACGTAACACAAGTAGCGTAACATGATATAACATGGGAAAACATAACACAAGTAGCGTAACATGATATAACATGGGTACATGTAACACAAGTAGTATAACATGATATAACATGGGTAAATGTAACACAAGTAGTATAACATGATATAACATGGGTAAATGTAACATAAGTAGTGTAACATGATATAACATCGGTAAAGTAACACAAGTACTATAACATGATATAACATGGGTAAATGTAACACAAGTAGTATAACATGATATAACATTAGTAAATGTAACACAAGTAGTATAACATGATATAACATGGGTAATTGTAACACAAGTAGTATAACATGATATAACATGGGTAAACGTAACACAAGTAATATAGCATGATATAACATGGGTAAATGTAACACAAGTAGTATAACATGATATAACATGGGTAATCGTAACACAAGTAGCGTAACATGATATAACATGGGTAAACCTAACATAAGTAGTATAACATGATATAACATGGGTAACCGTAACACAAGTAGTGTAACATGATATAACATGGGTAACCGTAACACAAGTAGAATAACATGATATAACATGGGTAACCAGAACACAAGTAGTGTAAAATGATATAACATGGGTAAATGTAACAAAAGTAGCGTAATATGATATAACATGGTTAAACCTAACACAAGTAGAATAACATGATATAACATGGGTAACCAGAACACAAGTAGTGTAAAATGATATAACATGGGTAAATGTAACAAAAGTAGCGTAATATGATATAACATGGTTAAACCTAACACAAGTAGTATAAAATGATATAACATGGGTAAACGTAACACAAGTAGTATAACATAACATGGGTAAACATAACATAAGTAGCTTAAAGTATATCGTGTGTCAAATGTACAGTTCACATCAGGACTGCCTGGCTGAATTCTATTGGGAGGTTTGCAGAAACACACAAAGTATTTCACAATATATAAGTGAGCAGCCTGAGTGCTTTCTATGATAACATAAAAAGAGATGAGTTATGATGGAAAAAATAAAATTCTATTTCAATTCTCTTTTTTTCCCAAACCATGAAAATATTTCATTATCGATTTTGGATTAATTTCCTGCTACTGATTTGGTTACTACGGGGTTAACCTGACACAGAAAGGCGGCTTCTGTCCGTATGGGAGGTGGCGGGGAGGGAAGAACTTGGCTTAAAAACCTGTTTACATGAGATGGAGATAGAGGGAGAGAGGTGGGAGAAGAAGAGATCGGAGGAATGTAGTGGGGTGGGGAGGAAGCGTTTCGTGGTCTCAAAAAAATCATTTGCTTTATAAATAAATCTAAACAAAGTGTTACACATATTCCATTGTCCTGTTAAATAAATTAAGGATAGTTAGGTATACAGAAGCAGACTTTCATTTACAAACATTAGTGGTCCCTGACCCCAAGAGCTTGCAATCTTAAACAAGTAAGTTCACTTTTATATGTGGACTCTGGACTGAAGGGGACGATGGATGCTATTACTGGGCGAAGAAAGCCCATTCCCTGTAGATTGAAAGCTCTTGGGAACAAGGCTTTCTTACCTGTTCTGATTGCAGATTGTTTATTGACAAAATGTAAATGATCAGTAATTAATAACAAACACTTGTTTGAAAGACATTTGCTGTCATTGCCTAATGGTCACTGGTACAATGGAAGATGCTATTTGCAGATTGGTTCGTAATGGTCACTGCCAATATATACTTTGTTAATAAATAACCAATAACCGCCAATTTATGTTCAGTATTTTCAGTGTAAGGGGGTAGATCTATCAAACCTTCCTAAACCGAGAAGTGAAGGTTTTGCCCATAACAACCAATCAGATTGTCGCTATCATTTTTTAGAATGCGCTAGATAACTGATTGCTATAATCTGATTGGTTGCTATGGGCAACACCCACAGTTTTCCTCTTTAGAAAGCTTGATAAATATATACCGCTAAATCTCTTTGGTCTCTCCATTGTCTGGTGCTGCAGAATATTTTGGCGTTATTCGACTGACACCAGAGTCCCCAAAGCGTGGCCTATATTAATGGGGATGCAGTGCAATTGTTTGGGTCTTGGACTTGAACGGCTGAATGCTTTGTCCGTCGCTGAAGTGTCCACACACATTAAAGACGAATATACATGATGTAATTTGGTGAGCCAGCTAGGCTGTGTTAAACCTAACTGGTCTGGTCGCAAATGGCAGCATGAGCATCAGAATCAGATCGTAAGCTCTTCTGTAAAGCACTGGTTAAGGGTCAGTAGATCCTTATCCTGAGCCAGCGGCATGCTGGTTTCACGTTCTGTATATATCTATATATATACATACAATTGTTGGATGTTTCTTCTGCTTCTTCAGCACATCAGAGAACAAGGTGAATATTCCATACATGCACACGCCAGCTGTCTCTGCAGAGGTACATATGTGATTTGTGCGGAGGACACGTAGTCAGCAGCCATCCTGAATTCTTAAGCAGACCACAAAGCCCTGGGTTATATCAATATAATAAAGGCCTCTTGTACCCTTCTATAAGGGTGATTTACTAAAGCACGTAACTGTCAGCAACTTAAGGACTCCAAGTCTTCCTCCGTCTAATTGAATCAGGTACATTCCTGTTTGGACAAGACGGAAGCAAAGCTAGATCCATCCAGCTTTGGGAAGTTACCTGTTTAGTAATGCACCATCCAATGTATACATGTAAGATATCTGACGTTGTTACAAGATTTACTGCAAGCTGTTCTCCTCTGTTATCAGCCACTTCCTCAGTAGGCCTACAGGCAGGGAGTCTGGTGTCCACAGGGGAGAATCCACCAGCTCTAGAACTCTCAGCTATTATATCAGATACCTTCCTTTTGGACAAGTTTAAAAAAACATTTTTGAAACCTTTAAATATACTCTACTGGGTGTTATCGGTTACTCTTTTCTATAAAGTGTCATTTTAAGATTATTTGTATTGTAAACGTGTCTCCTCTCGCTGAGCGTGAAGGATCATTGAATATGTGACTGTCCACAGACCAGGGTCACCCACACAGCAGGGTGGGGGTTAAATTACAATAGTAACAGCCTGTTAATTAGTAGTTAACAAGGTTAAATGGTATCTTGGAATACAAAGCACTCTATATGTGTGATAAACCCTTTATTCTGAATTACCAGAGGGCTCGGAGGAGGGTGTTAGTGAAGATAAGGAACATATAGTTAGTACGTTTTGATATCTGCATTTCAGGGATTTTTATTACAAATATGAAAACTTTCCATTACCGGTGAAATCAGGGGCTGGCGTCAGAAATTGTGGGGCCCGGTATATATGAAGCAGACAGAGCCCAAAACCCCTGGTTGATGCAGAGATTGTAGAATCGAACCATGGTGCCTGGAGCAACTATATGTCCCCCAGACCTCCCCCCATGGCCTTTACATGTCCCCTAGACCTCCCCCATACCTCTTACATGCCCCCAGACCTCCCCATGTACCTTACATGCCCCCATACCTCTCCCCATACCACTTACATGCCCCCAGACCTCCCCATGCCCCTTTCATGCCCCCAAACCTCTCCCCATACCTCTTACATGCCCCCAGACCTCCCCATGTACCTTACATGCCCCCAAACCTCTCCCCATACCTCTTACATGCCCCCAGACCTCCCCATGCCCCTTACATGCCCCCAAACCTCTCCCCATACCTCTTACATGCCCCCAGACCTCCCCCATGCCCCTTACATGCCCCCAGACCTCTCCCCATACCCCAGACTTGCCAACTCTCCCGAAATATCCGGGAGACTCCCGCATTTTGCGAGAGTCTCCCGGGCTCCCGGGCGAGTGTGGCAATCCCCCGCATCTGGATAATTCTGCCCACTTCCTAGTGAAGTGGGCAGAATTAAGTCCCAAACGCCGCGATTCCCGGTGAATCGCGGCCTTTGGCCCCGCCCCCCGCTGTCAAATGACGCATTTTGCGTCATCACGTCATGGGGGCAGGTCCAAAATGACGCCACTTGGAGCCCCGCCCCCCCGTTACGCCCACCTCCTCTGCAGGCTCCCGGATTTCACCAACAGAAAGTTGGTAAGTAAGCCATACCCCTTACATTGTACTTGCCAACTCTCCCGGAATGTCCGGGAGACTCCCGAAATTCGGGTTGGTCTCACGGACTCCCGGTAGAGCAGGCAAGTCTCCCGCATCCCGCAACTGCCTAGCCTAAATGACGCGATTCGTGGTGAATCGCGTCATTTTGACCCTACTGCCGTCGCAGGGGGCGAGCCAAAATGACGCTTTTGGCCACACCCCACCTCCTCCCACCCTCTAGTCACGCCCCTGTCCCGGACTACACTTGCCGAAAGTAGGCAAGTATGCCTTACATGTCTCCCAGACCTCCCCCCATACGCCTTATATGCCCATCAGACCAGGGGCTGGCTAGGCCGGTCCCATAGTGGGATACCTTGTGCTGGGTCACTGGGTAGCTACTTTTTTTTATCCTTTAAAATGTTCCTAACGGCCTGCTGAGCTGAGTCCCCCCTTCCCCCCAGGGCTAAAATTTGCCATCCAGCCCCTGACTCAGACCCACCCAGATGCCATCAGACCTTGCGCACCCATCACACCTCCTCACATGTGACCAACTTCCCTACGTTTCCCTTACATGCCCCTCAGACACCCCCACATGCCGGCTACTAACTACAGGTTTTTCAGCCGGTTATCGTGCTAAATTGTTTCTGTATGCCATGCGATTTGTTCCATGCATTTATTATTCTGCTTCTCTGTACCCATTGTTCTTATCTGTATGTACTTATCTAATTGTGCTGTAAGTTGTAACCTCCTATGTATGGCGCTGTGGAAGCCTTCTGGCCCCTTACAAATAAAAGGTAATTATAATAATAATAATAATAATAATAATAATGGCTTCAGAAGATAATCCCGCTATCGCCAGCCGTTGCCCCACAGACATAAAATATTGGCGTCTCTCGGCGGCAAATGTTCCCGGTGCTTTTACAGGAGTCAACTTATTTACCTAGTATGGCGGCTGTGCATGCCTTGCCCCCCACTAAATAAATATTATTTTGTTTGGGTATATTATAGACATAATATAATTTGTTATTATATTATACTATATCTACTACTATATATTTGTAAAAAATATATATATATATATATATATATATTTATTTATTTTTCTTTGTTCAGTGTTTACATCTTTGTTTACCGCATGCGGCTCACCCTTCATGCCGCCCGCCAAATGTCCTCGCAATACGGGCAAAGTCCCGGTTGTGTGGGTAAGAGGGAGCCGAGAAACTCCACTTTATCAAAGACGTCCTTCTCTCCAGTGGTACCAGTATTTGATCTGTTTATATTATAATATACAACAAAGGATTTTACATCTCTCTAAACTAATATATTCCGCAAAAGTTTTGCTAGAATCGATGTATCTACATTAAAAAGGGTAATTGGCCTCAACATCCCTTGTAACCTCCCGAGAGCTTTCAGCGAGCACATATCACCAGAACCGATTGTCCGTCTTCAGCTTCAGACTTGGAACGTAAGATCAAGTCGCTAGACGGATTCAATGGGGACCTTCAGCTGTCTAAGAATTTACTCCATAGTTGTAAACTCGACTTCAAACGAAGATCAGTTGTTACAGAGTTACTTTCATTTTGTTATGAATAGCCAGCTGTGTCAGCCAGGCTCGTTGGTCTAGGGGTATGATTCTCGCTTTGGGTGCGAGAGGTCCCGGGTTCAAATCCCGGACGAGCCCAATTTTTTTTTTCCTGCTGTACATCACAGTACTATGATATGTCAAACTCACATCACTGAAGAGACAGGAGGTTTAATCCAGCTTCGTAGACCACTTTGGCCCCGTTACCTGTGAACAAATTGAAATGACAGTAATCAAGAACATTGCTGGTGAGCAGAATCTTTTAGGCTTTGTCAATTTTTACAGGTCATTTATCAAGGGGTTTCCAACTATTGTCGCTCCTGTATTAACCAAAAAATTAGGTAATCCTCCCATATGGTCTCCAGAAGACCTCTTGGCATTTAACAGATTCAAAATCAGCCTTTGTTACAGTGTTGGTATTTCATCAACCAATGTCTAACGTACGTTGCCGTGGATCACGTGTCCGGGGTCGGAACTCTGGGAATCATAAAGATTAATTCCATTTGACTTTTTATCAGAAGATTCTCTTCTTCGGACACCAATTATGACATTGGTTAGACGGAGCAGATGACACTATCACTGTGTATACCGATAGCAAAAATGTGCAATATAATAAAAGAAACAAGAGAATGAGTAAAACTGTCTTTATTATTCCTCTCAATTTGGCTTCATTTTTACTTAGAAATTGATCCCAAAGCTTCTATTATGAACATCCTAGACCAGAGATGTCCACGTTCAGTCCTCAAGGACTACCAACAGGTCACGATTTCAGGATTTCTGTCTGTAGAAACAGGTGGGATAATTACTGACCCAACCAAATAAATTAACTCACCTGAGCATGATAAAAGAAATCCTGAAAACATGAACTGTTGGTAGCCCTTGAGGACTGAACGTGGACACCTCTGTCCTAGACCTAGCAAAGTTCTTCTTATCACACCCAAATTTCAGATTAATACCCTAATCAGAGATTTATCTGTTCAAACTCAACAAAATCCAAACCAATCTCCTGTGGAAAACCCTCTACAACTGATGTTTGTTCCAACAAATCTGACAGGCTGTCCTTCCAGAAACATACCATTGTACATTGTCCGGTCATCCTGGATCTCCAAGATCATCTTCTTACTTCCTTGCTGTGTCTCATGGTCCTCTCTTACATAGGATGCCAAAGAGAATGGTGCTTCCGGTGGGATCTGTTCACTAAACAGAACCCCAGATTACTCCGTCTGGGGCAGTTACACTCCCACAAAACACTGGACCTATTTATCTATGGTTTTCATTGTAGACTGACCCTCTTGAAAGGGACACACTGTGAATTGGGTACTTTCCCTTTCTATCAACATATATTTTGATAGTACGGT
The DNA here is from genome assembly GCA_036250195.1 of Mixophyes australis. Classification (NCBI taxonomy): domain Eukaryota; kingdom Metazoa; phylum Chordata; class Amphibia; order Anura; family Limnodynastidae; genus Mixophyes; species Mixophyes australis. The sequence continues at coordinate 30,418,199 of JAVHZZ010000004.1, read as the reverse complement.
AGGGGAACTCCTTTTTTTCTAAATTCTGGAAAGCCCTTTGGCAGATCTAAGGTATTAGAGGATCATTTTCCTCTTCATTTCATTTGCAGAGTATTGGTTAGTCGGAATGTGCTAATCAATCATTGGCAGGCCCGGCGCTCCCATTAGGCAAGGTTAGGCAGTTGCCTAGGGCGCCGGGCTCTGGTGGGCGCCACAGAAGTATTGTACTTTAATACTGTTGTACTTAAAAGTACAACAGTATTAAAGTACAGTACTTTAATACTGCGCGGCGACCGCTGAGCATACCTTCCGCGGCCGCCGCACAGCTTCAGATAGATCCACAGGGAGGGGTGAGGGGCCATGGATTGCGACCGCCGCCCTCCCCTCCAGCAGCTAATGGGGCGGACTATCCCTCCGACTCCGCTCCTCCACTCCCCCTCACTCACTGACTGTCGGGCGTGACATCATCATCACGGCCCGACAGTGTCAGTGAGGGACGGGACCCAGCAGCGAGGAGCATCTTTATGGAGTCGCCTTTAAGGTAAGGAGAGAGAGAGGGGAGGGGAACATTTAGACCCAGGCGGGGGGCGCATTGAGACCCAGGGGGCGGGGCAGTGTGCTGGGGGGGGGATTTTAACATTGTGCCTAGGGCGCCGAGGACCCTAGCACCGGCCCTGATCATTGGAGTAATATCTAAGGTTCTATGTACCTGATCACGAATGTGATTGGACAGAGATTGCTCTCCACACTCATCCACCGGTACATCTGGTGGGATTCATATAATGAAATATCTCTTTAGTTCACTCACCCTATCATCCTGTAGTACTGGGATAGCCCTGGCTTTGTAATCATGACTAAGTAGTTGATTGGCGTATGGGGGATATATTCTAAATGGAATCAGAAGCACTATGATCTCTGTATCCTCAGAAAATGTCCTAGAGGTGCAGGATGACTATCCCCAATACCAGTCCTAGAGGTGCAGGATGAGTATCCCCAATACCAGTCCTAGAGGTGCAGGATGAGTATCCCCAATACCAGTCCTAGAGGTGCAGGATGAGTATCCCCAATACCAGTCCTAGAGGTGCAGGATGAGTATCCCCAGTAACAGTCCTAGAGGTTCAGGATGAGTATCCCCAGTAACAGTCCTAGAGGTTCAGGATGAGTTTCCCCAATAACAGTCCTTGAGGTGGAGGATGAATATCCACAAAAAAGACCTAGAGGTGCAGGATGAGTATCCCTAGTAACAGTCCTAGAGGTGGAGGATGAATATTCCCAGTAACAGTCCTAGAGGTGCAGGATGAGTATCCCCAGTAACAGTCCTAGAGGTGCAGGATGAGATTCCCCAGTAACAGTCCTAGAGGTACAGGATAAGTATCCCCAGTAACAGTCCTAGAGGTGCAGGATGAGTATCCCCAGTAACAGACCTAGAGGTGCACAATGAGTTTCCCCAGTAACAGTCCTAGAGGTGCAGGATGAGTTTGTTCAATAACAGTCCTAGAGGTGCACAATGAGTTTCCCCAGTAACAGTCCTAGAGGTGCAGGATGAGTATCCCCAGTAACAGTCCTAGAGGTGCACAATGAGTTTCCCCAGTAACAGTCCTAGAGGTGCAGGATGAGTTTGTTCAATAACAGTCCTAGAGGTGCAGGATGAGTTTCCCTAGTAACAGTCCTAGAGGTGCAGGATGAGTATCCCCAGTAACAGTCCTAGAGGTGCAGGATGAGTATCCCCAGTAACAGTCCTAGAGGTGCAGAATGAGTATCCCCAGTAACAGTCCTAGAGGTGCAGGATGAGTATCCCTAGTAACAGTCCTAGAGGTGGAGGATGATTATCCACAGAAAAAGTCCTAGAGGTGCAGGATGATGATCACATTTTACCAATACGTTACACAGCATGTAGCACTCTAACTGGCTCGTTGGTCTAGGGGTATGATTCTCGCTTTGGGTGCGAGAGGTCCCGGGTTCAAATCCCGGACGAGCCCAACTTTTATTGGTATCACTTTTCTTCTGCTTTACCTCACCAAATGTGATATATCAATGTACTGCTGCCTTGTAACACAGCTCATGTCTTAAACTAGGCTAAGAGACAGGAACGTGTGTTTTGTGGGATGTATTTAATGTTTCTCCATTATTAGATATGTAGATACAGAACATGGATATGATGCACCCCCAGAATCTACCCCGACATTTATAGAAGATAATCTCCTAAAGATATAAACTGGAAACAAGAAAGAAAAACTTGACTGGCAGCGGTGGGATTCGAACCCACGCCCCCGAAGAGACTGGAGCCTTAATCCAGCGCCTTAGACCGCTCGGCCACGCTACCTAGATGATGAGTGATATCTACTGTACTCTGCTGGTGAGCAGAGATTCTTAGATGTTCTGTATTGCACAGGTAATTTATCTAGGAGTTATCAACTGATGAGGATCCTATAACTGCATTAACCAACAAAGAGATAAATCTTCTCTATGGTCTCCAGAAGACATTCTGCCGTTTAACAAGCTGAAATCAGCGTCTATCACAGCGTTTGTACTTCAACAACCAATGTCTTATGTGTGTCCTGATGTCTGTGTATTAGGAGGAGGAGAGAGGTCAGTACTCTGATGTCTGTATATTAGGAGGAGGAGAGAGGTCAGTGTGTCCTGATGTCTGTGTATTAGGAGGAGGAGAGAGGTCAGTGTGTCCTGATGTCTGTGTATTAGGAGGAGGTGAGAGGTCAGTGTGACCTGATGTCTGTGTATTAGGAGGAGGTGAGAGGTCAGTGTGACCTGATGTCTGTGTATTAGGAGGAGGGGAGAGGTCAGTGTGTCCTGATGTCTGTGTATTAGGAGGAGGAGAAAGGTCAGTGTCCTGATGTCTGTGTATTAGGAGGAGGAGAGAGGTCAGTGTGTCCAGATGTCTGTGTATTAGGAGGAGGAGAGAGGTCAGTACTCTGATGTCTGTGTATTAGGAGGAGGGAGAGGTCAGTGTGTCCTGATGTCTGTGTATTAGGAGGAGGAGAGAGGTCAGTGTGTCCTGATGTCTGTGTATTAGGAGGAGGGAGAGGTCAGTGTGTCCTGATGTCTGTGTATTAGGAGGAGGGAGAGGTCAGTGTGTCCTGATGTCTGTGTATTAGGAGGAGGGAGAGGTCAGTGTGTCCTGATGTCTGTGTATTAGGAGGAGGGAGAGGTCAGTGTGTCCAGATGTCTGTGTATTAGGAGGAGGGGGAGGTCAGTGTGTCCTGATGTCTGTGTATTAGGAGGAGGGAGAGGTCAGTGTGTCCTGATGTCTGTGTATTAGGAGGAGGGAGAGGTCAGTGTGTCCTGATGTCTGTGTATTAGGAGGAGAGAGAGGTCAGTGTGTCCTGATGTCTGTGTATTAGGAGGAGGGAGAGGTCAGTGTGTCCTGATGTCTGTGTATTAGGAGGAGGGGAGAGGTCAGTGTGTCCTGATGTCTGTGTATTAGGAGGAGGGGAGAGGTCAGTGTGTCCTGATGTCTGTGTATTAGGAGGAGATGTCAGTGTGTCCTGATGTCTGCGTATTAGGAGGAGGGAGAGAGGTCAGTGTGTCCTGATGTCTGTGTATTAGGAGGAGGGGAGAGGTCAGTGTGTCCTGATGTCTGTGTATTAGGAGGAGGAGAGAGGTCAGTGTGTCCCGATGTCTGTGTATTAGGAGGAGGGAGGAGAGGTCAGTGTGTCCTGATGTCTGTGTATTAGGAGGAGGGGAGAGGTCAGTGTGTCCTGATGTCTGTGTATTAGGAGGAGGAAGAGGTCAGTGTGTCCTGATGTCTGTGTATTAGGAGGGAGAGAGGTCAGTGTGTCCTGATGTCTGTGTATTAGGAGGAGAGGTCAGTGTGTCCTGATGTCTGTGTATTAGGAGGAGGAGAAAGGTCAGTGTCCTGATGTCTGTGTATTAGGAGGAGGAGAGAGGTCAGTACTCTGATGTCTGTGTATTAGGAGGAGGGGAGAGGTCAGTGTGTCCTGATGTCTGTGTATTAGGAGGAGGGGAGAGGTCAGTGTGTCCTGATGTCTGTGTATTAGGAGGAGGAGAGAGGTCAGTGTTTCCTGATGTCTGTGTATTAGGAGGAGGACAGAGGTCAGTGTTTCCTGATGTCTGTGTATTAGGAGGAGGGGAGAGGTCAGTGTGTCTTGATGTCTGTGTATTAGGAGGAGGAGAGAGGTCAGTGTTTCCTGATGTCTGTGTATTAGGAGGAGGGGAGAGGTCAGTGTTTCCAGATGTCTGTATATTAGAAGTTGTTGCTATATACAAGTATAATTAAGCTAAGTAGTAGCTAGCAGGGAGTAATATGCATATATTATGCGTTATGTACATTCATATAATTATGTAAATGAGCAGTTAAAGGGGCAGTACCATGTGTACATACACCTATTTGTATGTATGTTAAGTGTTAAATGGGCAGTGTCCTATGTGTATATAGAGGAGATAAGGGAGCTGAGATTAGGTAAGGAGACCACAGTGGGAGGAGAGTCATGTGATACACACTCACATACACAGTCTGCAGAAGTGTGAGCTCGGGGTAATACACAGGAGGAGAGACACTGAGGGTGAGTGTGTCACACAGATTGTGTGCAGATGTGTTTGTGTGGTCAGTGGAACTGCAGCTGTGCACAGGCAGATGGTGCGCTCATGACTCTGATAATGTACATACATGTGTGTGTAAATCAGACATAGATAAACACACACACATATATATACATATATATACATATATACACAAGTATGTGTAAGGTCAGGACTGTGTGGGAGCTGACAGAGACCGCATTGATCATTCAGCTGCAGAGATCGCTACGATCTGTGTGCGTGTGAGGTTACACAGTACAAGAACTCTCTTTTTTGGATGTGGAAAAACCAGTTTCTTTCTATAGGTCCCCGTTGGGAGTTCTCTGCATCGAGGACGTGCTGAAAACTTTGAAAACTTTGTACCCCGGAGCCAGGAGGGAAAGGTGAGTCTGCTTTGTAATACGGGAGGGGGAGATTGCAAGCTTTTGGGTTCAGCATGCCTGCAGCAAGTGGGGAATAAGGTCACTTTACACAGGGTAGCAAGGAGTAGCTGAACATATCAACCTAAGCATGTATACTATTCGGAATAACGTGGTAACTCTTTGCTAGTTAGTTGTTGGCTTAATTGTATCATTCTAAGAATATTAGTTACAGACATCTATCTCATATCTAGAAATCTGCAGAACATTGCTCTGTCCCATCTACCCCCCGACAGATACATAGTGATATATTCTGCAGATTATTACATTACTGACCTCTATAGAGATCTGCAGAACATTGCTCTGTTCCATCTACCCCTCACAGATACACAGTGTTATATTCTGCAGATTATTATATTACTGACCTCTCTAGAGATCTGCAGAACATTGCTCTGTTCCATCTACCGTAGATACATAGTGATATAATCTGCAGATTATTACATTACTTACCTCTCTAGAGATCTGCAGAACATTGCTCTGTCCCATTTACCCTCTGACAGATACATAGTGATATATCCTGCAGATTATTACATTACTGAGCACTCTATAGATCTGCAGATCATTGCTCTGTTCCATCTATCCCCTGGCAGATACATAATTATATATTCTGCAGATTATTACATTGCTAACCTCTCTATAGATCTGCAGAACATTGCTTTGTCCCATCTACCCCCTAACAGATACATAGTGATATATCCTGCAGATTATTACATTACTGAGCTCTCTAGAGATCTGCAGAACATTGCTCTGTCCCATCTACCCCCTGACAGATACATAGTGATATATCCTGCAGATTATCACATTGCTGCACTCTACAGAGTTCTGCAGATCATTGCTCCCTTCCAGCTAGCACAACCGATACGTATTAATATATTCTCCGGATCATCTCACACTCCAAGAAAACAAATGCTCTCTGTACTTCTAGGACATCTACGGCTATCAGTAAAACTGGCTCCTTCAAATAATTTGAACTTTAATTCCAATCCCAATCATGTTCTGTTTTAAAACACAAAAATTGTTAATTATACACGTATAGTCTTTTCCTTAATATGGAGACTTGGCTCAGAATGTGACCTCTAGTTTAACTTTTCCAACAGGGTATAATTGTATAAGAAACAGGAACAATGTAGAAAGACATTGAGGAAATTGAATTATTTTTTTTTTAAATGCATTATATATAAGTATATTTAAATTTTCAATAGTGTGTTACACCGCTCCTACAGTGCTTTATATTATAGCAAATGTGATCACATTCTGATCACAGATTGTTCTTCATCTACACAGAGCGACAGAGATCCCATCTGGATTCTGTTCCCTATTGTTGGATATTTATCTTGTTCATAATAAAGTCCCTGTGCAACGTTTGTTGCAGACATTTATATTAGGCCGTGCGTTTATTTAGAACCCCACAATTTACTTCATACTTGCCAACTTTCTCGGAATGTCCGGAGACTCCTGAATTTCGGGTAGGTCCCCCGGACTCCCGGGAGAGCAGGCAAGTATCCCGCAAACGGCAACTTGCTGTCAAAATGACGCGATTTGCGGTGAATCGCATCATTTTGGCCCCAGAGTGGGAGATTTGTGTTTGTCTATAGGAAAATTATGGTATCTAGATGAGTTCTGTGTGATCTTCCATTCTATCCCCCCCCCCCCCATCTCCTCTGTAATCTATTTAAAGGGTAAGTATTTAAACAACGCATACAATGCAGCAATTACTGACAAACCCTCACAATGGACCATTTTGTGATCCTATTTGCTGTAAGCTGTGTCCGGGGGATGACCCTTACCACTAATTAGGGTGCATAGGACTATTTCTGGATCCATAGATATTCACTATTTACAAATCAGATCATTTGTGTAGCAAATTTGCAGGGGGATAAAAATTGGGAGAAAATATTTCCCCCCAACCCGGTAACCACGCCCTCGTTTCCCAGAGACCATACCCCCAAATTGCTAAGATCTGCCCATTTTGGATCCCAGCAATCTTGACAGTCCCCAAAAATTGGGAATAAAGTGTTTTTAATAATTCACATAAAATGATTAAAATGTCCTTTGTATTACATGTGCACAGATTTACATGTCTAATCTGGTACCCTAATATCTGTAAACTTGTATAAAAATAAGTTGTGTCTATATATTTTTACTTTGCTTCGATCGCTGTTATTTTGGACTTTTAAGTAACCATTCCTTTGTTTAAGGTACTCTAGGAGAGTACATGTACCACGGCGTGAGGAGACCTGATTAAAATTCGATTTTAAATGAAACAGAAACACTCATATATAAGGGAGTGCCAAAGTTTTTCACATTTGGCCGCTGTAGGGCGGCTTCTGTGGGTGTGGCCATGTCAGGAAAGGCTTCAAAATACGAGATCAGGCAAAGAATTGGCAGTCACCTAAAACTAAGCTAATGTGTACATTCCTGTGTGCCAGACACCATTCATTAGTATATTTTCTTGAGGTTACAGCATAGACTGGCGAATTAGGGGGGTAGAGCACGCAATTTTCTCTTGAGGTAGGAGGCGGTATATTTTGTTGGGTAAAGCAACTTCCTTACTTTAATTCACTAAATGCCTGGTGCTGGCTGGGCCGAGCCTTTCCTTTGATGAAGCGAGCCCTGCAGACCTTCCACTTTTAAGGGTGGCGTGATTTCCAGCTTCACCAGCGATCAGGTCTAATTCTTATAGCGTTCTAATTAAAGCATACTTACCAACTTTTGAAATTAGTTTTCCGGGAGCCTGCCGGGGGAGGTGGGCGTGATGGGGGGCGGGGCTTCAAAATCACGTCATTTTGGACCCGGCCTTTTGATGTAATGACGCAAACGCGGCATGGTGAATCACCGCGTTTTGGATATAATTCTGCCCACTTCACTAGGAAGTGAAGAATCTGAACCAATCAGATTCCAGCTATCATTTTCCGGAATGCACTGGCTAGAATCTGATAGGTTAGTAAGAGCAACACCTCCACTTTTACTTTTTAGAAAGTTTGATAGTCTATTAATGAAAAGGGATTTGAAAGGAATGTGCTACCGTGCCTTTAATGGGCTCAGCGTGGGCTCAGGGGGATTAGAGAATGAGAAATGTTTATCCAAAATCCCCATTAGCACTGTAGTCCCAGGAGCCCGGAGAAGGGAAGGGTGGGGGGGGGGGGGGGGGGAGAGGAGAGACAGCTGTTCCCGTTAAACTGAGCACTCTGGAATATAAATTGTATGAATGGAACCTACTGTTACAGAAACACCAATTGTGCAGGGTCGCACTGTACAGTAGATTCTAAATGCAGCCCTTTACATCGGGGTCATTAGTGACTAAAGTGGTTGTTTTATTTTCAGAGCCCACAGTTTGAAGATAACAGCGATAGCTCAGTCAGAGTTGTCCCTTGTCAGCTGGTTGTTATCCACGGGCGGAGCGTCCCCACGTTCACTACAGCTCCGCCTTCTGTAATACTGATAAACAATAATTAGCAGCTAGTCCCTGGGCAATCTGTGACCCCTACCAGCATAACTCCCAGCCACATAAAAAGTAGGGCACCTAGGTATATTAGGATTGCTGGAACTTGTAGTTCTACCGCAGCAGGCCAGTCGCATGTTATATAGTATGACGGAGCACATGTTGTGCCCCTCTCCTGATCACATACCTGTGTATTACACCAGCACTGCAGGGTAAACGGCAGCTCAGACGTACAAGTTGCAGCGCGTTGTACACTATAGATGTACATGGAATGTATGTGGATGACATTGTCTCCAGGTATTTTTGCTTTTTCTCAGGTAGCTTGGGAAGGTCTGTTTATTAATGTGTGCTCTGAGCACAGATACTGAACCACAGTTTCCATATTAGAGTAGCACAGAGGACGGTGATATTACTCCCTGATATCTCTGTGTGGACAACCAGTACAGATAAATCATTTCCCAGACTTCCTTGCCATTCACGTCAGGGGACGAGATTAGTCCTGTACAACACAACCTACCCATAGACATTTTCTTCTGTACTGCTACCTGTGTACGTGACCTTTTTCAGCACTCTGGGTTATGGATATTAAAATGGGATTAACCACCACCATTGAAGCCTATAATAAATAGCCTGTTTATTTACATTTCCAAAGAAAATTGCCCTAATGACGACACCTAGGTTACACTGCCAAAAATATCTGGAATTATGCTGGATGTGACCATCGTCCTGGAATCATGGAACACTAAGGGGTATATTTACTAAACTGCGGAGATGTTGCCTATAGCAACCAATCAGATTCTAGCTGTCATTTTGTAGAATGTACTAGAGAAATGATAACTAGAATCTGATTGGTTGCTATAGGCAACATCTCCACTTTTTTAAACCCACAGTTTAGTAAATATACCCCCTAGGGACTGATTTAGTGATAAGAGCAAACATGGTGTAACATTTGCCCCGGGAAAGGGTGTGTGTAAAGGAATCACTGACAGTGGATTAGGACCACTACTCTCCGATAGAACACAAGGACGCACAAGGTTCCGTACAGAGAACGTTGCCGTTCTGTCCGCACAAATGATTTGTTATCTGGGAATTTAAATAGATTGTTGTGTCCTAAAAATAAAGTGCGCTATTCCCCTATAAGGTAATGCAGTGCGGAGTGTATGTGCAGAAGCCATATACAAGTTATTTTCTTTGTCCTCTCCCCCGTCCCTCTAATAAGAAACATATGGGATTGGTCGTACTGTGGAATTATTCATCGTTATAATCTCTCCGTCAATTCACTAGAGTATTCCTCATGTATGTTCCCCCTGTTTACAGCGGCTGTCTGTAAGGTTCTGTGTTCTATGGGAAAGTCAAACTCATGACTCCAGCAGCAATGCTAACCACTGTGCCGTCCTGGGTAAAGGTCTGCTGAAGGCGCTCCTTGGGCTGCTGTGCACTGTGACCTCTTGACACCTGACCTTTCCTATACCTCATCGCCCGAGGCTGCCACAACGTTTTGTTGTGAAAAACATCTCTCGTCATTTACGGAAACTAATGGAAACCACAGCGAGCTGCATCTGACAGAACGGACCGTGTGAGAACACATATGACTTTGTGGCATATATAATAAGAATTTTTAAGGCATATTCAATACCGAGTCCAATTTATATCTGCAAGGGACAGGGTTTTTACAGCTCTATGTTTTTCTGACCAGCAGCGCCAAACACTCCAGGGGGTAAATGTATCAAGCTCCGATTTTTTTTTCCATTGATTAAAAATCGTGGCAAATCGCGGGTGATAACCCGCGATTTTAGTCCCCAAGTCTGCAGATCTTCAAAATTGCTGGTTATCTCTAGGGATTTGCTGCTGCATGTCCCCCTGCTATAGTGCCACCCACCCTGGCTGGTTTGCCTAGTGCTGGTTGCTTGAAAACCACGCCAATTTTTCCCCGATTTTCACGCAACCAGCAGTAGGCTGGAAGCACTAAGGTTAATAGTGCTCGGATAGGAGCACCCCACACATTTTTTTCTAAAGATTTATAATTTTTTAAACTTTTGACATCTGTGGCTGTATAACAGTGATGTGTTTACTAATCTTGCAGCTAGGATGCAGGGGTTGTATTTAGTAATTTTTACATAAAATTCTGGAGTTTGCTTAATCGCAAGTTTCATACATTTGAGACTTGTATAGCCAGAGTGACAAACAGTCGGGACATTGATCTCCATCAATTTTTGAAATGGCGCTTTTGACAGAAACACATCTCTGGTGATTTTACATCAAACCTCAGGGTCATACATCAGTGAGTTTCAACTCTCCCAAGAAAATTGCTGGATTTTCAAAATCACACCTTGATACATTTACCCCCAAGAGTAAACTGAATGGAGAGCGCTTCAGCGGTTATAGAGCTGACACTGACCAGTAACACTGCGTGCTACCCTTATGGTTTCCAATCTTGGAGCGTTGAGGTTGCATTATATAATAACCCTGAAAATTGCTGGTGTCTTAATGTCACCATATAGTGAAAAGACTGTAATTTTATATATATATATATATATTAATTTATACAAACACGCACACGGCCTCTGAAACCTGCCACAAGCAGTGGGTGTGAGGGGCAGTGTCTGAGCTCTATAGAAATATGTACTGTATATAGTGTGTGATAGAGGTATGATTGGTATGTGAGCTATGTCCTCCTGTATGTACATAGAAACCCTCCCACGCCTCCGATGTATATGTTATAGATGAGTTATGGATTAAGGCAGTATGTTGTAGTCACACACATGGATAAAGATGGTATGTTGTAGTCACACACATGGATAAAGGTGGTATGTTGTAGTCAAACACATGGATATGGGTGGTATGTTGTAGTCACAAACATGGATAAGGGTGGTATGTTGTAGTCACACACATAGATAACGATGGTATGTTGTAGTCACACACATGGATAAAGGTGGTATGTTGTAGTCACACACATGATAAAGGTGGTATGTTGTAGTCACACACATGAATAAAGGTGATATGTTGTAGTCACACACATGGATAAAGTGGTATGTTGTAGTCACACACATGGATAAAGGTGGTATGTTGTAGTCACACACATGGATAAAGGTGGTATGTTGCAATCACACACATGATAAAGGTGGTATGTTGCAGTCACACACATGGATAAAGGTGGTATGTTGCAGTCACACACATGGATAAAGGTGGTATGTTGTAGTCACACACACGGATAAAGGTGGTATGTTGTAGTCACACACATGATAAAGGTGGTATGTTGCAGTCACACACATGGATAAAGTGGTATGTTGCAGTCACACACATGGATAAAGTGGTATGTTGCAGTCACACACATGGATAAAGGTGGTATGTTGTAGTCACACACTTGATAAAGGTGGTATGTTGTAGTCACACACATGGATAAAGGTGGTATGTTGTAGTCACACACATGGATAAAGTGGTATGTTGCAGTCACACACATGGATAAAGTGGTATGTTGCAGTCACACACATGGATAAAGGTGGTATGTTGTAGTCACACACTTGATAAAGGTGGTATGTTGTAGTTAAACACATGGATAAGGGTGGTATGTTGTAGTCACACACATGGATAAGGGTGGTATGTTGTAGTCACACACATGGATAACGATGGTATGTTGTAGTCACACACATGGATAAAGGTGGTATGTTGTAGTCACACACATGGATAAAGGTGGTATGTTGTAGTCACACACATGGATAAGGGTGGTATGTTGTAGTCACACACATGGATAAAGGTGGTATGTTGTAGTCAAACACATGGATATGGGTGGTATGTTGTAGTCACAAACATGGATAAGGGTGGTATGTTGTAGTCACACACATAGATAACGATGGTATGTTGTAGTCACACACATGGATAAAGGTGGTATGTTGTAGTCACACACATGATAAAGGTGGTATGTTGTAGTCACACACATGAATAAAGGTGATATGTTGTAGTCACACACATGGATGAAGTGGTATGTTGTAGTCACACACATGGATAAAGGTGGTATGTTGTAGTCACACACATGGATAAAGGTGGTATGTTGCAATCACACACATGATAAAGGTGGTATGTTGCAGTCACACACATGGATAAAGGTGGTATGTTGCAGTCACACACATGGATAAAGGTGGTATGTTGTAGTCACACACACGGATAAAGGTGGTATGTTGTAGTCACACACACGGATAAAGGTGGTATGTTGTAGTGACACACATGATAAAGGTGGTATGTTGCAGTCACACACATGGATAAAGTGGTATGTTGCAGTCACACACATGGATAAAGTGGTATGTTGCAGTCACACACATGGATAAAGTGGTATGTTGCAGTCACACACATGGATAAAGGTGGTATGTTGTAGTCACACACTTGATAAAGGTGGTATGTTGTAGTCACACACATGGATAAAGGTGGTATGTTGTAGTCACACACATGGATAAAGGTGGTATGTTGTAGTTAAACACATGGATAAGGGTGGTATGTTGTAGTCACACACATGGATAAGGGTGGTATGTTGTAGTCACACACATGGATAACGATGGTATGTTGTAGTCACACACATGGATAAAGGTGGTATGTTGTAGTCACACACATGGATAAAGGTGGTATGTTGTAGTCACACACATGGATAAGGGTGGTATGTTGTAGTCACACACATGGATAAAGGTGGTATGTTGTAGTCAAACACATGGATATGGGTGGTATGTTGTAGTCACAAACATGGATAAGGGTGGTATGTTGTAGTCACACACATGGAAAACGATGGTATGTTGTAGTCACACACATGGATAAAGGTGGTATGTTGTAGTCACACACATGATAAAGGTGGTATGTTGTAGTCACACACATGAATAAAGGTGATATGTTGTAGTCACACACATGGATAAAGTGGTATGTTGTAGTCACACACATGGATAAAGGTGGTATGTTGTAGTCACACACATGGATAAAGGTGGTATGTTGCAGTCACACACATGATAAAGGTGGTATGTTGCAGTCACACACATGGATAAAGGTGGTATGTTGCAGTCACACACATGGATAAAGGTGGTATGTTGTAGTCACACACACGGATAAAGGTGGTATGTTGTAGTCACACACATGATAAAGGTGGTATGTTGCAGTCACACACATGGATAAAGTGGTATGTTGCAGTCACACACATGGATAAAGGTGGTATGTTGTAGTCACACACATGGATAAAGGTGGTATGTTGTAGTCACACACATGGATAAAGGTGGTATGTTGTAGTCACACACATGGATAACGATGGTATGTTGTAGTCACACACATGGATAAAGGTGGTATGTTGTAGTCACACACATGGATAAGGGTGGTATGTTGTAGTCACACACATGGATAAAGGTGATATGTTGTAGTCACACATGATAAAAGGTGGTATGTTGTAGTCACACACATGGATAAGGGTGGTATGTTGTAGTCACACACATGGATAAAGGTGGTATGTTGTAGTCACACACATGGATAAAGGTGGTATGTTGTAGTCACACACATGGATAAAGGTGGTATGTTGTAGTCACACACATGATAAGGGTGGTATGTTGTAGTCACACACATGGATAAAGGTGGTATGTTGTAGTCACACACATGATAAGGGTGGTATGTTGTAGTCACACACATGATAAAGGTGGTATGTTGTAGTCACACACATGGATAAAGGTGGTATGTTGTAGTCACACACATGATAAAGGTGGTATGTTGTAGTCACACACATGGATAAAGGTGGTATGTTGTAGTCACACACATAAGGGTGGTATGTTGTAGTCACACACATGATAAAGGTGGTATGTTGTAGTCACACACATGGATAAAGGTGGTATGTTGTAGTCACACACATGATAAAGGTGGTATGTTGTAGTCACACACATGGATAAAGGTGGTATGTTGTAGTCACACACATGGATAAAGGTGGTACGTTGTAGTCACACACATGGATAAGGGTGGTATGTTGTAGTCACACACATGGATAAAGGTGGTATGTTGTAGTCACACACATGGATAAGGGTGGTATGTTGTAGTCACACACGTGGATAAAGGTGGTATGTTGTAGTCACACACATGGATAAAGGTGGTATGTTGTAGTCACACACATGGATAAGGGTGGTATGTTGTAGTCACACACATGGATAAAGGTGGTATGTTGTAGTCACACACATGGATAAGGGTGGTATGTTGTAGTCACACACATGGATAAGGGTGGTATGTTGTAGTCACACACATGGATAAAGGTGGTATGTTGTAGTCACACATGATAAAGATGGTATGTTGTAGTCACACACATGGATATGGGTGGTATGTTGTAGTCACACACATGGATATGGGTGGTATGTTGTAGTCACACACATGGATATGGGTGGTATGTTGTAGTCACACACATGGATAAAGTGAGAGTCTGATCCTCAGTGACGCCTTTTCTCTCATGTTCCTCCTAGCCAGGATGGGGGTGAAATATCTGCTGTGTTTTCCCTGGTACGGAAGGAGGAAAGAACGGAAAAGAAGCAAAAATCAGGAAGGTAAGTGCCTACAGGGAGGGTGTCACTGTAAAGAGGGACAGGGCGGAAGATAGTTCCCTACACTAGGAGTCCACACTGAGAAGTGACTGTATAGAGCATGGATGAAGGGGTCCCACAGGTAACAGTGTCATTGAATATTGTGTGCCGTGTACAGTAAGTATTGTGGATTGGATAGAGCGCGGGGGAAAGTCAGGGAACGCAGGGAGCAGTGTGATTGGATAGTGCACGGAGGGGGGAGTTAGGGAGCGCAGGCAGCAGTGTGATTGGATAGTAAATGCAGTAGGTTAGGGAGCGCAGGCAGCAGTGTGATTGGATAGTAAATGCAGTAGGTTAGGGAGCGCAGGCAGCAGTGTGATTGGATAGTAAATGCAGTAGGTTAGGGAGCGCAGGCAGCAGTGTGATTGGATAGTAAATGCAGTAGGTTAGGGAGCGCAGGCAGCAGTGTGACTGGATATTTTACACTAGATAAGTAAAAGCGAGTTGTATATAATGTAAAACGCTTATGCTGAAACAGTGGAAGGTACATGGAATAAACACTATAGGTAAGAAGAGTGTAGACTGAGGGGGTGATTTGGTTCTGTTGTGAGTCTCAACCTCCTCACCATGAAGGCTACAAGTAACCCTAACCTTGTCTCTCCCTTCCAGAGACCCCTGCGACCTCCCCTTCTCAGGAGAAGCCCAGACTATGCTCCACCAATTCATCAAGCAGCGATTCGGAGACCCAGTCCAACCGCGCCTACTTCA
This sequence comes from Mixophyes australis, assembly GCA_036250195.1. Taxonomy (NCBI): domain Eukaryota; kingdom Metazoa; phylum Chordata; class Amphibia; order Anura; family Limnodynastidae; genus Mixophyes; species Mixophyes australis. The sequence continues at coordinate 30,402,516 of JAVHZZ010000004.1, read as the reverse complement.
GTGGGAAAGCCAGAGTGTCCTTCCGCCATGAGATGGACTCCACCATGAATGCCAACGACTCCACCTTCTGACCAGAAGCAGAACTGCAGCTACCATGTCCTCTGTTCTGTAACCCCGATAACTAGGACTTGCGCGTGAGCGGCCATCGAGGAACGAGTATAATGTGTTGACAATCAATAGGGACATTAATGGTGGAGGCTGACGCTCTAGTGAAGAGGACACGGACATGTAATGACTACATGAAACACTGATAAAGGAACATGGACTCATGCTGTTTGATAACATTCTGCAGTATACAGACGTAGCCGATATAACACTCACTTTATAACACGGCTTGAGGCCTCGCCTTACCCGATCACCCCACTGACTATTCTTACAATACCACACCCCGATGGGCATCAATCCACTGGCAATGTCCCATCTCGTTACTGAAAGGAGCTTCCTAGTGGTGTCTAGTAATATACAGACATAGCCCGCAGTCAGAGAACTAGCAATATCTGTCATGATATGGTACGAAATTCATTTCATACTTCATAGATAAGTTACCATATCCTAATAGGAGCCACATTGCTGACATTGGATGTAGCCTGTTACCTACCTCACTGCAAGTTATGAGCAGATTATTGGAGCAATGATCTACTTTCCATTAAAGTGTTCAGTCTGCCTTGCAGATCTTCCCTTGCAGTGGTCCGACATATAATACCTTTGTCTGCTATCAGAACCCTGTTTGTATGTTCTCCCCGTGTTTGCGTGGGTTTGCTCCGGTTTCCTCCCACACTCCAAAAACATACTAATAGGTTAATTGGCTGCTAATAAATTGACCATAGTGTCTCTCTGTCTGTCTGTGTGTGTGTTTTAGGGAATTTAGACTGTAACCCCCAATGGGGCAGGGACTGATGTGAATGAGTTCTCTGTACAGCGCTGCGGAATTAGTGGCGCTATATAAATAGCTGCTGATGATGATGAAACCTCTACAGACCCCTTTAAAAGCAACTGGTTGGTTGACAGTGACATCCACTGGCAAGAGTGGGTATTGCAGCATTTGACATAACAAGATGTCAGGAATCAGGACTGATTAGGATCCGAAAATCCAGCGCTGTCTTATCTTACGCTTATATAGAGAGAAACATTATGTATAAGTGCAATATTTAGGTATTAATGTGGGATTTATTGGATTCTGTGAATTTAGTATTTTTAGAGAAATTCAGTTTTGCCTGAATACCAATGAGACAAAACTAGTGTTCTATTCAGTAAAATGATTTGTAAAAAGCTATTCTCAGACCTCTTTATTTCACATGATTGCTGAATAACCATGGTAAGTCTATAGATCTGTCGTTATTACTTATCGCTCATTATTTTTATTGTGATTATCCTGGCAGACATTATGTCAGGATTGTGGGGGGGGAGAACAAGGGCACCTCACCACCACAAGTAGCGCAGCCATCGCTGGGCATGGGACAGCTTCCGACATGGGACAGGCAGCTCCCTCTGAGGGGCAATAACCATGACAAGGTTGTACAAGAACGATGGATATAATAAACACACGTCACTGGATCAGAACCAGCCTTTATTCTGCGTCATATCATCCTAGTAACAAAACATAAGAGGAGAACATATACAGGGAAACATGGGCATGATCACGATACAGGGAACTGAGGTAGCTGGTTCCCGAGAATCACCTGTCGCTCCACCCCTGACTCTGTGATGGCGGCGAGACGTATAACACCCCCGCTGGATCCATCCCGCTCCATAGCCAGAGCGAGAGCTGTAAGAGGAGAGAGACAAACATTATACCACATGATACATGTATCTAATTGTCACACTGCATTATGAGTCACCCTGCAGGGGGAGGGACAGACTCATAGCTCCCTTCTGTCTGTGTCACCCTGCAGAGGGAGGGACAGACACATAGCTCCCTTCTGTCTGTGTCACCCTGCAGAGGGAGGGACAGACACATAGCTCCCTTCTGTCTGTGTCACCCCGCAGGAGGAGGGGGAAAGGGGCACATAGCTTGCAGTCAGTGTATGGAGGCGTTACTGTATCTGTGTAACATGATCTCACCATTAGCTGTGAATTTCAGACACTCTTCCTTTGTCATTCCTGATTTGTATGTGGAGTCTACGAAGCCGTATATATAGGAACTTCCGGATCCTCCTATAGAGAACGGCTGGTGAACCATCATCCCTCCCATGGGCACGGTGTACACCTGCATGAGAACACAAACATATGTAGAACGGGGACAGATCATGTGTCCTAGAGAAGTAACACAGGAGACTGATATCTCACCTGGCCCCCCTTCCTTTCATCCCATCCAGCTACAATAATCCCTGCCATCAGATCCTCCCGATACTTGTAGCACATCTCCTTGAAGAGGCTGGCGGCTGTGTGTACGAGGGGCAGGGTGCCCAGCTCAATGCTAGAGGAGACATGACAACAGCATCACCAAACCGGCGCACACAGCCCTTTACGCTGCATGACAATGTCTTCCATATGAATGCAGAACAGCAACAAATCACACAAGCAACAAAGAACAGCATAGTAACGCTGTCAAAATACGGGACACGTTCTTACCTGTGGAAGCCCAGCTGGTAAGTGACGGCATCAGCGATGGCCTGGGTGTCCGCGGCGCTGCCGGAGCGACAGCAGAATATCCGATCATGTACTGGAGTCAGCTTGTCGGTTACTCTGTTGGCGATGTACGCACTGCAGGAAGGAGAGATGCATGTCTTTCAGTGCTGCCCACTATCCCAGCTGGTATTATATAATCATGACGTCCTCTCTTACAGAGGAAGCAGTGCAGAAATCACACGCAACGTCTTTTTACACCGCGGAATGTTTTTAACTGCATTTGTGTTTTTTTTGTGTGACACTTGTGCTGCATGTTGCGCTGTTTGTAGAAACGTTACACTAATGTGAACCATATGACGAGATATCAGACACGTGTAGGTCCATCATCTTGTTTTGTAAACCTCATCGAGGATAGAGCTGTACGTACCCAGTGGTCGTCCTAGAATCAGCACCAAGAACCACACCGCCGTCAAACTCTACAGCCATGATCGTGGTCTGCGAAGAGAGCAAAATAAGTGGATAGTTAAGAGCCCATCGCTGAGGCTTTTCCTTGATGTACCACAGAAGACACTAAACTACAATTCAGTTAATTCATACTTAAAGGGCTAGTCCACCTTATTTATTGGATTGTACATGGCATTCTGCAACTTGTTTTTTTGTTGGCTTTGTCCTATAGTTCTCAGCCATGTAGCAATATCATGAGTTGGAATCGTTTGGTGTTAGTAAAAGTTGCAAGTAGGCACATGCAAACCAAAAAGGAGAGGTTATCTGAAGATGGAACACTTGTTTCCCCCTAAACAATAAGGGGAAAATTCAATTCCCCCTAGATTAGTGCTGTGATAACTCTATTACCGTTATTACAGTAAAATCAACCCGGCTTTCTACTTGAGACTCAGGAAGCTGCGAGCAAAAAGCCGGCGTTGAAATTACTGTAATAATGGTATTTAAGTGCACTATTACCATAATGGTTATAGTTCACAGGTTACTGTAAAAAGTAGGACGGCCAATTGAATTCCCCTGCCCCCCGAATCTGAATAGGCTGTTTTATAGTGCCTAATGTTGTACCAAGATCTCACATAAAAAAACCTGTTTGGATTTCCAACCATAAAAAAAATCCAAAACATTAATGGAGAGACCCATTGTTAATTTTAAATGGATTGTCCAAGAGTGTGGCACCATATAGCCATTCCATAGAGACCCCTCCACTGACACCAGTCTCTCCAGCCTGACACTGTGCAGATGTGACTCTCACCAAATCGCTAGGATGGGGGATACAATAAATAAAGTGGTCATTACAGCAAAGTGGATAGTTCCTTAGACTGATATCACTGACCGTTTCATGCAAGAAAACAAGCAAATAATGTGTATATGAAGCAGTTAGTTTAGAACATTAAACTGCAATCACAAAAAGATAACTCTAGCCCAAAGAGCTCATCATCTAATAAACACAGAGCGGTTTATATATGCTTTTCTTCTTCCCGCATTGCGAGGTCCATTGTTAAAAAAGTCTACAATGGATAGAACCGATTAGAAGATGACGCCACACAGTCACTATCAGATGGCATCATATGGAAGTCTTTAGAATTAGACAGGAGCTCCCTCCTAATACTGCCAAGCAATTCCTGATTCTCAGGTGTACACAAATGACAGCAAATACACACTTACGATAGCTAAAATTACAAGATGGGAGATCTTGCGGTGTATTTTGCATAGGAAATGATGGACTGGATTATGTTTGTTACTACATAACCTCATAGCTACTTGTATACACCTATAAGCCCTATAAAGGCAGTATGTGTATGCTGCATGATACAGATATTACTGTATATCAGTGTATGCCATATACACACAATTATAAAGGCAATGTGTGTCCTGTTCTACAGATTATGTAATAAATATATATATATATATATACACACATACACATTATTATTACATACAGCAGCGACCTCAGGTGTAAACTTAGGGAACCTGATACTCTCCACAGATTGTGGAACTACATGTCCCAGCATACCCTGTCATAGTGATACTCTTTAAACTATGTCATGCTGAGACTTACAGCTCCACAACATCCAAGCAGCCTTTACCCAGTGTCATTGTACATGATGTATACTGAGTACCCGGTGTAACAGCCCAGTACAATGCTGCCAGGGATTTGCTGTATCACCGGCCTAGCTGCCAGGCTTTCCCCGGGCCTCGCGTACTTCACCGACCCGCTCCCCCAGCGGCCTCTGCCGGTACTCACCCCGGTGGTGACCTCGCGGCTCATCCTGTCCATCTCAGCGGGCTCCCCGCCGGTCAGAGGCGCTGCCCCGGGAAACAGCATCTTCATCGCCGCCATGATTCTGATGGTCTGCCGGAGGAGGGGGAGTCAGAGACAAAACACCGCGGTACCGTGGGTGTGGTAAGATGGCGGAGAAAGCCCAGCACTGAGCGACATAGTCATGGGGTGTACTAAGATGGCGGAGAAAGCCCAGCACTGAGCGACATAGTCATGGGGTGTACTAAGATGGCGGAGAAATCCCAGCAGAGAGCGACATAGTCATAGGGTGTACTAAGAAGGCGGAGACATCCCAGCAGTGAGCGACATTGTCATGGGGTGTACTAAGATGGCGGGCTGTGCAAAGAGGGTACGTGAATGTTGGTGGTGGGGATGAGTCGGGTGTAGCATGATGGCGGGCCCACAAGTAATAGTAGAGGAATGGGTGTACTAAGATGGCCGTATCCTAATGTGTAAATTGGATACAGGGCAATTAATGTAATCTGCGCTATATCAGATCCTTCTAGTTTCTGATTCTCTCACTTGCTTTCCAGTTACATTAACATCAAATAACTTATTCATGCTAACGTTTTTTAAACACCAAATCATTTGTATTTTGCAGATATGTAATTAGCAGGGAAAATCAGAATATTATCACACTTAAATGGCTAATTTAGGTTGGCATACAGATATGACCCACATCAATTATGTAAAGTGCTGGCCTTGCTGGTTCTATGGGGCTAAGCGCAATTCATACATTGAATGCTGCCTATTTTTCTACCAAAATTCTTTTTTTGGGGGGCCTGATCTATATAACATAAATTTGTATGGAAAACACGACCTCCATTGGCTCATACACTGCTGAATTTTACCCGATTAGTAAGTATTATTGTAATATTATTGCATATTTTAGAGTTTTGCAGTGTATTGCAAGCCGAGTTTTATAATATTGTGCATTAGAGATACATTTTTGTTTCTATAAATGCTAAGAGGATTGCATCTATCTGTATATAAAATAGTGATAGATACTCTGCATTATCAGAAATATTTACTCAGCTACTACTAAATGCTATAATATCCTCCTACAAGAAGTTATAGAGGTTTGGGGGCCATATCTAGAGTCATAGTAAGTGACGGTGGGGTGTATCTAGGAATGAAAGACCCACCCCCCTTTATCTCAGCTAACGGACGCATAAGGGGGAGATATAACCTCATAGGTTGTCACTTCATAATTCTCAGATACTAATATTCAGCTGTCACTTGTTATTTCACTTGTTCTGATCTCTATCATGTTTCTGCCCTCCTGTTTCTGTACTAAGTCCCTCTCTTCCTGGCCAGCCTGGTAAAATGCTGCATAGTTGCCTATTGATGTGGATTACCCGGGAGACTACTGAGGTTGGGGGAGACCTCCTGGACTATTTGGATACTATTCACAGCGAAGATAAATGTTCCTGGACTATAACAAGTCTGTGTGAACTTTCTTATATATCTTGCCCAGAGAAGGGGCACTATCATGCAGCAGGGTCATGGCGCAATCATCAGGACCCATCCGGCAGGCTGTATGGTTCAAACTGCGCCATCATTGCTTTATAAGAATAAAGGTGGTATCTGGGAGGGTGGTCTACTTGTTGTTAGAGGAGGAAAGAGATCAGAAGATTGATAGGGTGCACTGGAATCCAGTGCACCCTATCAATCTTCTGCTTCTTTCCTCATCTAATAATATGTATATTATAGCAATGGGTTGCACCCCTTTTTGGCATTAACTAAGAGGTACTTATCCTTTAATACTACCATATAGGGTTGGTGCTCTTCACTAGTGCGACAAGAACCAATCTTTGTCTTTTTCTTTTTTTTTTTCTTAGGGTGGTCTACTTGCCCTGAATGTTCCTGGAGAGCAGGCAAGTTGGAATTCGGATGCTATATTTCTATCTTTGTTTGCCTACTGGCATTTGGAATATTTGGTGTTTATTTTTGCCAGCTAAGGCTTTGAGCCCTTCGGAGGGTACAAGAAGTCTGGCTTTGGATGTGAAAATGGACAAGCGGCCATAGATTAATTTTCACCACTCAAGATGGTTTTCCTAAAGGGGGAATGTTAGGTTTGTGGGTCATATTTATCAAAGGGCAAAAAGCTGCAATGCTTCTTCTGCCATCCTGAGAAGAAAATCAGTGAAAAATTACGTTATTGTTGCGATTAAAAACGATTAGACTTATCTCTGCATTTTGATAATTAGTGGCCTGTGTTTTAAGCAGAGCCACTGTAAAATCAAGACCGTCTATGTGCATTGTCCAACCCTTTAAGCTCATGTAAATATCTTGTTCCATAACACGAAATCTCATTATAGCCTAAGCTGTATTCTGCGGGGGATACCACAACCCTCCTCTTCTCCTCCTACCAGAAGGTCCTCCTCTGCTCCTCCCATCAGAAGGCCCTCCCCTGCTCCTCCTATCAGAAGGTTCTCCCCTGCTCCTCCTATCAGAAGGTCCTCCCTTGCTCCTCCTATCTGAAAGTCCTCCACTGCTCCTCCTATCAGAAGGTCCTCCCCTGTCCTCCTATCGGAAGGTCCTCCCCTTCTCCTCCTATCAGAAGGCCCTCACCTGCTCCTCCTACCAGAAGGCCCTCACCTGCTCCTCCTACCAGAAGGTCCTCCCCTGCTCCTCATATCACAGGGTGCTCCCCTGCTCCTCCTATCAGAAGGTCCTCCCCTGCTCCTCCTATCAGAAGGTTCTCCCCTGCTCCTCCTATCAGAAGGTCCTCCCTTGCTCCTCCTATCTGAAAGTCCTCCGCTGCTCCTCCTATCAGAAGGTCCTCCCCTGTCCTCCTATCGGAAGGTCCTCCCCTTCTCCTCCTATCAGAAGGCCCTCACCTGCTTCTCCTACCAGAAGGCCCTCACCTGCTCCTCCTACCAGAAGGTCCTCCCCTGCTCCTCATATCACAGGGTGCTCCCCTGCTCCTCCTATCAGAAGGTCCTCCCCTGCTCCTATCAGAAGGTCCTCCCCTGCTCCTCCTACCAGAAGTTCCTCCCCTGCTCCTCCTATCAGAAGCTCCTCCCCTGCTCCTCCCATCAGAAGACCCTCCTATCAGAAGGTTCTGCCCTGCTCCTCCTATCAGACGGTCTTCCCCTGCTCCTCCTATTGGAAGGTCTTCCCCTTCTCCTCCCATCAGAAGGCCCTCCCCTGCTCCTCCTATCAGAAGGTCCTCCCCTGCTCCTCCTATCAGAAGGTCCTCCCCTGCTCCTCCTATCAGAAGGCCCGCCCCTGCTCCTCCTATCAGAAGCTCCTCCCCTGCTCCTCCTAACAAACGGTCCTCTCCTGCTTCTCCTATCAGAAAGTAACAAATTTTGCAACCCGTACAATTTCCCGTCTTGAACCACAAGTCCAAGTGCTTCCTGTAAAACTTATACATCACATAATACGTCAGACCAAGGTGTAGTAGAATATTAATACAAGTGGGGGTAGGGACCGCCATTCATAATGCTTCCATATTTACTAAATAGATATCCAGAACACCCAGTGATATGACACTGGCTCAGTTAATTCCAGACAACTCTTATTTCCTTTTAAAAACCAGTGTAGAAATGATTCTTCCCAATTCTATTTTATCTACATGCATAAGAAATCTGGGCACTAGGAGAATTGCAGTTCCACGGTACAGAATTTCAGTACCAAAAAGCAGGACTGTCCTTGGAAACTTGGGGATAGGCAGTGTACTGATAGACGGACCAGACAAGCACGATAGATGGTCCCTGATAAGATAAATGTCAGGATTCCTAGTGATGGAGGTCACACCCTTCAGTCTCTGGAAAGAGAACAGCTAAACGAAACTGGAAAGAGGTTAGTAGAAAGTCAGAAGAGTGACAGGGCCAGTGTCAGCGCTAGCATTAGGGGACCCTAGGTACCAGTGGTTAGGGGGAACCTAAAACACAGATTAAGTGACATAATATCACTCAGGTGATTTTAATGCCCCCAAGGATGCCCCCCAAACACAGTGCAGCCGCCGACATAAAGGAGAAGCAGCCAGGAGCGTCTTACATGTGAAACTGCTGCTTCTCCGTGTCAGTGTTACGCTGAGAGTTTGGCGCTTGCATATAACGTCACAGCCGAGCATCGCACTCGCAGTTTGAGGAGCCGAGGATGTCACTCCCACCTTCTGCCTGCCAAGGTAAGAAACAGAAAAGGTAAAGGTGCCACTTCTTAGTGGACCACTGCTGCTGATGGGGGAGGGGCGCTACCTAGGGTGCTCTGAGGGTTTGCATCAGGCCTGCTTCTGTCTGTGTCACCCTGCAGGGGGAGGGGCAGACTCATAGCTCCCTTCTGTCTGTGTCACCCTGCAGGGGGAGGGGCAGACTCATAGCTCCCTTCTGTCTGTGTCACCCTGCAGGGGGAGGGACAGACTCATAGCTCCCTTCTGTCTGTGTCACCCTGCAGGGGGAGGGACAGACTCATAGCTCCCTTTTGTCTGTGTCACCCTGCAGGGGGAGGGACAGACTCATAACTCCCTTCTGTATGTGTCACTGTATCACCCCGCAGGGGGAAGGACAGACTCATAGCTCCCTTCTGTCTGTGTCACCCTACAGGGGGAGGGACAGACTCATTGCGGTGTCACCAAGAGGTATGCCTAGCAACTCTGCAGCTCTTGAGATACATAGCAGCAGGGAATGGATCATACTTCCCAGTTTTCTCATTCTGTCATCCAATGTCAGAATAGCGTGACAGAGTCCTCAAATCAGGAAAGTCTGGGACAGTTGGGAGATTTGGTGCAAATCTGCATAAAAACCAAAGCAACCAATCAGGCATTTCCTGTCATTATATAACTTGCCTCTCAGATGAAAGCTAACAGCTGACTGGTTACTATGGTTTTATTGCATATTTACAATGTTAGTAAATAACCCTCAATGTGCGGCACAGGAATGCAGTGACATATAAGGATTACCGACAGATCTCAGTGATTGCCTTTTCATTAATAGTAAAAACTAATATTAAGTAGTGTAAAACTAATATTAAGCATACTTGCCCACTTTCTCTAGCTCGTTTCCTGGAGACGATGATGGAAAAGTGGAGGTGGGTGGGGCTTGATGTTGCGATTTGTATAATCAACTGGGCGGAACAATTGACTCATCAAGCCCCACCCAGCCCACCTCAGTATGCTATAAAACTTGAGTAGGCTGGGTTATATGATGCAATTTGCATCATGGCCACGCCCACTGCGCTACATGTAAATGCTGTCCGGGAGTCAAGGAGGTTTTCCATTACTTCAGGAGTCTCCTGGACGTTCCGGGAGAGGAGGCAACCATGATATTTATCAATAAATAAAGACACATACTTCACCATTATTTTTAAATGAAGAAGAGGATCAGTCCTTTTACTCACACTGTATGGAAATTCTACAGTCAATGAGGTTTAATTAGTAACACTGTTCCAATTCTGCTATAGCATCATATCAACCACTCAGACGTGATCTCTCACCTGTCTGGGTCCAGTTAGGGCGCGACCGGACGGCAATTTTCTGCAACATGATGCACCCAAATGAACAGAATATAGGGTACTATAACTGTTTCACCTGATTTGGGACCTGGGTGGAAGTATGGGCTGGATTTCATGACCAGATCAGTCGGTCATCTGTTTTTTTCCCAGTTAAAATAATTTAAGCCCAGTGTATAGAGATCAGTGGATCTTTATGTTGTGCTATTTCCCCGGCCGTATACTCTACTCCCTCTTCATAACCCTAAATCTTCTGACAAACCTTTTCTACTCTTACCCCTGCCCCTTTATGTATTCCTGCATGTATAACGTATATATAAACTACTACACAACTGCTGAAGGACATTCTGTGATCACGCTGACAGTATCCTGTACATCTCATTCTGAGCGTGACAGAGGATAGCTCACCTCTCAGTAAGTTATTGCTTGGTGAGGCCACTAGGTGGCACTGTCGTGTGGTAGGCTTTTATAGCTAAACAGGGCAAATGATTTGACATGTATCACTTAGGGGGCCTATTGTTCCATGTGCGGCGATAAGGCTGATTTTCTATCAATAAAGATATTGCCGGGTCAGCTGAGTATCACCGATACTGGCCCAGTAACTTTCTGCTTGGCTGGGCCAGTCTCGGGATATGCACATGCGAGACCCATCTACTTATGGAGGTGGGACTTCCAATGTTCTACTCGGCCATTTGGGAGGCTGTGAAATGAAATTACATGATTGTCCGCCTATATTTTACTAGTACTTTATCCATCGGATTTATGAGATATTTGTGGCTGTTGATCTGGCTTATGGTTATGATAAAACGACACATGTATAAAGTAATGGGTAGGGTTTCTCTTTAAGGGCTCGGTCTGATGCATGGCCCTAGCTTATTTTCTTCCGCTGTAGGTAGTCCGCATGACAAAATACCTGGTTGAAGTCCTTCAATGTCTTCTACACTTTCATTGGGGACCACCACTTTCAGCTTTTAGAACTTTGCTGTGCCTATTTTCCTATATATGGAGTTTGACGATCATGAACCAATCAGCAATGAGCTTTGGTCGGCCTAGTGTGTGTAAGGTAATGAAAACTAACGTCTGATTTGAATGTCTGAGCTCATTGTGGGCTACAAATTATCGTCCATGCCACCTAATTAGTTCAGTAAGTAGTTTTGTTATATATACTGTTAAGTCTCTTGAGTACAATATGTAGTGCAATATAAATAAACAAATACATAAACACTAACATACAAGGCTACCGCCTAAAAGAACTGGCTGGCACCTATTGGACAGAGCCATTCCGCTATATAATAGTTGCATTTCGTCTTCTGCCCGGTTAGGGAATGTTCTGCGGCTTTGTGTAGGGAAGAGTAGGGTTTGGCACTTTTTTCCTTCGGCAGATTTTGAGTCTATATTCACAGTATGCAGAATATCTACCTAAAAAGTATCTCTAAAGTGTAATATGTCCCAGAAGATGTCTAAGACTACATTGAAAGAAAAAAAAAAAACTCAGGCAATTAAAGTAACAAACTGTAGAAGTCCTAATAATCTCTAGGTTAGAGGCTACAATACTTGCAAATTTCCTCTTAGCTTTAATATTAACTGGTGCACACACTTCTGTACGAGTTTGGTGGGACCTTGTGCTCAGTTCCATATAAAAGTCCTGTTAAGATCAGTAGACAGACCCCACCACACTTCTCTGTGCTCCATCAGCCTCCCCTCCGTAAGCCTATGAGGTCCGACAACTTCCTGCAGTTCTCCATCTTGAAGGTATCGGCCTTCTCCCTTAGTCTTTCGTCTCCATAAAGCCGAGCCAGATTGGCGAGGTCTGACCTCTGCTGTTTCTCCTTCCAACATCCAGCTTGCACTTGCTCTGCATACTCCTTCTCCACTGCCCTCTCCAGCTCTACCAGAGCTTGACCTCGGTAACGGGCCTGAAAGTTGTGGCCTACAAAATAAGGAACTCCACGGCTGCTTGTTTCCCTGGAGATGGTTAGGCCATAAGAGGGTCTAGGATTGAGGCTGTAAGGTGGCGCTGTGGCAGTCATCTGAGCCACTACAGATACCACCACCAGGATCAGTACTGGTAGGACCTGGATGAAGGCAGAGTAAGCTGTTTTAGGGCGCCCACCTTCTTCCTCTTCCTCCTGTCTTCTCGGCCTTCTAATATTGTGTTTCTCCATTTCCTCACGCCATCTTGACTTTTTGCTGTCTTGTCCCTTCTTATTCCACCACTTTGGACTCGACAGTCCAGCGTCTTGTCTCCTTTCCTGTTGAGTTTTTGGCCTGCCGGTCTCTCGTTTTGCTTCTTTCTGCCACTTTGGTTGTCCATTATCCTGTTTCTGCTCTTTTTCCCACTGCCTTTGCCTTCTTTCTTCATTGTAGGCCTCCTCTCTCCATCTCCTCTCTTGGCTGTTCTCTTGTCCCATACCTTCCCTTTGCCATCTTGGCCTCTCTTGTGCACCCTCATCTGGTGACCACCACGGCCGTCTTCCATCTTCGTCTCTTCTGGTTGACCTTTGCTCTCGTTGATTACCAGCGTAAGCTGCCCGAGCTGGGAAGTGACCCCTGAAGAATAGGTCAAAGATCTCATCGGTGGTCAGGTCCGGTTCGGGAGCAACATACGTCCGGCCTTGCGAGTCGTCGTAAAGTTTCCTCTTAACTGGATCACTGAGTACGGCAAATGCTTTCCCGATCACCTAAAGAAAAACATTCACGTGTTTCAGACTGGATGAAACCCACAAATACAATGTATATGCATAATACACAGAGAGTAATGATCAGTGTGCCGTCATTTAAGCTACCACTGGTAAAGATGACTACACACAGTGGAGGCAGCCATTTTGTGGAATTAACTAGTTTGAAGCTTATAACTTCCGTAGCCTTGAGAGACAGAACAGAGTCTAATTTCTGTGGGGTACTGGTTCCTAGCGAATTGTCGTGACGGTAAAATATACCTGATCACCTCAGTGTAACAAAAGGAGATATTACTGCGGCACCCGAACCATACTCGGCTAAAAATGAAACAATTTTTACAAATGATTTTCATCTATAATCGCCATCCTGAGATGGAGGTAACAGAACAGGCCCGTTTTCACCTATTAGAACATCATTGTGTGTCTAAAGCTTGAACAATGCATTTCAGGTGAAAGTACTATTTAAGGTATCAGACGTTATTAAATTAAGTTGCAAAATTCCATTCTCCCCATTCCCCCATATCCCTATCTATTCCAGTGTCATTATCCTCCATATCCATATCCCTATCTGTTCCTGTGTCATTATCCTCCCCATTTCCACATATCCCTGTCTATTCTAGTTTCATTATCCTCCCCATTCCCACATATCCCTATCTATTCCAATGTCATTATCTGCTAATTCCCCCATAGCCCTATCTGTTCCAGTTTCATTATCCTCCTGTGACTGGATCACTCATAAATAACTTAATGGTATCAATTTATTGAAGGGAAATAGCGCAGGGCGCTGATTTATATAAATTGCCAATGCACTTATTCTTAATATTGTATATATTCTGAGATAGGAAATCGTTATTTCTGAGACCAGTCTAGAAACTGTTTTTTCCTGTCTTCACCTTACTAAAGGATATGCCTTATTTCTGATGCATATATCTGATACAATAGGCCTTTGTGGATGGAGGTCTTGTGTGTATTGGGATGTATTTAGTATGGAAGTGTCATTGTTTAGGATTTGTAAGGTTGCTAGTGGAAACCTTCAATTAGACATATGTGCAAGGGAGTCTGATAGCAGGAAGTACTAATGAACTTTTGTGATGAAGTGTCATGCCTGCTCTGGCCAAAGGCACAGCAGGGGGTCATTACTGTGTGGCCTTTTGCTTAGAGTGAATTTTATAGATAAGCACACATTTTGTTAGCTTTGCAATGCATGCAAATCCATGTTTGTGTAAATAGAGTATATCCTGATGCTAAAAATAGCCGTGTCTGAAAAGTATAAATGCACTGACTTGTACACTGAAATGTGTTCTTCTGATATCAACTGACCTGATCACTGGGACCTTTAACCAGTGAGAGCAAATAAACATCTTGCTTCAAAGACCTGCTTGGAAACATCTTCAATATTGCTGTATTCCTGTGATCTACAGATTAGACCCTAAATCTAATCTGTTCTCCTGTTGTCTCTGAGGTTTGGACCCAAGCTTTTCCAGTACCACCGCTCTGCCTGTTACCCAGCAGCCCTGGTCAATGTGATAGTCCAGGGGGGGATCCAATCACAGCAACCCAGATCTATAGTAAGAGGTCCGGAGTACCAGCCCAGGTACACCAGCAACGAGATACGCTAGCAGTGTCATTTACCCAGAAGAAACCCGGTACTGGATGCCGGTAAGGAGTCCAGTGGTGGCAGCTCGTGTAAGCCCCTCCTACTGCGCTTTTTGGATAACGAAAGGGAAAGGTGGCAAAGTAAGCCCAGCCGGTTCCCAGTAACAACAGACAGGGTGGCATAGGCGGTCCATCCTGTCACACCTCCCCATTCCCCCATATCCCTATCTATTCCAGTGTCATTATCTGCCAATTCCCCCATATTCCTATCTATTCCAGTGTCATTATCCTCCCTTTTCTCCCATATCTCTATATATCCCAGTGTCATTATCCTCCCCATTCCTCCATATCCCTATCTATTCCAATGTCATTATCCTCCCCATTCTTCCATATCCCTATACATTCCAGTGTCATTATCCTTCTCATTCTCCCATATCTCTATCTATTCCAGTGTCATTATCCCCCATTCCCCATATCCTTATCTATTCCAGGGTCATTATCTGCCAATTCCCCCATATTCCTATCTATTCCAGGGTCATTATCCCCCCACTCCCCCATATCCATGTCTCCTTATCTATTCCAGTGTCATTATCCCCCATTCCCCATATCCCAATCTATTCCAGTGTCATTATCTTCCCCATTCCCACATTTATTCCAGTGTTTTCCTTCTATGCCATCACCTCCTGATTGCCAGGACACAGCCCTTGAACCTATGCATTAGTTAGACTCCTGACACACTATCCGGGCACAGCATTATCAGACAATCTGATACTTTCACAGCACTGTTGTAAGGAAGTCACGGTCAGGACATAACAGGGGCTTCTGGGAAATGCATCTCTGAACGCGGCAATAGTGGATCTTATTACACTCTACCTGGGATCTGAATGAGCCAAGTACAACAGATCACGACTAATACATGGAGAGGAGGACCAGTAGGAGCTGGGATGCTGGATGCTAGGGCACAGACTGACATGATGGGTATGAGAGTGTGGTAGGTGTACTGTGCAGATGTGTAGAGAGAGTAAGGCTGGCATAATGTGAGTGGGCATCAGGTTGATATAATGTAACGCTGCTGGGTATGTGGTCGTCGGCTTGACATTCATTTGGTCGACATTCAGAAAGTCGAGAACATAAGGTCGACAATTCGAATGTTGACAGTATTATTATGTTGATAATTGAAATGTAGGAAGTATTATTAGGTCGAAAATTTGAATGTCGACAGTATTATATGGTTAGTATTAGGGTTAGGATTAGGGATAGGGTTAGGATTAGGGATATGGTTAGGGATAGAATTAGGGATATGATTAGGGATAGGGATAGTGGGACTGATTCATTAAAGATCTTAAATGAAGAAGTATCTTATTTCAGTCTCCTGGACAAAACCATGTTACAATGCAAGGGGTGCAAACTAGTTTTCTGTTTTGCACATAATTTAAATACTCACTGTTTTTTCATGTAGCACACAAATACTTGATAGCTTGTTTGTACACTGACATTTAAAGTTGATATTTGTGTGCTACATGAAAAGACAGTCAGTATATAACTTATGTGCAAAACAGAAAACTAATTTGCACCCCTTGTATTGTGACATGGTTTTGTCCAGGAGACTGAAATAAGGATCCTCTTCATTTAAGATCCTTAATGAATCAGGCCCAGGGTTAGAATTAGGTATAGGGTTAGGATTAGGAAATGGGTTAGATATTATTGTCGACCTAATAATACTGTGTATATTTGAACTGTCAACCTAATAATACTGTCTACATTTAATTTGTCGACCTAATAATATTGTTGATGTTATTATTGTCAACTTTCCAATCCTGTCTATACTATAGTGCCAACCTTATACATTGTGATTATGCAACTATGGAACATATGTGTCACACCCCACTGCTGTGTAGAACATGTTGGTAAACGTCCTGTATAATATATAATATCTAGTAAACCTGTATGCTGCTTACTGTTTTGTAGGATGCTATGTAAGCTTATGGGATCTTTACCTATAAAAAGGAGGCAGTCACTATTGTATACCCATTGTGCAGCTATTGCCATTGACGCACCCACTGGACATCTTTAATTACTTTCTGGCTTGTAACATTTCCCCACTGGCTAACTTTTGGATAGATGTGTCAAGGGCGGCCTTATCCCATGATATAATTATACATTCTGCATACATAAGCACCTTCCCTCTGCCAAGTACACATACTACCGTTAGTCTTGTCCCACTATCCATATTCACCTTGAAGGCTTCCGTAGCCCCTGGGGAGCTGTTTTTGTCAGGGTGGTACCGTAGCGCCAATTTACGATAAGACTTCCTTATCATCTCCTCGCTGGAATTCCTTCTAACTCCCAGGACACTGTAATAATCCTCACTATCATCAAAGCCTTGTGTCACCCTCTCCTCTTCTTCTTCTTCCTCCTCCTCCTCCTCCTCCTCTTCGTCGTCTTCTTCTTCCTCTTGCCACTCTGGCCTGCTGCAGTTCCCGCAACCTGCATGATGGTTGCGGTTATCCCAGCATCCGCGCTGGTCATAAGGGTCGTGGGTTGGTTGAAAGTAGGTTCCCTCTGCTTCAAAATACCCGCCTCGAATGGCCTGTATCAGGGCGGCAGCATTCCGCGTGGGGTAGAGGCTTTGGGCCTGGTAGAGATAATTCAGCGCGTCCCCCGTCCTTCCGCACTCCAGGCGCACTCGTGCTATCTTGATCAGCATCTCGGCTCGCTGGCGCTCCATGTTCGCTGCCCCCGTCTCCTACTCACAGTATTCGAGGCTTTACAAGGTGAAGTCCACGGTTAAAAACCGTCTTGGATAAATCCCAGATTTTCACTTTAGCTTCAAAATGTCCTAATTCTCTGACAGTGGTTATCCCATGGAGGGTGCAATCTTGATAAATATAGCTTTTGCCCCCGCTCAGTACAATAAATAATAAATAGAATGAAGTTAAAATATCCTAAATTAATTGATAAACAGAAGACTTGCTTTGGATAACATAATGACACGTTGCTTTGCATATAAAGCCCATTGGCGACACGGTCCATGCAAGCGACTTCTCAGGTTTAGTTATCATTTGTAGAGGTGTTACGATGGTGTAAGTGCACGTCAATACAACACAACATCTAGCGTGCAATCAGCTGATCCTCAGTGGTTATTTGAAACAGTCCGACCCCCCTGCAGAATTTTAATGCTCTGTAGAGTGTGGTTTCTCAAGCACCTTCCCAGCTGGAATCTCCTCGCCGGGTTCTGCAAGCGTAAGGGAAGGAATATGATGCAGCTGCCACGGTCACTTATCCTGGGATTTGCTGAGCGTTGAATGCAGTAGATTTAAATAGCGGAACCAGATGATGCCGATGACAGCACAGTGTGTCTGTTGTACTATAGCCACCTGCACACAGTGATGTGAAAAAAAAAAAATGCTTATCCCAGTAGCCCCCCCCCCTCCCTGTATAGATTAATTAGCCACCATCCAGGAGCAAGGCATCGTATATCACTGGCCTGCTTTCATCTGCCAACCCCCATCAGCCAGCCCTATAAAAAGCCATAGGAGAAGAGGCCGGGAGTATCCTACAGGCTGCAAACAACATTTGACACACTACTGACAGCAGCAGCTGATCCAAAGCCCACGCTGCTTCCTTCCTGGCCTGAGGCATGCTGGGAAATGCAGTTTTCTAGAGCAGCAGACAGAGCCCATCTGGGTCTCTTTACATCTATGCAATGCATGCTGTTGTTTCTTGTAGAATCATCATCATCATCATTATTTATTTATATAGCGCCAACATATTCCGTAGCGCTTTACAATTGGGATTACAATAAAGTACATTTCTTTCTGAGGGCCCTGCACTGTGAAAGCAGGTTGGATGGTGATTTTTACACCAAATGCGGTAATAAAAATGGTTTTAGTAACAGCGATCCTGCGTCAGAATTATAAGCGGTATCCGTTTTTCTTTGTTAATGTCAATTTATTTAGGTTTTGTGTATTCTGAAATGATGTGACGTTTTGAACGATGTTGTTGCAGCATAAGATTGCAAGCTCTTGTGTGCAGGGCTCTGTCGCCTTCTAATGCAATTTCACTCCCCGATTGTAGAACGCTGGGAAATATGGTGCTTTATAAATAAATATTATAGTAATAATAATAATAATAATATTGATATTAATAAAATAAGCAGCTCAAACATTGTTTGCACCTATAATTGGCCTTAAGCATGGTGGGCTCGATTCTTCAGGGCACGCGTTCTGAGCGGAACCCGCGCTCAGTATTATTATTATAGGACTCTGGGCAGGCATTGTAGTCCCGTTGTAGGAAACCATACCAGGACAGGCTCTGTGTGCGCCAGTATCCCAGGCTGGGCAACATAGAAACTGTCTAGCTAAACGGTAGCGGTAATACTGCGGGAGGATAAGACTCTGAAGGTTACTGAGATTCTTACTTTGGAGTGCTGACTGTAAGAGGCAGCTGGAGGGTACACACTACCATGCACCCTGTACCTTATGGTCTTGTGCTGTCATTATAAAGCCTTACTTTTTATATATTCTGGTCTACCTGAGAGAGTTGAATCCCACAGAGGGTAACCACCATCCCAGCTAAGGGTGGTATCCTCACAGTGTACAGGCACAATTTAAGCACGGTGGTTGTTCCTAATTTACAGGGCTAGTCCTAGGTTTTAAAGAATTGTCCCTTGAAATTGTAGACAGAAGTGGAGCGGTGAGCGAGAAAAATCAGTCTTTCTGCAGCGTTGAGTATAGATTGAAGAGGAGAAAGACAGGAGTGGCGGAGGTCAGGTCAAGAGAAGGGAGCAGTAATCAATGCGAGAAATGATCAGAGAATGGATGAGAGCTTTAGCGGCATCATTGGAGAAGAAGCGTCTGATACGAACAATGTTACAGAGAACAAATCAACAGGATTCGGCAAGAGATTGGATGTGGGCTTGGAGGAGAGGGAGGATTTAAGGATGACCCTCAGGCAAGTGACTTGGGGAAGAAAGCAGATGGTGGTGTTGTCAACAGAGGGGGAGTGGGGAGGAAACTCTTGAGAAAGGGAAGCCAAGAAGTTCGGTTTTGGCCATGTTGAGCTAAAAAACATATTGGGACATTCTGGAGAAAATAGCAGAGAGGCAGCAGGACACCTGAGACAGGAGGGACGGAGTAAGGTCAGGAGATGAGAGGTAGATTTTGCTGTCATCGGCATAGAGGTGATACTGAGGGCCAACGGAGCTGATGAGTTCTCCCAAGGAGGATATGTACAAAAAGAAGAGCAGGGGCCAAGGACGGAACCCTGCGAGACGCCTACAGGAAGCCGGGGGGGGGGGGGGAGGAGCCATTTATAAACTAAATATACATTTATAAACTAAATGTATATAAAATGATTAACAATTATAAAAGAGGGCCAATGTTTAAACAAGGTAAATTAAATTTTTTAAACTAAAATGCAGAACACAAACAGCAACACCAGCAACCTGCTTGATGATTACAGTGGATTCACCTTGTACTCAGCTTTATATAATTAATTACATCCCAAATAGCACACAGATAGCAAGATATTCTGTAAATATATACACATGAGAAGTAAAGGATCAGTGATATAGGGTAGTGTGTAGTATATTATATAAAAAAACCCTGTTCTGTCATTATAAAAGGTTACAATGTAATAACGTATAACATTAGGGGGGGAGGGGGGCTGTAAATTATGATACCAGTAAATAAGCACATTTTTCATAATTATAAATATACATGAGTTGTTGCATTATTACTGAGCTCCACATAACATTATCACGTTCTTAGTGCTGTGGTTTACAATTCACTTCAAGTTACGGATATGATTCCCAATTATCAGCAGAATGTATCCACTGCTTGTAACTAAATCTCATTATGCACCAGCTCTAAGTACTGTTTGTCAGTATAATTCACATTATCAGCCAGATTACCATGACACAGGCAACGTTCCAATGAAAACACTGCTCTTCGTCCGTAGACTCCAGTTCTTAGTTAATAACAGACTGTCACTCAGATGCCGAGTACCCCTATCACCATTACATCCACGCCTTATGGAACAGGTAGATTGTTTCCAGTTAGTGATACCGGTTCCCAGTTTGTAGAATTTGAACCATAAACAAACAGAATGACATTTGGGAGGCAAGCACCATCAGACACGAACACCTTGCTTTTACTTTTCTTTTTATTGTCAGGATGGTAAAGTAAATTGACAGCATAGAGTTCCACACTCCTTCTTGTGACCCTAACCGCTAGGTAGTCACCGGCCACTATCTGACATTGGTCACCACTGAGCAAGGAGACAAACAGGTTTAAATAGTTTACACTTCTCCCACAGCCCTAACTTGATGGACAGGTGACATTTCCACCTTGACACCTTGCCTGTAATAGGGAGTTCGTTGAAGGTGTTCTGCTTGATAGCAGACACACCCTTTCAGGCAAATGCTTACTGTGGAAAAGAACCACTTTAAACCACTTCAAAACATGTAAGTTAAATCAGACTCTTTACTATTATTTTGTCACATATATGTCCTCACCTGTATCTAACTTAGGTGCACTACTGTACAAATGTCCCAAGGCCCCCATGCTGTCGGAAGAGGTCATGGCGCCGCCGGAGGTCCTCCTTAAAATCCCATCCCCAATTAAGTGTCAGGAGCTGGCCAGATGACTACAGCTCTTTCTGGGACATGCCTCGTTCCTGGAACAAAGCTTCCATATCGGTTTCAGGCTTCCAATATGCTGTCCGGTTCAGCCAGGCTCAGGGAGGAACTTGCCTCGGCACAGTCTTTCCCTGATGTACTGGCAGAGAAGGTTCGCAAAGAAATTAGTTTCGGACGCATGGTAGGCCCTTTTCCCTCAATATCTATCCCTGACTTAGTCATTTCCCCAGTGGAGGTGGTCCTGAAGAAGGCGGCTGCCAAGTTTCGGCTAATACAGCACCTCTCTCATCCACATGGGGCATCGGTTAACTATGCTGTTGCACCGGAACATAGTTTGGTTACCTACCAGTCTTTCGAGGAGGCCTTGCAGTTGATCATGGTATTGGGTAGAGGGGCACAGTTGGCGAAGCTAGACATTGAGTTGGCTTTTTGCCTGTTACCCCTGCATCCTAATTCGTTCCACTATATGGGATTCTGGCTGCCAGATGGTTATTATATAAAGGTAGTTAGGTAGAATACTTTGTGTCATGAATAGAGGCATCAATAGTATGCAGTTTATCCTGTCAGCTACCTGGATATTAAATAAACGTGCCAAGTCGCTTTCCCCTTTTCACCTGGTGTGTGCATGAGTCATCACCATTCATTTATTGTGAGTCAGGATGGGGTTTCCCAAGTCAACCTCTAGTAGACCTTGCCAAGAGCTACAAGCCTGAGAAGAGAACACAACTAGGATGGAGGCACTGTGTTTGTTCTATATTATACTAAGGCTGCACAATGTTTATCAAACTCTCTGACATTACACACAATAGATGCAGCCGGCAACCTCTTTCCAGGTGAGAATGCAGTCTGTCATTTCACTAGGACTAGTGCCTGTTCCTGTCGGTGGACCTTGGAGCACTACAATTCCCATCATGACTTGTTTACTGATTTTAATAGCTAGAGATAAGGCCAGCCTGTGTTTTGGTGTTGGTGTTGGCAAAACCAGAGTGGTGTTTTGTTTTTTGGGTTTTCACCCAAAAATGTTAATTTGTTATTAAAAATGTTAGAAAATTCATAAAATCATGTAATCATTAGCAGACTTTAGTTCCTATATTAATATTTATATAATTTACATGAATTTGTAGTCTGTTTTATAATGACAATCTCATGATTATCAAGATCTTGAGTTCAAGTGAGCTGGTTGGCTGAAAATGTCACCTACAGCCAATTTTACATGGATTTGTGTAAAGTTGATAGAAACGCTAGTGCTTGCCTAATATTTTCTTTCTCTCGCTTATAGACCAAGGGTCTGATTCATTAAGGAATTTTAAAAAAAAAGTCATTTTGAGTTTATAAAAGAATGCACACAATTTAAACATCCCGATAAAAAGCATTTATCGGGATGTTCTCAATGCGTACTCTATATAAAATACATTTTACAGTTGCTAAATGCAAACACATGTTGAGGCATGCATACGCATCCATCATCACTATGAATCGGCACTTACACTTGTCCTGTACACCACATAAATGGACTTCTGTTCCGTAATGAATCTGGCCCAAAATCTCTATGTGTTTCTGCTGCTAAGAAATGGCATTAGACGCAAATGAAACAGACTGCAGAACAGCCCCATATCGGTAGCCGGATGGCAGTTTAATAAAAGATACATTTCCCGCTAGTAAATTAAATTCTATTGGATGTAAATGAATAAAAAAGACTGGAAGAGTAGCGTTAGATCGGATGGCAGTTTTCTAAAATATGCAAATGGGCAAAGCCCAGCATTTCTTCATAGTATGAGAAGATGGCATTGGACGCAAATGAAACAGAAGGAAAGATCAGCCTCAGATAACAAGTAGGATGGCAGGTTAATAGGAGATACAGGAAGGCAAAACCAGGCATCTCTAATATTAGATGGCATTATCCTTGGGCCCCTTCATCCTTCCTTGATGTAAATTAAACAGCAATTGTTGAACTTTGCAGTGTGTTGTGTTACAGACAAATACACAATATCATTTTAGCTGTTGTTTTTCTTTCAATGTTCTTTAGTTTAGTATTTTAGCTTAATTTATTTTTCTCGGACCTTAGGTGGCGCTGTCGTTCCTACTGTCCATAATGTCATTCTGTGACTTCCCCCTACAAATGACTAAAATGACTACTGAGGAGAATCAACATTTTAGTAAAACCAAGCAAAATCATAGTAAGCTTTGCATAACATTCAACAAAAATGGGGAATATTTATAAAACTGGAGCCTCCCTCCTCTGTACTGCTGTTACGGTTCAGGTGCCAGGATTGGCCACATGTTGCATTTAGTATTGTTATTTGGTGTAGAGAAATACAAGTGTCTGATTTATGGTTACACCACCGTCTGCGTATCTGCATTAAATAATAACCGTGTAATGCACTGTTAATGCTATTTGTAAAACAACAAAATTCTGATGTCTATAATCATTGAGATCTGATGTCATCGCTTCAGTGTTTATTAGGAAAGGTTAAGGAATAATGCACCCCTTAATGTAAATTGTTGGGCATACAGGAAGTCACCTTAGATATCTGTAACTGCGGAAGAGCCCTCATACTCTTATATTATCAGAGATCTTTTCAGCGGCGTCTATGGGCCATATAAGCTCCACTAATGACAAAGGTCAGTCTTAGCACTTCTTACTCATTATAATTAACTGAATGTGGAGCTTGAGACTAGTCCCTCGCCATCCAATAGTGCAAAAATTAAACCATTTTCTTTATTTCTTCCTCACAGGGCAAATTCTACATTACCCAGAGGCTCAAGAACTATGTCAACCTCCTCTCTCCATTCCTCACAACTGTGCTACTAATGAATGCATCTCCTGCAAAGTCTATGCTCATGGTAGGTCCAACATGTTGTTCGTCCTGTACAGTTCTTGTGTGATGTTGTAGACTTTGCCTAAGGCTTCTGAAGAGGTCAAGAGGACAACTATAGCTTCTTCATGGCCCCGGACACACACCAACTTGTACATCTCCTCCAGAGGAGGCATGGCCAGGAAAGCCACCTCGGCCACTTGCCGGATGAACCAGCTGTGGTGGTGAGCCAAGGTCTTGTGATAGGCCTCAGCACACATTTCCGAGGTCTTGCCATGATCGGAACTGGTACCGACTTTGTAGAGAAAAACCTCCAGCCACTTGAGGGCTCGATGCATACGTAGCAGTGTCCGGCAGCCGGAGGGAACCTGATTGGATGGGAGCTCCTTGAAGTTCACCACCCTGTTCTCCAGCTCATGTTTTATCATGGATCTGATCGTTCTGTAGCGCTTCCCGTTCTCACCGTTTAGATACCCTTGAAGGATGTTGATTTTGGTTATTGTTTCATGCGATATAAAAGTGAAAACTGTGCCCATGGAGTCCATGAACCTGTAGGAAAGTGAAAGGGAGTATTAGCCTACTGTCCCCATATTATTATTCTTTGTGTGACCCTGCAGGGGGAGGTACAGACTCATAGGTACCTTGTGTCTGTCACCCTGTAGGGGGAGGGACAGACTCCTAGCTCCCCTCTGTCTGTGTCACCCAGCAGGGGGTGGGACAGACTCATAGCTCCCTTCTGTCTGTGTCATTGTGTCACCCTGCAGGGGAAGGGACAGACTCATAGCTCCCTTCTGTCTGTGTCACTGTGTCACCCTGCAGGAGGTGGGACAGACTCATAGCTCTCTTTTGTCTGTGTCATTGTGTCACTCTGCAGGGGAAGGGACAGACTCTTAGCTCCCTTCTGTCTGTGTCACCCTGCAGGGGGAGGGACAGACTCATAGCTCCCTTCTGTCTGTGTCACCCTGCAGGGGGAGAGACAGACTCACAGCTCCCTTCATCATCACCATTTATTTATATAGCGCCACTGATACCGCGCTGTTCAGAAAACTCATTCACATCAGTCCCTGCCCCATTGGAGCTTACAGTCTAAATTCCCTAACATACACACACAGGCAGAGAGAGAAAGAGACTAGGGTCAATTTTGATAGCAGCCAATTAACCTACCAGTATGTTTTTGGAGTGTGGGAGGAAACCGGAGCACCCAGAGGAAACCCATGCAAACACGGGGAGAACATACAAACTCCTCACAGATAAGGCCATGGTCGAGAATTGAACTCATGACCCCAGTGCTGTAAGGTAGAAGTGCTAACCACTGAGCCACCGTGCTGCCTTCTGTCTGTGTCACCCGGCAGGGGGAGGGACAGACTCATAGCTCCCTTCTCTCTGTGTCACCCTGCAGCGGGGGGGGGGGGGGGGGGGGGACAGACTCATAGCTCCCTTCTGTCTGTGTCACTATGTCACCCTGCAGGTCGATGGGCAGACTCACTTTATTAGCTCTCTCCACCCATCTAAGTAGTCCTCCAGTAGGATCTCCCGCTTGTCTGTCACACAGTTGTGAAATGACTGCAGCATCTTTCCGATCTGAAAGTTCTTCCCCTTGCAGTTCCTCATAGAGTCCTGTACCACCTTTATGTAGGTGTCATCTTCCTTCATGGAGCCAGCGCCCTTTGCCTGCTGTAAGAGGACAACATTTAGGATTATGAAATGGCAACCAATGCAGATAGAGCAGTTACATCCACTATTTAACGTTCGCATATATGAAAGGTCGTGTGTTACTAATCTGAATAATATCATACTTTTCATTTTTTACCTCCAGGAGATCCTGGAGGAGAAGGCGTGGCTGCCCCTATGACTAAATTGACAATTTATTGCGGTGGGGGGTTCAAAATGATGCAGTTCCCCATGAATTGAGGCTCCCATCCTGTCCACTTCACTAGGAAGTCGGCAGGATGTGGGAGAATTGCCTGATCTTCCGGGAGTCCAGGAGACCTACCCAGGATTAAGGAGTCTCCTGGACAGTCCGGGAGAATAGGCAAATATGAATAATATACATGACACAATTGGAGAATTTAAATTTAATGAACTATGTCCCCCATGTTTCCCTTCTTTGAGTAAATCAAGGTGCAGTTTTGCTCTTTGGCAAAAACATGCGCTACAGAGGGGGGAAACTTGCAATGACATTGTGAAGTATAAATACTATCTCACTCATGATTATCTTAAGACATAAGCGGTAAGTTCATTGAAAAAAAGCTGAAAATAAATAAAGGAGGGCTCCCAAAGTGTTAGTGACGTTTTGAACTTACAGTTCCGCTAATGCAAAAAAAAAATTTTTTTTATAAAAAATTATATTTATATATATTTTTTTTGTTACACATTTAAAAAATAAAGCACAATTTAAATGATTTTCACCTGTTATCCCCATCCTGAGATACTAGAACAATTAAGCGGCAGCCATACTTGTTAGACAGGAAGGCACGAGGTAGCCATCGCTGGTGAAACAAAAGAGCCTTATCGCTGAACTAAACTCATGTTTTCACTGGTAGTAGGGCTGTTTGCCCATTCATAAATCTGTCCTTCTCACGATAGATCAGTCCCACAGCTATTCAGGGACAGTCTGGTAGCCAATCAGAGTGAAGCTCTTTCATTCTGATCGTACTGCGCTTGTGGGGGGCAGGAATGGGGATGAGTCGCGGTAGTATTTCTGTCCCATGTCTTCTTCTATCTGTCCTGCTTCCAGTGGGGCACAAAAAAAAATGATCTTGTTGGCCGAGTGTTGGCACCACCACCATAGGGATTTACATTACTAAATTAGAGACCCACTGGTCTGTTTTGGAGATGCCCAAAAATTAAACTGGCCTGTGACACCTCAGAGGTGACGGAATGTTTTGAAGCAGGGAGAGAACGATGCATTCACTAAATCTCCTTCTCCGAATGCAAGAGTGGAAATAAAACGCTCTTTCTTCCATATTTGTCTTTTTAGATAGACCCCTAAATATATATATACATATATATATATATATATATATATATATATATATATATATATTTATACATACATACATAGTTTTCTTACCTTTTGTTTACATTTAAGTTTTCAAGCGTTCTCTGAAAACCCACCTCTTCAGACAAGCTTATAATATTCCTCAACCACCCTCTTAACCTCTTTACATTACCCTATTATCACCCGTTATACAACTACCCCTTGACCAACATTGTTGTGTGACAGGATCATTTAGCTTATGAGTCACTTTTACCTTTGCAGTCTGGCTGGGGCGACTGCAAATGTGTCAAACTCCCATTGTCCCATAGATTGTAAGCTTGTGAGCAGGGCCTTCTCACCTCTTTGTCTGTTTTACCCAGTTTGTTTATTAGTTTACTATGTTTGTCCCCAATTGTAAAGCGCTACGGAATATGTTGGCGCTATATAAATAAATGATGATGATGATTTAAGTTTGATTACCACCGGCGTTCCTCCACCCACCACACAGACGCTCTCGCGCACCCCCCATCCGTCGATTCAACTGTGTTATATATTATTAACAAAAAGCTAAATTGCGGGAGGGTGTCACATTCGTCTACCAGCTGTAGACACTCACCTTCATCTCATGCTTGGCGATGACATCATTCTGGATCTGGGCGCATGGTTTTCCATCTATGACGCAGTCGTGCAGGTCGGCATCTGCTGTAAGGAAATCGTTCACATATAAGCTATCTTTCTCCTCCACACATAACATATAGATACACGCGTGTCTACAGCTGCTCTGGTTTCCCACATTTCAGTGTTGTAAATGCATATTGAGATCACTGTAATTCGGCATTATGGTATGTGTGCTATTCAGGGGCGGATCTAGGCAATTGCTCTACCCAAGGCAATTTTAGGGGGGCGATTTAGGCCCCACCCCCTTTCTGATTTCTAAGACTGCCGGCGGCTGCACAGTATGTGAAGGTCCGCTTGGCAGCACACTGTCACTGCCGAACGGACCTGCACAGTGTGCAGCTGTCGGCAGCAAGCCCCTGCTAGGGGAGGGCGATTGCTGCGATCGCCCCCCCCCCCCCCTGGATCCTGGTGCTATTTACAAAAGAAGTTCTTGGTTTCTATAAATATTTCCCCTCACATTGGATAACAGAAGAATTTCCCATTCCTCTGCAACGAAGATCTAAAGGAGAAGATTTTATTTTTTATGAAAGAGCTGACTGGCTTTTTGTTGAAATATTTATTTAAATTAAACGTTTTAAAATATTTGTGTTTCTCTTTTTATTGTTTTGCACAGCCCGGTCCATTATATGGGAAGTACAGCCATTGTAGAACTACATACCCCAGGATGCACTGGCAGCCATTGCCAGGAAGGGACTGCTGGTGATATAAATATATATATATATATATATATATATATATATATATATACACACACAACCTATGATGTGCTATATATACGGTTAGTTCTGCTGGTGATTTAATGGGGCATATTTATGAAAACTGGTGCAAAGAAATAGGTAGTGTTGTGCTTAGCAGCCAATGAGATATCTACTCATGTTTGCTTGCATTTTCAAAACTGTACTAAAATTTGCAGAATGTCATTGTTTCATTGGTTGCTATGGGCAAGAGCTCTGAGTTTTAATAAATGTCACATACATATTGTGATTTTGTTTTGGTATTCCTTTTTACAGCGCCCCTTTCTGTACTGTAATTTAGAAAGGTGCAATTTCTTCAAAACCTAAAATGTTAGAACATGAAGGGTCCAATACTGCAGAAAAAGCCATTCAGCTCACCCATGGGACCGCCACTTGTGTGGAGTGAATGAGGAACTGAGTCGACAATTAAATTCCCCTTCTCTCTCTTCCTGGCTAAGTCAGAATTTCTGTCCTACACTGAGTGCAGGATAGGTACAACATACTTACCACTGACTGGAGGGCGGGAGGGGGGCGGGACGAGGCCAATCGCCCCGCCCCCCGCGAAAACGTAATTTGCGTCACGGGGGGTGGGGCCAAAATTACGCGATTGGCCTCGTCCAGCCCCCTCCCGCCCTCCAAAATGGCGTGATTCACCGATGAGATTGGGATGCAGGAGAAATGCCAGCTTGCCCGGGAGTCTCCCGGACTTTCCGGGAGAGTTGGCATGTTTGAGGTACAATGTTATAAGCCAGTGCTGACATCTATTGTGAGCGGCTTTCAGCCGCCGCAGGTCACCGCAGGAACTGGGACAGAGTGGGAGAGGACAGCATAGCACATTATTCTTGGCACCAGATATGACTCTGCATATTAGTCTCGGTAGCTTATATGGCTTTACATATTTACATTAGTAACAGATATGGCTCTGAAATTAAGTAATTGTACCAAATATGGATCTGCACATTATTATTGGTACTAGATTTTTAACTATATTTAGTTGTGAAGTATAGATAATAACTGTACAGGAAAACCGCAGTAGACATATCTTTTGGAATGATATTTAATATTGTTGTAATTCCATCATATTTGATATGTAAATGCACAGGAGGTTATGATTGGTTTATTGAATGGGGAATTATGTCACTGGGATATGTCCAAGCAAGGTTATGGAAGGGCAAA
Organism: Mixophyes australis; assembly: GCA_036250195.1. NCBI lineage: Eukaryota > Metazoa > Chordata > Amphibia > Anura > Limnodynastidae > Mixophyes > Mixophyes australis. The sequence continues at coordinate 30,372,912 of JAVHZZ010000004.1, read as the reverse complement.
ACTTTTGGACTACTTTTGAACAAACTATAATTGATGCCCAGGGGACATTCCTATCCCACATTAGTATATGCACTGCCCCTCTCAATGTCCTCCCAGTATATCCTGCTTAAATACTCTGTGTGTGAAATTGCAGATTGTCAGGGGTCTCAGTCTAATTGAAGGTCTGTCCATTTCATTCTACCTTGTCCCCGGCATGCAGATTATGATATGTATGTTATATTCTCTATAATATAATCCTGTTTGCTTTTATAACTGTATTGCATTTATTTATTTTTCATGCCATTTATTATATGTTATTTTTTCTTATATCTAAACGCCCAGTACTTTTGTGTATTGAGTCGAAACTTTAATATGTGTTGTCCTTGATACTCTAGCAAATCCATTAGCCTTTCATGAAGAACATTGCTTGACCATGTTAACTCTTTGAATGCTGGTATGTGAATTGTTAATCTATTTGACTAACAAGCCTAGTGTGCCAGTGTGTATATTTGATGTGCTAAGTGTTAACCCTTTGATTGCTGATGTGGGCATTGCTAACTTGTGTGTTCCAGTGCGTGACAGTATATTGGGGTCCTATTGCCCTTACTCGATAGTTGGTGGCAGATGATGGGGGTGAGAGCACTGTTTAGGGGCAATTCAGCAGATCTGTAACCTGTGTGATAGGTGAGCGAAAGATTGGGTGTTGGAATCGTGTGTTACCCCATACAGTAAACTCCCAAAGTCAGGGATGCTGGGAACGTATTCCTGACAGTATTTATTTATGGTTATTTTTTGTCAACTATTAGACTTCAAATTAATTACTGGATAAGAACATTTCCACCTTACTATGAGTTACGTCTCTGTTACATAATCATACCACCTTATGTTAGCAAAACGTACCCTACCTGGGCTCACACTGGTTTATCGTCATCACTATATCCTGACCTTTCTCAATCCACTACAGAGAGAGCTGGTTACTCAGGGAGTTGTCCCATATTATTCCTCAGATAGCAGCAAAATCCCAAAACTTCAGCCTCTCACCCCAAACGTATCAGTTCAACCCAACTACCCGTGGCTCTAGCTGTTGTGGAACTAGAAGTCCCAGCAACTGCCACCCTCAGCTGGAGACATACAGACGGGCTTAGACTGAGACATTTGGAACTTGGGACAAGACATGCTGAGACTTGTAGTTCTACCTCAGGGCCTAATCCATATTTCAGACTGTCACTCACACACACATACACTCATATTTCCAGATTTCCGATCCCTGCTTGTTACTTACGGAGCTTTGTGGAGCTGAAGTAAAGGAAGAGGAATATCAGCCCCAATGGAAGCATGAAACGCATGATTCTGGTATAAGTCAGGTTCGGCAGAGCTCGCTGCATAGTTAGCTGTGGAGCTGTACACTCTCCATGCTGGCTGGTGTCAGGCTCCCGATGCTGTGACATTCCCTTCTCTCTTTCACAACCCAGCAGGAACTGATAAGACCCAACCTTTACCCCTATGATGGGTAGATAGAGGTGCAGACACAGAACACCAGGGATAATGAATGATAAAAGCATATTTGCATTATCTAGTGCAGGTCGTCACATAGACAGAAAACTTTGCCTCTTGTCACTTTAATCAGCAGCTGCTGCAACGACAACATTTGTTCTAAATAGATTGTAAGCTCTTTGGGAGAGAAAAGTTACATTTCCTCTTCTGACTCCTGCATCATTATTTTTTTTTTTTTGTATCTTGGGCCTGATTCATTAAGGAACTTAAATTAAGAAGTTTCTTATTTCAGTCTCCTGGACAAAACCATATTACAATGCAAGGGGGGCAACTTAGTATTCTGTTTTGCACATAAGTTAAATACGGACTGTTTTTTCATGTAGCACACAAATATCAACTTTAAATATCAGTGTACAAATAAGCTATTAAGTATTTGTGTGCTACATGAAAAAACAGTCAGTATTTAACTTATGTGCAAAACAGTAAACTAATTTTCACCCCTTGCATTGTAACATGTTTTTGTCCAGACTGAAATAAGAAAGTTCTTAATTTAAGTGCCTTAATGAATCAGGCCCCTTGTGTTAATAAACATAAAAAATGATGTTGGCCCATCAAATGTTACGTTAATTACTGTTATATTTTGCAAATCGCAGGAGATAAGTTAAATGAACTGACTTTGAAGAAAAACAAACATAGAAGACTAGTTTGATAGATTTTGAAATTGGTATGGAGTGAAATATTTTAGTTTTTACTTTCTAGAATATATTCAATTGTTCAGATAATGATACAACAGTAAAGAGATACAGTTATATAATTCACAGTAATAGTAATATTGATAACACTAATTAATAATAAAGTTTAGAGCTACTTATATAGTAATGACACGTGTCCTTGGTGTGTCATTTTGCAGACAGCACTCATCATCTACCTGTCGCAGAGATGACTAGTTGTTACTGACGTGTTACTGACACATGACATGTAGAGACTGCTGAGAGTAGCAGAACAATAATGCAAAGTACAGATTAGAGGTTGGGGGAGGTAACTCAGGTGGACTTCAACCCTGAAAATCCCTGATCGTCGATCTTTCGGAAGTAAGATCTTGAGTACTTTTTGTTTACTGTTCTGTACTGTTATACCCTGTATAGTCTACTGTTTGTACTATGTGCGGCGCTGCGGAAACCTTGTGGCGCCTAACAAATAAATAATAATAATAATAATAATCTGCTCCTTCTGTCTCTCATTATTCCCTCCCTTTAGAATGTAAGCTCTCACGCAGAGACGGAACTAGCCAGCTGTGGGCACCAATGGTAGTTCCGCCATCACTCTCACGGGTAGGATCCTCTACCCTATGTCTCATGTCTACCATTCTCCGTGCTCCTCTGCTTTGTCTAATGCTGAATTGTCTTGTATGCCATGCAATGTGTTCTGTTAGTTGCATCCATGCATTTGTTATTCTGTTTCTCTGTACCCATTGTTCTTATCAGGATGTTATTTTATTGTATATTCTAACCCCCTATGTAGGGTGTTGCGGAAGCCTTGTGGCGCCGTATAAATAAACCATGGCGGCTCTAGTGTGTGAGGCTGCCGGATATCGGGGCCATGTACAGTAGAATTCCATCAAAAGCCCCGCTGGAGAAACACTTGTCTCTCCGCTTACAAGCCGCCGCTGCTCTTGGTCACACAGCTGACAGTCCTCACTGCCCTCTTATGGTCTATAGACAGGAGTGGGTTCCGCGGATACAGAGCACTTCGAGTCTCTTCCATTGGCGTCTCTTGGGCAATATAATAGCAGCCTCATAACAAGATTGACCAGTTCATGGACGTGGCGGTATTCTGTGTGGAGTGTGTGTGTGTGTTTTTTTTCCCCATCCTGGTACTTTAATTGGCTTCTGGCTAAATTGGCCTTGGTGTGTGTATTTGTGCCGCTATGATATTAAAATTAGATTGTAAGCTTCACCAGGGGAGGGGACAGTGGCTGTTGGTGCTACAGAAATAAAGCGCTAGGCTGCCCATTAGACACCTCCCTCCCCCTAACATTCCCACCCGGAAGACAAACATGTGCCCAGGCGTAACACATACATGATGGTAAATGTTGGACAAAGTACATTCAAACTTTTATGACCAATGTAAAAGATGTGTGATGGACTAAAATTATACATGATAATAGGTTCCTCGTTCTTCCATTATGTGAGCTGAACATGGATGAGGAACTGGGTTACCTATTGCCTACAGTAGGCAGTGCAATCTGGGAGAGGGGCGTGACTAGAGGGCGGGAGGGGGTGCAGCGTGGTCAATTGTGTAATTTTGGCCATGTCCCGTGACGAAAATGCCGTTTTGTGGCGGTTGGCGTGGTCAAAATGACGCGATTCACTGCGAATCTCGTTATTTTGGCCAGGGAATTGCGGGATGTGGGAGACTTGCCTGCTCTCCCGGGAGTCCGGGAGACCGACCCGGATTTTCGGGAGTCTCCCAGACATTCCGGGAGAGTTGGCAAGTATGCCTTATGGCACTTTCACATTATAAACAAAAATGACTGACAGCAAGCTCTCATTCAGTAGAATCAAGGCAGATATATCCACTGCTGGTCTGCTGGTCTTGCTGTATATAAGAGATTGAAGCCTGCAGCAGTGATCAGCCCTCTATACAATGAGCGGTTCCGCTGTGTGCGGTGGCTGGTGATTGATCAGGTGATCTGTGTCCGCTGTTGGCTGTCAGCGGCAATGCCATGCTGCGGTGGGAATGATCTCTCCACGTTAAGCCTGATCAGCTGTTCATTGAGTAAAGCACTCTCAGAGTGATAGAAATGGAAGCATTTTCAAAAGAGCAGAAAATCAGTGTGTTTATTTACTGTTAGCTCACTGGTTGGAACTACCGGTTCCAGCAGGCACTGGGTGCCAAGACATCATGGCACTAGTAGTTCTACAAGCATCAGCATGCGTAAACAGTTAATGGATGCCCGGGCTTGCTGGGAATTGACCGATCCTCGGCTCCCTGGACATACTGCAGTAAGAGCCTTAACGCTTCCAACCAGTGCAGGGTCCCTCAAAGCAAACATGACCCAGCGTTGCTGCTTCATATATGCGCAATGGAACTGAAGCTCGGACGGCGATATTCTCCACCGGCCATGGGGCTTTTTTAGATAAGGAGAAGCCCTGAATCCGGCGAAAATTCACATTTAGGGCTTTTCTTCCCCTTACATAGTGTAGCAAACGTTAATCTAGCATTATGACCTCTGGTGGTAGAAATTGCTACTGCATGTATTACCATTATTCCCTTTGTTAACTCCTGCAATCCAATGTTACTTGACTGCAATATCTGTCTGTTTTCCGTATATGTCTTGGGTATGTCTCTTCCATTATTTCCTCTGTCAATTCTTCACGAGTGGTGCAAAAGAGCTTGATTGCTATAATCTGTACCACTTGTGTGCTTTTGATCAGCTGACCAATTTGCCCACATAGGGGGATGCATTTGTGTTTCCCTTTCTAAGTGATTTATTAAGTGGAAGGGTTTACTAAGCGGAGAGGCTTTCAGAGATATATGGGTGGAGTTACTAAGACACTCTAAAAAGGAGAAGTGGAAGAGTTGACATTAACAACCAATCAGGTTCTAGCTCTAATTTATCTAGTACATTCTAGAACATGATCGCTGGAATCTGATTGGTTGCTATGGGCAGCACCTCAACTTTTCCTTAAATCTACTCATAGATTTAATATGAAAGGCAATAGAGGGAGAGATTGTGGGATAGGCTTGTATTGAATGAGGAAGAGGACTATGGGACAGAGTGTGAGAGAACATTTTTCACCTATCTTCACCAAAACCGCTACGTCTGATATCGCATTAGTGTGTACGCCCAATATGATAACAGAGGAGTTTAGAGGCTTTTACAACAAGCTCTATAATATCTCACAATCTAACGCCCCTTCTCCACCTTCAGCAGAGGCCTCAAAACATTTTCTTTCCCAGTGCCACCTACCTAGACTATTGCCGGACACACTTGAACAATTAGGGGCGGATTTCACAACCCAGGAAATATCTGGAGTCATCAAAAACTGGAAATCAAACAAGGCACCGGTCCCCTGATGGCTTCATGGCCACGTATTATAAGACATTTAGCGAGATTCTCTCGCCTTATCTTGTTAACATGTTCAATAATGTGTTAAAGGGTTGTTCCTTTTCAAAAGAGGCCCTTGAGGCCCATATTATTGTTATCCCGAAGGAGGGCAAAGACCCGTCGGACTGCGCCCACTATAGGCCCATTTCTCTTTTGAATACTGACGTTGAGATCTATACAAAGGCTCTCGCTGACCGTCTTAATACCGTGTTACCACACATGATCCATAAGGATCAAGTGGGATTTATTCCGGGCCGTCAGGCGTGGGTTAACACCAGAAGAGCAGTTAGCCTCATTCATCGTATTAACTCAACTAAGACCCCGGCCGTAGTACTCTCTCTGGATGCAGAGAAGGCCTTTGACCGAATTAGCTGGGCCTTTATCCTGGAAACTCTCGAGAAATTTGGGTTTGGTGGCACCTCTCTCCTTAGCCTTAGCCTTCTGCTAGAGTCTTGGTAGATGGGGTGCATTCCTCCCTGAATCTGATCGCTAATGGCACTCGTCAGGGGTGTCCTCTCTCCGCCCTGATTTTTGCCATTGTGATTGAGCCCCTGGCAGCCAGTATTCCTCCTTCCCGGATATCAAAGGTGTTACGATGAATATATACTCAGCCTGTTCGCAGATGACATCCTCCTCGCACTAACCTCCCCCCAATCCTCACTGCCGAATCTGTTTGCCACACTCTCTGCTTATGGTTCCATCTCAGGCTATAAAATAAACCTTTCCAAAACTGAATCCCTAGCTCCCCACATACATCCCTCAACCCTGGGTCTCCTTAAAAGCAATTTCAGCTTCTCTTGGGGTCAGTCTAAGTTAAAATACCCAGGTGTCTTTGTTACCTCCCATTATGATTTTCTGAATGCAGAAAATTTCACTGCCATAATCAAAACAATTAAGGTGGATCTGTTCATTTGGCAAAAACGTATCATCTCCTGGTTGGGCAGATAGTCGTCCTAAAATGAATATTCTGCCCCGCTTGCTTTAACTTTTTTAACTTGACCCTCCCGGTGCAGGTGCCCAGGTCCACCCTCATTCAACTACATCGCTGGTCCTCTCAGCTCGTGTGGTAGCATAATCCTCCGCAAACTAGTTTTTTCACTTTATGTAGGGCGACAGTTAATGGGGGCAGGGGCTTTCCGGACATCCGCTTATACTACACTGCTTCTCACCTGAGCCAAGCGGCGGTGTGGTTTACAAAAAGACAAGGCCCTAGGTGGATTGATTTGGGATCTTCCTGCTGTCGAGTGCCATATCTGGGCTTGGCACTGGGAATCTCAATGGGTGTTAGACCTCTTTCTCTGCGATCTCACCCAGTTGCTTTATTCACCTGTCGCACATGGGACTACTGCAAGCTTCACTTATAACGCCTCTCTGGGACAACCCAACATTTCCCCCAGGGCAATGTCATTCTCAATTTAAGGCATGGCAGGAGAAGGATATCAGGATGGCGAGGGATGTTCTGGCAGCAGACCAATGTACATCACTACCGCTGCTACAAGAGAGATTTGATTTCCCTGCTGTTAGCCCATTTGCTTACCTTCAAGTGAGACGCTATGTTGACCCCCTTCCTAGGTCTGATATAGTGAGACCCCTTACTCCCCTGGAATCCTTATGTATCCAATCACCATTGTACAGGGCAGTAATTTCCACTATATACAACCTTCTCACCTCCTCCAAACAGCCCCGTACCCCTATCCACGAGCTTCGACGGGAGACTGACCTGGGTAGACCACCAGATGAGGATACATGGGAGACAATTAGAGAGAGGGTTTCCAAGACTTCCTTCTCATCTCTTGATAAGGAAAATGCCTACAAAATGTATTACCGCTGGTATCTGGTTCCTACCTGGCTGAAGGAAAAACTATGGGTCCACTTCAGACTTATGTTGGAGGGGCTGTGGGGAACGTGGGTCCTACATCCACATCTAGCCTGTTTCTGGGATGATGTGGCGGCTTTGATTAGCGCCATCACTAATGCCCATGGTCCTTTCTTCTTGGCTCCCTTATAGAGGTCCTAGACAAACACTCAGAGAAATTGTCTGTTCAGAACCTCAACGCGGCCAGATGCCTGGTTGCAAAACACTGGGAAAGTCCACCCCCCCAGACAGCAACTTTACAATAAAATCTGAAAATTTGGCATGGAGAAATATTTCAGCGTACCTAAATAAGAAAACACGTAAATTCTCCCAAATTTGGGGTGATTGGTTCTTCTACAAAGGTCCCTTCTGTTCCAATCCACCACCTGATCAAACCCAGAATATCTCAGCTCTGTTCCTGTGAATGGCTCTGTCTAGGGAGATGACCGCATAATGCTCTATTTGGTTTGACCTATGGCCGCTGGGAAGCCCAGACCTGGTCTTACCCCTCCCCCACCCCAACCTCTCCCCCAGAGCCGTAACAAGGCAGGTGCAGGCGTTTCCAGGGCGCAAGCCCACGAGGGCACAGCAGTCGCCCGCTACCAGCCTCTGTTTCCTAAGCCTTTTACTTTCGCAGTGGAACGCATGTGCGTTCCACTGACAGGAAGTTCGGCATTTGGAACGCCTTCTGTGTGACAAAATCTATAAATAAACAATTTAAAAATATAATCTCTTAAACATAGAATATAACTATAATTTGGATCTTCTTTCAATAAAGCATAAGATTCCTTATCATTAAAAAAAATAAAATAAAAAAAACGAAGATGGCCCGTACGGGGATCGAACCCGCGACCTTGGCGTTATTAGCACCACGCTCTAACCAACTGAGCTAACCGGCCAGTTGTGTGTAATTCACAAAAAAATTCAAGTCAGGTACAATGTGTATTCCTAGATACTTTATTGGCATACAGAAAAAAACAACGACATGACAGCACATTAGAGTCTACTGCGTTGTAGAGCAGCCAAAACACAATACAGCGTGAGATATAAATCAGTCATGTTTCATAGCACAATAGAGGGCATGTAGCGTCCGACACATAAGGCACTGTTCATTCACCACATAAACAGGACATTTACAACAAAGACCAAACATTGCGATGGGGGAAGGGGAGGGGGTAATGGGAGGGGAAGTCACAGGCTCCAAGCTGTATTGAAAGTCATAGACATGTAACGGGGAAGAAGGAGAGACGTTTAGCCCTCTGTTCTTCATGACTGTCTAGGATGTAACAGCCTCTAAGAATGTTGTGGATCATTCTGTGATCAGCCGCGGACAAACATCTACTCCCTTTTCAATACAAGGCGATTAAGCATCTTTAACTTGGTTTAAAAGTCACCCGGACTCCTGGATGGCTCCACTGGTATGTGTGCCAGGAAGTAGTCTGACAAATACTGAGTGATTCAAAAGGCAGTTCTTGGCGCATTGTTCTAGGGCATCCAACAGTGCCCTAGAACAATGAAAAAGAAAAATTCTCATATACAATTTTGTAATGTCTATTATTAAGAAAAAACAAAAATAAAGTTTAATGTTTTCTTCCCGATGCTGGACACTGCGCCCCCCATGCTGCTTTTGCTTCCTTTCACCCACCTCCCCTATTTCGCACTACGCCCCCCATGCTGCTTTTGCTCCCTTTTACTTACATTTCTATTGCCTTCTTCCTTCTCTTCTGTTTTCGTTTCTTCTGCTTTCTTCTCTTCTTCTCGTGACTCCTCTCTGTGCGCTCCTCACTGCAATTGTGAGGCGTGATGACATCATGCCCAACATTCAATGTAAAGGGAGGAGGGGTGGAGGGGGCAGGACAATGCTGTGTCAGATAACCTTTTTTAGAAGAAAAAAAAATTCTGGGACCTGCCGGGGCCCCAAAAATATGCATTTGGGTCGCATGCGGCCCACGGGCCATGAGAATGCCACATCTTCCCATTCTTAAGATGGCAGTATTTCTAGTCATGTGACATAAAAGTTGCTACCAGGCCGATTAAAATATGTAAACAATATATAGTGCATTATGAGACAATAAATCATCATTGTAAAATGTGTTTTTTTTCTCCCAATTTCAAACTAATTGGATAATGTAGAGGAAGCATAAGAATATGGATATGGAACATGTTTTAATCTTTTGAAAACAAAATTAATTTTCTAACAACAGCTGTAGAGTCACCTTAATGTGTAATAAGTTTTCTAAAAGTGTGATCTCAGCATGAAGCAGTTGTTCAGTATTGTCAGTGAGGTCAATCTTTACCTGTTCCTCTTTATGGCGAAACAGACATGATGAATGGAAGAGGCTGTTGTGTGGTTATACAATATTTCTGCACTGCTCTGGTTTACAACTTGGGGTGTGTGTCATACTAATATGTAACAACTTCACTGCATGATCATGGGCTGTTGTTAAATAATAGTTTAGATCAGAGTGATAAAGTGCACTGGGTTCTGCATAGATCATCATTATCATTTATTTATATAGCGCCACTAATTCCGCAGCGCTGTACAGAGAACTCATTCATATCAATCCCTGCCCCATTGGAGCTTACAGTCTAAATTCCCCAATGTAGACACACACTCACAGACAGAGAGGGAGACAGACAGGGAAAGACTAGGGTCAATTTTGATAGCAGCCAATTAACCTACCAGTATTTTTTTAAAGTGTGGGAGGAAACCAGAGCACCCAGAGGAAACCCATGCAAACACAGAGAGAATATACAAACTCCACACAGATAAGGCCATGGTCGGGAATTGAACTCATGACCCCAGTGCTGTGAGGCAGAAGTGCTAACCACTAAGCCACTGTGCCAGGAATCGCCTCATCTTGAAAAGGTAGAAGATGACCATCCAGTACTGTCCACAGCCTACTAAGGCACTTTAACACCATTGACAGTCCTGAGGAAGAGGAAGATGATTAATTGTTGTCTCCCTCTTTTCCTTCACCCCCTATGGGGGGAATTCAATTGGCCACGTTAATGTAAAAAGTAACGTGGTCTGCGCACTATTACCGTTATTACGGTAATAGTCTGCTTAAATACCGTTATTACGGTAATAGTGTGCTTAAATACCGTTATTACGGTAATAGTGTGCTTAAATACCGTTATTACGATAATAGTGTGCTTAAATACCGTTATTACGGTAATAGTGTGCTTAAATACCGTTATTACGGTAATAGTGTGCTTAAATGCCGATATTACGGTAGATTCAACAACGGCATTTTGCTCGCAGCTCCCTGAACTGTAATACGTTTAACGCGGTGGTACTTCAGGGGGAATTGAATTCCCCCCTAAGGGATATATTCAATTAACGGTGGGATTGCCGAAAATATACGGTAATCCTGCGCGGGAAAACCGTTAATACGGTAATTTACTCGCTGGATTTCAGCTCGCAGCTCCCTGAGCTGCGAGCTGAAATCCAGCGAGATATTACCATATTAACGGTAATATTTTTTGAGCGCAGGATTTTCGGCGCTCCCGCCGTCAATTGAATATGCCCCTAAGTGTCTGTTTTTTTCCATTGCTGCAGTGGGATTGTGTCCCCCTTCCCTTACCCCCTCCAACCCATTCCCCCATCACTGTTTGAAGTGTTATTGAATGTTATGCCTTATTTATGCACCCTTCCCTATATTTGTGTCTGTCTCAATAAAGCTTCCGGCCTGTGATCTCCCCACCCCACCACACCCCTTTCACCTATTGTCCCCTCACATCCAGTGCTTGTTTGAAATGTTATATTGTTTAAGTTTGTATGGTTAGTACAGTAATTTTTGTATAGTATAGGATGTCATATCATGTACTTCATGCCTTTTATTGTACTAAAATGCATGAATGATTATGTTTCACAGTGTACTGCGTACACTTGAATGTAATGTATTGTGTGTGTTTTGTACCTTTATAAAAATAAAGTTAGTTTTTCAATCAAAAACCTGTTCTTTAGTTTCTGTCCCAAATCACTATTTTATGAAATGCACATATACTTTATATGCCTGCTATAATTGATCCACCATAATATATATATATATATATATATATATATATATATATATATTTATACACACACCCGTCAGCCACAACATTAAAACCACCTGCCTAATACTGTGTAAGTCCCCCTCGTGCCGCCCAAACAGCTCTGACCCATTGAGGTATATATATATATATATAAACAGACAGGTAGTAATTTAAGGTAGTGTATCTTTTAGACCACTTCGGTACAGGACATACATGTGACAAGAGGTAAAGCAGCGACAACATAGAGATATAGTGAGTGACTACATCATCACCATTTATTTATATAGCACCACTAATTCCGCAGCGCTGTACAGAGAACTCACTCACATCAGTCCCTGCCCCATTGGAGCTTACAGTCTAAATTCCCTAACATACATACACTGGCCAAGAGAGACTAAGGGCAATTTAATAGCAGCCGATTAACTTACTAGTACGATTTTGGAGTACCAGTATTATTATTAAGAAATAAATATGTCAATTCAACATATGTAGCGCCTGCGGGGAACAGGACAGACGCAACACAAGAGAACTTACCTTGTAAACGATGGTCACCTCCAGTCCGCTTCCGATATCCCAGCTGCGATTTGATCCCAGCAGATCCGCAGCCGCAACCCTTGTCACCTCCAACCACGTCCCTCTAAGAAAGAGACAGAGATTACGGCCGTGCCTACCAGGTAAGAGCTGTCCGAGAATACGGCAATGAACAAGGACACTCTCAGTCCAAGCCCCCTTGCCGCCTCCTCACTTGGCTCTTGCCAAGGCACGGGGGGCTACAGGCACTTGAGACCAGGACTAGTCCCGCCTCAAGTACCTCGCACACCTGCCGGTGGGGGCCTAACCGAAAGGGGGAATCGAGCGTGATACTCACCGGGACACTTCCACTTCCGATCTGGTTCTCCTGCACCTCCCCGACACCTGCGGATGACAAGGAACACACAGCCTCCCTCTGCGCTGTCAGTGAGACTAAGATGGGCACCCACAAACGCTAAGCTGTCTACAACAGCGACCCGACCCTAACAACACTCTAATGGTCGGCAACGCAACTAAGTCAAACAACTATGACTAACTAGGTGTGGTGCACTAACGGAACTGCTCACTAACCACTACGGGGAACACCAGCCGGTGTTCACGGACTAAACCGGAGGGCGGTTCCTAACCCCCTCACCCAGGCCGTACCAAGAAGCTGCCTTCTTGCTATGGGGGTCACCCACGGATCCTAAGGACCGGCTGCACCAGGCCCGACTGAGGCTCACTGGAACAGCACACTAACCTGCGTACAGACTGCCGCCCGGAACAGCCGATCGAAACTGAACCGCCCGACTGCCTGCACCCAGATATCGAACACGTATCCCACTCCGGAACCGCCAGGGAACCTGCACGGAACTGAGGACTGGGACACTCAACCTGAACCACGGGACGCCCCTGGAACTGCGTTGAGCTGTGCTGCACTGCCACTGACTCACTCAGTCACCCCCTCTGGAAACCAGTGCGACCCCAGGGACCTAAGGGACGGGAAAACTACGTGTGTTCTTCCCTGACTATGTGTAAGCTGGTAACTACACTTGTCCCCCACAGCACGGGTTAGTACAGGAAAACATAGGGAACAAGAGCCTACCTTTAATGGGGGCCTGACGTCTTGCCCCTGGACACAATTATGTAGCACACCCCAAAATACAGTAATACAAACAATACTCACCGCACAGACAGAATACAGTAATACCGTACTTTGTACACTACTCACCAGAGCACACCGCTGCTAGCCAACCAGCCGGTTGCTACAGCACCCACAGAAGCCTCCGCTCTACTGTACCTCCTAACTACGTGTGCTCACCTCACACTGGACCGTGCCCTACACTTACAAGGCTCTCACGCCTCTAACACACCACCAGGGCCGTCTGCCCTTCACACCATGGGCCTCTTGCCCAGTTGCTTACAGAGCCTTGTGCTCTGATTATGGGCCTCAGCCCCATCTCTAACTCAGGGCTCTGAGCCCACTAACTAGGGCCTTGTGCCCTGCTACCTGGGGCACTAGCCCCTGCCTACTGAGGCCTGTGGCCTCCCTGACTATCTACTAGGGCCTTGTGCCCTTTATAGCCTACGGGCTACCAGCCCCTACTCAGGCCCTGTGGCCTTCTTATGGCCTCTAGGCCACTACCTACCTAAGGGCCTTGTGCCCTTGTACCTGAGTCCCCATGCCTAACTAACTAACAGGGCCTTGTGCCCCTCCAGACTTATGGCCTACTGGCCCCTACTTTATAAGGGCCTAGTGCCCCTAATTTTCTGTTGCACGGGCCTTGTGGCCACGGGCCTAGTGCCCGACTTAACGCTGAGGCCACTTACCTTCTTTGCGCAGGAATCTCAGCTTACCACGCCGTCTTCTGCCTACTTTCTCCGGACCCTCCAGCCGGCGGCGCCTCTTCTCCGGTTCGGCGCTGACTCCTCTGCTGCTGCTTCTAAGGCGGGGGCGCTCCCAGCCCTGACAAGAGCTCCCCGCCGACGATCACTGCTCCGGCGGCTTGATTGGAGTCTTCGGGCAGCAGGGTAGCTCACGGCCCTTACAAGGGCCCTCTGCCGCTGATCCTGTTTGCTGGACGTCTTGAAGAGACGTCCTCCTTCTTCTCCACCGACAGACTTCTGCCAAAATGGCGCCGGCCGGCGACTTATATAGTCGCCGGCGCAGCGTCATCAGCCAGCACGAGCGCTGATTGGCTCGCGTCGGCACCAATATTTTAAACGGCCGGGCGCGGGCCGCGATTGGCTCGCGTATCCGGCCGCTGATTGGCCAGCGGGGAAAGATGAGCCCTGATTGGCTCATCCTTCCTCCGCGGACAGGACCTGAAAGAAAGAAGACACGATACTCACCGCTGAATCGATGGGCGGGTGAGTAACCTTCTTTCTTCACCCGCTTGTAAGGCTCAGCTACCCAGGGGGTCTTCAGCCCCTCCAGGGGCACAGTGACAGCCGGAATCTTCGCCCTCTTCACGGGCACCGGCGACATCTCCACACATATATGATGCTTTCTTGTTGTAATTGCCACCAGTCTGTATATAACACCTTTTCTCCTCTTGGTAATCAGCCCAATCAGCATACAACAAATAGAATGTCTAGGACAGGGGGAGGCTGACTGTTTGTACAATCACAGAATGTTGGTCTATTCATGCAGTAGATAATGTCAACATTGTTTCACACAAGTGCAAATTACATCATTGCCTTAAGCCACATGTTCCTCTGCATTGTCCTACCTTAGTATTATTTTGTTATAAATACAACAATTTGCAAGTGTCCTATCTCAGGTATTTTTGCTTAACAATTGCTACCTAGACATGTCTGAGAGCAGTACCAATCCACTAATATTTATACTTTAGTTCACACACATTGTTATATGAATCCAATAAAATTAATGATTTTTTCGTTTAAGAGTGAATCATTTAAAAAAAAATGTCTTTATCTTTCCAGTGAATAATAAATTCATATTTACCAGCCCCAGGTCTGATGCTCTAGAGCATCCTGGTCTTTCTCCATTAATTGAAAATTTCCTTGGCGGTCCTGTGGGTGGTTCAGAGACCCCCTTCCTCCACTGGTTCCATCCTAACCAGCTCCCCTGATATTCCTATTCAAATCATCATCATCATCAGCTATTTATATAGCGCCACTAATTCCGCAGCGCTGTACAGAAATCTCCGTCAGTCCCTGCCCCATTGGAGCTTACAGTCTAAATCCCCTAACATACACACATAGACTGAGAGACACTAAGGATGATTTGATAGCAGCCAATTAGCCTACTAGTATGTTTTTGGATTGTGGGAGGAAACCGGAGCACCTGGAGGAAACCCACACAAACACGGAGAGAACATACAAACTCCACTAAGGCAGAAGTGCTGACCACTTTCTTGGGGATTTGAATGGGGCAAGTCATAGGCAAACCAAGGGGGTTTCCTAATGCCTGGACACCCCCCTCCAAGCCTGGGGCACTATATAATTGAGGTGGCTGGATCCTGCTCCCGCTTCAAACGGCTCTGCTCGAAAAGGGAGACCTGCGTGCACCTAACAGTAGTGCACACAGCATTGCCCATGTATATTATGGGGATAGGAAGAGTTGGAGAGCAGCCAAGTACTGTCTAATATTATAGCCACGCCCCCATGCATGCTGGTCACGCCCACTGGCGGAGTGGTGTGGAAACCCCTCTCTACAAATCCTGCGTTTGCCCCTGCTAGTGGCGGCCCATCACTTCTGAAATATTAGACACGCCCCCAATGTGACATGGCCCGCCTCCCTTTTAGGAAAATTGTAGTATAACATCTTCTTTTAAGCTATATAAATTGCATTTACTCTTTACCTTTACTAAAGTGAGAGCTAAGGCATTGACAAGGAAGTAGGGTGAGTGCCCTTTCTTAAGATGGCAGTATTTCAGGGCATGTGACATAAAAGTTGCCACCAGGTGATTAGAATATGCAAATAATAAACAGTGCATTATGGGAAATGGAACCAGCATTGTAAAATGTGTTTTTCTCCCCCAATTTCAAGCTAATTGGATAATGTGAAGGAAGCATAAGAATATGGACATGAAACATGTTTTAATTATGTAACAATAAAATTAATTTTCTAACAACAACTGTAGAGTCTCCTTAATATGTATAAACATTTACAAATGTGTGATGTCATCAGGATGCACTTATTTGGTATCATAAGTGAGATTGGTTCTTCTCTGTTCCTCCTTGTGGAGGAGCAGGTAGGTGATCCACTTATGGCTGACCAGTGATGATTAGCCATGCTAATACCGATGCTGCAGCTGGAGCCATGTGGGCTCTAAGCTGGGGGTGAATGAGTTAAACTAACTTCTCACTGTGTGAGTTCTGAGGTCAGCTGACAATGTGCGGATTGTGTATAACAATTGATTGTGAACTCAGTTGTTGGTGTTTGTGTTTATCACATCATGTAAATTCTTTATGGCTAAACATACATGATGAATGGAGGAGGCTGATAAGTGATTACAGTACCACCACCCTAACTGACAACTCCACTGGTGATTACACAGTACTACTACACAGTACCACCACCCTAACTGACAACTCCACTGGTGATTACACAGTACTACTACACAGTACCACCACCCTAACTGATAACTCCACTGGTGATTACACAGTACTACTACACAGTACCACCACCCTAACTGATAACTCCACTGGTGATTACACAGTATTACTACACAGTACCACCACCCTAACTGACAACTCCACTGGTGATTACACAGTACTACTACACAGTACCACCACCCTAACTGATAACTCCACTGGTGATTACACAGTATTACTACACAGTACCACCACCCTAACTGACAACTCCACTGGTGATTACACAGTACTACTACACAGTACCACCACCCTAACTGATAACTCCACTGGTGATTACACAGTACTACTACACAGTACCACCACCCTAACTGACAACTCCACTGGTGATTACACAGTACTACTACACAGTACCACCACCCTAACTGACAACTCCACTGGTGATTACACAGTACTACTACACAGTACCACCACCCTGACTGATAACTCCACTGGTGATTACACAGTACTACTACACAGTACCATCACCCTAACTGATAACTCAACCGGTCATGGTCTGTTGTTATACAATAGATTTCATCAATGTGGTATAGTAATATAATACAGTTGTAATTAATTGCCAAAATGTTAACTATAAATCTCTGCACCGTTTTGTCTGGGAGATGCTGTTTATATCACAGCCCTGTGACACACACTATATGAGAGTGTAGATCTTGGCACAGGCTATTCCAGAAGTCCCGTATCCCTCTTTGTGTGGAAGAATTGATTTTTACAAGAGCAATGCTTGCACCTTATAGGAAAGAGGAAGATGGCTGCTCTCTCTACGGCTCTCAGTTTTATTGTCATATATTAAACATCTCGCGCACTTACAATTTCTGCACACATTGGGGCTTTGGGTAGCCCTGAAACAAGTCGAGGGTAGATAACCTGGATGTTCCTTCTTCATCGTCCACGCAATGCTTGATCCAAGAGGTCTAACTTGGAGCTGTGTTACAGGGTTTATATAGCATCCAGGTTACTTGTCCTCCACTCAGTTCATGTCTCCAGGTGGACGTTTCCCCCACTCTCCCTGTCACCAGAATGGCCTCTGATTGAAGCTCACCTGGCCCCTGACCAGAGGACCCAGTACAGCTCGGCCACAACTGCATTTGATCTTAGCCAAAAGGCAGAGAAGTCGGACTACACCTTGGTTTCACTTGGATGTTGGACAATTTGTGAGGGAGCACTACCTGGAGGGACTTAAACCAGACTTGTGAAAGCCAAAATCTGTCCACAAACTCATCAGAGCGAAAGATGTTATGGCCCCATGCCGCAGGAGGAGGTGAGCAATCCTGTAATATACCGCGGTAATACCTTCCATGTCCCCACACATACCTTCTCAAAGCGTTTTCCCATTTCCAGAATAATTCCTTGGTTTGTGTGAACAATCATTACATTACCTCAGTGTAGTCTAGCCACTATTTCATATTTAAAGAATTCAGATTGTTCTGCTTGGATTTATCTAATTACCGCAGAGAACGTATAATTATAAAGCCGTCATCGTGTTTACAGTGTGTCGGCAGACTCCATAGATTGTGTTTGTAATGTTTTGCTGATTGCATCAGGGAAAGTGGGGAGAGAAATAACAAGTTACTGACATTGGAACAAGAATTTGAGTAAGATTTCTTATTAAAATTTTTCTGGACAAAACCATGTTGCAATGCAAGGGGTGTAAATGAGTTTATTATTTTGCATATGAGTCAAATACTGTCCGTTTTGTCATCTAGCGCACAAATATCGACTTTAAATTTCAATGTAAAAATAAAGCTATAAAGTATTTGTGTGCTAGATGAAAAAACAGCCAGTATTTAACTTAGGTACAAAGTAATAAACTAATTTACACCCCTTGCACTGTAATATGGTTTTGTCCAGAAAACTTAAGTAAGAAAACTTACTCAAATTATTGCCTAAGTTCCTTAATGAATCAGGCCCACATGTTTACTTGTAAGTATCCCGTGATCATGACCTCTCAGGTACCTTGCTCTTCTTCGCTTTGCACCTCGCTTCTTGCAGGGGCAGACCTAGGCTTTATTTTTACAGGAGGTGATTCAGCATAGCCACATCCCCTTATTCTGATTGGTTGGTCCCAGTTGACACTAACCCTGTTCCCGATTAACCCCACCCCCTTTTATTGGCATTTTGGCAATTTAAAAGGTATACACGTGCTGCTGGGGGCAGGTGGGGGGGGGGGGGGGGCTATTGCCTTGATCGCCCCCCTGGATCCACCACTCCCTTCTTGCATATGTTCAGTTCAGAGCACTGCTCTGTAGGTGCTTGCATTACTGTTGTTCATGGTTAGGAGTGACGTGTAGAGAGTATGTGCGTCACTGTATGTCCATGACGTTAGTTGGGTCTCAATTTAATCCGCTCTGCCCGTTGAGTAATGCCTAAACAACAGGTTTGGTACCTAGCGTCACTCTACCTACCCAGCTTGTTTTTGACCATGTTTGTATGCTGAGGACATGGACATTTAGCTTAGTTATTCTTTATGAAACCATGCTGCCTGCCCTCCCACACCATGTGCCCAGTCTTGCCAGATCTTGGAAGTCATCACTGGTCGGTCCTGGTTAATGGTTGGATGGGAGACTACCAGGTGCTGTAGGCTTTTTGATTTTTCAATTGGCATCAGCAAGGATCGCTCTTATCTGTAGCTTGTCCTGTTCATTGGTCATCATCTCGTGAAACACCAGATCACTTGATTTTATGAGACCCTGATTTGTAATATCCCAAAGTATGTATCCTTTATAAGGGATATAGGTTGACCAACCGGCGTCCCACGCAGTGAGCTAATAAAGAAAGACTCTGAGACAAGTATTTGGCAAATTTTTTTGGGTCACAGCTTTATTGAACACTTCCAAACTTGGCAGACAAGCGGCGTGCAAGGATAATAAAAATTACCACCTTTTCCAGTTCCATCTGGAAAAATAGGGCGTGTTCTGCCTACTACCGTGTAGGCACCGCAACATCGCCCTCCGGAGACCAGCCCCCTTGGCATAAATCACCCTCCAATAAACCTGGCACGCAGCTGGTATTGGCCCAACCGTTGAAGCTGGAACCAGGCGTGCGTCCGTCTTCCCTGGGTGATACTGCCCGGCCCTGCTGGCTCCCCCCTTTCTATGCCTTGCTCGCAGCTTTCCCGCTTTTCCAACTGTGACAAAGCAATTTGAGCAATAAATTATATTCACAAAGCATACAATGACAACAACATTACTTGTCAAGCATTTACCAAGATTACATATGTAAAGTGCTTAAGAAATAATATATATTTTTATATTTTACATCTTGTTTTTATTTATTTTTAAAGAAATACCTGCATGTACTGTAGGGGATGGGTGGGTGGGAGACTGAAAGCTTCCTTCCCCCTCTTCTTTAACTACCCTCACCTTGTCCTGCCTCCTGTTTCGCCCCCTCCTTTCCCTGAGTGGCTACCTGCACTGCTCAGGTGTAACAAAATAGGACGGACTTCATTGTCTGCACCCCCTTTCTTCATGTCACTTGCATCGGGCCGCCTAGTGACCACCCTCCCTTATTCCTCTTTGGCGCTATTGCTGCGCCTGCAATTCTGTTTCTCCTGGCAGTATCCAGTATGATACATTCCACTGACTTGTGATCTAGTTTCTGTCTCTTCTCTTAGGGTAGCTGTGTATACGCCTTATAGCCGAAGACACAGACATGGATGACATTTGGCTTTTTCTCGGACCAGGCTTCATGCTCATTCAACAATTGTTCGGTGTCCTCGTTCACTCGCACCATCTTGCTCTGGCGTGTAGGTAACAGTTAGTGTTGTATGTCATATTGTTTCAAGAACTCAGCTAAAGTCCTGTTATACTCTCCGCCACTGTCGGATCGTTATACTTTTAATTTCAGACCTGTTTGAGTCTCCACCAGGCTCTTTTATTCCACAGTTTTGTTGACAAATTCATTTTTAACTTTGATGAAGTATACGTACGTCATCCTTGTGGCATCATCATTGAGTTTAATGAAATATTTGTAGCCACTAATCGGTTCCACCTCCATTGGACCACACACGTTGGTGTGCATTAGAGCCTGCGGTACTTCAGCTCTAGTTACTGACTTTGAAAAGGGGCATCGAGTTTCAGTCTCCAGTAACTTCTCAGCTAAACCTGGTAATTTTGGTATCCTGCACCTGAAGTCCTCCATTTGTTCCGGTTATTTCTAAGGTCTTGTGCTAGCTGTTTTTCCATTGACTGAATCTAGTTTATACCTGTGTGACCTGTGTGTAAATTATAAGACATTCTGTTTCTTTCACAACTACTCTTGGTGGTCTTCATACGGGGGAACTCTTAACACTTTGCAGACATCAACTATTTATATAGCGCCACTAATTCCGCAGCGATGTACAGAGAAAATTACCCATTGGAACTTACAGTCTAAATTCCCTAAAATAGAGAGAGAGAGAGAGAGAGAGAGAGAGAGTGAGAGACCATGGTTAGGAATCGAACTCATGACCCCATTGCTGCCCAATTTATATAATATTGTAAAAGTGAAACATGTCTGTGATTGACCTTGTAGAAACAGGCAGGATGGATTGTTGAATAGGTTACCTTAACCACTGTGGCCTGTTTACAATTGTTGTATATAGCAGGTGACAGGAGATAAGTGCTCAATAAGAGATTAATAGAGTGTTTGCGCCCTCTTGTGTCGATATGAAGATATTGCTGCTGTCATAATGGATAACAGAGTATAATCTCAGAATTCAAAATTCATTTGAAGTAATTGCTCACGTTTAAATAGAGGTATCATAAATTATATTTAAACCCTCATATATTGTGTCTGTGGTTGTGTTAGCCTGCCACTGAGGTGGGCTCGGGTGCCTCAGTGTGAAGGACTCATCTTTGTGTAGTGTTTAGGAGCTTCAGACCTCAGTAACTTTAGAGATGCTAAAAAGTTCAAACGCCGAATTGAACTTGTTTGGTGTCCGGAATTTCCTTGTAGAGATTCTGGGGCGTATTCAATTGTTCCTCCGGCCGCCAGAAAAACGAGCGCTCTAAAACTATTACCGTTAATACGGTAATTACTCGCTGAATTTCATCTCGCAGCTCCCAGCGAGTAAACTACTGTATTAACGGTTTTTACGCACAATATTACCGTATAAACGATAATAGTTTCAACACGCTCCTTTTTCCGGCAGCCGGAGGAACAATTGAATACGCCCCTCTGACTCAGGATGGCAGCTGGACAGTATCGTTTCTCTGGATTGTTTGTAGACTCTTGGGGGCATATTCAATTCCGATCCGGTCCGCGGTAACGCGCATTACCGCGGAAAATGCGCAGTACTGCCGGTAATACGGTACCGCAATAACGCGGATTTTCGTATGCAGAATGAAAATCCACGTTATTGCGGTACCGTGGATTAGGTTCGCGGCCGTTCCGGCGCGATCCCGCGGATCGCAATTGAATATGCCCCTTGGAATGGTCCCAAGCGGGTTTCTGGAATGTCTAACTCTAATAAAGTTGAGCTCTGCAGGACCCTTCATAAGTCGGATCAAGATGTTATTTGGCTTCCAGTGATGGCAAGATTGCCTAATTTATCAGTCATTGTTCCAGGGGTCTGGAGCACAGCGGCAGGTTGGGTATAGAATCACCGCGGTTATTACCTCTTAGCGGAGTGTGGTGTTCTGTATCTGTATCTGTAACTTA
This sequence comes from Mixophyes australis, assembly GCA_036250195.1. Taxonomy (NCBI): domain Eukaryota; kingdom Metazoa; phylum Chordata; class Amphibia; order Anura; family Limnodynastidae; genus Mixophyes; species Mixophyes australis. Next base: position 30,350,662 of record JAVHZZ010000004.1, on the reverse strand, counting down.
AAACCAGTATCTAAGAATGGTAGATAGTTGGTTTATGACTTGGAAGGTACAGAATGTAGAAAGTATAGTGCCTACTCTACCAGGAGTGACCTTTGTAGAAGAGATCTGCAGATGATGTATTCTCAGATGAGATAAGCCAAGTTTTGGCAGTAGCAAGTTGGTTAATAGATTTTCAAATGAATAGATGGTGATTAGATTACCAACAGATCTCACGTTCCAAAGTGCTCAGGATAAAGGGATGGTAATGGAAATATGTGGATCGGTGGCAGTCGCTTTCCCGACTACCACCACAAGCGTCACTACTTTCCCCAACAGCGGGATCATGAAACTGCAATTCCCGACAACTTCAACTGAGCGACTCTTGGAAAAGCCGACTTTCAATAAATTAGAGACATCGAGTGTCCGGCGCACAGGAATGACGTCACAGGTAAAAAGCTACAGTATTGTTAGTGCTGTTAAAGGGGCAATGACAGTACGCCGGCTAGACAGTGCTTTTTACTAAACCTTGTGCATTGTCCATCCGGCGTACTGTCATTGCCCCTTTAACAATGAGAGGCATGCAGATGATGAGAATGACATCCATCGTACAAAACAACGGATGTATTACCGTGCTGTTATCGGTTTGTACAGAAGAAGAGCAGATAAACACATGTGCCTAATGTGCAAGTACTGACCTTTATGCCTTTAACTCACTCTGTTTACTACATGGTGAAATATCCAACACTCACACAATGTTCAGCAAGGGAGGTTCATTGTTCTTTATGTCATACTTGCCAACTCTCTTGGAATGTCCAGGAGACTCTGGAATTCCGGGCAGGTCTCCCAGACTCCCAGGAGAGCTGGCAAGTCTCCCGCTTTTGAGCCTCAATGATGAAATTCTCTGGGAATCGCGGAATTTTGCCCCCCCCCTTGATAATATAACGCGTTTGCATCATTACATCATGAGGCGGGGCCAAAATGATGCGATTCTCTGACCCTCCACCCCTTTCCCCCCCCGAGACTTCCTGATGCCAACCTGGAAAAGTTGAAGCTCCACACGTACATATGTGTGCAGGGGCGCCAAGTGGAATTTCGGTCCCCGGTACAGCAACTTCTTGGGACCCCTTACATAGCTGTGAAAGGGGGCATGACCACAACAGGTTGGTGGCTCTGCCCCCACTGCAAGGCAGGCCCAAGCCCCAGTACTTTGTACCTGCTCTCTCCCCTCTCTGCACCCCTTGACACTATTAATAACAGAGATCGGTGGCTATAATGGCCGCCTCATCGTCTTGCGCAGCTGTCATTACGTCATCACCGCCAATTCATCTACTGAGAGCCAGCAAGTAATTATATTACTATTAAATACCACAATAATTAGGATAATTTTATAATTAGGAAAATCACATTGAGTTGATGTCCCCATTACTGCCTCATATGCCATTTATTGTTTACTATCGGCCAATTACTGTGTTTATTGTCCATTTTAAAAACAGCTGTGCCCAGGTAATTAATATAATGTTTCACAGTAAGGCCACACCCACATAGAACACCCTTGAATTTGCATAAACCACTCCCACATGGCCCAGGATAAGCTGCACAGATGGGCTCATTTCTCAATGAGTATTTAAGTAATATTAATGTGAGTTTCCTTCTTCATTGTTCCTTGGGAATAAAATGATAGTGGATAGGTTTTTAATGAAACCTTGCCTCCCAGTGGACAAATGATCGCATCAAATGGTATAATATGTTTGGAAATGATTTTTTTATTTACCTATTTCATGAACGTACTGGTACAATACATTTTTATAACTTTCAGAATGCACCTTGTTGTATTCAGTACTGTTTTATGCTCTGTACTTAAATACTGTTTGCACTAAACCATAGTTGCCAAAAAATACATCTAACATCTTCTATGAACAAGAGATTCATTACGAAAGTCTCTCAGTGTAGGACGACTGCCACTTGCTGACTCTTCATCTATGTGCTGCAATAGGATAATCATACATGCCAACTCTTAAGATTTCTACTCTGGGAGATCTGGGGGAGAAGTCATGTGACAAGGGTTAAGAGGGGGGCCTGGTGACATCGTTGTGTCACCATAGCCCCGCCCCCACTATGAAATGCCGAAATTAACGCCATTGAATAGCGGGGGCGGACCTTAATGACGTGATTAAGCCTCGCCCCCTCCATTCAATGTCGTGAATTTTGGCGAATGGGGGCGCTTTGCCTACTCTCCCGAGAGTAGGCAAGTATGAAGATAATTTATGAAGGCACAAATATACATGCATATACATCTTTGCAACCTGGGACTGTCTCTAGGAATCAGGGACAGTCTGCAACTATGCTTGACGCCCATCTGAGAGTGCAAGCCTACGTGTCCAGTCTCACTTTCAGCACATAGATGAAGAGTCAGCACGTGACAGTCGTCCTCCACTAAGAGATTTTCATAATGAATCTCTTGCTCAGAGAAGAACCTTTATTAATCAAAGGGCTCAAAGGAAATAAACTGAGGAAGTTGGTGGTAGGGCCAGAAAAATAAATTAATTAAAGTAGGAGTTAAAAACTTCTATAATAAAATATAAATGAAATGATTCTCAATGCATGTTTGGAGATTCTTATAAATGTCTGTTTTAGGAAAAAGAAATGTATTTATAAAGTTCTCTTTTTGTAAAGAGGATTTACCAACGTGTGACTGTTTCTGCCAGAAAGTTCTTACAGAGCAGGGAACCATGGGATAGATCTTCTAAAGCAATTAAAATCCACATGTGCTTTTTTTGGTTATTATTTTTATTGATTACCAATGAAAAGAATTCAGAACTAAAAAAGCGAGAGGAGGGAATAACATAGGATACAATGCTAGTATAATGATGTGTTATACACAGTGTTATGTTAGGTACACCTTCTGAGAACACAAATAAGAACCAAGAAGTACTTTCCCTGCCAATGTAGACCCAAGCAGCTTATATCATGGGCATAGTTGTGTAGTTAGGATTTAGATTTTCCACCGTACAATTCTTATTTAGTTTGTTAAGTCACCTCTGCACGCTTGCCTACCCTCCCATCCTAAGACAACTCCTTCCTCAAACTCCACATGCCCATTCCACTAAATTCCCACTACCCTGTTTGTCTTCTTGCTTCTCTAGAATGTTAAGCTGGGTACTGTCACACTTTTACACAGAGAATATCACTGACTGGTATTAGCGCTACTAACCTGAGAGGCGCGGAGTCTAACACACCACCGGTGTTCACCAGGGTCCCCCCGCAAGGAGGTTTGGGCTTTGCTGCGTGTGATGTGCAGGTCGGGGTTCTCCCAGGAATTCACCAGTGCAGCGAATGGAGGGTAGTCAGACAGGCCGAGTCGAAACCAAGGAAGCGAGGTACCACGGAGAGTAGGCAAGAGTAGTCAGGGATGGTCCAAAGGTCAATACCAGTGTGGGCAGCGAAGTACAAGGGAAATCTGGAAGAGAGGTCAAACAAGCCAAGGAGTCTATACACAGGAGGTCAGGAACAGGAATCATTAACTAAATGCTGGAGCTGGTTAGAACCAATACTCTGGCACTAAACATGTGTCAGAGGCTGCTTTAAGTACTCTAAGGTGCCTCCTGATTGGATTAGGGAGATTTAGGCGGTTTAGAAATGCTGGCTGCAGACAGGTGAGTAGAGATAGAGTTCTGCTGCTAGGCAACAGGACGTGGATTGTGGAGAGAAGGTGTCCGTCTCCGGCGCCTGTGGAGAGCGCGAAGACGACACCTGACAGTATCCTCCCCTTCTTTCTTACGGGTGGTGCAGGAGGTGTTCTATGTGTTCTATGCAGGTGTTCTATGTGTTCGTTGTATTCTATGTGTTCGTTGTATTCTATGTGTTCAATGTGTTCATTGTATTCTATGTGTTCGTTGTATTCTATGTGTTCGTTGTATTCTATGTGTTCATTCTATGTGTTTGTTCTATGTGTAAGTTGTATTCTATGTGTTCGTTCTATGTGTTCGTTGTATTCTATGTGTTCGTTGTATTCTATGTGTTCGTTCTATGTGTTCGTTGTATTCTATGTGTTCGTTCTATGTGTTTGTTCTATGTGTTCGTTGTATTCTATGTGTTCATTCTATGTGTTCGTTCTATGTGTTCGTTGTATTATATGTGTTCGTTCTATGTGTTTGTTCTATGTGTTCGTTGTATTCTATGTGTTCGCTCTATGTGTTCGTTGTATTCTATGTGTTTGTTCTATGTGTTCGTGGCAATCTATGTGTTCGTTCCATGTGTTCTTTGTATTCTATGTGTTCGTTCTATGTGTTTGTTCTATGTGTTCGTTGTATTCTATGTGTTCGTTCTATGTGTTCGTTGTATTCTATGTGTTCGTTCTATGTGTTCGTTGTATTCTATGTGTTGGTTCTATGTGTTTGTTGTGTTCTATGTGTTTGTTGTGTTCTATGTGTTTGTTCTGTTCTCTGTGTTTGTTGTATTCTATGTGTTTGTTGTATTCTATGTGTTTGTTGTATTCTATGTGTTCGTTGTATTCTATGTGTTCGTTCTATGTGTTTGTTGTGTTCTATGTGTTTGTTGTGTTCTATGTGTTTGTTGTGTTCTATGTGTTCGTTGTATTCTATGTGTTTGTTGTATTCTATGTGTTCGTTTTATTCTATGTGTTCGTTCTATGTGTTTGTTCTATGTGTTCGTTGTATTCTATGTGTTTCCATCTATGTGTTTGTTCTATGTGTTCGTTGTATTCTATGTGTTCATTCTATGTGTTTGTTCTATGTGTTCGTTGTATTCTATGTGTTCATTCTATGTGTTTGTTCTATGTGTTCGTTGTATTCTATGTATTCGTTCTATGTGTTCGTTCTATGTGTTCGTTGTATTATATGTGTTCGTTCTATGTGTTTGTTGTATTCTATGTGTTGGTTCTATGTGTCTGTTGTGTTCTATGTGTTTGTTGTGTTCTATGTGTTTGTTGTGTTCTATGTGTTTGTTCTGTTCTCTGTGTTTGTTGTATTCTATGTGTTTGATTTATTCTATGTGTTTGTTGTATTCTATGTGTTTGTTCTATGTGTTCGTTGTATTCTATGTATTCGTTCTATGTGTTCGTTCTATGTATTCGTTGTATTCTATGTGTTCTTTCTATGTGTTTGTTCTATGTGTTTGTTGTATTCTATGTGTTTGTTCTATGTGTTCGTTGTATTCTATGTATTCGTTCTATGTGTTCGTTCTATGTATTCGTTGTATTCTATGTGTTCTTTCTATGTGTTTCTTCTATGTGTTCGTTGTATTCTATGTGTTCGTTCTATGTGTTTGTTCTATGTGTTCGTTGTATTCTATGTGTTCGTTCTATGTGTTCGTTCTATGTGTTCGTTGTATTATATGTGTTCGTCCTATGTGTTTATTCTATGTGTTCGTTGTATTCTATATGTTCGTTCTATGTGTTTGTTGTATTCTATGTGTTCGTTATATGTGTTTGTTGTGTTCTATGTGTTTGTTGTGTTCTATGTGTTTGTTGTGTTCTATGTGTTTGTTCTGTTCTTTGTGTTTGTTGTATTCTATGTGTTTGTTGTATTCTATGTGTTTGTTGTATTCTATATGTTCATTCTATGTGTTTGTTCTATGTGTTTGTTGTATTCTATGTGTTCGTTCTATGTGTTTGTTCTATGTGTTCGTTGTATTCTATGTGTTCGTTCTATGTGTTTGTTCTATGTGTTTATTGTATTCTATGTGTTCGTTCTATGTGTTCGTTGTATTCTATGTGTTCATTCTATGTGTTTGTTCTATGTGTTCGTTGTATTCTATGTGTTCGTTCTATGTGTTTGTTCTATGTGTTCGTTTTATTCTATGTGTTCGTTCTATGTGTTTGTTCTATGTGTTCGTTGTATTCTATGTGTTTCCATCTATGTGTTTTTTCTATGTGTTCGTTGTATTCTATGTGTTCATTCTATGTGTTTGTTCTATGTGTTCGTTGTATTCTATGTGTTCGTTCTATGTGTTTGTTCTATGTGTTCGTTTTATTCTATATGTTCGTTCTATGTGTTTGTTCTATGTGTTCGTTGTATTCTATGTGTTCGTTCTATGTGTTCGTTCTATGTGTTCGTTGTATTATATGTGTTCGTTCTATGTGTTTGTTGTATTCTATGTGTTGGTTCTATGTGTCTGTTGTGTTCTATGTGTTTGTTGTGTTCTATGTGTTTGTTGTGTTCTATGTGTTTGTTCTGTTCTCTGTGTTTGTTGTATTCTATGTGTTTGTTGAATTCTATATGTTCGTTCTATGTGTTTGTTCTATGTGTTCGTTGTATTCTATGTGTTCGTTGTATTCTATGTGTTTGTTCTATGTATTTGTTGTATTCTATGTGTTCGTTCTATGTGTTTGTTGTGTTCTATGTGTTTGTTGTGTTCTATGTGTTTGTTCTGTTCTTTGTGTTTGTTGTATTCTATGTGTTTGATTTATTCTATGTGTTTGGCGATTCTATGTGTTTATTCTATGTGTTTGTTCTGTGTGTTCGTTGTATTCTATGTATTCGTTCTATGTGTTCGTTGTATTCTATGTGTTCTTTCTATGTGTTTGTTCTATGTGTTTGTTGTATTCTATGTGTTCGTTCTATGTGTTCGTTTTATTCTATGTGTTCATTCTATGTGTTTCTTCTATGTGTTCGTTGTATTCTATGTGTTCATTCTATGTGTTTCTTCTATGTGTTCGTTGTATTCTATGTGTTCGTTCTATGTGTTTGTTCCATGTGTTCGTTGTATTCTATGTGTTCGTTGTATTATATGTGTTCGTTCTATGTGTTTGTTCTATGTGTTCGTTGTATTCTATATGTTCGTTCTATGTGTTTGTTGTATTCTATGGGGGGTATTCAATTGTTTGTTTTAACGCGCTAAAACAAAAAAAAATGAGCGCTCTAAAAATATTAACGTTAATACGGTAATTACTCGCTAAATTTCATCTCGCAGCTCCCTGAGCAGCGAGCTGAAATTCAGCCCGCTGGCAGCGAGTAAGTACCGTATTAACTGTTTACGCGCGCAAAATTACCATATAATATGAAGTTTTTTTAGAGCGCTCGTTTTTTTTGGTTTTAGCGCGTTAAAACAAACAATTGAATACCCCCCTATGTGTTCGTTATATGTGTTTGTTGTGTTCTATGTGTTTGTTGTGTTCTATGTGTTTGTTGTGTTCTATGTGTTTGTTCTGTTCTTTGTGTTTATTGTATTCTATGTGTTTGTTGTATTCTATGTGTTTGTTGTATTCTATGTGTTTATTCTATGTGTTTGTTCTATGTGTTCGTTGTATTCTATGTGTTCGTTCTATGTGTTTGTTCTATGTGTTCGTTGTATTCTATGTGTTTGTTCTATGTGTTTTTTCTATGTGTTTGTTGTATTCTATGTGTTCGTTCTATGTGTTCGTTATATGTGTTTGTTGTTTTCTATGTGTTTGTTGTGTTCTATGTGTTCTATTTGTTTGTTGTGTTCTATGTGTTCGTTGTATTCTATGTTTTTGTTGTATTCTATTGGTTTCATTCTATGTGTTCTCTGTTCTATGTGTTCTGTGTTCTATGTGTTCTGTGTTCTATGTGTTCTGTGTTCTATGTGTTTGTTCTATGTATTTGATCTATGTGTTTGTTCTATGTGTTCTATGTGTTCGTTGTATTCTATGTGTTCGTTGTATTCTATGTGTTCGTTCTATGTGTTCGTTGTATTATTTGTTTTCGTTCTATTTGTTTCTATGTGTTCATTGTATTCTATGTGTTTGTTTTATGTATTCGTTGTATTCTATGTGTTCGTTGTATTCTATGTGTTTGTTCTATGTGTTCGTTGCAATCTATGTGTTCGTTCAATGTGTTCTTTGTATTCTATATGTTCGTTCTATGTGTTTGTTCTATGTGTTCGTTGTATTCTATGTGTTCGTTCTATGTGTTTGTTGTATTCTATGTGTTCGTTCTATGTGTTCGTTGTATTCTATGTTTTCGTTCTATGTGTTCAATGTATTTTATGTGTTTGTTCTCTGTGTTCGTTGTATTCTATGTTTTTGTTCTATGTGTTTGTTCAATGTGTTCGGTTTATTCTATGTGTTCTTTCTATGTGTTTGTTCTATGTGTTCGTTCTATGTGTTTGTTCTATGTGTTCGTTGTATTCTATATGTTTGTTGTATTCTATGTGTTCGTTCTATGTGTTCGTCGTGTTTTATGTGTTCGTTGTTTTCTATGTGTTCGTTGTGTTCAATGTGTTCGTTGTGTTCAATGTGTTCATTGTGTTCTATGTGTTCGTTGTGTGATATGTGTTAGTTGTGTTCTATGTGTTCGTTGTGTTCAATGTGTTTGTTGTGTTCAATGTGTTCGTTGTGTTCTATGTGTTCGTTGTGTTCTATGTGTTCGTTCTATGTGTTCGTTGTATTCTATGTGTTCATTTCTATGTGTTTGTTCTATGTGTTCGTTGTATTCTATTTGTTTCCATCTATGTGTTTGTTCTATGTGTTCGTTGTATTCTATGTGTTCATTCTATGTGTTTGTTCTATGTGTTCGTTGTATTCTATGTGTTCATTCTATGTGTTTGTTCTATGTGTTCGTTGTATTCTATGTGTTCGTTCTATGTGTTCGTTGTATTATATGTGTTCGTTCTATGTGTTTGTTGTATTCTATGTGTTGGTTCTATTTGTCTGTTGTGTTCTATGTGTTTGTTGTGTTCTATGTGTTTGTTGTGTTCTATGTGTTTGTTCTGTTCTCTGTGTTTGTTGTATTCTATGTGTTTGTTGAATTCTATGTGTTCGTTCTATGTGTTTGTTCTATGTGTTCGTTGTATTCTATGTGTTCATTGTATTCTATGTGTTTGTTCTATGTATTTGTTGTATTCTATGTGTTTGTTCTATGTGTTTGTTGTGTTCTATGTGTTTGTTGTGTTCTATGTGTTTGTTCTGTTCTTTGTGTTTGTTGTATTCTATGTGTTTGATTTATTCTATGTGTTTGTTGTATTCTATGTGTTTATTTTATGTGTTTGTTCTATGTGTTCGTTGTATTCTATGTATTCGTTCTATGTGTTCGTTCTATGTATTCGTTGTATTCTATGTGTTCTTTCTATGTGTTTGTTCTATGTGTTTGTTGTATTCTATGTGTTCGTTCTATGTGTTCGTTGTATTCTATGTGTTCATTCTATGTGTTTCTTCAATGTGTTCGTTGTATTCTATGTGTTCATTCTATGTGTTTCTTCTATGTGTTCGTTGTATTCTATGTGTTCGTTCTATGTGTTTCTTCTATGTGTTCGTTGTATTCTATGTGTTCGTTCTATGTGTTCGTTCTATGTGTTCGTTGTATTATATGTGTTCGTTCTATGTGTTTGTTCTATGTGTTCGTTGTATTCTATATGTTCGTTCTATGTGTTTGTTGTATTCTATGTGTTCGTTATATGTGTTTGTTGTGTTCTATGTGTTTGTTGTGTTCTATGTGTTTGTTGTGTTCTATGTGTTTGTTCTGTTCTTTGTGTTTGTTGTATTCTATGTGTTTGTTGTATTCTATGTGTTTGTTGTATTCTATATGTTCATTCTATGTGTTTGTTCTATGTGTTCGTTGTATTCTATGTGTTCGTTCTATGTGTTTGTTCTATGTGTTCGTTGTATTCTATGTGTTCGTTCTATGTGTTTGTTCTATGTGTTTATTGTATTCTATGTGTTCGTTCTATGTGTTCGTTGTATTCTATGTGTTCATTCTATGTGTTTGTTCTATGTGTTCGTTGTATTCTATGTGTTCGTTCTATGTGTTTGTTCTATGTGTTCGTTTTATTCTATGTGTTCGTTCTATGTGTTTGTTCTATGTGTTCGTTGTATTCTATGTGTTTCCATCTATGTGTTTGTTCTATGTGTTCGTTGTATTCTATGTGTTCATTCTATGTGTTTGTTCTATGTGTTCGTTGTATTCTATGTGTTCGTTCTATGTGTTTGTTCTATGTGTTCGTTTTATTCTATTTGTTCGTTCTATGTGTTTGTTCTATGTGTTCGTTGTATTCTATGTGTTCGTTCTATGTGTTCGTTCTATGTGTTCGTTGTATTATATGTGTTCGTTCTATGTGTTTGTTGTATTCTATGTGTTGGTTCTATGTGTCTGTTGTGTTCTATGTGTTTGTTGTGTTCTATGTGTTTGTTGTGTTCTATGTGTTTGTTCTGTTCTCTGTGTTTGCTGTATTCTATGTGTTTGTTGAATTCTATATGTTCGTTCTATGTGTTTGTTCTATGTGTTCGTTGTATTCTATGTGTTCGTTGTATTCTATGTGTTTGTTCTATGTATTTGTTGTATTCTATGTGTTCGTTCTATGTGTTTGTTGTGTTCTATGTGTTTGTTGTGTTCTATGTGTTTGTTCTGTTCTTTGTGTTTGTTGTATTCTATGTGTTTGATTTATTCTATGTGTTTGTTGTATTCTATGTGTTTATTCTATGTGTTTGTTCTATGTGTTCGTTGTATTCTATGAATTCGTTCTATGTGTTCGTTGTATTCTATGTGTTCTTTCTATGTGTTTGTTCTATGTGTTTGTTGTATTCTATGTGTTCGTTCTATGTGTTCTTTGTATTCTATGTGTTCATTCTATGTGTTTCTTCTATGTGTTCGTTGTATTCTATGTGTTCATTCTATGTGTTTCTTCTATGTGTTCGTTGTATTCTATGTGTTCGTTCTATGTGTTTGTTCTATGTGTTCGTTGTATTCTATGTGTTCGTTCTATGTGTTCGTTGTATTATATGTGTTCGTTCTATGTGTTTGTTCTATGTGTTCGTTGTATTCTATATGTTCGTTCTATGTGTTTGTCGTATTCTATGGGGGGTATTCAATTGTTTGTTTTAACGCGCTAAAACAAAAAAAAACGAGCGCTCTAAAAATATTAACGTTAATACGGTAATTACTCTCTAAATTTCATCTCGCAGCTCCCTGAGCAGCGAGCTGAAATTCAGCCCGCTGGCAGCGAGTAAGTACCGTATTAACTGTTTACGCGCGCAAAATTACCATATAATATGAAGTTTTTTTAGAGCGCTCGTTTTTTTTGGTTTTAGCGCGTTAAAACAAACAATTGAATACCCCCCTATGTGTTCGTTATATGTGTTTGTTGTGTTCTATGTGTTTGTTGTATTCTATGTGTTTGTTGTGTTCTATGTGTTTGTTCTGTTCTTTGTGTTTATTGTATTCTATGTGTTCGTTCTATGTGTTTGTTCTATGTGTTCGTTGTATTCTATGTGTTTGTTCTATGTGTTTTTTCTATGTGTTTGTTGTATTCTATGTGTTCGTTCTATGTGTTCGTTATATGTGTTTGTTGTTTTCTATGTGTTTGTTGTGTTCTATGTGTTCTATTTGTTTGTTGTGTTCTATGTGTTCGTTGTATTCTATGTTTTTGTTGTATTCTATTGGTTTCATTCTATGTGTTCTCTGTTCTATGTGTTCTGTGTTCTATGTGTTCTGTGTTCTATGTGTTCTGTGTTCTATGTGTTTGTTCTATGTATTTGATCTATGTGTTTGTTCTATGTGTTCTATGTGTTCGTTGTATTCTATGTGTTCGTTCTATGTGTTCGTTGTATTATTTGTTTTCGTTCTATTTGTTTCTATGTGTTCATTGTATTCTATGTGTTTGTTTTATGTATTCGTTGTATTCTATGTGTTCGTTGTATTCTATGTGTTTGTTCTATGTGTTCGTTGCAATCTATGTGTTCGTTCAATGTGTTCTTTGTATTCTATATGTTCGTTCTATGTGTTTGTTCTATGTGTTCGTTGTATTCTATGTGTTCGTTCTATGTGTTTGTTGTATTCTATGTGTTCGTTCTATGTGTTCGTTGTATTCTATGTTTTCGTTCTATGTGTTCAATGTATTTTATGTGTTTGTTCTCTGTGTTCGTTGTATTCTATGTTTTTGTTCTATGTGTTTGTTCAATGTGTTTGGTTTATTCTATGTGTTCTTTCTATGTGTTTGTTCTATGTGTTCGTTCTATGTGTTTGTTCTATGTGTTCGTTGTATTCTATGTGTTCGTTGTATTCTATGTGTTCGTTCTATGTAATCGTTGTGTTCTATGTGTTCGTTGTGTTCTATGTGTTCGTTGTGTTCAATGTGTTCGTTGTGTTCAATGTGTTCATTGTGTTCTATGTGTTCGTTGTGTTCTATGTGTGCTTTGTGTTCTATGTGTTCGTTCTATGTGCTCGTTGTATTCTATGTGTTCATTCTATGTGTTTGTTCTGTGTGTTCGTTGTATTCTATGTGTTCGTTGTATTCTATGTGTTTGTTCTATGTGTTCGTTGTATTCTATGTGTTCGTTGTGTTCTATGTGTTCGTTGTGTTTCGATGTGTTCGTTGTGTTCTATGTGTTCGTTCTGTTCAATGTGCTCTTTCTATGTGTTCTTTCTATGTGTTCGTTCTATGTGTTTGTTCTATGCGTTTGTTCTATGTGTTTGTTCTATGTGCTTGTTCTTTGTGTTTGTTCTATGTGTTTGTTCGTTGTATTCAATGTGTTCGTTGTATTCTATTTGTTCATTGTATTATGTGTTCGTTATATTCTATGTGTTCATTCTATGTGTTCGTTGTATTCTATGTGTTCGTTCTAGGTGTTCGTTGTATTCTACGTGTTCGTTATATTCTATGTGTTCGTTGTATTCTATGTGTTCGCTGTATTCTATGTGTTCGTTGTATTCTATGTGTTCGTTGTATTCTATGTGTTTGTTCTATGTGTTCGTTGTATTCTATGTGTTCGTTCTAGGTGTTTGTTCTATGTGTTCATTGTATTCTATGTGTTCGTTCTATGTGTTCCTTGTATTCTATGTGTTCATTCTATATGTTCGTTGTATTCTATGTGTTCGTTCTATGTGTTTCTATGTGTTCGTTCTATGTGTTCTTTGTATTCTATGTGTTTCTTCTATGTGTTTGTTCTATGTGTTCGTTGTATTCTATGTGTTCGTTGTATTCTATGTGTTTGTTCTATGTGTTCATTGTATTCTATGTGTTCGTTCTATGTGTTTGTTCTATGTGTTCGTTGTATTCTATGTGTTCGTTCTATGTGTTTGTTCAATGTGTTCGTTCTATTCTATGTGTTTATTCTATGTGTTTGTTCTATGTGTTCGTTGTATTCTATGTGTTCGTTCTATGTGTTTGTTCTATGTGTTCTATGTGTTCGTTGTGTTTCGATGTGTTCGTTGTGTTCTATGTGTTCGTTATGTTCAATGTGTTCTTTCTATGTGTTCTTTCTATGTGTTTGTTCTATGTGTTTGTTCTATGTATTTGTTCTATGTGTTTGTTCTATGTGCTTGTTCTTTGTGTTTATTCTATGTTTTTGTTCGTTGTATTCTATGTGTTCGTTGTATTCTATGTGTTCATTGTATTCTATGTGTTCGTTATATTCTATGTGTTCATTCTATGTGTTCATTGTATTCTATGGTTTCGTTCTATGTGTTCGTTGTATTCTATTTGTTCGTTGTATTCTATGTGTTTGTTATATGTGTTCGATGTATTCTATGTGTCCGTTCTATGTGTTCGTTGTATTCTACGTGTGCGTTGTATTCTATGTGTTTGTTGCATTCTATGTGTTCGCTGTATTCTATGTGTTCGTTGTATTCTATGTGTTCATTGTATTCTATGTGTTTGTTCTATGTGTTCGTTGTATTCTATGTGATCGTTCTATGTGTTTGTTCTATGTGTTCGTTGTATTCTATGTGTTCGTTCTAGGTGTTTGTTCTATGTGTTCATTGTATTCTATGTGTTCGTTCTATGTGTTCCTTGTATTCTATGTGTTCGTTCTATATGTTCGTTGTATTCTATGTGTTCGTTCTATGTGTTTCTATGTGTTCGTTCTATGTGTTCTTTGTATTCTATGTGTTTCTTCTATGTGTTTGTTCTATGTGTTCGTTGTATTCTATTTGTTTCCATCTATGTGTTTGTTCTATGTGTTTGTTGTATTCTATGTGTTCGTTCTATGTGTTCGTTATATGTGTTTGTTGTTTTCTATGTGTTTGTTGTGTTCTATGTGTTCTATTTGTTTGTTGTGTTCTATGTGTTCGTTGTATTCTATGTTTTTGTTGTATTCTATTGGTTTCATTCTATGTGTTCTCTGTTCTATGTGTTCTGTGTTCTATGTGTTCTGTGTTCTATGTGTTCTGTGTTCTATGTGTTTGTTCTATGTATTTGATCTATGTGTTTGTTCTATGTGTTCTATGTGTTCGTTGTATTCTATGTGTTCGTTGTATTCTATGTGTTCGTTCTATGTGTTCGTTGTATTCTTTGTTTTCGTTCTATTTGTTTCTATGTGTTCATTGTATTCTATGTGTTTGTTTTATGTATTCGTTGTATTCTATGTGTTCGTTGTATTTTATGTGTTTGTTCTATGTGTTCGTTGCAATCTATGTGTTCGTTCAATGTGTTCTTTGTATTCTATGTGTTCGTTCTATGTGTTTGTTCTATGTGTTCGTTGTATTCTATGTGTTCGTTCTATGTGTTTGTTGTATTCTATGTGTTCGTTCTATGTGTTCGTTGTATTCTATGTTTTCGTTCTATGTGTTCAATGTATTTTATGTGTTTGTTCTCTGTGTTCGTTGTATTCTATGTTTTTGTTCTATGTGTTTGTTCAATGTGTTCGTTGTATTATATGTGTTCGTTCTATGTGTTTGTTCAATGTGTTCGGTTTATTCTATGTGTTCTTTCTATGTGTTTGTTCTATGTGTTCGTTCTATGTGTTTGTTCTATGTGTTCGTTGTATTCTATGTGTTCGTTGTATTCTATGTGTTCGTTCTATGTAATCGTTGTGTTCTATGTGTTCGTTGTGTTCTATGTGTTCGTTGTGTTCAATGTGTTCGTTGTGTTCAATGTGTTCATTGTGTTCTATGTGTTCGTTGTGTGCTTTGTGTTAGTTGTGTTCTACGTGTTCATTGTGTTCAATGTGTTTGTTGTGTTCAATGTGTTCGTTGTGTTCGTTGTGTTCTATGTGTTCATTGTGTTCTATGTGTTCGTTCTATGTGCTCGTTGTATTCTATGTGTTCATTCTATGTGTTTGTTCTGTGTGTTCGTTGTATTCTATGTGTTCGTTGTATTCTATGTGTTTGTTCTATGTGTTCGTTGTATTCTATGTGTTTGTTGTGTTCTATGTGTTCGTTGTGTTTCGATGTGTTCGTTGTGTTCTATGTGTTCGTTCTGTTCAATGTGTTCTTTCTATGTGTTCTTTCTATGTGTTCGTTCTATGTGTTTGTTCTATGCGTTTGTTCTATGTGTTTGTTCTATGTGCTTGTTCTTTGTGTTTGTTCTATGTGTTTGTTCGTTGTATTCAATGTGTTCGTTGTATTCTATGTGTTCATTGTATTATGTGTTCATTATATTCTATGTGTTCATTCTATGTGTTCGTTGTATTCTATGTGTTCGTTCTATGTGTTCGTTGTATTCTACGTGTTCGTTGTATTCTATGTGTTCGTTGTATTCTATGTGTTCGCTGTATTCTATGTGTTCGTTGTATTCTATGTGTTCGTTGTATTCTATGTGTTTGTTCTATGTGTTCGTTGTATTCTATGTGTTCGTTCTATGTGTTTGTTCTATGTGTTCGTTGTATTCTATGTGTTCGTTCTAGGTGTTTGTTCTATGTGTTCATTGTATTCTATGTGTTCGTTCTATGTGTTCCTTGTATTCTATGTGTTCATTCTATATGTTCGTTGTATTCTATGTGTTTCTATGTGTTCGTTCTATGTGTTCTTTGTATTCTATGTGTTTCTTCTATGTGTTTGTTCTATGTGTTCGTTGTATTCTATGTGTTCGTTGTATTCTATGTGTTCGTTGTATTCTATGTGTTTGTTCTATGTGTTCATTGTATTCTATGTGTTCGTTCTATGTGTTTGTTCTATGTGTTTGTTGTATTCTATGTGTTCGTTCTATGTGTTTGTTCAATGTGTTCGTTCTATTCTATGTGTTTATTCTATGTGTTTGTTCTATGTGTTCGTTGTATTTTATGTGTTCGTTCTATGTGTTTGTTCTATGTGTTCGTTGTGTTCTATGTGTTCGTTGTTTTTCGATGTGTTCGTTGTGTTCTATGTGTTCGTTCTGTTCAATGTGTTCTTTCTATGTGTTCTTTCTATGTGTTCGTTCTATGTGTTTGTTCTATGTGTTTGTTCTATGTGTTTGTTCTATGTGCTTGTTCTTTGTGTTTATTCTATGTGTTTGTTCGTTGTATTCTATGTGTTCGGTGTATTCTATGTGTTCATTGTATTCTATGTGTTCGTTATATTCTATGTGTTCATTCTATGTGTTCATTGTATTCTATGTGTTCGTTCTATGTGTTCGTTGTATTTTATTTGTTCGTTGTATTCTATGTGTTTTTTATATGTGTTCAATGTATTCTATGTGTCCGTTCTATGTGTTCGTTGTATTCTATGTGTTCGTTCTATGTGTTCGTTGTATTCTACGTGTTCGTTGTATTCTATGTGTTTGTTGCATTCTATGTGTTCGCTGTATTCTATGTGTTCGTTGTATTCTATGTGTTCATTGTATTCTATGTGTTTGTTCTATGTGTTCGTTGTATTCTATGTGTTCGTTCTATGTGTTTGTTCTATGTGTTCGTTGTATTCTATGTGTTCGTTCTAGGTGTTTGTTCTATGTGTTCATTGTATTCTATGTGTTCGTTCTATGTGTTCCTTGTATTCTTTGTGTTCGTTCTATATGTTCGTTGTATTCTATGTGTTCGTTCTATGTGTTTCTATGTGTTCGTTCTATGTGTTCTTTGTATTCTATGTGTTTCTTCTATGTGTTTGTTCTATGTGTTCGTTGTATTCTATGTGTTCGTTGTATTCTATGTGTTCATTGTATTCTATGTGTTTGTTCTATGTGTTTTTTCTATGTGTTCGTTGTATTCTATGTGTTCGTTCTATGTGTTTGTTCAATGTGTTCGTTCTATTCTATGTGTTTGTTCTATGTGTTTGTTCTATGTGTTCGTTGTATTCTATGTGTTCATTCTATGTGTTTGTTCTGTGTGTTCGTTGTATTCTATGTGTTCGTTGTATTCTATGTCTTTCTTCTATGTGTTCGTTGTATTCTATGTGTTCGTTGTGTTCTATGTGTTCGTTGTGTTTCGATGTGTTCGTTGTGTTCTATGTGTTCGTTCTGTTCAATGTGTTCTTTCTATGTGTTCTTTCTATGTGTTCGTTCTATGTGTTTGTTCTATGCGTTTGTTCTATGTGTTTGTTCTATGTGCTTGTTCTTTGTGTTTGTTCTATGTGTTTGTTCGTTGTATTCAATGTGTTCGTTGTATTCTATGTGTGCATTGTATTATGTGTTCGTTATATTCTATGTGTTCATTCTATGTGTTCATTGTATTCTATGTGTTCGTTCTATGTGTTCGTTGTATTCTACGTGTTCGTTGTATTCTATGTGTTCGTTGTATTCTATGTGTTCGCTGTATTCTATGTGTTCGTTGTATTCTATGTGTTCGTTGTATTCTATGTGTTTGTTCTATGTGTTCGTTGTATTCTATGTGTTCGTTCTATGTGTTTGTTCTATGTGTTCGTTGTATTCTATGTGTTCGTTCTAGGTGTTTGTTCTATGTGTTCATTGTATTCTATGTGTTCGTTCTATGTGTTACTTGTATTCTATGTGTTCATTCTATATGTTCGTTGTATTCTATGTGTTCGTTCTATGTGTTTCTATGTGTTCGTTCTATGTGTTCTTTGTATTCTATGTGTTTCTTCTATGTGTTTCTTCTATGTGTTCGTTGTATTCTATGTGTTCGTTGTATTCTATGTGTTCGTTGTATTCTATGTGTTTGTTCTATGTGTTCATTGTATTCTATGTGTTCGTTCTATGTGTTTGTTCTATGTGTTCGTTGTATTCTATGTGTTCGTTCTATGTGTTTGTTCAATGTGTTTGTTCTATTCTATGTGTTTATTCTATGTGTTTGTTCTATGTGTTCGTTGTATTCTATGTGTTCGTTCTATGTGTTTGTTTTATGTGTCCGTTGTGTTCTATGTGTTCGTTGTGTTTCGATGTGTTCGTTGTGTTCTATGTGTTCGTTCTGTTCAATATGTTCTTTCTATGTGTTCTTTCTATGTGTTCGTTCTATGTGTTTGTTCTATGTGTTTGTTCTATGTGTTTGTTCTATGTGCTTGTTCTTTGTGTTTATTCTATGTGTTTGTTCGTTGTATTCTATGTGTTCGTTGTATTCTATGTGTTCATTGTATTCTATGTGTTCGTTATATTCTATGTGTTCATTCTATGTGTTCATTGTATTCTATGTGTTCGTTCTATGTGTTCGTTGTATTCTATTTGTTCGTTGTATTCTATGTGTTTGTTATATGTGTTTGATGTATTCTATGTGTCCGTTCTATGTGTTCGTTGTATTCTATGTGTTCGTTCTATGTGTTCGTTGTATTCTACGTGTTCGTTTTATTCTATGTGTTTGTTGCATTCTATGTGTTCGCTGTATTCTATGTGTTCGTTGTATTCTATGTGTTCATTGCATTCTATGTGTTTGTTCTATGTGTTCGTTGTATTCTATGTGTTCGTTTTATGTGTTTGTTCTATGTGTTCGTTGTATTCTATGTGTTCGTTCTATGTGTTCCTTGTATTCTATGTGTTCGTTCTATATGTTCGTTGTATTCTATGTGTTCGTTCTATGTGTTTCTATGTGTTCGTTCTATGTGTTCTTTGTATTCTATGTGTTTCTTCTATGTGTTTGTTCTATGTGTTCGTTGTATTCTATGTGTTCGTTGTATTCTATGTGTTCGTTGTATTCTATGTGTTTGTTCTATGTGTTCATTGTATTCTATGTGTTCGTTCTATGTGTTTGTTCTATGTGTTCGTTGTATTCTATGTGTTCGTTCTATGTGTTTGTTCAATGTGTTCGTTCTATTCTATGTGTTTGTTCTATGTGTTTGTTCTATGTGTTCGTTGTATTCTATGTGTTCGTTCTATGTGTTTGTTCTATGTGTTCGTTGTATTCTATATGTTTGTTGTATTCTATGTGTTCGTCGTGTTTTATGTGTTCGTTGTTTTCTATGTGTTCGTTGTGTTCAATGTGTTCGTTGTGTTCAATGTGTTCATTGTGTTCTATGTGTTCGTTGTGTGCTATGTGTTAGTTGTGTTGTATGTGTTCGTTGTGTTCAATGTGTTTGTTGTGTTCAATGTGTTCGTTGTGTTCTATGTGTTCGTTGTGTTCTATGTGTTCGTTCTATGTGTTCATTGTATACTATGTGTTCATTTCTATGTGTTTGTTCTATGTGTTCGTTGTATTCTATGTTTTTGTTGTATTCTATGTGTTCGTGCTATGTGTTTGTTCTATGTGTTCGTTGTATTCTATGTGTTCGTTCCATGTGTTCGTTGTGTTCTATGTGTTCGTTCTATGTGTTCGTTGTATTCTATGTGTTCATTTCTATGTGTTTGTTCTATGTGTTCGTTGTATTCTATGTTTTTGTTGTATTCTATGTGTTCATTCTATGTGTTTGTTCTATGTGTTCGTTGTATTCTATGTGTTCATTGTGTTCTATGTGTTCGTTGTGTTTCTATGTGTTCGTTGTGTTCTATGTGTTCGTTCTGTTCAATGTGTTCTTTCTATGTGTTCTTTCTATGTGTTCGTATTATGTTTTTGTTATATGTGTTTGTTCTATGTGCTTGTTCTTTGTGTTTGTTCTATGTGTTTGTTCGTTGTATTCTATGTGTTCGTTGTATTCTATGTGTTCGTTATATTCTATGTGTTCATTCTATGTGTTCGTTGTATTCTGTGTTCGTTCTATGTGTTCGTTGTATTCTATTTGTTTGTTGTATTCTTTGTGTTCGTGCTATGTGTTCGTTGTATTCTATGTGTCCGTTCTATGTGTTCGTTGTATTCTATGTGTTCGTTCTATGTGTTCGTTGTATTCTACGTGTTCGTTGTATTCTATGTGTTTGTTGTATTCTTTGTGTTCGTTGTATATATGTGTTCGTTGTATTCTATGTGTTCGTTGTATACTATGTGTTTGTTCTATGAGTTCGTTGTATTCTATGTGTTCATTCTATGTGTTTGTTCTATGTGTTCGTTGTATTCTATGTGTTCGTTCTAGGTGTTTGTTCTATGTGTTCATTGTATTCTATGTGTCGCTCTATGTGTTCTTTGTATTCTATGTGTTCGTTCTATGTGTTTCTATGTGTTCGTTCTATGTGTTCTCTGTATTCTATGTGTTTGTTGTATTCCATGTTTTCGTTGTATTCTATGTGTTCGTTGTATTCTATGTGTTTGTTCTATGTGTTCGTTGTATTCTATGTGTTTGTTCTATGTGTTTGTTCTATGTGTTCGTTGTATTCTATGTGTTCGTCCTATGTGTTCGTTCTATGTGTTTGTTCTACGTGTTCGTTGTATTCTATGTGCTCGTTGTATTCTATGTGTTCGTTCTATGTGTTTGTTCTATGTATTCGTTGTATTCTATGTGTTCGTTCTATGTGTTCGTTGTATTCTAAGTGTTCGTTCTATGTGTTCTATGTGTTTATTCTATGTTTTTGTTCTATGTGTTCTTTGTATTCTATGTGTTTGTTGTATTCTATGTGTTCGTTCTATGTGTTCGTTGTATTCTATGTGTTCGTTCTATGTGTTCTATGTGTTCGTTGTATTCTATGTGTTCGTTCTATGTGTTCTATGTGTTCGTTGTATTCTATTTGTTCGTTCTATGTGTTTGTTCTATGTGTTCGTTGTATTCTATGTGTTTGTTCTACGTGTTTGTTGTATTCTATGTGTTCGTTGTATTCTATGTGTTCCTTGGGTTCTATGTGTTCATTCTATGTGTTTGTTTTATGTGTTCGTTGTATTCTATGTGTTCATTCTATGTGTTCGTTCTATGTTTTTGTTGTTTTCTATGTGTTCGTTCTATGTGTTTGTTCTACGTGTTCGTTCTATGTGTTTGTTGTATTCTATGTGTTCGTTGTATTCTATGTGTTCATTGTATTCTATATGTTTGTTCTATGTGTTCGTTGTATTCTATGTGTTCGTTCTATGTGTTTGTTCTACGTGTTCGTTGTATTTTATGTGTTCGTTGTAATCTATGTGTTCGTTGTGTTCTATATGTTCGTTCTATGTGTTTGTTCTATGTGTTTGTTGTATTCTATGTGTTTGTTCTGTGTTCTATGTGTTCGTTCTATGTTTTTGTTCTATGTGTTCGTTCTATGTGTTCTATGTGTTCGTTCTATGTTTTTGTTCTATGTGTTCGTTGTATTCTATGTGTTCTTTCTATGTGTTCGTTCTATGTGTTCGTTGTATTCTATGTGTTCGTTGTATTCTAAGTGTTCGTTCTATGTGTTCTATGTGTTCGTTGTATTCTAAGTGTTCGTTCTATGTGTTCTATGTGTTCGTTGTGTTTCTATGTGTTCGTTGTGTTCTATGTGTTCGTTCTGTTCAATGTGTTCTTTCTATGTGTTCTTTCTATGTGTTCGTTCTATGTGTTTGTTCTATGTGTTTGTTCTATGTGCTTGTTCTTTGTGTTTGTTCTATGTGTTTGTTCGTTGTATTCTATGTGTTCGTTGTATTCTATGTGTTCGTTATATTCTATGTGTTCATTCTATGTGTTCGTTGTATTCTGTGTTCGTTCTATGTGTTCGTTGTATTCTATTTGTTCGTTGTATTCTTTGTGTTCGTTCTATGTGTTCGTTGTATTCTATGTGTCCGTTCTATGTGTTCGTTGTATTATATGTGTTCGTTCTATGTGTTCGTTGTATTCTACGTGTTCGTTGTATTCTATGTGTTCGTTGTATTCTATGTGTTCGCTGTATTCTATGTGTTCGTTGTATTCTATGTGTTCGTTGTATACTATGTGTTTGTTCTATGTGTTCGTTGTATTCTATGTGTTCATTCTATGTGTTTGTTCTATGTGTTCGTTGTATTCTATGTGTTCGTTCTAGGTGTTTGTTCTATGTGTTCATTGTATTCTATGTGTTCGCTCTATGTGCTCGTTGTATTCTATGTGTTCGTTCTATATGTTCTTTGTATTCTATGTGTTCGTTCTATGTGTTTCTATTTGTTCGTTCTATGTGTTCTCTGTATTCTATGTGTTCGTTGTATTCTATGTGTTTGTTCTATGTGTTCGTTGTATTCTATGTGTTCTTTCTATGTGTTTGTTCTATGTGTTCGTTGTATTCTATGTGTTCGTCCTATGTGTTCGTTCTATGTGTTTGTTCTACGTGTTCGTTGTATTCTATGTGCTCGTTGTATTCTATGTGTTCGTTCTATGTGTTTGTTCTATGTGTTCGTTGTATTCTATGTGTTCATTCTATGTGTTCGTTGTATTCTAAGTGTTCGTTCTATGTGTTCTATGCTTTCATTCTATGTTTTTGTTCTATGTGTTCTTTGTATTCTATGTGTTTGTTGTATTCTATGTGTTCGTTCTATGTGTTCGTTCTATGTGTTCGTTGTATTCTATGTGTTCGTTCCATGTGTTCTGTGTGTTCGTTGTATTCTATGTGTTCTTTCTATGTGTTCTATGTGTTCGTTGTATTCTATGTGTTCGTTCTATGTGTTCGTTCTATGTGTTTGTGTATTCTATTTGTTCGTTCTATGTGTTTGTTCTATGTGTTCGTTGTATTCTATGTGTTTGTTTTACGTGTTTGTTGTCTTCTATGTGTTCGTTGTATTCTATGTGTTCGTTGGGTTCTATGTGTTCGTTCTATGTGTTTGTTGTATTCTAAGTGTTTTTTCTATGTGTTCTATGTGTTCGTTCTATGTTTTTGTTCTATGTGTTCATTGTATTCTAAGTGTTCGTTCTATGTGTTCTATGTGTTCGTTCTATGTTTTTGTTCTATGATTTCGTTCTATGTGTTTGTTTTACGTGTTCATTGTATTCTATGTGTTCGTTCTATGTGTTTGTTTTACGTGTTCATTGTATTCTATGTGTTTGTTGTATTCTATGTGTTCGTTGTGTTCTATGTGTTCGTTCTATGTTTGTTCTATGTGTTCGTTGTATTCTATGTGTTCATTCTATGTGTTCTTTCTATGTTTTCCTTGTTTTCTATATGTTCGTTCTATGTGTTTGTTCTACGTGTTCGTTCTATGTGTTCTTTGTATTCTATGTGTTTGTTCTATGTGTTTGTTGTATTCTATGTGTTCGTTGTATTCTATGTGTTTGTTCTATGTGTTCGTTGTATTCTATGTGTTCGTTCTATGTGTTTGTTCTATGTGTTCGTTGTATTCTATGTGTTCGTTGTATTCTATGTGTTCGTTCTATGTGTTCGTTCTATGTGTTTGTTCTATATATTTGTTCTATGTATTTGTTCTATGTGTTTGTTCTATGTGTTCGTTCTATGTGTTCGTTGAGTTCTATGTGTCCGTTGTATTCTATGTGTTCGTTCTATGTGTTTGTTCTACGTGTTCGTTGTATTCTATGTGTTCGTTGTGTTCTATGTGTTCGTTCTATGTTTGTTCTATGTGTTCGTTGTATGCTATGTGTTCATTCTATGTGTTCGTTCTATGTGTTCGTTGTTTTCTATGTGTTTGTTCTATGTGTTTGTTCTATGTGTTTGTTGTAATCTATGTGTTCGTTGTATTCTATGTGTTCGTTGTATTCTATGTGTCTGTTCTATGTGTTCGTTGTATTCTATGTGTTCGTTCTGTGTTTGTTCTATGTGTTCGTTGTGTTCTATGTGTTCGTTCTATGTTTGTTCTATGTGTTCGTTGTATTCTATGTGTTCATTCTATGTGTTTGTTCTATGTGTTCTTTGTATTCTATGTGTTTGTTCTATGTGTTTGTTCTATGTGTTTGTTGTATTCTATGTGTTCGTTGTATTCTATGTGTTCGTTGTATTCTATGTGTCTGTTCTATGTGTTCGTAGTATTCTATGTGTTCGTTCTATGTGTTTGTTCTATGTGTTCGTTGTATTCTATGTGTTCGTTCTATGTGTTCCTTCTATGTGTTTGTTCTACGTGTTCGTTGTATTCTATGTGCTCGTTGTATTCTATGTGTTCGTTCTATGTGTTTATTCTATGTGTTTGTTGTATTCTATGTGTTCGTTCTATGTGTTCGTTGTATTCTAAGTGTTCGTTCTATGTGTTCATTCTATGTTTTTGTTCTATGTGTTCTTTGTATTCTATGTGTTCGTTGTATTCTATGTGTTTGTTCTATGTGTTCGTTGTATTCTATGTGTTCATTCTATGTGTTTGTTCTATGTGTTCGTTGTATTCTATGTGTTCGTTCTATGTGTTTGTTCTATGTGTTCGTTTTATTCTATGTGTTCGTTCTATGTGTTTCTACTATGTGTTCGTTGTATTCTATGTGTTCGTTCTATGTGTTGGTTCTATGTGTTCGTTGTATTATATGTGTTCGTTCTATGTGTTTGTTGTATTCTATGTGTTGGTTCTATGTGTCTGTTGTGTTCTATGTGTTTGTTGTGTTCTATGTGTTCGTTCTATGTGTTTGTTTTATTCTAAGTGTTTGTTCTGTGTTCTATGTGTTCGTTCTATGTTTTTGTTCTATGTGTTCGTTCTATGTGTTCTATGTGTTCGTTCTATGTTTTTGTTCTATGTGTTCGTTGTATTCTATGTGTTCTTTCTATGTGTTCGTTGTATTCTATGTGTTCGTTGTATTCTAAGTGTTCGTTCTATGTGTTCTATGTGTTCGTTGTGTTTCTATGTGTTCGTTGCGTTCTATGTGTTCGTTCTGTTTAATGTGTTTTTCTATGTGTTCTTTCTATGTGTTCGTTCTATGTGTTTGTTCTATTTGTTTGTTCTATGTGCTTGTTCTTTGTGTTTGTTCTATGTGTTTGTTCGTTGTATTCTATTTGTTCGTTGTATTCTATGTGTTCGTTATATTCTATGTGTTCATTCTATGTGTTCGTTGTATTCTGTGTTCGTTCTATGTGTTCGTTGTATTCTATTTGTTCGTTGTATTCTTTGTGTTCGTTCTATGTGTTCGTTGTATTCTATGTGTCCGTTCTATGTGTTCGTTGTATTATATGTGTTCGTTCTATGTGTTCGTTGTATTCTACGTGTTCTTTGTATTCTATGTGTTCGTTGTATTCTATGTGTTCGCTGTATTCTATGTGTTCGTTGTTTTCTATGTGTTCGTTGTATACTATGTGTTTGTTCTATGTGTTCGTTGTATTCTATGTGTTCATTCTATGTGTTTGTTCTATGTGTTCGTTGTATTCTATGTGTTCGTTCTAGGTGTTTGTTCTATGTGTTCATTGTATTCTATGTGTTCGCTCTATGTGCTCGTTGTATTCTATGTGTTCGTTCTATATGTTCTTGGTATTCTATGTGTTCGTTCTATGTGTTTCTATTTGTTCGTTCTATGTGTTCTCTGTATTCTATGTGTTCGTTGTATTCTATGTGTTTGTTCTATGTGTTCGTTGTATTCTATGTGTTCTTTCTATGTGTTTGTTCTATGTGTTCGTTGTATTCTATGTGTTCGTCCTATGTGTTCGTTCTATGTGTTTGTTCTACGTGTTCGTTGTATTCTATGTGCTCGTTGTATTCTATGTGTTCGTTCTATGTGTTTGTTCTATGTGTTCGTTGTATTCTATGTGTTCATTCTATGTGTTCGTTGTATTCTAAGTGTTCGTTCTATGTGTTCTATGCTTTCATTCTATGTTTTTGTTCTATGTGTTCTTTGTATTCTATGTGTTTGTTGTATTCTATGTGTTCGTTCTATGTGTTCGTTGTATTCTAAGTGTTCGTTCTATGTGTTCTATGCTTTCATTCTATGTTTTTGTTCTATGTGTTCTTTGTATTCTATGTGTTTGTTGTATTCTATGTGTTCGTTCTGTGTGTTCGTTGTATTCTATGTGTTCTTTCTATGTGTTCTATGTGTTCGTTGTATTCTATGTGTTCGTTCTATGTGTTCGTTCTATGTGTTTGTGTATTCTATGTGTTTGTTTTACGTGTTTGTTGTCTTCTATGTGTTAGTTGTATTCTATGTGTTCGTTGGGTTCTATGTGTTCGTTCTATGTGTTCGTTGTATTCTAAGTGTTTTTTCTATGTGTTCTATGTGTTCGTTCTATGTTTTTGTTCTATGTGTTCATTGTATTCTAAGTGTTCGTTCTATGTGTTCTATGTGTTCGTTCTATGTTTTTGTTCTATGTGTTCGTTCTATGTGTTCGTTGTATTCTATGTGTTCGTTCTATGTGTTTGTTTTACGTGTTCATTGTATTCTATATGTTTGTTGTATTCTATGTGTTCGTTCTATGTTTGTTCTATGTGTTCGTTGTATTCTATGTGTTCATTCTATGTGTTCTTTCTATGTTTTCCTTGTTTTCTATGTGTTCGTTCTATGTGTTTGTTCTACGTGTTCGTTCTATGTGTTCTTTGTATTCTATGTGTTTGTTCTATGTGTTTGTTGTATTCTATGTGTTCGTTGTATTCTATGTGTTTGTTCTATGTGTTCGTTGTATTCTATGTGTTCGTTCTATGTGTTTGTTCTATGTGTTCGTTGTATTCTATGTGTTCGTTGTATTCTATGTGTTCGTTCTATGTGTTCGTTCTATGTGTTTGTTCTATGTGTTCGTTGTATTCTATGTGTTCGTTGTATTCTATGTGTTCGTTCTATGTGTTCGTTCTATGTGTTTGTTCTATGTATTTGTTCTATGTATTTGTTCTATGTGTTTGTTCTATGTGTTCTATGTGTTCGTTCTATGTGTTCGTTGAGTTCTATGTGTCCGTTGTATTCTATGTGTTCGTTCTATGTGTTTGTTCTACGTGTTCGTTGTATTCTATGTGTTCGTTGTGTTCTATGTGTTCGTTCTATGTTTGTTCTATGTGTTCGTTGTATTCTATGTGTTCATTCTATGTGTTCGTTCTATGTGTTCGTTGTTTTCTATGTGTTCGTTCTACGTGTTCGTTCTATGTGTTCTTTGTATTCTATGTGTTTGTTCTATGTGTTTGTTCTATGTGTTTGTTGTAATCTATGTGTTCGTTGTATTCTATGTGTCTGTTCTATGTGTTCGTTGTATTCTATGTGTTCGTTCTGTGTTTGTTCTATGTGTTCGTTGTGTTCTATGTGTTCGTTCTATGTTTGTTCTATGTGTTCGTTGTATTCTATGTGTTCATTCTATGTGTTCATTCTATGTGTTCGTTGTTTTCTATGTGTTCGTTCTATGTGTTTGTTCTACGTGTTCATTCTATGTGTTCTTTGTATTCTATGTGTTTGTTCTATGTGTTTGTTCTATGTGTTTGTTGTATTCTATGTGTTCGTTGTATTCTATGTGTTCGTTGTATTCTATGTGTCTGTTCTATGTGTTCGTTGTATTCTATGTGTTCGTTCTATGTGTTTGTTCTATGTGTTCGTTGTATTCTATGTGTTTGTTGTATTCTATGTGTTCGTTCTATGTGTTCGTTGTTTTCTATGTGTTCGTTCCATGTGTTCTGTGTGTTCGTTGTATTCTATGTGTTCTTTCTATGTGTTCTATGTGTTCGTTGTATTCTATGTGTTCGTTCTATGTGTTCGTTCTATGTGTTTGTGTATTCTATTTGTTCGTTCTATGTGTTTGTTCTATGTGTTCGTTGTATTCTATGTGTTTGTTTTACGTGTTTGTTGTCTTCTATGTGTTCGTTGTAGTCTATGTGTTCGTTGGGTTCTATGTGTTCGTTCTATGTGTTTGTTGTATTCTAAGTGTTTTTTCTATGTGTTCTATGTGTTCGTTCTATGTTTTTGTTCTATGTGTTCATTGTATTCTAAGTGTTTGTTCTATGTGTTCTATGTGTTCGTTCTATGTTTTTGTTCTATGAGTTCGTTCTATGTGTTTGTTTTACGTGTTCATTGTATTCTATGTGTTCGTTCTATGTGTTTGTTTTACGTGTTCATTGTATTCTATGTGTTTGTTGTATTCTATGTGTTCGTTGTGTTCTATGTGTTCGTTCTATGTTTGTTCTATGTGTTCGTTGTATTCTATGTGTTCATTCTATGTGTTCTTTCTATGTTTTCCTTGTTTTCTATATGTTCGTTCTATGTGTTTGTTCTACGTGTTCGTTCTATGTGTTCTTTGTATTCTATGTGTTTGTTCTATGTGTTTGTTGTATTCTATGTGTTCGTTGTATTCTATGTGTTTGTTCTATGTGTTCGTTGTATTCTATGTGTTCGTTCTATGTGTTTGTTCTATGTGTTCGTTGTATTCTATGTGTTCGTTGTATTCTATGTGTTCGTTCTATGTGTTCGTTCTATGTGTTTGTTCTATGTATTTGTTCTATGTATTTGTTCTATGTGTTTGTTCTATGTGTTCTATGTGTTCGTTCTATGTGTTCGTTGAGTTCTATGTGTCCGTTGTATTCTATGTGTTCGTTGTGTTCTATGTGTTCGTTCTACGTGTTCGTTGTATTCTATGTGTTCGTTGTGTTCTATGTGTTCGTTCTATGTTTGTTCTATGTGTTCGTTGTATGCTATGTGTTCATTCTATGTGTTCGTTCTATGTGTTCGTTGTTTTCTATGTGTTTGTTCTATGTGTTTGTTCTATGTGTTTGTTGTAATCTATGTGTTCGTTGTATTCTATGTGTTCGTTGTATTCTATGTGTCTGTTCTATGTGTTTGTTGTATTCTATGTGTTCGTTCTGTGTTTGTTCTATGTGTTCGTTGTGTTCTATGTGTTCGTTCTATGTTTGTTCTATGTGTTCGTTGTATTCTATGTGTTCATTCTATGTGTTTGTTCTATGTGTTCTTTGTATTCTATGTGTTTGTTCTATGTGTTTGTTCTATGTGTTTGTTGTATTCTATGTGTTCGTTGTATTCTATGTGTTCGTTGTATTCTATGTGTCTGTTCTATGTGTTCGTAGTATTCTATGTGTTCGTTCTATGTGTTTGTTCTATGTGTTCGTTGTATTCTATGTGTTCGTTCTATGTGTTCCTTCTATGTGTTTGTTCTACGTGTTCGTTGTATTCTATGTGCTCGTTGTATTCTATGTGTTCGTTCTATGTGTTTATTCTATGTGTTTGTTGTATTCTATGTGTTCGTTCTATGTGTTCGTTGTATTCTAAGTGTTCGTTCTATGTGTTCATTCTATGTTTTTGTTCTATGTGTTCTTTGTATTCTATGTGTTCGTTGTATTCTATGTGTTTGTTCTATGTGTTCGTTGTATTCTATGTGTTCATTCTATGTGTTTGTTCTATGTGTTCGTTGTATTCTATGTGTTCGTTCTATGTGTTTGTTCTATGTGTTCGTTTTATTCTATGTGTTCGTTCTATGTGTTTCTACTATGTGTTCGTTGTATTCTATGTGTTCGTTCTATGTGTTCGTTCTATGTGTTCGTTGTATTATATGTGTTCGTTCTATGTGTTTGTTGTATTCTATGTGTTGGTTCTATGTGTCTGTTGTGTTCTATGTGTTTGTTGTGTTCTATGTGTTCGTTCTATGTGTTTGTTTTATTCTAAGTGTTTGTTCTGTGTTCTATGTGTTCGTTCTATGTTTTTGTTCTATGTGTTCGTTCTATGTGTTCTATGTGTTCGTTCTATGTTTTTGTTCTATGTGTTCGTTGTATTCTATGTGTTCTTTCTATGTGTTCGTTGTATTCTATGTGTTCGTTGTATTCTAAGTGTTCGTTCTATGTGTTCTATGTGTTCGTTGTGTTTCTATGTGTTCGTTGCGTTCTATGTGTTCGTTCTGTTTAATGTGTTTTTCTATGTGTTCTTTCTATGTGTTCGTTCTATGTGTTTGTTCTATTTGTTTGTTCTATGTGCTTGTTCTTTGTGTTTGTTCTATGTGTTTGTTCGTTGTATTCTATTTGTTCGTTGTATTCTATGTGTTCGTTATATTCTATGTGTTCATTCTATGTGTTCGTTGTATTCTGTGTTCGTTCTATGTGTTCGTTGTATTCTATTTGTTCGTTGTATTCTTTGTGTTCGTTCTATGTGTTCGTTGTATTCTATGTGTCCGTTCTATGTGTTCGTTGTATTATATGTGTTCGTTCTATGTGTTCGTTGTATTCTACGTGTTCTTTGTATTCTATGTGTTCGTTGTATTCTATGTGTTCGCTGTATTCTATGTGTTCGTTGTTTTCTATGTGTTCGTTGTATACTATGTGTTTGTTCTATGTGTTCGTTGTATTCTATGTGTTCATTCTATGTGTTTGTTCTATGTGTTCGTTGTATTCTATGTGTTCGTTCTAGGTGTTTGTTCTATGTGTTCATTGTATTCTATGTGTTCGCTCTATGTGCTCGTTGTATTCTATGTGTTCGTTCTATATGTTCTTGGTATTCTATGTGTTCGTTCTATGTGTTTCTATTTGTTCGTTCTATGTGTTCTCTGTATTCTATGTGTTCGTTGTATTCTATGTGTTTGTTCTATGTGTTCGTTGTATTCTATGTGTTCTTTCTATGTGTTTGTTCTATGTGTTCGTTGTATTCTATGTGTTCGTCCTATGTGTTCGTTCTATGTGTTTGTTCTACGTGTTCGTTGTATTCTATGTGCTCGTTGTATTCTATGTGTTCATTCTATGTGTTCATTCTATGTGTTCGTTGTTTTCTATGTGTTCGTTCTATGTGTTTGTTCTACGTGTTCATTCTATGTGTTCTTTGTATTCTATGTGTTTGTTCTATGTGTTTGTTCTATGTGTTTGTTGTATTCTATGTGTTCGTTGTATTCTATGTGTTCGTTGTATTCTATGTGTCTGTTCTATGTGTTCGTTGTATTCTATGTGTTCGTTCTATGTGTTTGTTCTATGTGTTCGTTGTATTCTATGTGTTTGTTGTATTCTATGTGTTCGTTCTATGTGTTCGTTGTTTTCTATGTGTTCGTTCCATGTGTTCTGTGTGTTCGTTGTATTCTATGTGTTCTTTCTATGTGTTCTATGTGTTCGTTGTATTCTATGTGTTCGTTCTATGTGTTCGTTCTATGTGTTTGTGTATTCTATTTGTTCGTTCTATGTGTTTGTTCTATGTGTTCGTTGTATTCTATGTGTTTGTTTTACGTGTTTGTTGTCTTCTATGTGTTCGTTGTATTCTATGTGTTCGTTGGGTTCTATGTGTTCGTTCTATGTGTTTGTTGTATTCTAAGTGTTTTTTCTATGTGTTCTATGTGTTCGTTCTATGTTTTTGTTCTATGTGTTCATTGTATTCTAAGTGTTTGTTCTATGTGTTCTATGTGTTCGTTCTATGTTTTTGTTCTATGAGTTCGTTCTATGTGTTTGTTTTACGTGTTCATTGTATTCTATGTGTTCGTTCTATGTGTTTGTTTTACGTGTTCATTGTATTCTATGTGTTTGTTGTATTCTATGTGTTCGTTGTGTTCTATGTGTTCGTTCTATGTTTGTTCTATGTGTTCGTTGTATTCTATGTGTTCATTCTATGTGTTCTTTCTATGTTTTCCTTGTTTTCTATATGTTCGTTCTATGTGTTTGTTCTACGTGTTCGTTCTATGTGTTCTTTGTATTCTATGTGTTTGTTCTATGTGTTTGTTGTATTCTATGTGTTCGTTGTATTCTATGTGTTTGTTCTATGTGTTCGTTGTATTCTATGTGTTCGTTCTATGTGTTTGTTCTATGTGTTCGTTGTATTCTATGTGTTCGTTGTATTCTATGTGTTCGTTCTATGTGTTCGTTCTATGTGTTTGTTCTATGTATTTGTTCTATGTATTTGTTCTATGTGTTTGTTCTATGTGTTCTATGTGTTCGTTCTATGTGTTCGTTGAGTTCTATGTGTCCGTTGTATTCTATGTGTTCGTTGTGTTCTATGTGTTCGTTCTACGTGTTCGTTGTATTCTATGTGTTCGTTGTGTTCTATGTGTTCGTTCTATGTTTGTTCTATGTGTTCGTTGTATGCTATGTGTTCATTCTATGTGTTCGTTCTATGTGTTCGTTGTTTTCTATGTGTTTGTTCTATGTGTTTGTTCTATGTGTTTGTTGTAATCTATGTGTTCGTTGTATTCTATGTGTTCGTTGTATTCTATGTGTCTGTTCTATGTGTTTGTTGTATTCTATGTGTTCGTTCTGTGTTTGTTCTATGTGTTCGTTGTGTTCTATGTGTTCGTTCTATGTTTGTTCTATGTGTTCGTTGTATTCTATGTGTTCATTCTATGTGTTTGTTCTATGTGTTCTTTGTATTCTATGTGTTTGTTCTATGTGTTTGTTCTATGTGTTTGTTGTATTCTATGTGTTCGTTGTATTCTATGTGTTCGTTGTATTCTATGTGTCTGTTCTATGTGTTCGTAGTATTCTATGTGTTCGTTCTATGTGTTTGTTCTATGTGTTCGTTGTATTCTATGTGTTCGTTCTATGTGTTCCTTCTATGTGTTTGTTCTACGTGTTCGTTGTATTCTATGTGCTCGTTGTATTCTATGTGTTCGTTCTATGTGTTTATTCTATGTGTTTGTTGTATTCTATGTGTTCGTTCTATGTGTTCGTTGTATTCTAAGTGTTCGTTCTATGTGTTCATTCTATGTTTTTGTTCTATGTGTTCTTTGTATTCTATGTGTTCGTTGTATTCTATGTGTTTGTTCTATGTGTTCGTTGTATTCTATGTGTTCATTCTATGTGTTTGTTCTATGTGTTCGTTGTATTCTATGTGTTCGTTCTATGTGTTTGTTCTATGTGTTCGTTTTATTCTATGTGTTCGTTCTATGTGTTTCTACTATGTGTTCGTTGTATTCTATGTGTTCGTTCTATGTGTTCGTTCTATGTGTTCGTTGTATTATATGTGTTCGTTCTATGTGTTTGTTGTATTCTATGTGTTGGTTCTATGTGTCTGTTGTGTTCTATGTGTTTGTTGTGTTCTATGTGTTCGTTCTATGTGTTTGTTTTATTCTAAGTGTTTGTTCTGTGTTCTATGTGTTCGTTCTATGTTTTTGTTCTATGTGTTCGTTCTATGTGTTCTATGTGTTCGTTCTATGTTTTTGTTCTATGTGTTCGTTGTATTCTATGTGTTCTTTCTATGTGTTCGTTGTATTCTATGTGTTCGTTGTATTCTAAGTGTTCGTTCTATGTGTTCTATGTGTTCGTTGTGTTTCTATGTGTTCGTTGCGTTCTATGTGTTCGTTCTGTTTAATGTGTTTTTCTATGTGTTCTTTCTATGTGTTCGTTCTATGTGTTTGTTCTATTTGTTTGTTCTATGTGCTTGTTCTTTGTGTTTGTTCTATGTGTTTGTTCGTTGTATTCTATTTGTTCGTTGTATTCTATGTGTTCGTTATATTCTATGTGTTCATTCTATGTGTTCGTTGTATTCTGTGTTCGTTCTATGTGTTCGTTGTATTCTATTTGTTCGTTGTATTCTTTGTGTTCGTTCTATGTGTTCGTTGTATTCTATGTGTCCGTTCTATGTGTTCGTTGTATTATATGTGTTCGTTCTATGTGTTCGTTGTATTCTACGTGTTCTTTGTATTCTATGTGTTCGTTGTATTCTATGTGTTCGCTGTATTCTATGTGTTCGTTGTTTTCTATGTGTTCGTTGTATACTATGTGTTTGTTCTATGTGTTCGTTGTATTCTATGTGTTCATTCTATGTGTTTGTTCTATGTGTTCGTTGTATTCTATGTGTTCGTTCTAGGTGTTTGTTCTATGTGTTCATTGTATTCTATGTGTTCGCTCTATGTGCTCGTTGTATTCTATGTGTTCGTTCTATATGTTCTTGGTATTCTATGTGTTCGTTCTATGTGTTTCTATTTGTTCGTTCTATGTGTTCTCTGTATTCTATGTGTTCGTTGTATTCTATGTGTTTGTTCTATGTGTTCGTTGTATTCTATGTGTTCTTTCTATGTGTTTGTTCTATGTGTTCGTTGTATTCTATGTGTTCGTCCTATGTGTTCGTTCTATGTGTTTGTTCTACGTGTTCGTTGTATTCTATGTGCTCGTTGTATTCTATGTGTTCGTTCTATGTGTTTGTTCTATGTGTTCGTTGTATTCTATGTGTTCATTCTATGTGTTCGTTGTATTCTAAGTGTTCGTTCTATGTGTTCTATGCTTTCATTCTATGTTTTTGTTCTATGTGTTCTTTGTATTCTATGTGTTTGTTGTATTCTATGTGTTCGTTCTATGTGTTCGTTGTATTCTATGTGTTCGTTCCATGTGTTCTGTGTGTTCGTTGTATTCTATGTGTTCTTTCTATGTGTTCTATGTGTTCGTTGTATTCTATGTGTTCGTTCTATGTGTTCGTTCTATGTGTTTGTGTATTCTATTTGTTCGTTCTATGTGTTTGTTCTATGTGTTCGTTGTATTCTATGTGTTTGTTTTACGTGTTTGTTGTCTTCTATGTGTTCGTTGTATTCTATGTGTTCGTTGGGTTCTATGTGTTCGTTCTATGTGTTCGTTGTATTCTAAGTGTTTTTTCTATGTGTTCTATGTGTTCGTTCTATGTTTTTGTTCTATGTGTTCATTGTATTCTAAGTGTTCGTTCTATGTGTTCTATGTGTTCGTTCTATGTTTTTGTTCTATGTGTTCGTTCTATGTGTTCGTTGTATTCTATGTGTTCGTTCTATGTGTTTGTTTTACGTGTTCATTGTATTCTATATGTTTGTTGTATTCTATGTGTTCGTTCTATGTTTGTTCTATGTGTTCGTTGTATTCTATGTGTTCATTCTATGTGTTCTTTCTATGTTTTCCTTGTTTTCTATGTGTTCGTTCTATGTGTTTGTTCTACGTGTTCGTTCTATGTGTTCTTTGTATTCTATGTGTTTGTTCTATGTGTTTGTTGTATTCTATGTGTTCGTTGTATTCTATGTGTTTGTTCTATGTGTTCGTTGTATTCTATGTGTTCGTTCTATGTGTTTGTTCTATGTGTTCGTTGTATTCTATGTGTTCGTTGTATTCTATGTGTTCGTTCTATGTGTTCGTTCTATGTGTTTGTTCTATGTGTTCGTTGTATTCTATGTGTTCGTTGTATTCTATGTGTTCGTTCTATGTGTTTGTTCTATGTATTTGTTCTATGTATTTGTTCTATGTGTTTGTTCTATGTGTTCTATGTGTTCGTTCTATGTGTTCGTTGAGTTCTATGTGTCCGTTGTATTCTATGTGTTCGTTCTATGTGTTTGTTCTACGTGTTCGTTGTATTCTATGTGTTCGTTGTGTTCTATGTGTTCGTTCTATGTTTGTTCTATGTGTTCGTTGTATTCTATGTGTTCATTCTATGTGTTCGTTCTATGTGTTCGTTGTTTTCTATGTGTTCGTTCTACGTGTTCGTTCTATGTGTTCTTTGTATTCTATGTGTTTGTTCTATGTGTTTGTTCTATGTGTTTGTTGTAATCTATGTGTTCGTTGTATTCTATGTGTTCGTTGTATTCTATGTGTCTGTTCTATGTGTTCGTTGTATTCTATGTGTTCGTTCTGTGTTTGTTCTATGTGTTCGTTGTGTTCTATGTGTTCGTTCTATGTTTGTTCTATGTGTTCGTTGTATTCTTTGTGTTCATTCTATGTGTTCATTCTATGTGTTCGTTGTTTTCTATGTGTTCGTTCTATGTGTTTGTTCTACGTGTTCATTCTATGTGTTCTTTGTATTCTATGTGTTTGTTCTATGTGTTTGTTCTATGTGTTTGTTGTATTCTATGTGTTCGTTGTATTCTATGTGTTCGTTGTATTCTATGTGTCTGTTCTATGTGTTCGTTGTATTCTATGTGTTCGTTCTATGTGTTTGTTCTATGTGTTCGTTGTATTCTATGTGTTTGTTGTATTCTATGTGTTCGTTCTATGTGTTCGTTGTATTCTATGTGTTCGTTCCATGTGTTCTGTGTGTTCGTTGTATTCTATGTGTTCTTTCTATGTGTTCTATGTGTTCGTTGTATTCTATGTGTTCGTTCTATGTGTTCGTTCTATGTGTTTGTGTATTCTATTTGTTCGTTCTATGTGTTTGTTCTATGTGTTCGTTGTATTCTATGTGTTTGTTTTACGTGTTTGTTGTCTTCTATGTGTTCGTTGTATTCTATGTGTTCGTTGGGTTCTATGTGTTCGTTCTATGTGTTCGTTGTATTCTAAGTGTTTTTTCTATGTGTTCTATGTGTTCGTTCTATGTTTTTGTTCTATGTGTTCATTGTATTCTAAGTGTTCGTTCTATGTGTTCTATGTGTTCGTTCTATGTTTTTGTTCTATGTGTTCGTTCTATGTGTTCGTTGTATTCTATGTGTTCGTTCTATGTGTTTGTTTTACGTGTTCATTGTATTCTATATGTTTGTTGTATTCTATGTGTTCGTTCTATGTTTGTTCTATGTGTTCGTTGTATTCTATGTGTTCATTCTATGTGTTCTTTCTATGTTTTCCTTGTTTTCTATGTGTTCGTTCTATGTGTTTGTTCTACGTGTTCGTTCTATGTGTTCTTTGTATTCTATGTGTTTGTTCTATGTGTTTGTTGTATTCTATGTGTTCGTTGTATTCTATGTGTTTGTTCTATGTGTTCGTTGTATTCTATGTGTTCGTTCTATGTGTTTGTTCTATGTGTTCGCTGTATTCTATGTGTTCGTTGTATTCTATGTGTTCGTTCTATGTGTTCGTTCTATGTGTTTGTTCTATGTGTTCGTTGTATTCTATGTGTTCGTTGTATTCTATGTGTTCGTTCTATGTGTTCGTTCTATGTGTTTGTTCTATGTATTTGTTCTATGTATTTGTTCTATGTGTTTGTTCTATGTGTTCTATGTGTTCGTTCTATGTGTTCGTTGAGTTCTATGTGTCCGTTGTATTCTATGTGTTCGTTCTATGTGTTTGTTCTACGTGTTCGTTGTATTCTATGTGTTCGTTGTGTTCTATGTGTTCATTCTATGTTTGTTCTATGTGTTCGTTGTATTCTATGTGTTCATTCTATGTGTTCGTTCTATGTGTTCGTTGTTTTCTATGTGTTCGTTCTACGTGTTCGTTCTATGTGTTCTTTGTATTCTATGTGTTTGTTCTATGTGTTTGTTCTATGTGTTTGTTGTAATCTATGTGTTCGTTGTATTCTATGTGTTCGTTGTATTCTATGTGTCTGTTCTATGTGTTCGTGGTATTCTATGTGTTCGTTCTGTGTTTGTTCTATGTGTTCGTTGTGTTCTATGTGTTCGTTCTATGTTTGTTCTATGTGTTCGTTGTATTCTATGTGTTCATTCTATGTGTTCATTCTATGTGTTCGTTGTTTTCTATGTGTTCGTTCTATGTGTTTGTTCTACGTGTTCATTCTATGTGTTCTTTGTATTCTATGTGTTTGTTCTATGTGTTTGTTCTATGTGTTTGTTGTATTCTATGTGTTCGTTGTATTCTATGTGTTCGTTGTATTCTATGTGTCTGTTCTATGTGTTCGTTGTATTCTATGTGTTCGTTCTATGTGTTTGTTCTATGTGTTCGTTGTATTCTATGTGTTCGTTCTATGTGTTCCTTCTATGTGTTTGTTCTACGTGTTCGTTGTATTCTATGTGCTCGTTGTATTCTATGTGTTCGTTCTATGTGTTTATTCTATGTGTTTGTTGTATTCTATGTGTTCGTTCTATGTGTTCGTTGTATTCTAAGTGTTCGTTCTATGTGTTCATTCTATGTTTTTGTTCTATGTGTTCTTTGTATTCTATGTGTTCGTTGTATTCTATGTGTTCATTCTATGTGTTTGTTCTATGTGTTCGTTGTATTCTATGTGTTCGTTCTATGTGTTTGTTCTATGTGTTCGTTTTATTCTATGTGTTCGTTCTATGTGTTTCTACTATGTGTTCGTTGTATTCTATGTGTTCGTTCTATGTGTTCGTTCTATGTGTTCGTTGTATTATATGTGTTCGTTCTATGTGTTTGTTGTATTCTATGTGTTGGTTCTATGTGTCTGTTGTGTTCTATGTGTTTGTTGTGTTCTATGTGTTTGTTGTGTTCTATGTGTTTGTTCTGTTCTCTGTGTTTGTTGTATTCTATGTGTTTGTTGAATTCTATGTGTTCGTTCTATGTGTTTGTTCTATGTGTTCGTTGTATTCTATGTGTTCGTTGTATTCTATGTGTTTGTTCTATGTATTTGTTGTATTCTATGTGTTCGTTCTATGTGTTTGTTGTGTTCTATGTGTTTGTTGTGTTCTATGTGTTTGTTCTGTGTGTTTGTTCTATGTGTTCGTTGTATTCTATGTATTCGTTCTATGTGTTCGTTGTATTATATGTGTTCGTTCTATGTGTTTGTTCTATGTGTTCGTTGTATACTATATGTTCGTTCTATGTGTTTGTTGTATTCTATGGGGGGTATTCAATTGTTTGTTTTAACGCGCTAAAAAAACCAAAAAACGAGCGCTCTAAAAATATTAACGTTAATGCGGTAATTACTCGCTAAATTTCATCTCGCAGCTCCCTGAGCAGCGAGCTGAAATTCAGCCCGCTGGCAGCGAGTAAGTACCGTATTAACTGTTTACGCGCGCAATATTACCGTATAATATGAAGTTTTTTTAGAGCGCTCGTTTTTTTTTGGTTTTAGCGCGTTAAAACAAACAATTGAATACCCCCCTATGTGTTCGTTATATGTGTTTGTTGTGTTCTATGTGTTTGTTGTGTTCTATGTGTTTGTTCTGTTCTTTGTGTTTATTGTATTCTATGTGTTTGTTGTATTCTATGTGTTTGTTGTATTCTATATGTTCATTCTATGTGTTTGTTCTATGTGTTAGTTGTATTCTATGTGTTCGTTCTATGTGTTTATTCTATGTGTTCGTTGTATTCTATGTGTTTGTTGTATTCTATGTGTTCGTTGTATTCTATGTGTTCGTTCTATGTGTTTGTTCTATGTGTTTGTTGTATTCTATGTGTTCGTTGTATTCTATGTGTTTATTCTATGTGTTTGTTCTATGTGTTCGTTGTATTCTATGTGTTCGTTCTATGTGTTTGTTCTATGTGTTCGTTGTATTCTATGTGTTCGTTCTATGTGTTTTTTCTATGTGTTTGTTGTATTCTATGTGTTCGTTCTATGTGTTCGTTATATGTGTTTGTTGTTTTCTATGTGTTTGTTGTGTTCTATGTGTTCTATTTGTTTGTTGTGTTCTATGTGTTCGTTGTATTCTATGTTTTTGTTGTATTCTATTGGTTTCATTCTATGTGTTCTCTGTTCTATGTGTTCTGTGTTCTGTGTTCTATGTGTTTGTTCTATGTATTTGATCTATGTGTTTGTTCTATGTGTTCTATGTGTTCGTTGTATTCTATGTGTTCGTTGTATTCTATGTGTTCGTTCTATGTGCTCTTTGTATTTTATGTGTTCGTTCTATGTGTTCGTTGTATTCTATGTGTTCGTTCTATGTGTTCGTTGCATTCTTTGTTTTCGTTCTATTTGTTTCTATGTGTTCATTGTTTTCTATGTGTTCGTTCTTTGTATTCCTTGTATTCTATGTGTTTGTTTTATGTATTCGTTGTATTCTATGTGTTCGTTGTATTCTATGTGTTTGTTCTATGTGTTCGTTGCAATCTATGTGTTCGTTCAATGTGTTCTTTGTATTCTATGTGTTCGTTCTATGTGTTTCTTGTATTCTATGTGTTCGTTGTATTCTATGTGTTCGTTGTATTCTATGTGTTTGTTCTATGTGTTCGTTGTATTCTATGTGTTCGTTCTATGTGTTTGTTCTATGTGTTCGTTGTATTCTATGTGTTCGTTGTATTCCATGTGTTCGTTCTATGTGTTCGTTCTATGTGTTTGTTCTATGTATTTGTTCTATGTATTTGTTCTATGTGTTTGTTCTATGTGTTCTATGTGTTCGTTCTATGTGTTCGTTGAGTTCTATGTGTTCGTTGTATTCTATGTGTTCGTTCTATGTGTTTGTTCTACGCGTTCGTTGTATTCTATTTGTTCGTTGTGTTCTATGTGTTCGTTCTATGTTTGTTCTATGTGTTCGTTGTATTCTATGTGTTCATTCTATGTGTTCGTTCTATGTGTTCGTTGTTTTCTATGTGTTCGTTCTATGTGTTTGTTCTACGTGTTCGTTCTATGTGTTCTTTGTATTCTATGTGTTTATTCTATGTGTTTGTTCTATGTGTTTGTTGTAATCTATGTGTTCGTTGTATTGTATGTGTTCGTTGTATTCAATGTGTCTGTTCTATGTGTTCGTTGTATTCTATGTGTTCGTTCTATGTGTTTGTTCTATGTGTTCGTTGTGTTCTATGTGTTCGTTGTATTCTATATGTTCATTCTATGTGTTCGTTCTATGTGTTTGTTCTATGTATTTGTTCTATGTATTTGTTCTATGTGTTTGTTCTATGTGTTCTATGTGTTCGTTCTATGTGTTCGTTGAGTTCTATGTGTTCGTTGTATTCTATGTGTTCGTTCTATGTGTTTGTTCTACGTGTTCGTTGTATTCTATTTGTTCGTTGTGTTCTATGTGTTCGTTCTATGTTAGTTCTATGTGTTCGTTGTATTCTATGTGTTCATTCTATGTGTTCGTTCTATGTGTTCGTTGTTTTCTATGTGTTCGTTCTATGTGTTTGTTCTACGTGTTCGTTCTATGTGTTCGTTGTATTCTATGTGTTCATTCTATGTGTTCGTTCTATGTGTTCGTTGTTTTCTATGTGTTCGTTCTATGTGTTTGTTCTACGTGTTCGTTCTATGTGTTCTTTGTATTCTATGTGTTTATTCTATGTGTTTGTTCTATGTGTTTGTTGTAATCTATGTGTTCGTTGTATTGTATGTGTTCGTTGTATTCTATGTGTCTGTTCTATGTGTTCGTTGTATTCTATGTGTTCGTTCTATGTGTTTGTTCTATGTGTTCGTTGTGTTCTATGTGTTCGTTCTGTTTGTTCTATGTGTTCGTTGTATTCTATGTGTTCATTCTATGTGTTCGTTCTATGTGTTCGTTGTTTTCTATGTGTTCGTTCTATGTGTTTGTTCTACGTGTTCGTTCTATGTGTTCTTTGTATTCTATGTGTTTGTTCTATGTGTTTGTTCTATGTGTTTGTTGTATTCTATGTGTTCGTTGTATTCTATGTGTTCGTTGTATTCTATGTGTCTGTTCTATGTGTTCGTTGTATTATATGTGTTCGTTCTATGTGTTTGTTCTATGTGTTCGTTGTATTCTATGTGTTCGTTCTATGTGTTCCTTCTATGTGTTTGTTCTACGTGTTCGTTGTATTCTATGTGCTCGTTGTATTCTATGTGTTCTTTCTATGTGTTTATTCTATGTGTTTGTTGTATTCTATGTGTTCGTTCTATGTGTTCGTTGTATTCTAAGTGTTCGTTCTATGTGTTCATTCTATGTTTTTGTTCTATGTGTTCTTTGTATTCTATGTGTTCGTTGTATTCTATGTGTTTGTTCTATGTGTTCGTTGTATTCTATGTGTTCATTCTATGTGTTTGTTCTATGTGTTCGTTGTATTCTATGTGTTCGTTCTATGTGTTTGTTCTATGTGTTCGTTTTATTCTATATGTTCGTTCTATGTGTTTGTACTATGTGTTCGTTGTATTCTATGTGTTCGTTGTATTCTATCTGTTCGTTCTATGTGTTCGTTGTATTATATGTGTTCGTTCTATGTGTTTGTTGTATTCTATGTGTTGGTTCTATGTGTCTGTTGTGTTCTATGTGTTTGTTGTGTTCTATGTGTTTGTTGTGTTCTATGTGTTTGTTCTGTTCTCTGTGTTTGTTGTATTCTATGTGTTTGTTGAATTCTATGTGTTCGTTCTATGTGTTTGTTCTATGTGTTCGTTATATTCTATGTGTTCGTTGTATTCTATGTGTTTGTTCTATGTATTTGTTGTATTCTATGTGTTCGTTCTATGTGTTTGTTGTGTTCTATGTGTTTGTTGTGTTCTATGTGTTTGTTCTGTGTGTTTGTTCTATGTGTTCGTTGTATTCTATGTATTCGTTCTATGTGTTCGTTGTATTCTATGTGTTCTTTCTATGTGTTTGTTCTATGTGTTTGTTGTATTCTATGTGTTCGTTCTATGTGTTCGTTGTATTCTATGTGTTCATTCTATGTGTTTCTTCTATGTGTTCGTTGTATTCTATGTGTTCATTCTATGTGTTTCTTCTATGTGTTCGTTGTATTCTATGTGTTCGTTCTATGTGTTTGTTCTATGTGTTCGTTGTATTCTATGTGTTCGTTCTATGTGTTCGTTCTATGTGTTCGTTGTATTATATGTGTTCGTTCTATGTGTTTGTTCTATGTGTTCGTTGTATTCTATATGTTCGTTCTATGTGTTTGTTGTATTCTATGGGGGGTATTCAATTGTTTGTTTTAACGCGCTAAAACAAAAAAAAACGAGCGCTCTAAAAATATTAACGTTAATGCGGTAATTACTCGCTAAATTTCATCTCGCAGCTCCCTGAGCAGCGAGCTGAAATTCAGCCCGCTGGCAGCGACTAAGTACCGTATTAACTGTTTACGCGCGCAAAATTACCGTATAATATGAAGTTTTTTTAGAGCGCTCGTTTTTTTTTGGTTTTAGCGCGTTAAAACAAACAATTGAATACCCCCCTATGTGTTCGTTATATGTGTTTGTTGTGTTCTATGTGTTTGTTGTGTTCTATGTGTTTGTTCTGTTCTTTGTGTTTATTGTATTCTATGTGTTTGTTGTATTCTATGTGTTTGTTGTATTCTATATGTTCATTCTATGTGTTTGTTCTATGTGTTAGTTGTATTCTATGTGTTCGTTCTATGTGTTTATTCTATGTGTTCGTTGTATTCTATGTGTTTGTTGTATTCTATGTGTTCGTTGTATTCTATGTGTTCGTTGTATTCTATGTGTTCGTTCTATGTGTTTGTTCTATATGTTTGTTGTATTCTATGTGTTCGTTGTATTCTATGTTTTTATTCTATGTGTTTGTTCTATGTGTTCGTTGTATTCTATGTGTTCGTTCTATGTGTTTTTTCTATGTGTTTGTTGTATTCTATGTGTTCGTTCTATGTGTTCGTTATATGTGTTTGTTGTTTTCTATGTGTTTGTTGTGTTCTATGTGTTCTATTTGTTTGTTGTGTTCTATGTGTTCGTTGTATTCTATGTTTTTGTTGTATTCTATTGGTTTCATTCTATGTGTTCTCTGTTCTATGTGTTCTGTGTTCTATGTGTTCTGTGTTCTATGTGTTTGTTCTATGTATTTGATCTATGTGTCTGTTCTATGTGTTCTATGTGTTCGTTGTATTCTATGTGTTCGTTGTATTCTATGTGTTCGTTCTATGTGCTCTTTGTATTTTATGTGTTCGTTCTATGTGTTCGTTGTATTCTATGTGTTCGTTCTATGTGTTCGTTGTATTCTTTGTTTTCGTTCTATTTGTTTCTATGTGTTCATTGTATTCTATGTGTTCGTTCTTTGTGTTCATTGTATTCTATGTGTTTGTTTTATGTATTCGTTGTATTCTATGTGTTCGTTGCAATCTATGTGTTCGTTCAATGTGTTCTTTGTATTCTATGTGTTAGTTCTATGTGTTTGTTCTATGTGTTTGTTGTATTCTATGTGTTCGTTCTATGTGTTTGTTGTATTCTATGTTTTCGTTCTATGTGTTTGTTGTATTCTATGTTTTCGTTCTATGTGTTCAATGTATTTTATGTGTTTGTTCTCTGTGTTCGTTGTATTCTATATTTTTGTTGTATTCTATTGGTTTCATTCTATGTGTTCTCTGTTCTATGTGTTCTGTGTTCTATGTGTTCTGTGTTCTATGTGTTTGTTCTATGTATTTGATCTATGTGTTTGTTCTATGTGTTCTATGTGTTCGTTGTATTCTATGTGTTCGTTGTATTCTATGTGTTCGTTCTATGTGCTCTTTGTATTTTATGTGTTCGTTCTATGTGTTCGTTGTAATCTATGTGTTCGTTCTATGTGTTCGTTGTATTCTTTGTTTTCGTTCTTTGTGTTCATTGTATTCTATGTGTTTGTTTTATGTATTTGTTGTATTCTATGTGTTCGTTGTATTCTATGTGTTTGTTCTATGTGTTCGTTGCAATCAATGTGTTCGTTCAATGTGTTCTTTGTATTATATGTGTTCGTTCTATGTGTTTGTTCTATGTGTTTGTTGTATT
This sequence comes from Mixophyes australis, assembly GCA_036250195.1. NCBI lineage: Eukaryota > Metazoa > Chordata > Amphibia > Anura > Limnodynastidae > Mixophyes > Mixophyes australis. The sequence continues at coordinate 30,306,968 of JAVHZZ010000004.1, read as the reverse complement.
CTATGTGTTCATTGTATTCTATGTGTTTATTCTATGTGTTTGTTCTATGTGTTCGTTGTATTCTATGTGTTCGTTCTATGTGTTTGTTCTATGTGTTCGTTGTATTCTATGTGTTCGTTCTATGTGTTTTTTCTATGTGTTTGTTGTATTCTATGTGTTCGTTCTATGTGTTCGTTATATGTGTTTGTTGTTTTCTATGTGTTTGTTGTGTTCTATGTGTTCTATTTGTTTGTTGTGTTCTATGTGTTCGTTGTATTCTATGTTTTTGTTGTATTCTATTGGTTTCATTCTATGTGTTCTCTGTTCTATGTGTTCTGTGTTCTATGTGTTCTGTGTTCTATGTGTTTGTTCTATGTATTTGATCTATGTGTTTGTTCTATGTGTTCTATGTGTTCGTTGTATTCTATGTGTTCGTTGTATTCTATGTGTTCGTTCTATGTGCTCTTTGTATTTTATGTGTTCGTTCTATGTGTTCGTTGTATTCTATGTGTTCGTTCTATGTGTTCGTTGTATTCTTTGTTTTCGTTCTATTTGTTTCTATGTCTTCATTGTATTCTATGTGTTCGTTCTTTGTGTTCATTGTATTCTATGTGTTTGTTTTATGTATTCGTTGTATTCTATGTGTTCGTTGTATTCTATGTGTTTGTTCTATGTGTTCGTTGCAATCTATGTGTTCGTTCAATGTGTTCTTTGTATTCTATGTGTTCGTTCTATGTGTTTGTTCTATGTGTTCGTTGTATTCTATGTGTTCGTTCTATGTGTTTGTTGTATTCTATGTGTTCGTTCTATGTGTTCGTTGTATTCTATGTTTTCGTTCTATGTGTTCAATGTATTTTATGTGTTTGTTCTCTGTGTTCGTTGTATTCTATGTTTTTGTTCTATGTGTTTGTTCAATGTGTTCGTTGTATTATATGTGTTCGTTCTATGTGTTTGTTCAATGTGTTCGGTTTATTCTATGTGTTCTTTCTATGTGTTTGTTCTATGTGTTCGTTCTATGTGTTTGTTCTATGTGTTCGTTGTATTCTATGTGTTCGTTGTATTCTATGTGTTCGTTCTATGTAATCGTTGTGTTCTATGTGTTCGTTGTGTTCTATGTGTTCGTTGTGTTCAATGTGTTCGTTGTGTTCAATGTGTTCATTGTGTTCTATGTGTTTGTTGTGTGCTTTGTGTTAGTTGTGTTCTACGTGTTCATTGTGTTCAATGTGTTCATTCTATGTGTTCATTGTATTCTATGTGTTCGTTCTATGTGCTTGTTCTTTGTGTTTATTCTATGTGTTTGTTCGTTGTATTCTATGTGTTCATTGTATTCTATGTGTTCATTGTATTCTATGTGTTCGTTATATTCTATGTGTTCATTCTATGTGTTCATTGTATTCTATGTGTTCGTTCTATGTGTTCGTTGTATTCTATTTGTTCGTTGTATTCTATGTGTTCGTTCTATGTGTTCGTTGTATTCTATGTGTCCGTTCTATGTGTTTGTTGTATTCTATGTGTTCGTTCTATGTGTTCGTTGTATTCTACGTGTTCGTTGTATTCTATGTGTTCGTTGCATTCTATGTGTTCGCTGTATTCTATGTGTTCGTTGTATTCTATGTGTTCATTGTATTCTATGTGTTTTTTCTATGTGTTCGTTGTATTCTATGTGTTCGTTCTATGTGTTTGTTCTATGTGTTCGTTGTATTCTATGTGTTCGTTCTATGTGTTCGTTGTATTCTATGTGTTCATTCTATGTGTTTCTTCTATGTGTTCGTTGTATTCTATGTGTTCATTCTATGTGTTTCTTCTATGTGTTCGTTGTATTCTATGTGTTCGTTCTATGTGTTTGTTCTATGTGTTCGTTGTATTCTATGTGTTCGTTCTATGTGTTCGTTCTATGTGTTCGTTGTATTATATGTGTTCGTTCTATGTGTTTGTTCTATGTGTTCGTTGTATTCTATATGTTCGTTCTATGTGTTTGTTGTATTCTATGGGGGGTATTCAATTGTTTGTTTTAACGCGCTAAAACAAAAAAAAACGAGCGCTCTAAAAATATTAACGTTAATGCGGTAATTACTCGCTAAATTTCATCTCGCAGCTCCCTGAGCAGCGAGCTGAAATTCAGCCCGCTGGCAGCGACTAAGTACCGTATTAACTGTTTACGCGCGCAAAATTACCGTATAATATGAAGTTTTTTTAGAGCGCTCGTTTTTTTTGGTTTTAGCGCGTTAAAACAAACAATTGAATACCCCCCTATGTGTTCGTTATATGTGTTTGTTGTGTTCTATGTGTTTGTTGTGTTCTATGTGTTTGTTCTGTTCTTTGTGTTTATTGTATTCTATGTGTTTGTTGTATTCTATGTGTTTGTTGTATTCTATATGTTCATTCTATGTGTTTGTTCTATGTGTTAGTTGTATTCTATGTGTTCGTTCTATGTGTTTATTCTATGTGTTCGTTGTATTCTATGTGTTTGTTGTATTCTATGTGTTCGTTGTATTCTATGTGTTCGTTGTATTCTATGTGTTCGTTCTATGTGTTTGTTCTATATGTTTGTTGTATTCTATGTGTTCGTTGTATTCTATGTTTTTATTCTATGTGTTTGTTCTATGTGTTCGTTGTATTCTATGTGTTCGTTCTATGTGTTTTTTCTATGTGTTTGTTGTATTCTATGTGTTCGTTCTATGTGTTCGTTATATGTGTTTGTTGTTTTCTATGTGTTTGTTGTGTTCTATGTGTTCTATTTGTTTGTTGTGTTCTATGTGTTCGTTGTATTCTATGTTTTTGTTGTATTCTATTGGTTTCATTCTATGTGTTCTCTGTTCTATGTGTTCTGTGTTCTATGTGTTCTGTGTTCTATGTGTTTGTTCTATGTATTTGATCTATGTGTCTGTTCTATGTGTTCTATGTGTTCGTTGTATTCTATGTGTTCGTTGTATTCTATGTGTTCGTTCTATGTGCTCTTTGTATTTTATGTGTTCGTTCTATGTGTTCGTTGTATTCTATGTGTTCGTTCTATGTGTTCGTTGTATTCTTTGTTTTCGTTCTATTTGTTTCTATGTGTTCATTGTATTCTATGTGTTCGTTCTTTGTGTTCATTGTATTCTATGTGTTTGTTTTATGTATTCGTTGTATTCTATGTGTTCGTTGCAATCTATGTGTTCGTTCAATGTGTTCTTTGTATTCTATGTGTTAGTTCTATGTGTTTGTTCTATGTGTTTGTTGTATTCTATGTGTTCGTTCTATGTGTTTGTTGTATTATATGTTTTCGTTCTATGTGTTTGTTGTATTCTATGTTTTCGTTCTATGTGTTCAATGTATTTTATGTGTTTGTTCTCTGTGTTCGTTGTATTCTATATTTTTGTTGTATTCTATTGGTTTCATTCTATGTGTTCTCTGTTCTATGTGTTCTGTGTTCTATGTGTTCTGTGTTCTATGTGTTTGTTCTATGTATTTGATCTATGTGTTTGTTGTATTCTATGTGTTCGTTGTATTCTATGTGTTCGTTCTATGTGCTCTTTGTATTTTATGTGTTCGTTCTATGTGTTCGTTGTAATCTATGTGTTCGTTCTATGTGTTCGTTGTATTCTTTGTTTTCGTTCTTTGTGTTCATTGTATTCTATGTGTTTGTTTTATGTATTTGTTGTATTCTATGTGTTCGTTGTATTCTATGTGTTTGTTCTATGTGTTCGTTGCAATCAATGTGTTCGTTCAATGTGTTCTTTGTATTATATGTGTTCGTTCTATGTGTTTGTTCTATGTGTTTGTTGTATTCTATGTGTTCATTGTATTCTATGTGTTTATTCTATGTGTTTGTTCTATGTGTTCGTTGTATTCTATGTGTTCGTTCTATGTGTTTGTTCTATGTGTTCGTTGTATTCTATGTGTTCGTTCTATGTGTTTTTTCTATGTGTTTGTTGTATTCTATGTGTTCGTTCTATGTGTTCGTTATATGTGTTTGTTGTTTTCTATGTGTTTGTTGTGTTCTATGTGTTCTATTTGTTTGTTGTGTTCTATGTGTTCGTTGTATTCTATGTTTTTGTTGTATTCTATTGGTTTCATTCTATGTGTTCTCTGTTCTATGTGTTCTGTGTTCTATGTGTTCTGTGTTCTATGTGTTTGTTCTATGTATTTGATCTATGTGTTTGTTCTATGTGTTCTATGTGTTCGTTGTATTCTATGTGTTCGTTGTATTCTATGTGTTCGTTCTATGTGCTCTTTGTATTTTATGTGTTCGTTCTATGTGTTCGTTGTATTCTATGTGTTCGTTCTATGTGTTCGTTGTATTCTTTGTTTTCGTTCTATTTGTTTCTATGTCTTCATTGTATTCTATGTGTTCGTTCTTTGTGTTCATTGTATTCTATGTGTTTGTTTTATGTATTCGTTGTATTCTATGTGTTCGTTGTATTCTATGTGTTTGTTCTATGTGTTCGTTGCAATCTATGTGTTCGTTCAATGTGTTCTTTGTATTCTATGTGTTCGTTCTATGTGTTTGTTCTATGTGTTCGTTGTATTCTATGTGTTCGTTCTATGTGTTTGTTGTATTCTATGTGTTCGTTCTATGTGTTCGTTGTATTCTATGTTTTCGTTCTATGTGTTCAATGTATTTTATGTGTTTGTTCTCTGTGTTCGTTGTATTCTATGTTTTTGTTCTATGTGTTTGTTCAATGTGTTCGTTGTATTATATGTGTTCGTTCTATGTGTTTGTTCAATGTGTTCGGTTTATTCTATGTGTTCTTTCTATGTGTTTGTTCTATGTGTTCGTTCTATGTGTTTGTTCTATGTGTTCGTTGTATTCTATGTGTTCGTTGTATTCTATGTGTTCGTTCTATGTAATCGTTGTGTTCTATGTGTTCGTTGTGTTCTATGTGTTCGTTGTGTTCAATGTGTTCGTTGTGTTCAATGTGTTCATTGTGTTCTATGTGTTTGTTGTGTGCTTTGTGTTAGTTGTGTTCTACGTGTTCATTGTGTTCAATGTGTTCATTCTATGTGTTCATTGTATTCTATGTGTTCGTTCTATGTGCTTGTTCTTTGTGTTTATTCTATGTGTTTGTTCGTTGTATTCTATGTGTTCATTGTATTCTATGTGTTCATTGTATTCTATGTGTTCGTTATATTCTATGTGTTCATTCTATGTGTTCATTGTATTCTATGTGTTCGTTCTATGTGTTCGTTGTATTCTATTTGTTCGTTGTATTCTATGTGTTCGTTCTATGTGTTCGTTGTATTCTATGTGTCCGTTCTATGTGTTTGTTGTATTCTATGTGTTCGTTCTATGTGTTCGTTGTATTCTACGTGTTCGTTGTATTCTATGTGTTCGTTGCATTCTATGTGTTCGCTGTATTCTATGTGTTCGTTGTATTCTATGTGTTCATTGTATTCTATGTGTTTGTTCTATGTGTTCGTTGTATTCTATGTGTTCGTTCTATGTGTTTGTTCTATGTGTTCGTTGTATTCTATGTGTTCGTTCTAGGTGTTTGTTCTATGTGTTCATTGTATTCTATGTGTTCGTTCTATGTGTTCCTTGTATTCTATGTGTTCGTTCTATATGTTCGTTGTATTCTATGTGTTCGTTCTATGTGTTTCTATGTGTTCGTTCTATGTGTTCTTTGTATTCTATGTGTTTCTTCTATGTGTTTGTTCTATGTGTTCGTTGTATTCTATGTGTTCGTTGTATTCTATGTGTTTGTTGTATTCTATGTGTTTGTTCTATGTGTTCATTGTATTCTATGTGTTCGTTCTATGTGTTTGTTCTATGTGTTCGTTGTATTCTATGTGTTCGTTCTATGTGTTTGTTCAATGTGTTCGTTCTATTCTATGTGTTTGTTCTATGTTTTTGTTCTATGTGTTCGTTGTAATCTATGTGTTCTTTCTATGTGTTCGTTCTATGTGTTCGTTGTATTCTATGTGTTCGTTGTGTTCTATGTGTTCGTTGTGTTCTATGTGTTCGTTCTATGTGTTCGTTGTATTCTCTGTGTTCATTTCTATGTGTTTGTTCTATGTTTTCGTTGTTTTCTATGTGTTCGTTCTATGTGTTTGTTCTACGTGTTCGTTCTATGTGTTTGTTGTATTCTATGTGTTCGTTGTATTCTATGTGTTCATTGTATTCTATGTGTTTGTTCTATGTGTTCGTTGTATTCTATGTGTTCGTTCTATGTGTTTGTTCTACGTGTTCGTTGTATTTTATGTGTTCGTTGTAATCTATGTGTTCGTTGTGTTCTATGTGTTCGTTCTATGTGTTTGTTGTATTCTATGTGTTCGTTCTATGTGTTTGTTTTATTCTAAGTGTTTGTTCTGTGTTCTATGTGTTCGTTCTATGTTTTTGTTCTATGTGTTCGTTCTATGTGTTCGTTCTATGTTTTTGTTCTATGTGTTCGTTGTATTCTATGTGTTCTTTCTATGTGTTAGTTCTATGTGTTCGTTGTGTTCAATGTGTTCGTTGTGTTCTATGTGTTCGTTGTGTTCTATGTGTTCGTTCTATGTGTTCGTTGTATTCTATGTGTTCATTTCTATGTGTTTGTTCTATGTGTTCGTTGTATTCTATGTTTTTGTTGTATTCTATGTGTTCGTTCTATGTGTTTTTTTCTATGTGTTCGTTGTATTCTATGTGTTCGTTCCATGTGTTCGTTGTATTCTATGTGTTCGTTGTATTCTATGTGTTCATTCTATGTGTTTGTTCTATGTGTTCGTTGTATTCTATGTGTTCATTGTGTTCTATGTGTTCGTTGTGTTTCTATGTGTTCGTTGTGTTCTATGTGTACGTTCTGTTCAATGTGTTCTTTCTATGTGTTCTTTCTATGTGTTCGTTCTATGTGTTTGTTCTATGTGTTTGTTCTATGTGCTTGTTCTTTGTGTTTGTTCTATGTGTTTGTTCGTTGTATTCTATGTGTTCGTTGTATTCTATGTGTTCGTTATATTCTATGTGTTCATTCTATGTGTTCGTTGTATTCTGTGTTCGTTCTATGTGTTCGTTGTATTCTATTTGTTCGTTGTATTCTTTGTGTTCGTTGTATTCTATGTGTCCGTTCTATGTGTTCGTTGTATTCTATGTGTTCGTTCTATGTGTTCGTTGTATTCTACGTGTTCGTTGTATTCTATGTGTTCGTTGTATTCTATGTGTTCGCTGTATTCTGTGTTCGTTGTATTCTATGTGTTCGTTGTATACTGTGTGTTTGTTCTATGTGTTCGTTGTATTCTATGTGTTCATTCTATGTGTTTGTTCTATGTGTTCGTTGTATTCTATGTGTTCGTTCTAGGTGTTTGTTCTATGTGTTCATTGTATTCTATGTGTTCGCTCTATGTGTTTGTTGTATTCTATGTGTTCGTTCTATATGTTCTTTGTATTCTATGTGTTCGTTCTATGTGTTTCTATGTGTTCGTTCTATGTGTTCTCTGTATTCTATGTGTTTGTTGTATTCTATGTTTTCGTTGTATTCTATGTGTTCGTTGTATTCTATGTGTTTGTTCTATGTGTTCGTTGTATTCTATGTGTTCGTTCTATGTGTTTGTTCTATGTGTTCGTTGTATTCTATGTGTTCGTCCTATGTGTTCGATCTATGTGTTTGTTCTACGTGTTCATTGTATTCTATGTGCTCGTTGTATTCTATGTGTTCGTTCTATATGTTTGTTCCATGTATTCGTTGTATTCTATGTGTTCGTTCTATGTGTTCGTTGTATTCTATGTGTTCGTTCTATGTGTTCTATGTGTTCGTTGTATTCTATTTGTTCGTTCTATGTGTTCGTTGTATTCTATTTGTTCGTTCTATGTGTTTGTTCTATGTGTTCGTTGTATTCTATGTGTTTGTTCTACGTGTTTGTTGTATTCTATGTGTTCGTTGTATTCTATGTGTTCGTTGGGTTCTATGTGTTCATTCTATGTGTTTGTTTTATGTGTTTGTTGTATTCTGTGTGTTCGTTGTAATCTATGTGTTCGTTGTGTTCTATGTGTTCGTTCTATGTGTTTGTTCTATGTGTTTGTTGTATTCTATGTGTTCGTTCTATGTGTTTGTTTTATTCTAAGTGTTTGTTCTGTGTTCTATGTGTTCGTTCTATGTTTTTGTTCTATGTGTTCTTTGTATTCTATGTGTTTGTTGTATTCTATGTGTTCGTTCTATGTGTTCGTTGTATTCTATGTGTTCGTTCTATGTGTTCTATGTGTTCGTTGTATTCTATTTGTTCGTTCTATGTGTTTGTTCTATGTGTTTGTTGTATTCTATGTGTTTGTTCTATGTGTTTGTTCTACGTGTTTGTTGTATTCTATGTGTACGTTGTATTCTATGTGTTCGTTGTGTTCTATGTGTTGGTTCTATGTGTTTTTTTATGTGTTCGTTGTATTCTATGTGTTCGTTCTATTTGTGCGTTCTATTCTAAGTGTTTGTTCTATGTGTTCTATGTGTTCGTTCTATGTTTTTGTTCTGTGTTTTCATTGTATTCTAAGTGTTCGTTCTATGTGTTCTATGTGTTCGTTCTAAGTTTTTGTTCTATGTGTTCGTATTATTCTATGTGTTCATTCTATGTGTTCGTTCTATGTGTTCGTTGTATTCTATGTGTTCGTTCTATGTGTTCGTTGTATTCTATTTGTTCGTTGTATTCTATGTGTTCGTTCTATGTGTTCGTTGTATTCTATGTGTCCGTTCTATGTGTTCGTTGTATTCTATGTGTTCGTTCTATGTGTTCGTTGTATTCTACGTGTTCGTTGTATTCTATGTGTTCGTTGCATTCTATGTGTTCGCTGTATTCTATGTGTTCGCTGTATTCTATGTGTTTGTTCTATGTGTTCGTTGTATTCTATGTGTTCGTTCTATGTGTTCGTTGTATTCTGTGTTCGTTCTATGTGTTCGTTGTATTCTATTTGTTCGTTGTATTCTTTGTGTTCGTTGTATTCTATGTGTCCGTTCTATGTGTTCGTTGTATTCTATGTGTTCGTTCTATGTGTTCGTTGTATTCTACGTGTTCGTTGTATTCTATGTGTTCGTTGTATTCTATGTGTTCGCTGTATTCTGTGTTCGTTGTGTTCTATGTGTTCGTTGTATACTGTGTGTTTGTTCTATGTGTTCGTTGTATTCTATGTGTTCATTCTATGTGTTTGTTCTATGTGTTCGTTGTATTCTATGTGTTCGTTCTAGGTGTTTGTTCTATGTGTTCATTGTATTCTATGTGTTCGCTCTATGTGTTTGTTGTATTCTATGTGTTCGTTCTATATGTTCTTTGTATTCTATGTGTTCGTTCTATGTGTTTCTATGTGTTCGTTCTATGTGTTCTCTGTATTCTATGTGTTTGTTGTATTCTATGTTTTCGTTGTATTCTATGTGTTCGTTGTATTCTATGTGTTTGTTCTATGTGTTCGTTGTATTCTATGTGTTCGTTCTATGTGTTTGTTCTATGTGTTCGTTGTATTCTATGTGTTCGTCCTATGTGTTCGATCTATGTGTTTGTTCTACGTGTTCATTGTATTCTATGTGCTCGTTGTATTCTATGTGTGCGTTCTATATGTTTGTTCTATGTATTCGTTGTATTCTATGTGTTCGTTCTATGTGTTCGTTGTATTCTATGTGTTCGTTCTATGTGTTCTATGTGTTCGTTGTATTCTATTTGTTCGTTCTATGTGTTCGTTGTATTCTATTTGTTCGTTCTATGTGTTTGTTCTATGTGTTCGTTGTATTCTATGTGTTTGTTCTACGTGTTTGTTGTATTCTATGTGTTCGTTGTATTCTATGTGTTCGTTGGGTTCTATGTGTTCATTCTATGTGTTTGTTTTATGTGTTTGTTGTATTCTGTGTGTTCGTTGTAATCTATGTGTTCGTTGTGTTCTATGTGTTCGTTCTATGTGTTTGTTCTATGTGTTTGTTGTATTCTATGTGTTCGTTCTATGTGTTTGTTTTATTCTAAGTGTTTGTTCTGTGTTCTATGTGTTCGTTCTATGTTTTTGTTCTATGTGTTCTTTGTATTCTATGTGTTTGTTGTATTCTATGTGTTCGTTCTATGTGTTCGTTGTATTCTATGTGTTCGTTCTATGTGTTCTATGTGTTCGTTGTATTCTATTTGTTCGTTCTATGTGTTTGTTCTATGTGTTTGTTGTATTCTATGTGTTTGTTCTATGTGTTTGTTCTACGTGTTTGTTGTATTCTATGTGTACGTTGTATTCTATGTGTTCGTTGTGTTCTATGTGTTGGTTCTATGTGTTTTTTTATGTGTTCGTTGTATTCTATGTGTTCGTTCTATTTGTGCGTTCTATTCTAAGTGTTTGTTCTATGTGTTCTATGTGTTCGTTCTATGTTTTTGTTCTGTGTTTTCATTGTATTCTAAGTGTTCGTTCTATGTGTTCTATGTGTTCGTTCTAAGTTTTTGTTCTATGTGTTCGTATTATTCTATGTGTTCATTCTATGTGTTCGTTCTATGTGTTCGTTGTATTCTATGTGTTCGTTGTATGTGTTCGTTGTATTCTATTTGTTCGTTGTATTCTATGTGTTCGTTCTATGTGTTCATTGTATTCTATGTGTCCGTTCTATGTGTTCGTTGTATTCTATGTGTTCGTTCTATGTGTTCGTTGTATTCTACGTGTTCGTTGTATTCTATGTGTTCGTTGCATTCTATGTGTTCGCTGTATTCTATGTGTTCGCTGTATTCTATGTGTTCCTTGTATTCTATGTGTCTGTTCTATGTGTTCGTTGTATTCTATGTGTTCGTTCTATGTGTTTGTTCTATGTGTTCGTTGTATTCTATGTGTTCGTTCCAGGTGTTTGTTCTATATGTTCGTTGTATTCTATGTGTTCGATCTATGTGTTTCTATGTGTTCGTTCTATGTGTTCTTTGTATTCTATGTGTTTCTTCTATGTGTTTGTTCTATGTGTTCGTTGTATTCTATGTGTTCGTTCTATGTGTTTGTTCTATGTGTTCGTTGTATTCTATGTGTTCGTTCTATGTGTTTGTTCAATGTGTTCGTTCTATTCTATGTGTTTGTTCTATGTTTTTGTTCTATGTGTTCGTTGCAATCTATGTGTTCTTTCTATGTGTTCGTTCTATGTGTTCGTTGTATTCTATGTGTTCGTTGTGTTCTATGTGTTCGTTGTGTTCTATGTGTTCGTTCTATGTGTTCATTGTATTCTATGTGTTCATTTCTATGTGTTTGTTCTATGTTTTCGTTGTTTTCTATGTGTTCGTTCTATGTGTTTGTTCTACGTGTTTGTTCTATGTGTTTGTTGTATTCTATGTGTTTGTTGTATTCTATGTGTTCATTGTATTCTATGTGTTTGTTCTATGTGTTCGTTGTATTCTATGTGTTCGTTCTATGTGTTTGTTCTACGTGTTCGTTGTATTTTATGTGTTCGTTGTTATCTATGTGTTCGTTGTGTTCTATGTGTTCGTTCTATGTGTTTGTTCTATGTGTTTGTTGTATTCTATGTGTTCGTTCTATGTGTTTGTTTTATTCTAAGTGTTTGTTCTGTGTTCTATGTGTTCGTTCTATGTTTTTGTTCTATGTGTTCGTTCTATGTGTTCTATGTGTTCGTTCTATGTTTTTGTTCTATGTGTTCGTTGTATTCTATGTGTTCTTTATATGTGTTCGTTCTATGTGTTCGTTCTATGTGTTCGTTTTGTTCAATGTGTTCGTTGTGTTCTATGTGTTCGTTGTGTTCTATGTGTTCGTTGTGTTCTATGTGTTCGTTCTGTTCAATGTGTTCTTTCTATGTGTTCTTTCTATGTGTTCGTTCTATGTGTTTGTTCTATGTGTTTGTTCTATGTGCTTGTTCTTTGTGTTTGTTCTATGTGTTTGTTCGTTGTATTCTATGTGTTCGTTGTATTCTATGTGTTCGTTATATTCTATGTGTTCATTCTATGTGTTCGTTGTATTCTGTGTTCGTTCTATGTGTTCGTTGTATTCTATTTGTTGTTTGTATTCTTTGTGTTCGTGCTATGTGTTCGTTGTATTCTATGTGTCCGTTCTATGTGTTCGTTGTATTCTATGTGTTCGTTGTATTCTATGTGTTCGTTGTATTCTATGTGTTCGCTGTATTCTGTGTTCGTTGTATTCTATGTGTTCGTTGTATACTGTGTGTTTGTTCTATGTGTTCGTTGTATTCTATGTGTTCATTCTATGTGTTTGTTCTATGTGTTCGTTGTATTCTATGTGTTCGTTCTAGGTGTTTGTTCTATGTGTTCATTGTATTCTATGTGTTCGCTCTATGTGTTCGTTGTATTCTATGTGTTCGTTCTATATGTTCTTTGTATTCTATGTGTTCGTTCTATGTGTTTCTATGTGTTCGTTCTATGTGTTCTCTGTATTCTATGTGTTTGTTGTATTCTATGTTTTCGTTGTATTCTATGTGTTCGTTGTATTCTATGTGTTTGTTCTATGTGTTCGTTGTATTCTATGTGTTCGTTCTATGTGTTTGTTCTATGTGTTCGTTGTATTCTATGTGTTCGTCCTATGTGTTCATTCTATGTGTTTGTTCTACGTGTTCGTTGTATTCTATGTGCTCGTTGTATTCTATGTGTTCGTTCTATGTGTTTGTTCTATGTATTCGTTGTATTCTATGTGTTCGTTCTATGTGTTCGTTGTATTCTATGTGTTCGTTCTATGTGTTCTATGTGTTCGTTGTATTCTATTTGTTCGTTCTATGTGTTCTATGTGTTCGTTGTATTCTATTTGTTCGTTCTATGTGTTTGTTCTATGTGTTCGTTGTATTCTATGTGTTTGTTCTACGTGTTTGTTGTATTCTATGTGTTCGTTGTATTCTATGTGTTCGTTGGGTTCTATGTGTTCATTCTATGTGTTTGTTTTATGTGTTTGTTGTATTCTATGTGTTCGTTGTAATCTATGTGTTCGTTGTGTTCTATGTGTTCGTTCTATGTGTTTGTTCTATGTGTTTGTTGTATTCTATGTGTTCGTTCTATGTGTTTGTTTTATTCTAAGTGTTTGTTCTGTGTTCTATGTGTTCGTTCTATGTTTTTGTTCTATGTGTTCTTTGTATTCTATGTGTTTGTTGTATTCTATGTGTTCGTTCTATGTGTTTGTTGTATTCTATGTGTTCGTTCTATGTGTTCTATGTGTTCGTTGTATTCTATTTGTTCGTTCTATGTGTTTGTTCTATGTGTTCGTTGTATTCTATGTGTTTATTCTTCGTGTTTGTTGTATTCTATGTGTTCGTTGTATTCTATGTGTTCGTTGGGTTCTATGTGTTCATTCTATGTGTTTGTTTTATGTGTTCGTTGTATTCTATGTGTTCATTCTATGTGTTCGTTCTATGTTTTCGTTGTTTTCTATGTGTTCGTTCTATGTGTTTGTTCTACGTGTTCGTTCTATGTGTTTGTTGTATTCTATGTGTTCGTTGTATTCTATGTGTTCATTGTATTCTATGTGTTTGTTCTATGTGTTCGTTGTATTCTATGTGTTCGTTCTATGTGTTTGTTCTACGTGTTCGTTGTATTTTATGTGTTCGTTGTAATCTATGTGTTCGTTGTGTTCTATGTGTTCGTTCTATGTGTTTGTTGTATTATATGTGTTCGTTCTATGTGTTTGTTTTATTCTAAGTGTTTGTTCTGTGTTCTATGTGTTCGTTCTATGTTTTTGTACTATGTGTTCGTTGTATTCTATGTGTTCTTTCTATGTGTTCGTTCTATGTTTTCGTTGTATTCTATGTGTTAGTTCTATGTGTTCGTTGTATTCTAAGTGTTCGTTCTATGTGTTCTATGTGTTCGTTGTATTCTAAGTGTTCGTTCTATGTGTTCTATGTGTTCGTTGTGTTTCTATGTGTTCGTTGTGTTCTATGTGTTCGTTCTTTTCAATGTGTTCTTTCTATGTGTTCTTTCTATGTGTTCGTTCTATGTGTTTGTTCTATGTGCTTGTTCTTTGTGTTTGTTCTATGTGTTTGTTCTATGTGTTTGTTCGTTGTATTCTATGTGTTCGTTGTATTCTATGTGTTCGTTATATTCTATGTGTTCATTCTATGTGTTCGTTGTATTCTGTGTTCGTTCTATGTGTTCGTTGTATTCTATTTGTTCGTTGTATTCTTTGTGTTCGTTCTATGTGTTCGTTGTATTCTATGTGTCCGTTCTATGTGTTCGTTGTATTCTATTTGTTGTTTGCATTCTTTGTGTTCGTGCTATGTGTTCGTTGTATTCTATGTGTCCGTTCTATGTGTTCGTTGTATTCTATGTGTTCGTTGTATTCTATGTGTTCGTTGTATTCTATGTGTTCGCTGTATTCTGTGTTCGTTGTATTCTATGTGTTCGTTGTATACTGTGTGTTTGTTCTATGTGTTCGTTGTATTCTATGTGTTCATTCTATGTGTTTGTTCTATGTGTTCGTTGTATTCTATGTGTTCGTTCTAGGTGTTTGTTCTATGTGTTCATTGTATTCTATGTGTTCGTTCTATGTGTTTCTATGTGTTCGTTCTATGTGTTCTCTGTATTCTATGTGTTTGTTGTATTCTATGTTTTCGTTGTATTCTATGTGTTCGTTGTATTCTATGTGTTTGTTCTATGTGTTCGTTGTATTCTATGTGTTCGTTCTATGTGTTTGTTCTATGTGTTCGTTGTATTCTATGTGTTCGTCCTATGTGTTCATTCTATGTGTTTGTTCTACGTGTTCGTTGTATTCTATGTGCTCGTTGTATTCTATGTGTTCGTTCTATGTGTTTGTTCTATGTATTCGTTGTATTCTATGTGTTCGTTCTATGTGTTCGTTGTATTCTATGTGTTCGTTCTATGTGTTCTATGTGTTCGTTGTATTCTATTTGTTCGTTCTATGTGTTCTATGTGTTCGTTGTATTCTATTTGTTCGTTCTATGTGTTTGTTCTATGTGTTCGTTGTATTCTATGTGTTTGTTCTACGTGTTTGTTGTATTCTATGTGTTCGTTGTATTCTACGTGTTCGTTGTATTCTATGTGTTCGTTGTATTCTATGTGTTCGCTGTATTCTATGTGTTCGTTGTATTCTATGTGTTCGTTGTATACTATGTGTTTGTTCTATGTGTTCGTTGTATTCTATGTGTTCATTTTATGTGTTTGTTCTATGTGTTCGTTGTATTCTATGTGTTCGTTCTAGGTGTTTGTTCTATGTGTTCATTGTATTCTATGTGTTCGCTCTATGTGCTCGTTGTATTCTATGTGTTCGTTCTATATGTTCTTTGTATTCTGTGTGTTCGTTCTATGTGTTTCTATTTGTTCGTTCTATGTGTTCTCTGTATTCTATGTGTTTGTTGTTTTCTATGTGTTCGTTGTATTCTATGTGTTTGTTCTATGTGTTCGTTGTATTCTATGTGTTCTTTCTATGTGTTTGTTCTATGTGTTCGTTGTATTCTATGTGTTCGTCCTATGTGTTCGTTGTATTCTATGTGCTCGTTGTATTCTATGTGTTCGTTCTATGTGTTTATTCTATGTGTTCGTTGTATTCTGTGTTCATTCTATGTGTTCGTTGTATTCTAAGTGTTCATTCTATGTGTTCTATGTGTTCATTCTATGTTTTTGTTCTATGTGTTCTTTGTATTCTATGTGTTTGTTGTATTCTATGTGTTCGTTCTATGTGTTCGTTGTATTCTATGTGTTCGTTCTATGTGTTCTATGTGTTCGTTCTATGTTTTTGTTCTATGTGTTCGTTCTATGTGTTCGTTGTATTCTATGTGTTCCTATCTATGTGTTTGTTTTACGTGTTCATTGTATTCTATGTGTTTGTTGTATTCTATGTGTTCGTTGTGTTCTATGTGTTCGTTCTATGTTTGTTCTATGTGTTCGTTGTATTCTATGTGTTCATTCTATGTGTTCGTTCTATGTTTTCGTTGTTTTCTATGTGTTCGTTCTATGTGTTTGTTCTACGTGTTCGTTCTATGTGTTCTTTGTATTCTATGTGTTTGTTCTATGTGTTTGTTGTATTCTATGTGTTCGTTGTATTCTATGTGTTCGTTGTATTCTGTGTGTTTGTTCTATGTGTCCGTTGTATTCTATGTGTTCGTTCTATGTGTTTCTGCTATGTGTTCGTTGTATTCTATGTGTTCGTTCTATGTGTTTGTTCTACGTGTTCGTTCTATGTGTTCTTTGTATTCTATGTGTTTGTTCTATGTGTTTGTTGTATTCTATGTGTTCGTTGTATTCTATGTGTTCGTTGTATTCTATGTGTTTGTTCTATGTGTTCGTTGTATTCTATGTGTTCGTTCTATGTGTTTGTTCTATGTGTTCGTTGTATTCTATGTGTTCGTTCTATGTGTTCGTTGTATTCTATGTGTTCGTTGTATTCTATGTGTTTGTTCTATGTGTTCGTTGTATTCTATGTGTTCGTTCTATGTGTTTGTTCTATGTGTTCGTTGTATTCTATGTGTTCGTTCTATGTGTTCGTTGTATTCTATGTGTTCGTTCTATATGTTCGTTCTATGTGTTTGTTCTATGTATTTGTTCTATGTATTTGTTCTATGTGTTTGTTCTATGTGTTCGTTCTATGTGTTCGTTGAGTTCTATGTGTTCGTTGTATTCTATGTGTTTGTTCTATGTGTTTGTTCTACGTGTTCGTTGTATTCTATGTGTTTGTTGTATTCTATGTGTTCGTTGTGTTCTATGTGTTCGTTCTATGTTTGTTCTATGTGTTCGTTGTATTCTATGTGTTCATTCTATGTGTTCGTTCTATGTGTTCGTTGTTTTCTATGTGTTCGTTCTATGTGTTTGTTTTACGTGTTTTGTTCTATGTGTTCTTTGTATTCTATGTGTTTGTTCTATGTGTTTGTTCTATGTGTTTGTTGTAATCTATGTGTTCGTTGTATTCTATGTGTTCGTTGTATTCTATGTGTCTGTTCTATGTGTTCGTTGTATTCTATGTGTTCGTTCTATGTGTTTGTTCTATGTGTTCGTTGTGTTCTATGTGTTCGTTCTATGTTTGTTCTATGTGTTCATTGTATTCTATGTGTTCATTCTATGTGTTCGTTCTATGTGTTCGTTGTTTTCTATGTGTTCGTTCTATGTGTTTGTTCTACGTGTTCGTTCTATGTGTTTGTTCTACGTGTTCGTTCTATGTGTTCTTTGTATTCTATGTGTTTGTTCTATGTGTTTGTTCTATGTGTTTGTTGTATTCTATGTGTTCGTTGTATTCTATGTGTTCCTTGTATTCTATGTGTCTGTTCTATGTGTTCGTTGTATTCTATGTGTTCGTTCTATGTGTTTGTTCTATGTGTTCGTTGTATTCTATGTGTTCGTTCTATGTGTTCCTTCTATGTGTTTGTTCTACGTGTTCGTTGTATTCTATGTGCTCGTTGTATTCTATGTGTTCGTTCTATGTGTTTATTCTATGTGTTTGTTGTATTCTATGTGTTCGTTCTATGTGTTCGTTGTATTCTAAGTGTTCGTTCTATGTGTTCATTCTATGTTTTTGTTCTATGTGTTCTTTGTATTCTATGTGTTCGTTGTATTCTATGTGTTCGTTCTATGTGTTCGTTCTATGTGTTGTTGTAATCTATGTGTTCGTTCTATGTGTTCTATGTGTTCGTTGTATTCTATGTGTTCGTTCTATGTGTTCTATGTGTTCGTTGTATTCTATGTGTTCGTTCTATGTGTTCTATGTGTTTGTTGTATTCTATGTGTTCGTTCTATGTGTTTGTGTATTCTATTTGTTCGTTCTATGTGTTTGCTCTATGTGTTTGTTGTATTCTATGTGTACCTTGTATTCTATGTGTTCGTTGTGTTCTATGTGTTCGTTCTATGTGTTTTTTTATGTGTTCGTTGTATTCTATGTGTTCGTTCTATTTGTGCGTTCTATTCTAAGTGTTTGTTCTATGTGTTCTATGTGTTCGTTCTATGTTTTTGTTCTGTGTTTTCATTGTATTCTAAGTGTTCGTTATATGTGTTCTATGTGTTCGTTCTGTGTTTTTGTTCTATGTGTTCGTTCTATGTGTTCGTTGTATTCTATGTGTTCGTTCTATGTGTTTGTTTTACGTGTTTATTGTATTCTATGTGTTTGTTGTATTCTATGTGTTCGTTGTGTTCTATGTGTTCGTTCTATGTTTGTTCTATGTGTTCATTGTATTCTATGTGTACATTCTATGTGTTCGATCTATGTTTTCGTTGTTTTCTATGTGTTCGTTCTATGTGTTTGTTCTACGTGTTCGTTCTATGTGTTCTTTGTATTCTATGTGTTTGTTCTATGTGTTTGTTGTATTCTATGTGTTCGTTGTATTCTATGTATTCGTTGTATTCTATGTGTTTGTTCTATGTGTTCGTTGTATTCTATGTGTTCGTTCTATGTGTTTGTTCTATGTGTTCGTTGTATTCTATGTGTTCGTTCTATGTGTTCGTTGTATTCTATGTGTTCGTTCTATGTGTTCGTTCTATGTGTTTGTTCTATGTATTTGTTGTATGTATTTCTTCTATGTGTTTGTTCTATGTGTTCTATGTGTTCGTTCTATGTGTTCGTTGAGTTCTATGTGTTCGTTGTATTCTATGTGTTCGTTCTATGTGTTTGTTCTACGTGTTCGTTGTATTCTATGTGTTTGTTGTATTCTATGTGTTCGTTGTGTTCTATGTGTTCGTTCTATGTTTGTTCTATGTGTTCGTTGTATTCTATGTGTTCATTCTATGTGTTCGTTCTATGTGTTCGTTGTTTTCTATGTGTTCGTTCTATGTGTTTGTTCTACGTGTTCGTTCTATGTGTTCTTTGTATTCTATGTGTTTGTTCTATGTGTTTGTTCTATGTGTTCGTTGTAATCTATGTGTTCGTTGTATTCTATGTGTTCGTTGTATTCTATGTGTCTGTTCCATGTGTTCGTTGTATTCTATGTGTTCGTTCTATGTGTTTGTTCTATGTGTTCGTTGTGTTCTATGTGTTCGTTCTATGTTTGTTCTATGTGTTCGTTGTATTCTATGTGTTCATTCTATGTGTTCGTTCTATGTGTTCGTTGTTTTCTATGTGTTCGTTCTATGTGTTTGTTCTACATGTTCGTTCTATGTGTTCTTTGTATTCTATGTGTTTGTTCTATGTGTTTGTTCTATGTGTTTGTGGTATTCTATGTGTTCGTTGTATTCTATGTGTTCGTTGTATTCTATGTGTCTGTTCTATGTGTTCGTTGTATTCTATGTGTTCGTTCTATGTGTTTGTTCTATGTGTTCGTTGTATTCTATGTGTTCGTTCTATGTGTTCCTTCTATGTGTTAGTTCTACGTGTTCGTTGTATTCTATGTGCTCGTTGTATTCTATGTGTTCGTTCTATGTGTTTATTTTATGTGTTTGTTGTATTCTATGTGTTCGTTCTATGTGTTCGTTGTATTCTAAGTGTTCGTTCTATGTGTTCATTCTATGTTTTTGTTCTATGTGTTCTTTGTATTCTATGTGTTCGTTGTATTCTATGTGTTCGTTCTATGTGTTCGTTCTATGTGTTGTTGTATTCTATGTGTTCGTTCTATGTGTTCTATGTGTTCGTTGTATTCTATGTGTTCGTTCTATGTGTTCTATGTGTTCATTGTATTCTATGTGTTGGTTCTATGTGTTCTATGTGTTCGTTGTATTCTATGTGTTCGTTCTATGTGTTTGTTCTATGTGTTTGTTGTATTCTATGTGTTCGTTCTATGTGTTTGTTCTACGTGTTTGTTGTATTCTATGTGTACGTTGTATTCTACGTGTTCGTTGTGTTCTATGTGTTCGTTCTATGTGTTTTTTTATGTGTTCGTTGTATTCTATGTGTTCGTTCTATTTGTGCGTTCTATTCTAAGTGTTTGTTCTATGTGTTCTATGTGTTCGTTCTATGTTTTTGTTCTGTGTTTGCATTGTATTCTAAGTGTTCGTTCTATGTGTTCTATGTGTTCGTTCTAAGTTTTTGTTCTATGTGTTCGTATTATTCTATGTGTTCATTCTATGTGTTCGTTCTATGTGTTCGTTGTATTCTATGTGTTCGTTCTATGTGTTTGTTCTACGTGTTCGTTGTATTCTATGTGTTTGTTGTAATCTATGTGTTCGTTGTGTTCTATGTGTTCATTCTGTGTGTTTGTTCTATGTGTTTGTTGTATTCTATGTGTTCGTTTTATGTGTTTGTTTTATTCTAAGTGTTTGTTCTATGTGTTCATTGTATTCTAAGTGTTCGTTCTATGTGTTCTATGTGTTCGTTCTATGTTTTTGTTCTATGTGTTTGTTGTATTCTATGTGTTCTTTCTATGTGTTCGTTCTATGTGTTCGTTGTATTCTATGTGTTCGTTCTATGTGTTCGTTGTATTCTAAGTGTTCGTTCTATGTGTTCTATGTGTTCGTTGTATTCTATGTGTTCGTTCTATATGTTCTATGTGTTCGTTGTATTCTATGTGTTCGTTCTATGTGTTCGTTCACACAAATTACTCAAAGAAATACCTTCTCCTGCGCAGTCTCTGTCCCCCGAGGCACACCTCCTCCTGCGCTGTCTCTGTCTCCTGAGGCACACCTCTACCTGCGATGTCTCTGTCTCCCGAGGCACACCTCCTCCTACGCTGTCTCTGTCCCCTGAGGCACACCTCCTCCTGCGAAGTCTCTGTCCACCGAGGCACACCTCCTCCTGCGCAGTCTCTGTCCCCCGAGGCACACCTCTTCCTGTGTAGTCTCTGTCCCCTGAGGCACACCTCCTCTTGCAGAGTTTCTGTCCCCCGAGGCACACCTCCTCCTGTGCAATCTTTGTCCTATGATGCACACCTCCTTCTGCGCAGTCTCTGTCCCATGATGAACAACTCATCCTGCGCAGTCTCTGTCCCTCGATGAACACCTCCTCCTGCGCAGTCTCTGTCCCCCGAGGCACACCTCCTCCTGCAAAGTCTCTGTCCCCTGAGGCACACCTCCTACTGCGCAGTCTCTGTCCTCCGAGGCACACCTCCTCCTGCGCAGTCTCTGTCCCCCAATGCACAGCTCCTCTTGCGCAGTCTCTGTCTCCCGATGCACACCTCCTCCTGCGCAGTCTCTGTCCCCCGATACACACCTCATCCTGCGCAGTCTCTGTCCGTCGATGCACACCTCATCCTGCGCAGTCTCTGTCCGTCGATGCACAACTCCTCCTGCGCAGTCTGTCCCCCGAGGCACACCTCCTCCTGCGCAGTCTCTGTCCTCCGATGCATACCTCATCCTGCGCAGTCTGTGTCCCCCAAGGAACACCTCCTCCTGGGCAGTCTGCGTCCCTCGAGGCACACCTCCTCCTGCGCAGTCTGTGTCCCCCAAAGCACACCTCCTCCTGCGCAGTCTGTGTCCCCTGAGGCACACTTCCTCCAGGGCAGTCTCTGTCCCCCGAGGCACACCTCCTCCTGCGTTGTCTCTGTTTCACGATGCACACCTCCTCCTGCGCAGTATATGTTCCCGAAGGCACACCTCCCCCTGCGCAGTCTCTGTCCCCCGAGGCACACCTCCTCCTGTGCAGTCTCTGTCCTCCTATGCACACCTCCTCCTGCGCAGTCTGTGTCCATCAACGCACACCTCCTTCGCAATTGCTGTCCATCGAGGCACACCCCCTCCTGCGCATTCTCTGTCCTCCGATGCACACCTCCTCTTGCAGTCCCCTTGCACAGTCCGTGTCCTCCGTTGCATATCGCTTCCTGCGCAGTCGCTGTCCATCGAGGAACACCTCGTTCTGCGCTGTCTCTGTCCCCTGAGGCACACCTCCTCCTGCGAAGTCTCTGTCCACCGAGGCACACCTCCTCCTGCGCAGTCTCTGTCCCCCGAGGCACACCTCTTCCTGTGTAGTCTCTGTCCCCTGAGGCACACCTCCTCTTGCAGAGTTTCTGTCCCCCGAGGCACACCTCCTCCTGTGCAATCTTTGTCCTATGATGCACACCTCC
Source organism: Mixophyes australis (assembly GCA_036250195.1). Lineage (NCBI taxonomy): Eukaryota > Metazoa > Chordata > Amphibia > Anura > Limnodynastidae > Mixophyes > Mixophyes australis. The sequence continues at coordinate 30,285,243 of JAVHZZ010000004.1, read as the reverse complement.
TTCTGCGCAGTCTCTGTCCCATGATGAACAACTCATCCTGCGCCGTCTCTGTCCCTCGATGAACACCTCCTCCTGCGCAGTCTCTGTCCCCCGAGGCACACCTCCTCCTGCAAAGTCTCTGTCCCCTGAGGCACACCTCCTCCTGCGCAGTCTCTGTCCTCCGAGGCACACCTCCTCCTGCGCAGTCTCTGTCCCCCAATGCACAGCTCCTCTTGCGCAGTCTCTGTCCCCCGATGCACACCTCCTCCTGTGCAGTCTCTGTCCCCCGATACACACCTCATCCTGCGCAGTCTCTGTCCGTCGATGCACACCTCATCCTGCGCAGTCTCTGTCCGTCGATGCACAACTCCTCCTGCGCAGTCTGTCCCCCGAGGCACACCTCCTCCTGCGCAGTATATGTTCCCGAAGGCACACCTCCCCCTGCGCAGTCTCTGTCCCCCGAGGCACACCTCCTCCTGTGCAGTCTCTGTCCTCCTATGCACACCTCCTCCTGCGCAGTCTGTGTCCATCAACGCACACCTCCTTCGCAATTGCTGTCCATCGAGGCACACCCCCTCCTGCGCATTCTCTGTCCTCCGATGCACACCTCCTCTTGCAGTCCCCTTGCACAGTCCGTGTCCTCCGTTGCATATCTCTTCCTGCGCAGTCGCTGTCCATCGAGGAACACCTCGTTCTGCGCAGTCTCTGTACCCGATGCACACCTCCTCCTGCGCAGTCTCTGTCTCCCGATGCACACCTCCTCCTGCCTCCTGCAAAGTCTTTGTCCTTCGATGCACACCTCCTCCAGCACAGTTTGTGTCCCACGATGCACACCTCACCCTGCGCATTCATTGTCCCTTGATGCACACCTCCTCCTGCACAGTCTCTATCCCCCGAGGCACACCTCCTCCTGCGCAATCTCTGTCCCCCGAGGCACACCTCCTCTTGCGCAGTCTCTCTCCCCCGATGCACACATCCTCCTGCACTGTCTCTGTCCCATGATGCACACCTCCTCCTGCGCAGTATGTGTCCCCGAAGGCACACCTCCTCGTGCGCAGTCTTTGTCGATGCACACCTCCTCCTGCGCAGTCTGTGTCCCTCGACGCACACCTCCTCCTGCGCAGTCTCTGTCCTTCGACGCACACCTGCTCCTGCGCAGTCGCTGTCCATTGATGCATACCTCCTCCTGTGCAGTCTCTGTCCCCCGAGGCACACCTACTCCTGTGCAGTCTCTGTCCCCCAATGCACACCTCCTCCTGCACAGTCTCTATCCCCCGAGGCACACCTCCTCCTGCGCAATCTCTGTCCCCCGAGGCACACCTCCTCCTGCGCAGTCTCTGTCCCCCGATGCACACCTCATCCTGCGCAGTCTCTGTCCGTCGATGCACACCTCATCCTGCGCAGTCTCTGTCCGTCGATGCACAACTCCTCCTGCGCAGTCTGTGTCCATCAACGCACACCTCCTTCGCAATTGCTGTCCATCGAGGCACACCCCCTCCTGCGCATTCTCTGTCCTCTGATGCACACCTCCTCTTGCAGTCCTCTTGCACAGTCCGTGTCCTCCGTTGCATATCTCCTCCTGCGCAGTCGCTGTCCATCGAGGAACACCTCGTCCTGCGCAGTCTCTGTACCCGATGCACACCTCCTCCTGCACAGTCTCTATCCCCCGAGGCACACCTCCTCCTGCTCAATCTCTGTCCCCCTAAGCACACCTTCTCTTGCGTAGTCTCTCTCCCCCGATGCACACCTCCTCCTGTGCAGTCTCTGTCCCCCGAGGCACACCTCCTCCTGTGCAGCCTCTGTCCCCCGAGCCACACCTCCTCCTGCGCAGTCTCTGTCCCCCGATGCACACCTCATCCTGCGCAGTCTGTGTCCCCCGAGGCACACATCCTCCTGCGTAGTCTGTGTCCCCCGAGGCACACCTCCTCATGCGCAGTCTGTGTCCCTCGAGGCACACCTCCTCCTGCGCAGTCTGTGTCCCCCGAGGCACACCTCCTCCTGCGCATTCTGTGTCCCCCGAGGCACACTTCCTCCTGCGCAGTCTCGGTCCCCCGATGCACACCTCCTCCTGCGTTGTCTCTGTCTCACGATGCACACCTCCTCCTGCGCGTATATGTTCCCAAAGGCACACCTCCCCCTGCGCAGTCTCTGTCCCCCGAGGCACACCTCCTCCTGTGCAGTCTCTGTACCCCTATGCACACCTCCTCCTGCGCAGTCTGTGTCCATCAACGCACACCTCCTTCGCAATTGCTGTCCATCGAGGCACACCCCCTCCTGCGCATTCTCTGTCCTTCGATGCACAACTCCTCTTGCAGTCCTCTTGCACAGTCCGTGTCCTCCGTTGCATAACTCTTCCTGCGCAGTCGCTGTCCATCGAGGAACACCTCGTCCTGCGCAGTCTCTGTACCCGATGCACACCTCCTCCTGCGCAGTCTCTGTCTCCCGATGCACACCTCCTCCTGCACAGTCTCTATCCCCCGAAGCACACCTCCTCCTGCGCAATCTCTGTCCCCCTGAGCACACCTCCTCTTGCGCAGTCTCTCTCCCCCGATGCACACCTCCTCCTGTGCATTCTCTGTCCCCCGAGGCACACCTCCTCCTGTTCAGTCCCTTTCCCCCGAGGCAGACCTCCTCCTTCGCAGCCTCTGTCCCCCGAGGCACACCTCCTCCTGCGCAGTCTCTGTCCCCCGATGCACACCTCATCCTGCGCAGTCTGTGTCCCCCGAGGCACACATCCTCCTGCGTAGTCTGTGTCCCCCGAGGCACACCTCCTCCTCCGCAGTCTGTGTCCCTCGAGGCACAGCTCCTCCTGCGCAGTCTGTGTCCCCCGATGCACACCTCCTCCTGCGCAGTCTGTGTCCCCCGAGGCACACTTCCTCCTGCGCAGTCTCTGTCCCCCGAGGCACACCTCCTCCTGCATTGTCTCTGTCTCACGATGCACACCTCCTCCTGCGCAGTATGTGTCCCCGAAGGCACACCTCGTCGTGCGCAGTCTTTGTCGATGCACACCTCCTCCTGCACAGTCTGTGTCCCTCGATGCACACCTGCTCCTGCGCAGTCGCTGTCCATTGATGCATACCTCCTCCTGTGCAGTCTCTGTCCCCCGAGGCACACCTACTCCTGTGCAGTCTCTAGCCCCCGATGCACACCTCCTCCTGCACAGTCTCTATCCCCCGAGGCACACCTCCTCCTGCGCAATCTCTGTCCCCCGAGGCACACCTCCTCTTCCGCAGTCTCTCTCCCCCGATGCTCACCTCCTCCTGTGCAGTCTCTGTCCCCTGAGGCACACCTCCTCCTGTGCAGTCTCTGTCCCTCGAGGCAGACCTCCTCCTGCGCAGCCTCTGTCCCCCGAGGCACACCTCCTCCTGCGCAGTCTCTGTCCCCCGAGGCATACCTCCTCCTGTGCAGTCTCTGTACCCCTATGCACACCTCCTCCTGCGCAGTCTGTGTCCATCAACGCACACCTCCTTCGCAATTGCTGTCCATCGAGGCACACCCCCTCCTGCGCATTCTCTGTCCTCCGATGCACACCTCCTCTTGCAGTCCTCTTGCACAGTCCATGTCCTCCGTTGCATAACTCTTCCTGCGCAGTCGCTGTCCATCGAGGAACACCTCGTCCTGCGCAGTCTCTGTACCCGATGCACACCTCCTCCTGCGCAGTCTCTGTCTCCCGATGCACACCTCCTCCTGCCTCCTGCAAAGTCTTTGTCCTTCGATGCACACCTACTCCAGCACAGTTTGTGTCCCACGATGCACACCTCACCCTGCGCATTCATTGTCCCTTGATGCACACCTCCTCCTGCACAGTCTCTATCCCCCGAGGCACACCTCCTCCTGCGCAATCTCTGTCCCCTGAGGCACACCTCCTCTTGCGCAGTCTCTCTCCCCCGATGCACACATCCTTCTGCACTGTCTCTGTCCCACGATGCACACCTCCTCCTGCGCAGTATGTGTCCCCGAAGGCACACCTCCTCGTGCGCAGTCTTTGTCGATGCACACCTCCTCCTGCACAGTCTGTGTCCCTCGATGCACACCTCCTCCTGCGCAGTCTCTGTCCCTCGACGCACACCTGCTCCTGCGCAGTCGCTGTCCATTGATGCATACCTCCTCCTGTGCAGTCTCTGTCCCCCGAGGCACACCTACTCCTGTGCAGTCTCTAGCCCCCGATGCACACCTCCTCCTGCACAGTCTCTATCCCCCGAGGCACACCTCCTCCTGCGCAATCTCTGTCCCCCGAGGCACACCTCCTCTTCCGCAGTCTCTCTCCCCCGATGCTCACCTCCTCCTGTGCAGTCTCTGTCCCCTGAGGCACACCTCCTCCTGTGCAGTCTCTGTCCCTCGAGGCAGACCTCCTCCTGCGCAGCCTCTGTCCCCCGAGGCACACCTCCTCCTGCGCAGTCTCTGTCCCCCGAGGCACACCTCCTCATGCGCAGTCTTTTCCCCCCGAGGCACACTTCCTCCTGCGCAGCCTCTGTCCCCCGAGGCACACCTCCTTCTGCGCAGCCTCTGTCCCCCGAGGCACACCTCCTTCTGCGCAGCCTCTGTCCCCCGAGGCACACCTCCTCCTGCGCAGTCTCTGTCCCCCGATGCACATCCCTGCCTGTGCAATCTCTGTTCATCGATGCACACATCCTCCTGTGCAGTCTCTGTCCCCCTATGCACACCTCCTCCTGCGCAGTCTGTGTCCATCAACGCACACCTCTTCCTTCGCAATTGCTGTCCATCGAGGCACACCCCCTTCTGCGCATTCTCTGTCCTCCGATGCACACCTCCTCTTGCAGTCCTCTCTCACAGTCCGTGTCCTCCATTGCATATCTCCTCCTGCGCAGTCGCTGTCCATCGAGGAACACCTCGTCCTGCGCATTCTCTGTACCCGATGCACACCTCCTCCTGCGCAGTCTCTGTCTCCCGATGCACACTTCCTCCTGCCTCCTGCAAAGTCTTTGTCCTTCGATGCACACCTCCTCCAGCATAGTTTGTGTCCCACGATGCACACCTTACCCTGCGCATTCATTGTCCCTCGATGCACACCTCCTCCTGCACAGTCTCTATCCCCCGAGGCACACCTCCTCCTGCGCAATCTCTGTCCCCCGAGGCACACCTCCTCTTGCGCAGTCTCTCTCCCCCGATGCACACATCCTCCTGCACTGTCTCTGTCCCACGATGCACACCTCCTCCTGCGCAGTATGTGTCCCCGAAGGCACACCTCCTCCTGCGCAGTCTTTGTCGATGCACACCTCCTCCTGCTCAGTCTGTGTCCCTCGTCGCACACCTCCTCCTGCGCAGTCTCTGTCCCTCGACGCACACCTGCTCCTGCGCAGTCGCTGTCCATTGATGCATACCTCCTCCTGTGCAGTCTCTGTCCCCTGAGGCACACCTCCTCCTGTGCAGTCTCTGTCCCCCGATGCACACATCCTCCTGCACAGTCTCTATCCCCCGAGGCACACCTCCTCCTGTGCAATCTCTGTCCCCCGAGGCACACCTCCTCCTGCGCAGTCTGTGTCCCCCGAGGCACACTTCCTCCTGTTCAGTATATGTTCCCGAAGGCACACCTCCCCCTGCGCAGTCTCTGTCCCCCGAGGCACACCTCCTCCTGTGCAGTCTCTGTCCCCCTATGCACACCTCCTCCTGTGCAGTCTCTGTCCCTCGATGCACACCTCCTCCTGCACAGTCTCTATCCCCCGAGGCACACCTCCTCCTGCGCAGTCTGTGTCCCCCGAGGCACACCTCCTCCTGCGCAGTTTGTGTCCCCCGAGGCACACTTCCTCCTGCGCAGTATATGTTCCCGAAGGCACACCTCTCCCTGCGCAGTCTCTGTCCCCCGAGGCACACCTCCTCCTGTGCAGTCTCTGTCCCCCTATGCACACCTCCTCCTGCGCAGTCTGTGTCCATCAACGCACACCTCCTTCGCAATTGCTGTCCATCGAGGCACACCCCCTCCTGCGCATTCTCTGTCCTCCGATGCACACATCCTCTTGCAGTCCTCTTGCACAGTCCGTGTCCTCCGTTGCATATCTCTTCCTGCGCAGTCGCTGTCCATCGAGGAACACCTCGTCCTGCGCAGTCTCTGTACCCGATGCACACCTCCTCCTGCGCAGTCTCTGTACCCGATGCACACCTCCTCCTGCGCAGTCTCTATCCCCCGAGGCACACCTCCTCCTGCGCAATCTCTGTCCCCTGAGGCACACCTCCTCCTGCGCAGTATGTGTCCCCGAAGGCACACCTCCTCCTGCGCAGTCTTTGTCGATTCACACCTCCGCCTGCGCAGTCTGTGTCCCTCGATGCACACCTCCTCCTGCGCAGTCTCTGTCCCTCGACGCACACCTGCTCCTGCACAGTCGCTGTCCATTGATGCATACCTCCTCCTGTGCAGTTTCTGTCCCCTGAGGCACACCTCCTCCTGTGCAGTCTCTGTCCCCCGATGCACACCTCCTCCTGCACAGTCTCTATCCCCCGAGGCACACCTCCTCCTGCGCAATCTCTGTCCCCCTAAGCACACCTCCACTTGCGCAGTCTCTCTCCCCCGATGCACACCTCCTCCTGTGCAGCCTCTGTCCCCCGAGGCACACCTCCTCCTGTGCAGTCTCTGTCCCCCGAGGCAGACCTCCTCCTGCGCAGCCTCTGTCCCCCGAGGCACACCTCCTCCTGCGCAGTCTCTGTCCCCCGAGGCACACCTCCTCCTGCGCTGTCTTTTTCCCCCGAGGCACACTTTCTCCTGCACAGCCTCTGTCCCCCGTGGCACACCTCCTTCTGCGCAGCCTCTGTCCCCCGAGGCACACATCCTCCTGCGCAGTCTCTGTCCCCCGATGCACATCCCTGCCTGTGCAATCTCTGTTCATCGATGCACACATCCTCCTCTGCAGTCTCTGTCCCCCTATGCACACCTCCTCCTTCGCAATTGCTGTCCATCGAGGCACACTACCTCCTGCGCATTCTCTGTCCTCCGATGCACACCTCCTCTTGCAGTCCTCTTGCACAGTCCGTGTCCTCCGTTGCATATCTCCTCCTGCGCAGTCGCTGTCCATCGAGGAACACCTCGTCCTGCGCAGTCTCTGTACCCGATGCACACCTCCTCCTGCACAGTCTCTATCCCCCGAGGCACACCTCCTCCTGCGCAATCTCTGTCCCCCGAGGCACACCTCCTCTTGCGCAGTCTATCTCCCACAATGCACACATCCTCCTGCACTGTCTCTGTCCCACGATGCACACCTCCTCCTGCGCAGTATGTGTCTCCGAAGGCATACCTCCTCCTGCGCAGTCTTTGTCGATGCACACCTCCTCCTGCGCAGTCTGTGTCCCTCAACGCACACCTCCTCCTGCGCAGTCTCTGTCCCCCGATGCAGACCTCCTCCTGCGCAGCCTCTGTCCACCGAGGCACACCTCCTCCTGCGCAGTCTCTGTCCCCCGAGGCACACCTCCTCCTGCGCAGTCTCTGTCCCCCGAGGCACACTTCCTCCTGCGCAGCCTCTGTCCCCCGAGGCACACCTCCTTCCTCGCATCCTCTGTCCCCCTAGGCACACCTCCTCCTGCGCAATCTCTCTCCCCCGATGCACACCTCCTCCTGTGCAGTCTCTGTCCCCCGATGCACATCCCTGCCTGTGCAATCTCTCCAATCTCTCCAGGACATAGACTGCGCAGGAGGAGGTGTTCATCGGGGATCTGAGACTGCGCAGGAGGAGGTGTGCATCATGGGACATAGACTGCGCAGGAGGATGTGTTCATCGGGGATCTGAGACTGCACAGGAGGAGGCGTGCATCAGGGGACAGAGACTGCACAGGAAGAGGTGCGCATCAGGGGACAGAGAGTGCGCCAGAGGAGGTGTGCATCAGGGGACAGAGACTGCGCCAGAGGAGGTGTGCATCAGGGGACAGAGACTGCGCAGGAAAAGGTGCGCAACGGGTGACAGAGACTGCGCAGTAGGAGGTGTGCATCAGGGGACAGAGATTGCGCAGGAGGAGGTGTGCATCGGGGGACACAGACTGCGCCATTTGAGGTGTGCATCAGGGGATTGAGACTGCGCAGGTTGAAGCGTGCATCGAGTGGCAGAGAGACTGCGGAGGTGTAAGTGTGCATCGGGGGACAGCGACAGTGTGGTGGCGGTGTGCACGGGGGAACAGAGACTGCACAAAAGGAGGTGTGCATCGTGGGACAGAGAGAGACTGCGCAGGAGGAGGTGTGCTGCGAAGGACAGAGACCGTGCAATGTCCCCCGATCCACACCTCCTCCGCGCAGTCTCTGTCCTTTGCAGCACACCTCCTGTGCAGTCTCTGTACTCCGATGCACACTTCCATCTGCACAGTCTCTGCCATTCACTGCATACCTCGTCCTGCGCAGGAGTTATTACTAAATTATTATTAAATTTAGACAGATTGTGCTGTTGTCTCTTACCCATACTTGCCAACTCTCCCGGAATGTCCGGGAGACTCCCGCATTTTGCGAGAGTCTCCCGGACTCCCGGGCGAGTGTGGCAATCTCCCGAATTCTGCCCACTTCCTAGTGAAGTGGGCAGAATTAGATCCCAAACGCCGCGATTCCCGATGAATCGCGGCGTTTAGCCCCGCCCCCCGCTGTCAAATGACGCAATTTGCGTCATGTCGTCACAGGGGGCGGGGCCGAAATGACGCGATTTTGGCCGCCCCGCCCCCTCACGCCCCCCTCCACTGGCTGGCTCCCGGAAGAGAGCTGAAGAAAGTAGGTAAGTATGCTCTTACCTGTTCTTGCTCTTCTCTCTTGCAGCTTTGTTATCCTCTCGCTGGCTTCTGGAAAGTTGGCGTCCTGTTTTGAAAATGCAAAAATTTATTAGAATGCAAAATGTTAACAAACCCTGAATGATTACGCCCTTTAGTTCAAACAAAACACTCCATTATGGCCAGCTAAAAAGTACCCCATTGTACAGGCATATATAAGCAATATCTGAATTTTAGTGGTCAATCAAATACAAACCTCTACCAGCCCCATCTCACTAATATTTAGTATTCTAGGGCCTGATTCATTAAGGATCTTAAATGAAGAGGATTCTTATTTCAGTCTCTTGGACAAAACCATGTTACAATGCACGGGGTGCAAATTAGTATTCTGTTTTGCACATAAGTTAAATACTGACTGTTTTTTCATGTAGCACACAAATATCAAGTTTAAATTTCAGTGTACAACTAAGCTATCAAGTATTTGTGTGTTACATGAAAAAACAGGCAGTATATAACTTATGTGTAAAACAGAAAACTAGTTTGCACCTCTTGCATTGTAACATGGTTTTGTCCAGGAGACTGAAATAAAAATCCTCTTCATTTAAGATCCTTAATGAAGCAGGCCCCTAGTGATCGCTGAGACCTCAGAGAGCATCCATGTAACTGCCACACAATCATGAGATTATGCCCCACAAAGCTGCTGTATTTTTAAATCTCCCTGCAGCCATTTTCACTACCTCCCCTGCAGCTATTGCTCCCCCTGCAGCCATTTTCCTTACCCCCTCCTACAGCCATTCCCCCTGCAGCCATTTTCATACCTCCTACACTGCACCCATTCCCCCCGCAGCAATTTTCCTTTCCTCCCAACCTGCATCCTTTCCCCTCTCCTTGCAGACATCTTCCTCACCTTTCCCCCTGCAGCTATTTTTCTTACCCCCCCTGCAGCCATTTTCCTTAAGCCCCCTATCACATCAACCCCCACCCCCACATTACCCCACCTCTCACATAGGCAAACCGAGGGGCCTGGAAACCCCCCGCCAAGCCTGGGGCACTGTATAATTGAGGTGGCTGGACCCTTCCCCTGCTTCACACGGCTCTGCTTGAAAAGGGAGAGCCGTGTGCACCTAACAGTAGTGCACGCAGCATTGCCCATGTATATTATGGGCATAGGAAGAGTTGGAGAGCAGCCAAGCACTGTCTAAAATTATAGCCATGCCCCCATGCATGCTGGTCACGCCCACTGGTGGCGTGGTGTGGAAACCCCCCTCTACAAATCCTGCGTTTGCCCCTGTCTCACATCACCTTCCTTTCCTCCTACCTACCTGTATAGTCTCTCTCAGTTTCTTTGAGCCACAATAATGATTGGTGGTCAGAAATGTTTCTTATATAGGCAAGTTTATCATGATGTAACAATGACCCTCCTTATGTCAGACATTTGTAATGAAACAGGTGTGTCTGGTGGGTGTGACAATGGAGAGCTGGTTGAAATGGGTGTGGCTGGTGGATGTGACAAACCTCTTAGGTAGTAGCTGTAATATGGGTGTGGCTGTTTGATGTGGGTGTGGCTGTTTGATGTGGGTGTGGCTGTTTACTAGCCATCCCTAATTTCCAGGGACAGGCTCAAATTTTAAAGTTTTTTGTTGTCCCATCAAAATGTCCCTATTTTTCAATATTGATCAAATATGTTGTAATTCCAATTATCTCACATATTGAATCCTATTCTTGCTATCTTTTTCCCTTGGCCATGTAAGTGCATTTTAATTGCAGTTCTGTTATGAGCGTTTTGTCGCTATCCAATAACGATTGTCGAATCTCGATTTGTGTTTCCAACGCACAAAGATTTATTCTCAAAAAGTAGCAGAATATATTCAAGCGAAATAATAATAAGTACAGCCGTTACTTATCACAGGCGCTCTGGATTCAGTGTACAGTCATTCAGGTCTGAAGTCTGTGGTCAAGGTGACTGAACACTAGATGAGGAGCTGCTGCTTATATGCACACAGAGATACAGTAAACAATGCAGATGGTATAGCTTGCTTCTATTGGTCCAGGTTTCAGGAAGGCCCGGGGGGTTGTCGATCATTGGCTAGTTCAAACTAAAGAATCCAAAGGTGGGGGTCATCTCTCCAGGGGATATTGCTCCGATCTTCCCGCCAAGATTCATAGTCTTAATAGTCCATAACTCCCTAACTTAGTCCATAAGTCCTTAACTTGTGTATGCACTCTACGATCCCTTCGCAGAGTGAACCGGACAGTCACAAATGTAAAGGGGATTAATATAATACAACACATGACATGATTCCTTCAACCTGTACCATATGTTCTACTGATATGCATATAACTTATAATATTACACATAAACACTACTATATTTCGACATAAATAACTATGTGTTGCAACTACCATTAATGTGTACTATTTTACAAATGTGTGTGTTGGTGCGAATGTATGTAAAAGCGTAAATACTGTTGTTGCCACGTGTTGCGGCTGCGTACGCCCTTCCACGCCGTAGCGTTATTACGCATCTTTTCAGACAAAGACAACAAAGTTTGCTCGATTTTAATTGAAATGACTTTATCCAATTTGTTGACTTCGACAGTTCTCTTCAGTAGATATAATTTTTTTTACATTATATTAATGCTCAGTATTCATATTATTATGGGGTTCATACATTAAGGTGACCAGTTTTTTTTTTTTTTTTAATTAAAAGAGCATGTGACCCTAGTGAAGTTGTGGCATAAGACCAGAGGGAGCGTGGTCAGTTTGTGGAGGGGATGTAAGTTATGGATACAGATTTCAGAAGCTATATTTTGTAAATAAACAGTAGTACAACACGTGTCATAGCTGCAACTACAAATGTACACAAGGGGCCTGATTCATTGAGGAAAGTAAAGCAAAAAAAAAAATGAGTAACATTGCACCTTGGCAAAACCTTGTTGCATTAAAGGGGGCGCTAAATTTAAAAAGTGGGGACAGATTTATAATTGGGGTAGAGCATGTCCTAGATCAACATTACATTTCAGTGTAAAAATAAAGCTATAAAGTATTTGTGTGCTGCATTGAAAAACAGCCAGTATTTAACTTATGTGCAAAATAATAAACTAATATGCACCCCTTGTATTGTAACATGGTTTTGTCCCGGAAAGAACATGCTCATTTTTTTGCCTTGCTTACCTTAATGAATAAGGACCAACATCCGTGATCAGAACATTTCCCGTCTCCTGCCAAATACGATGCTTCTTGCAGACATCTCCTTCCGAATCTCTCGCCATTGTCCTGGAAGTATGACTTATAGGTTCTTTTACGTGGATAAGGGAACAGGGAGGGACATGACAAAATGCAGTTCCTGCTCCTGGACAGGGGTGTACAGTTCTGGAGGCCATATCATCAAAAAGGTAAAAAAATTACAACCTAGTGAAGGGCATGCTAAATATTGTACTGCTTAGAGGACAGAAGGGAATGATTGAAACGTAAAGATATTAAACATATTAATAGTTCAGGATGGCCGTATTCTTTACAATAAGAGAATTTCTAGAATAAGGAGACTGAAAGGAAACATCAGGAAGTACTTTTGTACCAAAAGAGTGATAGATTCATCTAATAATTTCTCATTATTTATGGTAGGGAGTGATACAATAAAATAATGAAAAAATTAATGGGGCTTGTGGAAGAATCTTCTCCTATAATATGATTCCCCTGCCATTTCATGCATAGTTCATAGTTCTCCCCTCCTCCCAGCCCTTACTTACCTACTTTCGCAAATCTCTTTCCAGGAGAGGGGCGCTGCCGAACGCTTCCTTTTGGCCCCGTCCATTGTGACGAAAATGCCTGTTTGCTGCGGGGGCGGGGCCAAAATGATGCTATTCACTGCGAATCGCGTCATTTAGTGGTGGCAGTAGCGGGATGCGAGAGATTTGCCAGCTTTCCCGGGAGTCCGTGGGACCGACCCAAAATTCAGGAGTCTCCCGGACGTTCCAGGAGAGTTGGCAAGTATGTCCCAGCCACATGACAATATTAACTATTTTGCATGTGTTTGTAAAACCACCTCACACAGCTCAGGTATCAGAGCTGTTATCTGAAACTGACTAAACAGAGACAAGAGAGGGTGTTTGGACCCTGGGAGGGTCACTTGCTTTCTATGGTTGGACACGGGCTCTTCTCAGCTATCTAAGCCCTGAAATAGACCACAGAACCAAGGGGACACAAGGATATAAGTATATCATATTTGCCAACTTATGGCAGTCGGCGTCTGGGAGCTGCCAGGGGGAGGTGGGCGTGCGGGGGGCGGGGCTCAGAAAAGATGTAATTTGGGCCATGCCCCATGACGTAATGACACAGGCGCGTCAGTTACAGTGGGAGGCGGGGTCAAATGGCGTGGTTCTCAAGGAATTGCGGCATTTTGGATCTAATTCTGCCCACTTCCTAGTGAAGATGAGATGAGGGAGGCTGCCATACTCTCCCGGGAGTCCGGGAGACCCACCTGGAATCCGGGAGTCTCCCGGACATTCCTGGGAGAGTTGGCAAGTATGAAATATATGAAATGTGAATGTTACTGCTATACTGATCTATACATTTATATCTGAACTATAATACTTCTATCCTGAACTATATATTACGAACTACTGTTATACTGATCCGTATATCTATATCTGAACTATAATACTGCTACCCTGAAGTATATATCTATTGCATACTTGCCTATTCTCCTGCAATTCCCGGGAGGCTCCCGAATTTCAGAGAGTCCTCCCGGACTCCTGGAAAAGTAGGCAAACCTCCTGGATTCGCCGAAATTCACGGCATTGAATTGCGGTGGCGGGGCTTAATCACGTTACTAAGCCCTGCCCCCACTATTCAATGCCGTAAATGTTTTGGCATTTTATAGTGGAGGCGGGGCTATGGTAACGCATCAACATCACCACGCCCCCCTGCTGTCACACGACTCCTCCCCCGGGATCTCCCACATGTATGATCTATTGGAAGCTATATTGCTCTAGTGATCTAACTGCTACTAAACTATCCTGAATTATGCATACTGTACTGTTATACTTCACTGTTACTAGTTTACATCTATTATAACTCATTTCTAAGATACTACATACTTGCCAACATTTCCTCGTTGGTTTCAGGGAGATCCCGGGGGAGGTGTGTGTGTGGAGGTGGGGCTTGACGGATCGCATCATTTCAGCCCCGCCCCATAAACGAATGTCATAAATTTTGGCCAATTACAGCAGGGGGCGGGCCTAAAATAACACAATATTTACATCATTAAGCTCCCCCCCAACACTTGTCTATTGCAGGGGCGAGAACTGGGAGGTTGCCTTGCTTTCCCGGGACATCTCCCAGAAATGCGGGAGTCTCCCCGACATTCCGGGAGAGTAGGCACTTATGCGTTAAAGAAAAGCAGCTAATGAATCTCTAGAGACTGAAGTGTCTTTTACATTTCTGTCTCCATTACTGAAGTCATGTTGTCTTACCTGTCAGTTTTTGATTAATTTAAATAGCCAGGGTCTTCTGCTGCTAGTGAGACCACTAAGTTTGGACGCAATGTGAGCTTTATCTTGAGGAAGATTGTGTGCTTGTGACAAACATAGTACAAGTGCTTATGGTCAGTCAAGCTGCAAAAACACCATTTACTGGAAAAAACCAACGTTGGTCTTCTATATGTGCTGCTTTGAATGCGTTTGGTCCTATTAAACGAACCACTGACAATTGCCGCAAATGCATATATATAGAAAAGGGTAAAAAAAAATGTCAGGACTTTGTCCCAACCTCAGGCTTGTTAGTAATGTCTGCATGTAAGATGTAATCCAGCATCATGTAAATGTTATACATTTTTGCACATGTTGGCTGATAACCAAACTGAAGCCAGAAAGACATCTGTAATAATGAATATGCTTTTATTTTTTGCTGGTGGTTGCATTAAATTAGATAAAAATGATACATATGGGCATATTCAATTCTTTATTTTTCCCGCCGCGTTAAAAATATTACTGTTATTATGGTAATAGTTAGCTGGATTTCAGCTCGCGGCTCAGGGAGCTGGAAGCTGAAATCCAGCGAGAAAACTACCGTAATAACGTTTTTTCCGTGCACCATTACCGTAATAACGATAATAGTGCGCAGAGCGCGAGATTTTCGACATTTCCGCCGATAATTGAATATGCCCCATAGAGTCTGTGCATCTTCAAAAACAATTATACCACATTTATGACAGCAGTCTCTGCATCTTATGTGTAGTTTATTGTCTTTTTATAGAATCCCAAGATAGTAAAATCGACCATAATGTCTTGTAACTTTAACTTTTGATGTATGCCTGGAAAAACAGCAAAATGTATGTCAAAGAAAAATCACGATTACATAATTTTAGGGTGACAAAGGATCCTGGCAATCAGGGACATGTCGTTATAGTGGACAAAGTAAAAAGTGTTTCACCCAGTTACAAAGATCGAGAGATCGGTAACTGGGAACAACTTTGTAGAAGAGCAATGAGAGATAGGTAACTGGGAACAACTTCATATAAGAGCAATGAGAGATTGGTAACTGGGGACAACTTCATAAAAGAGCAACGAGAGATCGGTAACTGGGAACAACTTCGTAGAAGAGCAACGAAAGATTGGTAATGGCTTCATAGAAGGGCAACGAGAGATCGGAAACTTGGGATAACTTCGTAGAAGAGCAACGAGAGATTGGTAGCTGGGGACAGCTTCATAGAAGAGCAAAGAGAGATTGGTAACTGGGGATAACTTCATAGAAGAGCAACAAAAGATTTGTAACTGGGGACAACTTCATAGAAGAACAATGAGAGATAGGTAACTGGGAACAACTTCATATAAGAGCAATGAGAGATTGGTAACTGGGGATAACTTCGTAGAAGAGCAATGAGAGATCGGTAACTGGGAACAACTTCATAGAAGAGCAACGAAAGATTGGTAACTGGGGACAGCTTCATAGAAGAACAATGAGACATAGGTAACTGGGAACAACTTCATATAAGAGCAATGAGAGATTGGTAACTGGGGACAGCTTCATAGAAGAGCAACGAAAGATCGGTAACTGGGGACAACTTCATAGAAGAGCAACGAAAGATTGGTAACTGGGGACAGCTTCATAGAAGAGCAACGAAAGATCGGTAACTGGGGACAACTTCATAGAAGAGCAACGAAAGATTGGTAACTGGGGACAGCTTCATAGAAGAGCAATGAAAGATCGGTAACTGGGGATAACTTCGTAGAAGAGCAACGAGAGATTGGTAGCTGGGGACAGCTTCATAGAAGAGCAAAGAGAGATTGGTAACTGGGGAGAACTTCATAGAAGAACAATGAGAGAAAAATTACTGGGGACAACTTCATAGATGAACAACGAGAGATCGGTATCTGGGGACATTTAATAGAAGAATAACAATAGATGGATAACGTCAAGTACTGACTGCTCACTTGCTGCCTAATATATCCCACCCCTTGACAGGAGCATTGTAACAGGATAATTAATGTTATTCAGTTCACTTGACCGGAGTTTTCATTTTGTGGCTGATCGAAGTATGTCTCCACCACTTACATTTCATTACATATCTCATCTCATAGAACAAAATCTAATGTCTTGATATGTCCTAACCAGGGTCAGGCAGATTTTACTATCATAAGGAGCGAAACTTTGATCCTGACGTACCTGATGCCATTTTGGCTCACTAATCCATGCATGTATGTGACCAAACAGGCACAGAAACAGGGGCATCCCGTCACAGAGCAGGAAGATGCAGATTTTACTCTGTTCCTCCATATTCGTAAATTACACCTCAACTGTATTACCTTTACATATGTTACAGAGTGTCATAGAGACCTACAAATAATGTGGACAATAGACGTTCCTGGTTAGATTTACTTTTTTATTAATGCTTGAGCATTAGACACACCCCAGAAGTTGCAGTACATTATATATATATATATATATATATATATATATATATATATATATATAATATATTAGTCCAATACTACACATTTTGTGCTAATTGGCAAAGACTTTCTACGTATTCACCAATGATATGCAGAAAACAGAAGGGTGGAATACACAATTGTGTATAATTCATTATCACTAATCACAGCAATACATCCTCATATCGTTATGGGCTGTATCATCTCCTCTTCCTTGAGGTAGCTCCACCTTAGTTTGCATACCACATGCGCCGGAATTGCACCTAAAGCTCCATGATCCGTATGATCCCCATGGGCTTCCAATCGCCTCCATCTGATCCTCGTTGGAGCACTGAATCCTGATGTTATTGAGAGCAGTGTCATCTCCTTTACCTTGAGGTGGTTCCACTTTTATTTGGTATGACACAACGTGGCCACTGCTACATTTTATCATAGGACCCCAGTAGCCCCATCTGTAGAGATAAGAAGAGAAATATGATCAGAGCTTGGTCCTTGTATAGATGTGGATCAGTGTATATTTGCTTTACAAATTATTGTATTGCTTTCTATAATGTTATAAGTAGATAAATAACAGTAAAGTGTAATAAAATATATAGTGTGGGTGAAAAAGTTAATGCATGCAAAAGTTACTAAATAATTACATTATAAGTTAAGTAGTAGCTCAGGAACAGGACATGTGGACATTACAGTAGATTGACAAACTAATATGGATGTATCTCCAGAGAGGAACATGGACCTACCCCACCAACAGTCCTACTGACACCAAATACAAAGCAATAGTCCTGTGGGAGTTTCATGTCTACAAGGTACTTATTATCTTGCATCAGCCTCTGTAATGCTCCAGGCTTTCAACTTGAAGGAGTTTAATCATAAATGGCTGTTTGCAGAGTTGTCCTATCAGCCTCCAGCCAACAACCTTGTGCAGAGTAATTTATATTTGAATTCTACCAGGCTGTAAGCTTTGAGGGTTATGAGAGCTGCAGCCGGTGGTAGTGGTGAGGGTGGTGATGGTGGTGGTGGTGGTGATGGTGGTGGTGGTAGTGGTGGTAGTGGTGACGGTGGTGGTGGTGGTGACGGTGGTAGTGGTGACGGTGGTGGTGGTGGTGATGGTGGTGGTGGTGTAAAGGTCTGATACTTAGAGAACTTAAAGTACTCTAGCCTTACTAATTTTTTTATAGATTGTTTCAGCCAGAACAACTAATTGCAGTATAGTAATGATGGCGGCATGAATGAAAACTGCATTTAAAGCCACTGGACATTTTAGCTGGACCTCTGAGTAATCTGCAGCTGGGTCATCGTCATTTAATGTAGCATATTCTTTACATAAAAAGACCTTTGTGAATTGAAAGTGTATGAATAGCTGGCATGGAAAACTACTGCATAAGGAAAGTAACATGCATGTAAATATGATGCGTGAGACTCACTGGGACACGGCGGACTGGATAGTAGTTTCAGCATTATTTTGGTTAAAACAATGGAAACGGATTCCATTTACAGCTGTATCGTCCCCTTTTCCCTGGTGTTCTTCTACCTAATCAGAATAGAGGGGATATATTAGAAAACAGGAATAATAACACAAAGTACAGTACACTTAAATAAATGCTTAAAATGTGAAGCAGTTCAGCACTAGACCTCCATATATGGACCTTTGCCCATTCTGAGCAGCAACAAAGTGCCAAGACATGGAAGAACATCCTGTGCATAGCTGGGGAACTTTCTCCTGGAAGATTCTGCAGGGAATTACTTTGACCATTGAGAAGCAGTGCTAGTTATTCATTTCACCAATTAGTCATGTTTTCTCCAAGGCGTATTAGAACACACCCTAAATTAGCAAGACAAGTGCTACAAAACGTATACTGAAATCAATATATGGCATTTCCCTTTTAGTGTTCAGTTTTCCCCAAAGAACAACTCTTAAAATGAATGAAATGAATAATATAAATGTCATGTTACTCTGCTCCTCAATCAAAACCCTCTCTAAACAGCGATCTATTGGTACAACATGTTTTTGCTGCCACCTGCGTGCAGATAGCCAGCGATTGGAAATCCTCCCATCCGGCCGACCTCCAGGTGGTCATTTCTCGGGTTTGGTATATAGCATCTATGGGGTATCTAACAAGTCTCCTTTGAGATCGAGTAACTATATTCCACAAGGTTTGGGACCCTTGGCATGCCTACCACCAGACCCCACTTCTGGCACCCAGTAAATTCCTTATGTCACACCTTTTTGTTCTGTGCCAAATGGGGGCGGTGCAGGTCGCGCCACTCTTCTGCCTGATTCTTACCTCTTCACCTCTTTCTTTTCTTTCTTTTTACCCCCATTGCGTGGACCCAGCATGCCCCTTCCTCTTTCTTTTTTCCTCTGAGACCCTTCCTCCCCCTCCCCCCTTCTCTTTCTTTTTCTCCCCTTCTTTTCTCTTCCCATATAATGGAAAATACCAACAACTTGAATCTTTCTCAGGAATCCCTTAGGGAACCTATAGGGTACATTGGTTCAATAACAACGTCTACTAGCTGGAACGTACAAGTTATACATTTTACAAATTTTGATTATTAATATATTTTTTGCTTCTGTCTGTATTTTTATAGTTGTATACTTGATCGGCTGATACTCTGCTACTGTATATATGTAAACCTCAGATGCAATGTATAATTAATCCCTCTTAAAAAAATAAATAAATAAATGAAGATAAAATAAGAAAAGGCAAACAAATACATTTGTACTGTCAAGGGCCAATGGATAAAATCTTGCTTCAATGCTAACTTCTTCCACTACAAATTTGCCCTTTCTCCTTACTATACCATCCTCTCTCTTCCATATCATACCTACTTACCTAAATCCCTAATGTCTACACCTGTCATTTCTCTGCAAACCCCTCCACTCTCTTCTTTTCCCTCACTGTTCATTACGTCATCACCTACTTCAAAGGCAAGATTAACACCATCGGTCAAGAAATCTCACTAGATCCATCGTCCCACATATACATTCCTTTCCACTCACTAATCCACATGCAGGTCTTTCTATCCTGGCTCTAATGTTGAGGTCGTCACACTCTGTTATTTCTCATCCCCTTCAAACTGTGCTATTGACCCCATTCCATCCCATCTTCTCTGCTACCTCTTGAATGTCTGCCGCTTCACTAGCACTTTTCCTTCATCTTCAAACATGTTCCGATCTATCCTCAAGAAACCATCTCTTGACCCTACTTCTCTTTCCATCTACCCCATTTTTCTCCTCAACTTTGCTCCCAAAGTAATTAAATGGACTATGTGTAACTGCTCTACCCACTATCTCACCACTCACTCTCCTCTTCACCCTCTGCAATGAGGCTTCCACCCATTACACTCTACCCAAATCTGCCCTCACTGAAGTGACCAATGTTCTACTCATGCTCAATGTACAGGGTAGGGTTGTTAAAAAATGGAGAATCTAAACAAAAGATTTAAATGTACAGTACATAGACTGCAAGTCTACATTTTTTTGGGAGTTAGGAAGACTCTGACTTGGGCAAGGCATCGACATGTTCCTTTAGACAAGGTTGTCATTTTGGAAACATACAACATGATTTGATCTTTCTGTACAAGTACAGGGTGATTCAAAAGTCGCAGTACACCCTTTCATTTCAAAAACTCTACAGGAATTGGGCCGATTGGCCAATTTCAAGATGGCGCCCATGTTTGGTACATACCGTAAAAGATAGACCACGTCACCCATACCTTACTGGAGTATTCAGGTTTCCCAATTTCCTGTAGAGTTTTTGAAATAAAAGGGTGTACTGCGACTTTTGAATCACCCTGTAGATTAAATCCAGTGATGCATTGTGAGAAAAATAAGAATTAAATTGTATAACTTTTTTTTTTTTTTTACTATTTTCTGAAAACACTGGTGGATGTATCATTTCTTTAAAAAGATTAAATATTTTAAAATATAATGAGAAGATTGTGTGAAAGAAAACACAGTTTTGTGCTAAAATTTGGGGTTGGCCATTTCCTGCTTAGTAATTTACGAATTATGAAACGCGTGTCAGGAGAGGGGGAGGTCATATATAAAATATAAATAAAGATATCATCTTAATAGATCTCTAGGCAACAACTTTACTATGAAAATCAAGTTAGATAGAGGAAAGAGATTGTATTTACAGCGAGGAAGACAGAGAAACAGATAAAAATTAGCATTTATAATTTGTTAATTTGTCATTGATTATCCTTTCTACAGGGCACCATGGAGGATAACTCTGTAACTTTTCTTGATTGTAGACTAAGGTTGTAATTTCGCAAGATTATGACATATTATATGATTTATAGTTCTCCATAGCTTCATAACTGACCACGTGTCTACATATGTAATAATGTACAACCAAAAATATGTACCATATGTGGTAGTAAAGCAGAAACTAATCACAAACGGGAGCTTATATTAAAATCAAAATAACTTGTTAATTTATGCTAAACATAAAGTATTAATATGCAACATTTCTATACACATATATAAAATATACATAGATATTCTCAAACAGTGGCAAAAATAAAGATATTTAAGATATATGTATAGTGAGCATGTGCTATTCTCTACTGTAATGTTCCAGGAATTCTGGGGTGCATTGTAAAAAAATCTACCTCCAAAATACTCTTTTTTTTTTTTTTTTATCTGTAATATATTAACTTCTAGCAAATTTCTGATTGTTACCAGTCGGTCATTCATATATATTTGACCTTTGAAATTATTTAAACTCTTACAAATTAATGTTTGTTACATATTGTTGTTATTGTATACAAGAGTTGATATGTTTGTTTTGTATGATAATTGTACTTATTGCTACACAATTTAATGTTATCCATCAACAATGTTCTATTCTTCTGAATTCTGCCCCCTTCCCACAACACTTCTTCTCAGTCTGTCCAACAAAGTGGACATGTCTCATTGACTTACCTTTAGAGAGACTCCTCTGACTTTATAACCATCTGGGCACCGCTCAACTGGCCCCCAGGTACCCCATCTACCTCCATTATCAGTATCAACATAGCTGTGTACTACTGAGAAGAGAGAAAAGAGAATGAGAGCTGATTTTATGTGTGCCATTATGGTGAGGAATTCAGATCTACCAGGGAATGACTGGTGAGGCGACTATTTATGGAGTAAATATCCCTTGACTGTAGTCCAGAATAAATAACCCCACGCTTTACTGGAAAATAACTTTGTGTTCTTTGAGATTAAAACATTGGAGCAATGCAAAGTACACACTTGTTGAACCAATTTTACACAATCACCATGGATATCAGCCATGGGTTCTACTTGTCATACAATTATATTGATTTTTTTTTTTTAACATTTTATTAGCGTACCTTTGTCTAGCAACTGAAAAGCAAGGTCAGCAATACCACAAAGCATAGGATTTAGGAGGTGCAAAAACACCGAATGGGTGTTACAATGTCACTCATTAAGTGTTCTTTTTTACCCCATGTCCCTACCACACTGGGCGCTGGTCGCTGACATGCAGAGACAGAAATCGGCAACTTCTTACCTACAATGTCACAACCCAGTGACACTCTTCCAATATGAGGAGCAGAAGATGCCCCCTTCTCATGTCATACAAAGTAAGAAGCCAGGGGTAGGGCAGTGTCAAAGAGGGGGCAATGCAGTGCCATGGAATGGGGAACCAGTTGAGAATGGGAGATGCACCATCCCTTCTGGTAATGAATGGAAGTCTTTGGTCTGTGCTCAGGTGCAGGCTGGGCGAGGGGGCAGGGGGGCATCTGCCTCCCGGGCGGGTCCCATAATGGGTTACCTTGGGCTGGGTCACTGGGCCACCTATATTTGTTTCCTTTAAAATAGGCTGCTCAGTCGAGTCTTGCAACTTGGGCTGAAATTTTCAACCCTCCCCTGGCTGTGCAGATTATATTATTTATGGTTTTCACAAGTGTTATTAATTTTGGGGCTTCTAATGTTACTTGTCCTATTTTGTTTCCTCCCTCATGACAATAACTGATTCCTGACTTACCTGTCCTACAACTTGCTACCTCTTATTTTTGGCTGGAGAATGATGTCAAGTGAATTATAATTTGGTTTTGTCATCCTGGAGATTGTTGCAGGACATCCTTCTTACTTCTTTATGTGGTAAATTGACAATTATATTTAATTGTCCTTTATAGACTAACAAGATGGTAAAATGTACCATAATTTGTTGTAAATTTAAATTGTGACGTATGCCTGCCAAATCAGCGATACGTACGTCAATGAAATGTCATGATGACTTAATTTTAGACAGAGGGCCAGGGCAATCAGAGACATGTATTTACAGTGGTCCAAGTAAAAATTGTTTCACTCGGTTACAAACAGCGAGAGATAGGTAACTGGGGACAACTTCATAGAAGAACAACGTGAAATAGGTAACTAGGGACAACTTCATAGAAGAACAACGTGAAATAGGTAACTGGGGACAACTTCATAGAAGAACAATGAGAGATAGGTAACTGGGGACAACTTCATAGAAGAACAACAAGAGATAGGTAACTGGGGGCAACTTCATAGAAGAACAACGAGAGATAGGTAACTGGGGACAACTTCATAGAAGAACGAGAGATAGGTAACTGGGGACAACTTCATAGAATAACAACGAGAGATAGGTAACTGGGGACAACTTCATAGAAGAACAACGAGAGATAGGTAACTGGGAACAACTTCATAGAAGAACAACAAGAGATAGGTAACTTTGGACAACCTTATAGGAGAACAACAAGAGATAGGTAACTGGGGACAACTTCATAGAAGAACAACGAGAGATAGGTAACCTGGGAAAACTTCATAGAAGAACAACAAGAGATAGGTAACTGGGGACAACTTCATAGAAGAACAACGAGAGATAGGTAACTGGGGACAACTTCATAGAAGAACAACAAGAGATAGGTAACTGGGGACAACTTCATAGAAGAACAACAAGAGATAGGTCCCACAAATGAAGAGGAAGTTTCTACTCTCTTCTCATCTTCCTATTCTACCTCCTGTCCTCTTGATCCCATTCCCTCACAAATTGGTATGTGTCGGTCTCCTGTGCTCATTCCCCCTTTAACTAAAATCTGGAATCTATCTCTTTCCACTGGTATTTTTCCATCACTATTCAAGCATACAGTGATTACTCCCATCTTAAAAAAACAGAATTCTGACCCTAACTCTCTCGTAATTTACCGCCTCATCTCCAAACTCCCATGCCCCTCCAAGCTTCTCGAGAGAATTGCCTACACTCGCCTCACACACTTTCTTACAGCAAACAACCTATTGGATCCTCTTCAGTCAGGCTTTCGCTCTCAACACTCCACAGAGACTGCGCTGACCAAGGTTGTCAATGATTTGATCACAGCAAAAAACAACAACCATTACTCTATTCTAATTCTCCCGATCTCTCTGCTGCATTTGACACTGTTGACCACTCTCTCCTCATACAAACACTACAATCCCTAGGTCTCGAAGGCACTGTCCTATCCTGGTTCTCATCCTACCTATCTAAGCGCTCTTTCAGTGTTAATTTCTCTGGATCCACCTCTGCTCCGCTTCCTTTATCAGTTGGAGTACCACAAGGCTCAGTCCTTGGTCCTCTGCTATTCTCTATCTACACCACTTCTCTACTAATAAATTCCTTTGGATTTCAGCATCATCTCTATGCGGATGATACACAAATTTATCTATCCTCTCCTGATCTTTCACCATCTGTGTTGTCTCGCTTTACTGACTGTCTTTTTGCCATTTCATCTTGGATGTCTTCTCGCCAACTCAAACTCAATCTTTCAAAAACTGAATTAATAATATTTCCACCGAAAAACAGAAACTTCCTGCCTGACATTTTTATTTCTGTTGATAACATGACCATAAATCCCACTCCTTAAGCTCGTTGCCTAGGTGTAATCCTTGATTCACAACTGTCGTTTATTCCCCACATCAACTCTATATCTAAATCATGTTACATACACCTAAAGAACATTTCCAGAATACGCACATATTAGACACAAGACACCGCAAAAACATTAATTCATGCACTCATCATCTCCAGCATCGACTATTGCAATTCCCTCCTTACTGGTCTTCCCAAGGTCAGACTTGAACCCATACAATCTATTTTGCACGCAGCGGCTAGATTGATTTTCCTTACTAACCGTTATTCCTCTGCTGAGCCACTCTGTCAGTCTCTACATTGGCTGCCTGTATTTCAACGAATCCAATATAAAATTCTTCTACAAACATACAAGGCCATCAACAAAATTACACCAACATACATTTCCTCACTTATCTCAAAATATCTCCCTACTCGACACCTCCGTTCTGCACAAGATCTACGTCTCTCCACCACTCTCATTACATCCTCCCATTCTCGGTTACAGGATTTTTTCCGGGCTGCTCCCAATTTGTGGAATTCCCTCCCACGCACAATAAGATTTTCCTCTAGCCTTCAAACCTTCAAGCGTTCACTGAAAACCCACCTCTTCAGACAAGGTTATGATTCCTCAACCACCATCTTAATTTCCCTAGATTACCCTATTACCATCCTCTACACTGCTAACGCAAGACAACAACCCTCTGACCAACATTGCAACACACACAGCCCACTCAATACTTTTACCTTTGCGTTCTAGCTGGTCCATTGTGCAATATGATGTAGCACATGCCCTTGTGTTTCTAACTCCCATTGTCCTATAGATTGTAAGCTTGCGAGCAGGGTTCTCTTACCTCTCTGTCTGTATGTATTACCCAGTATTGTCTTATTAATGTTTGTTCCCAATTGTAAAGCGCTACGGAATTTGCTGGCGCTATATAAATAAATGTTGATGATGATGATGATGATGATAGTAAGATACTGCACTGATTGTATAGAGCTTCGTAAGAATGCTTGAAGGTTTGAAGACTAGAGGAAAATCTTACTGTGCGAGGTAGGAAATCCACAAAGTGGGTGCAGCCCGAGAAAAGTCCTGTAAATGGGAATTGGAGGATGTGAGTGGAAGTGAGACGCAGATCTTGTACAGAACGGAGATGTCGAGTTGGGAGATATTTTGAGACAAGTGAGGAGATGACGGCCTTGTATGTTAGTAGAAGAATTTTATATTGGATTTGTTGACATACAGGCAAACAATGTAGAGACTGACAGAATGGCTCAGCAGAGGAAAAGCGGTTTGCAAGGAAAATCAATCTAGCTGCTATGTGCAAAATAGATTGTATGGGTTCAAGTCTGATTTTGGGAAGACCAGTAAGGAGGGAATTACAATAGTCGATGCGGAAGATGATGAGTGCATGTATTAAGGTTTTTGCAGTGACTTGTGTAAGATATCTACATATTCTGGAAATGATCTTTAGATGTATGTAACATGATTTAGATATAGAGTTGATGTGGGGAACAAAGGATAGTTGGGAGCCAGGATTACACCTAGGCAGCAAGCTTGCGGGGTGGGATTTATGGTCATGTTATCAACAGAAATAGAAATGTCAGGCAGGAACCTTCTGTTTTTGGGTGGAAATATTATTAATTCAGTTTTTGAAAGATTGAGTTTGAGTTGCTGAGAGGACATCCAAGATGAAATGGCAGAAGGACAGTCAGAAACACGAGACAACACAGATGTTGAAAGATCAGGAGAGGATAGATAGATTTGTGTATCATCCGCATAGAGATGATACTGAAATCCAAAGGAGCAAGAGAAATGGTGTAGATAGAGAATATGTACAAAATGTGTTCATTTGTGGCATCCTATTCAGAGACTGTGGGATCTATAAGCTGCGATTGAAAACCTCCCATTGCTATGACTTACTAAGAAAATATCACTACTCAACTGCCCAATGATACCGGCTGGCAGCGACACCACTTCACCAGACCAGACTTGGTTGATCTGCTAACGTGTGAACCGGTTCATGTATATATAGTGAGACTGTTGGGGACAAACACAATAAACTAATAAACAAACTGGGTAAAACAGACAAAGAGGTGAGAAGGCCCTGCTCGCAAGCTTACAATCTATGCAGTATGTTGAGTATTCTGATTGTTTGTACTATATATATTTTAATTTTATTATTTCTCATACAATAAAAGTGTTTTTAATTGCTATACTTAGGAGGCGATAAAACTAGCAGTTTAACGTTTTTTTTTTCCCATCAATTACAATGCAATGTACATATTTTTCCACACATCCTTGGGTGAAAGATTCTCACAAATATTTTTTTTCTCAATAAAACGTTATATGTATCAAAAAAATGCAGTTTATTGGCTACCACCTGTGAAGTTGTCACGTAATATTGGGCATCCATTGGTGCTAAATTCTATCAATACAGTTCTCACCTGGAAAGCTGGTAAAATGTTTTATACATCATCACCTTTAATGAGGAAACATCTCATGGCATATGCAGATCATGTGAAATATCCTGCTATCATTTATTTAATATATGAATATGTATTGTTATGAGCGTTTTGTCGTTATCCAATAACGATTGTCGAATCTCGATTTGTGTTTCCAACGCACAATTATTTATTCTCAAAAAGTAGCACAATAATTCAAGTGAAATAATAGTAAATACAGCCGTTACTTATCGCAGGCGCTCTGGATCCAGTGAACAGTCTTTCAGTCCTGAAGTCTGTGGTCTAGGTGACTGAACACTACATGAGAGCTACTGCTTATGTGCAAACAGACATACAGTGAAACAATGCAGGTGGTATAGCTTGCTTCTATTGGTCCATTCATCAGGAGGGTACAGGGGGTTACACATCATAGGCTGATTCAATCTAAGGAATCCAAAGGTGGGGGTCTCTCCAGGGGATGAGCTCTGTTCTTCCCGCCAAACTGCTCTGTTGTCACGGGCACTAGGAGTCTTTGCCCAGGATATCACCAGATGATGGACTTACCATAGTAATATAGCTGGTACTATGGTTCTCTGGTAGCAGGGTGACAACGGAACAGGAGAAACAGCAGATGGTGAGAGAATGCTCAAGGAAAGTCTATAACTAGCAGCAACTGGTAATGAGTAGATGAATGTACACGAGGAACCAGATGGACAAGGGAATGTGAGGAGAGTCAGTGGTCTGCGTATAGCAAGTTGTACCACTGCTATAGTAAGGAGGAATGTCCAGGAGTAACGAGGAGGTAGTGAGAGTCAGCGGTCTGCGTATAGCAAGTTGTACCGCTGTCTATAGTGAAGGAATGGAATCCAGGTGAAAGTAGGTAAAGGGGAAGTCAGTGGTCTGCGTATAGCAAGTTGTACCACTGTTTATGTGAGAGGATACTTGAAACTGGTGTCACGGAACAGGAGTCAGTGGTCTGCGTCAGCAAGTTGTACCACTGCTATATATATGTGAGGAGGGGCACGAGGAGATGAATGGAATACAGAGGATACACGGGGGGCACACGGAACTTGATCCCACGATGATATCCACAATACAACAGTAACTGACAAGCGCTGCTTGAAGTATACAAAGTCACAATAGCTATCCAAGCAATAGGAAACAAAGTCAATGGTAACAATAGCTTCAGTGGATAGGAGGCTCCGGAGGAGAACACAACTCAGTCCAGATGGATATGCAATACACAAGCAAAGTCAATGGAAAGTATGCATATCGCGGTTCAGGAGAGCAGGCTGTCAGAGAGACGTGCAGGGATACCTGAACGGCTGAAGGCCGGCAGGAGGAGAGACCACTGGAGGGTGGAAGCGATAATCAGGTTGGTGCAGCGCACGGCAGGTAATCCAGAATCCACGAAGCAATACTCAGGAAGCAGTAGTAAGTGAAACTGGAAACATGATGAACAAGGGAGAGTTGAGGCTGTCTGGTATCCAGTAGTAGTGGTGGAGGCAGCAGAGAGAAGGTACGCTGAACACGGGAGAGTAGAGGCGGTCTGGAACCCTGTAGTAACGGAGGCAGCGGAGAGCTGACACGATAAACACAGGAGAGTTGAGACGATCTGGAACTCTGTAGTAGTAACGGAAGCAGCGGAGAGCAGACACGCTGAACCCAGGAGAGTTGAGACGAACGGGAGTCCGGTAGTAGTAGCAGATAGGAATCAGCTGAGTGCAGACACGATGAACACAGGAGAGTTGAAACGAACTGGAGTCCGGTAGTAGTAGCAGATAGGAATCAGCTGAGTGGAGGCACGATGAACACAGGAGAGTTGAAGTGGTCTGGAAACCACAATAGCAGTAAACAGGAATCAGCAGAAGCTGAATACACAAGGAAACACAGGAACACCTTCAGAGGCTCATGGGGAATGAGACTCCAAGATCAGGCAACCAGGTAATGATCACAGGTGGTTTAAATAGGGAGGGTTGCCTGATCATCCAATCAATTAAAAGCAACAGGTACTGAAGGTTTGATAAGGGCTGCACATGCGCAGACCCTCAGGATGGTGGACGGCCACGGTTCCTGAACACACGGGAAATGGCACTCACAGTCCGGTGAGTGACAGTACCCCCCCCCTTTTAAAGGTAGGCACAGAACACCTGGAACCGGGTTTGTCCGGAAACTTGGAATAAAACTTCTTAAGAAGAGCTGGAGCGTTGAGATCTTCTGATTTGATCCATGACCGCTCTTCAGGACCAAAGCCCTTCCAATGAACGAGGTAACAAAGAACTCCTCGCGAAATTTTTGCATCCAATATGTGAGTAATCTCAAAGTCCTCCTCTTGATGAATTTGAACTGGCCAAGGTGCTGAAGGAGGGACCGAGAAACGGTTGATGATAAGAGGTTTGAGCAAAGACACATGGAAGGCATTGGAAATATGAAGGTTCTTAGGTAGTAGAAGTTTGAAACAAACTGGATTTATCACTTGAATGATCCTATACGGACCAATAAAACGAGGAGCGAGCTTCATAGATGGGACCTTCAAACTAATATTTTTGGTTGATAACCAAACACGATCTCCGATTTTCAGTGGTGGAATAGTCCGTCACTTTTTATCTGCAAAAGACTTATATCTGGCAGATGTTTTCTTTAAACAGGTTTTGACCTGAGACCAAATATTTTTGAAGGTCTGACAAACAGTCTCTACAGCAGGAACTTGGGTGGGAGGGAGGGCAGGAAATTCCGGAAAAGACGGATGGTGACCGTAAACCACAAAGAATGGAGTTTTAGAAGATGACTCATGATACATGTTGTTATGAGCGAATTCAGCCCATGGAAGCAAATCTACCCAGTTGTCTTGGTTGGCTGAAGGGAACATCCTTATAAAAGTCTCAAGATCTTGATTGACCCTTTCGGTTTGTCCGTTTGATTGAGGATGGTAGGAGGATGAGAGTTGATAATCGGATACCCAAGGTCTTACAGAGGGCCCGCCAGAATCTGGAAACAAATTGTACTCCTCTTTCTGAAACAATCTCGGAAGGACATCCATGAATACGGAAGATTTCTTTGATGAAATAATCAGCCAGAGTAGATGAAGAAGGTAAACCGGTCAAAGGAACGAAATGTGCCATCTTCGAAAATCTGTCCACCACTACCCAAATAGTATTGCAGTTTTTACTAGGAGGAAGATCAGTAACAAAGTCCATACTAATATGGGTCCACGGCTTGGAAGGAATGGGTAGTGGTTGAAGCAAACTCGCTGGAGTTCTGCGGGGAGTCTTAAACTGGGAACACAATTCACACGCAGCCACAAAATCTTTGACATCTTTCCTCATAGAAGGCCACCAGTAACTTCGAGAAAGAATTTCAAAGGTCTTGCGTTCACCAGAGTGTCCAGAAAAACGAGAAGAGTGAAACCACGAAAGGATTTTCTTCCTAAGAGCAGGAGGCACGAGGGTTCTCCCAAATGGTAGCACCTTAGTGTAAGAAGCAGCCAGAGAAACACATTTGGGGTCTAATATAGAGTGGTTGGGACCATCTTCAACGTCTGAGGACGTCACAAAAGCTCGAGATAGGGCGTCTGCTTTTTTATTTTTTGTAGCTGGTTTGAAGGTTATGATTAGTTCAAAACGAGAAAAGAAAAGAGACCATCTTGCTTGACGTGGATTCAAACATTGAGCAGACTGTAAATATGACAATTTTTTATGATCAGTAAAAATTGTCACAGGATGACGAGCTCCCTCCAACAAATATCTCCATTCCTCTAATGCTACTTTTATAGCCAGCAACTCCTTGTCCCCGATGGTATAATTCTTCTCCGCATGCAGAAGACCCCGAGAGTAAAAGGCACAAGGATGGAATTTTTGTTGCTCCGATCTTTGGGAGAGAATGGCTCCTAAACCAACATTAGAGGCATCTACCTCTAGGAAGAAGGGAAGCGTCACATCAGGCTGTCGAAGAACAGGAGCAGAGGAGAAGGACTCTGAGAAACTGGAAGGCTTGAAGGGCCTCAGAGGACCATTGTTAAGTATTGGCCCCTTTACGAGTTAGGGCCACAATAGGAGATGCAATCGAGGAAAAATCTTGAATGAAGCGTCTATAGTAATTGGCAAAACCTAAAAAACGCTGAATTGCACGAAGAGTAGTTGGCTGAGGCCAATGTAACACAGCATTCACCTTTTCTGGATCCATCTGAAGACCAACTCCGGAGACAATATATCCCAGAAATGGAATCTGGGGCAACTCGAATGAACATTTTTCTAACTTGCAGAATAATGAATTTTTCCGGAGTCTGGAAAGGACCTCTGCCACATGTTGATGATGAGAAGGCAGGTCCTGCGAAAAGATCAATATGTCGTCCAGATAGACGACGACACAAACATATAACAAGTCCCGGAAGATCTCATTAATGAAGCCCTGGAAAACAGCGGGGGCATTACATAACCCGAAGGGCATTACTAAATATTCATAATGCCCGTCTCTGGTGTTGAATGCTGTCTTCCATTCGTCACCGGACCTGATTCGAATTAAATTATAGGCACCACGAAGATCCAACTTGGTAAAGATCCGGGCTCCCTTGATACGATCAAATAACTCAGTAATTAATGGAATGGGATACCGATTATTGATAGTTATGGCGTTAAGTCCACGGAAATCTATGCAGGGACGTAATGACCCATCCTTCTTTTTTACGAAGAAAAACCCTGCTCCAGCGGGAGAGGTAGAAGGTCGAATAAATCCTCGCTGGAGATTCTCTTGGATGTATTCAGATGTAGCTTGAGTTTCAGGTAACGAAAGTGGATACACACGTCCCCTGGGAGGAGTCTTGCCAGGTTAAAGATCAATCGGACAGTCCCACGAACGATGAGGAGGAAGACGTTCAGACTGAGTTTTATCAAATACATCGGCAAAAGAAGCATACTGAGGAGGAAGTCCCGGTGAACAAGGTGAAATGGAGGATTGCTGTATTTTGAGAGGAACGACTTGATAGAGGTAACAATGATGACATTCAGGCCCCCAAGACGTAACTTGAGGAGTGTGCCAGTCAATCTGGGGAGAGTGACGTTGAAGCCATGGAAGGCCTAATACAATCGGACTTGTAGTAACAGGAAGAATTAAAAATGAAATTTCTTCCTGGTGTAATACACCAATTTGAAGGGTTACTGGAGACGTACTCTGGGTGATGAGACCATTAATAATGCGTGATCCATCGATAGCAGTCACAGTAATAGGTATTTTCAAAGTAATCACTGGTAGGGACCATTGATTCACGAGGGATTTAGAAATAAAATTTCCTGCAGCTCCAGAGTCAATAAGTGCTTGGGACTTAAACGATTTGGTAGCAAAGGAAACTGTAACATCAAAAGCACAAACTTTTAATTTCGTAGAACAAGGAGAGGACTCCAGGGACCCTAACTTCACCTCTCCAGAACTGGTTAGGGCCTGGTATTTCCCGATTTTTTAGGGCATGAATTGAGCATATGAGTAGAATCAGCACAATAGATACAAAGTCTATTTTTTACTCTTCGGTCCCTCTCCTCTGAAGTTAATTTGGAGCGACCTATCTCCATGGGTATCATCGGAGATGAAACTGGGCGAACTTGAGGGCTTGAGCGAAGAGGTGCTTTAAATGAAGTTGTTTTTTCAGACTCTCTTTCACGAAATCTCATGTCTACACGGTGGCAAAGAGAAATCAAATCTTCTAGAGAAGTAGGTAATTCTTGAGTTGTCAGTGCATCTTTAATTTTATCAGAAAGCCCCTGCCAGAAGGCGGCAATTAACGCTTCAGTGTTCCACTGAAGTTCAGAGGCTAATATCCTAAATTGAATGACGTACTGGCCTACTGTACGAGAACCCTGATGTAGACGGAGGATGCTGGATGCAGCGGAAATAACACGACCAGGTTCATCAAATACACTTCGAAACGTGGAAATAAATTTGGCACTATCCTGTAATAATGGATCATTTCTTTCCCACAGAGGGGAAGCCCATGCGAGAGCTTGTCCGGAAAACAAGGAAATGAGATAGGCCACTCTGGAACGATGAGTAGAGAAATTGTGAGGTTGAAGCTCAAAATGAACTGAGCATTGATTTAGAAAACCCCTGCATGTTTTGGGGTCTCCATCATATTTTGAAGGAGTAGGCAGGTGTAGCATGGAAGCAGTAGACACCTGGGATGGCACTGGGGAAACGGAAGAAGGCACAGGAGCATCAACAGTAGCTGTGATATTTTGCACAGATGTTCTTTGGGAGGCTAACGCCTGGTAACATTGCAGCAAATGTTGTTGGCGAACATCCTGTTGTTCAATACGGGTAACCAGATACTGCAGCATCTCTTTAGCTGTAGGTTCCGCACCTGGGTCTGTCATGGCCTGATCTTACTGTCACGGGCACTAGGAGTCTTTGCCCAGGATATCACCAGATGATGGACTTACCAGAGTAATATAGCTGGTACTATGGTTCTCTGGTAGCAGGGTGACAACAGAACAGGAGAAACAGCAGATGGTGAGAGAATGCTCAAGGAAAGTCTATGACTAGCAGCAACTGGTAATGAGTAGATGAATGTACACGAGGAACCAGATGGACAAGGAAACGTGAGGAAAGTCAGTGGTCTGCATATAGCAAGTTGTACCACTGCTGTAGTGAGGAGGAATGTCCAAGAGTAAAGAGGAGGTAGTGAAAGTCAGCGATCTGCGTATAGCAAGTTGTACCGCTGTCTATAGTGAAGGAATGGAATCCAGGTGAAAGTAGGTAACGGGGAAGTCAGTGGTCTGCGTATAGCAAGTTGTACCACTGCTTATGTGAGAGGATACTTGAAACTGGTGTCACAGGGAACAGGAGTCAGTGGTCTGCGACAGCAAGTTGTACCACTGCTATATATATGTGAGGAGGGGCACGAGGAGATGAATGTAAAGCAGAGTATACACGGGGCACACAGAACTTGATCCCACGATGATATCCACAATACAACAGTAACTGACAAGCGCTGCTTGAAGTATACAAAGTCACAATGGCTATCCAAGCAATAGGAAACAAAGTCAATGGTAACAATAGCTTCAGTGGATAGGAGGCTCCGGAGGAGAACACAACTCAGTCCAGATGGATATGCAATACACAAGCAAAGTCAATGGAAAGTATGCATACCGCGGTTCAGGAGAGCAGGCTGTCAGAGAGACGTGCAGGGATACCTGAACGGCTGAAGGCCGGCAGGAGGAGAGACCACTGGAGGGTGGAAGCGATAATCAGGTTGGTGCAGCGCACGGCAGGTAATCCAGAATCCACGAAGCAATACTCAGGAAGCAGTAGTAAGTGAAACTGGAAACATGATGAACACGGGAGAGTTGAGGCTGTCTGGTATCCAGTAGTAGTGGTGGAGGCAGCGGAGAGAAGGTACGCTGAACACGGGAGAGTAGAGGCGGTCTGGAACCCTTTAGTAGTAACGGAGGCAGCGGAGAGCTGACACGATAAACACAGGAGAGTTGAGACGATCTGGAACTCTGTAGTAGTAACGGAAGCAGCGGAGAGCAGACACGCTGAACCCAGGAGAGTTGAGATGAACGGGAGTCCGGTAGTAGTAGCAGATAGGAATCAGCTGAGTGCAGACACGATGAACACAGGAGAGTTGAAACGAACTGGAGTCCGGTAGTAGTAGCAGATAGGAATCAGCTGAGTGCAGGCACGATGAACACAGGAGAGTTGAAGTGGTCTGGAAACCACAATAGCAGTAAACAGGAATCAGCAGGAGCTGAATACACGAGGAAACACAGGAACACCTTCAGAGGCTCATGGGGAATGAGACTCCAAGATCAGGCAACCAGGTAATGATCACAGGTGGTTTAAATAGGGAGGGTTGCCTGATCATCCAATCAATTAAAAGCAACAGGTACTGAAGGTTTGATAAGGGCTGCACATGCGCAGACCCTCAGGATGGCGGATGGCCACGGTTCCTGAACACACGGGAAATGGCACTCACAGTCCGGTGAGTGACATCTGTTCTTCTCGCCAAACTCCAATTACAATCAGTCCATTAGCATTTGACAGTTAATATCATATTAAAGGTTTATTCCCTAACATCAATAACTAGAGTATGCAATGTGCGATCTCTTCGCCGAATGCACCGAACAGCTGCTGATGTAAAGGGGATTAATATGATATTAGACATGACACATTTCTTTTAACCTGAACCATATGTATCACTAATATGCATATAACTTATAATATTACACATAAACACTACTATATTTCGACATAAATAACTATGTGTTGCAACTACGATTAATGTGTACTATATACAAGTGTGAGTGTTCGTGTGAATGTATATAAAAGTGTAAAAACTGTTTATTGTCACGTGTTGCGGCTGGATACGCACTTCCACGCCGTAGCGTGCTCTACGCATATTTTCGGACAAAGACAACCAAGTTTGCTCGATATTAATTGAAATGACTTTATCTAATTTGCTGACTTCGACAACATAGTTATTTATGTCGAAATGTAGTAGTATTTATGTTTAATATTATAGGTTATATACATGTGTGTTTGTGCGAATGTATGTAAAAGAGTAAATGCTGTTGTTGCCACGTGTTGCAGCTGGGCACACCCTTCCACGCCGTAGCGTGCTCTACGCATTTTTTCACACAAAGACAACCAAGTTTGCGCGATTTTAATTGAAATTACTTTATCCAATTTGCTGACTTCGACAGTATAATAGCAATATATCAGAGAAATAAAGATGTTTTTCGTTCCTTTGCTATGACATCACAAATTATTTTGTCTACAACATTTTTTCACCTGCATTTGTGCGTTTTGGCAATTGACTGGCAATTGTGTGGTGGGGAATAAGTACAAGACGTTCATAAGGTCATGACCAATGAATAAAGTTCATAAATTAACCTCTGTCAATGACCCTTTTCGAAGTCCTCTAAGACATATGTAGTTCTGTCTGTTGCTGCTTCCTCTTTAAAGCCTAACATTTTAAGCAATATTCTACATATTTGATGCACGGTGGCTTAGTGGCTAGCACTTCTGCCTCACAGCACTGGGGTCATGAGTTCAATTCCCAACATTGGCCTTATCTGTGTGGAGTTTGTATGTTCTCCCTGTGTTTGCGTGGGTTTCCTCCGTGTGCTCCGGTTTCCTCCCACCCTCCAAAAACATACTAGTAGGTTAATTGGCTGCTATTAAATTGACCTTAGTCTATCTCGGTGTATGTTAGGGGATTTAGATTGGAAGCTCCAATGGGGCAGGGACTGATGTGAATGAGTTATCTGTACAGCGCTGCGGAATAAGCGGCGCTATATAAATAAATAAATGATGATCATAAATATACCTCATATTCTATGGTGTCCTCATCCAGATGACCAATTAGCATCTCACCAGATTTGGATTTTTAAAAATCACTTTATTTACAGAATACAAGCATTATAGACCTTGTTACAAATCACAAATATAGGAATACAAATCTTCCATTCAAAACCATATGTCTGTAGATGTAGCAAACTAACTAATACCTTTTCATTTTTGAGTAGGGTGGAGGGAGATGGGGAAGGGATCTAAAATTCTAAGCAGTCTGCAGGGTAGAAAAGTAAATAGAATTCGGGGTGGTTGGAAATCCTCTCAACACCTAAATATTTAGAGGAATCTTGGAATGTATGAGTTATGAAAAAAATACCAAGGTTCCCAAATGTTTTGGAAGCTTTTAATATGGTCTTGGAGTAGACTTGTGATGTACTCCATGAAGATAATGTACCAGATATGCATTATAACAGCTGAAAAACATGTCAAATTTTGGATTTTTCCAAGTCTTTAGCTATCTGGAGCTGCGCTCCATTACGCATGTGCCGAGTCATCTTGTCAGTGGGTTTAATTCTGGGGTTTTAGCAAGATGGAAGGGTATATGGAGGGCTGGGGCTTCAGATTTTGAGATGTTCATTTTGCAACCTGATAATTTACCATAAGTTTTCCAGGCCTTTAAAAGATTAGGAGGCAATATTTGGTGGTTGGAGAGAGTCATCATCATCATCATCATCACCATTTATTTATATAGCGCCACTGATTCCGCAGCGCTGTACAGAGAACTCATTCACATCTGTCCCTGCCCCATTGGAGCTTACAGTCTAAATTCCCTAATATAGACACACACTCACAGACAGACTCATACAGACAGACAGAGAGGGAGACAGACAGGTAGAGACTAGGGTCAATTTTGATAGCAGCCAATTAACCTACTAGTATGTTTTTGGAGTGTGGGAGGAAACCGGAGCACCCGGAGGAAACCCACGCAAACACAGGGAGAACATACAAACTCCACACAGATAAGGCCATGGTCGGGAATTGAACTCATGACCCCAGTGCTCTGAGGCACTAAAATGTCATTGACAAACAAAGACAGTTTATATTGAGTGGGTCCACCTTGTATCCCCTTCACACCTGGGTTCAACCGGATCGTTGCTTCTTCAGCTTGAACTTGAAATCCTGCCATTTATTGTGTCTCACTGGATGATCAAAGCCACTGTTCTTAGCAGTCTGCTTCTAAATGTCCAGCTTGGGAGGTCCAAAGGTGTTCATGATGACCCATGACAGCATGTCCACCACATTTCTTACAAGTGTCTCCAACTCCTGGTAGTAGAAGTTGGGCTGACCTTTTCTGGCAACTGGCTGGCTGATAAGGCCTGGCTGGCCATTATATTCCAATATTTCGATTTCAAAGTTGTCAAATTCTGTCTCAAAATAATCTGCCAAGGAATATCGCCTCCACAATTGCAGGCTTCATATAGCAGAGCTACATTTTCTATGTTATTTGTTTTAGCAAGTTGTGTGGTGACACCAGCTTCAACTGGATTTTTATATGGACTTGAAGCAGGCGCGGGCTGGTAGATGTCAGCCCGGGGGGCGCACAGGCGGACGCATCGCATGACACGGGATGCGGCCGCGTCATTGATGACGCGGCCACATCGCCTGTCATGTGATGCGGCCGCCTGTGCGCTGTTGCAGCCGCATACCGTGTCATCAGATGCCGGTGAAAATGTGTATATTGCATCCGCGGGGGCGGCCGGCCGACCTACCGGCCCTAATGGCGGTCTGACCGAGTGTACCGGGGGGGCGCTGCCCCCCGGGCCAGCCCGCCCCTAACTTGAAGTATATGTTTAGCAAGAGTTGAGCGTCAACAGTCTTAGCAGTTGTTCCCACAGTTATTTTGCTTGTTTTGTCAGAGGGCATATGTAAGCATACTAATATAGCTATACCTCAGACGTAGAATAGTCATGTAGGCTGAGGGACTTAGTGGTTCCGCAGTGGTTAGTCTGCGCGTTGACATTGTAAGTCCCAACCCTCCATGGCGCATCAGTCTCATCAGTTTTGGTGGCTGTTAGGAAATTCATCATTCAATAGTAAACATGAACACCAACAACTTCAGCCCGGAAGAGCTAGTCATAGTGGCCATGTACCTTGCTGGCAGGATACCTGTCACAAATGCCCAATTTGAAAGGGTATATAGGGCTGTGTGTAGAGAAATGCAACATGCGCCAATTTTAGAGGTGGTTGACTTAGGATAGCAGCAGCCGCGGGTTGTGAGATAATCTTGCCTAGGTGGATTAGGCAAGGTTCGAATTTTAAATAGTAATGGAATTTTTAGTGTCTTGATAATGATCTAAGGCAAGTGGGTCACACCCCAAAAAAACAATAATTATCATGAGACAGAATTATCAGTGTAAAATGCATTGTAAAATTAGTTTGGAAACAAATAACTTTTGCATCAATAATATATGTTCAGGAACCGAAAAAATAACTGTGTAAGAGCCAAGGTTTTACCAATATGTTTTTTAGGCCTAGCCATAATGATTTTGTCCTTTAAATTTGTAATTTGCGCATATTTGCATAACTAACATAACTTATCTTAAGGAAAAATACTAAAAACCAAATACAAAACCCTAAGGCGCAATGTGTTGAAAAATTTTATTTTTACATAAACATGCATTATTGCTGTGAAGAAAAATATTAATATGTATTACTTATTGCTTTTATATATATTTTGACTGTGTTTTTCTTAAAATTTCAGTGGAATTAAGTTTGTGGTTGATTACAGATGGGTGGTGTTGTGTACATGGTGACTACATTATATCCAGGTGTTTATATTTAAGAAAGCAGAGAGCACCTTTGTCACAAGAGGGTGCAAGTTCACAGCAGTGGGCTAGTTATAATAGACGGATGTAGCTTAAATATCCGCTGATCCGACCATTGTCTGCAATTCACATAAATACATTCTTATACTATCCTATGAAGAAATTGCAGACGGGCAATGAAATGCGTCATGGCTCTTATCTCTATCTTACCTGACTGATGTTTACTTTATGAGGCCTGGGAACTATTGTGTTTCTTTACTGGAATATTGGTATCACTACGAGAGAACACAATGTTTTGATTGCCGTGGCTGAATAGCTTATGGGTCCAGGATTATTTACTGGATCTTCCACTACTATTGGCAGAGTCTGGAGCAAGACCTGGGCAGCCATCCACATAGAAAAAGGACACGAGGAAGTGCAAGTATTGGTAAAGTGTTTCTTTTCTATTCTGTTTCCTGGAATGATTGTGAAATTGCTAAAAGCAGTGACTGTTGTTAGATAGAGGCTCTGTCAATATTATCGTTGCTACAAAACACATAGTTTCCCGGATTAAGGTCAGAAATATTATATATATATTGTACTTCGAGGGAATTTCATTTTTCATATCAGCATTTGTTATTACAAAACATAAGAAGTGGATTTTATAGTGTTCCATATAAGCCATAAGAAAAGACTGGCTTTTGGTTGAAATATAGTTCTGATAGGGGAAATCGATCAATTTTTGTACCAGGTGTGGGTTATATGTGATTACTCTGTAAGTATGTGTAAACTTTTTAATTAAATATTATTTTTTTTCTACTGATTTATACTAGAACAGATACCTACTCTACTGGCCCTGTGTGGAAGGCAAAGCAGTTATTTGCTGCCAAATTGATATCCAAAATCTAGGGACTTGAGCGAGGAAGTGCCGGAGTCCTTTTCAGTAGTGTCAGATGGTTTATAATTGCCATTGTGTCTGAAGGGGAAGGGATTTGGTGAATGGCCTAAAGTGATAGCTATGCACCTTGCATGCACCTATGCCCACTCCAACAGTGTGACAGAACCCATACTGATTGTGTGCCGTTACTACTTGATCATTATTGCCAACTTTTCCTCATTGGCTTCAAGGAGATGCCAGGGGAGGCGGACGGGGCTTGACGAATTGCATTATTTTGTCCTCGCCCCCTAAATGGTTGTCACAATTTTGGCCAATTACAGCAGGGGACGGGGCTAAGAGGACGCCATATTTGCGTCATTGAGCCCTCCCACCACTTGTCTATTGCGGGGGCGAGAACCAGGAGTTTGCCCTGCTCTCCCAGGAGCTTTGGAGGTCTCTCAGAAATATGCGTGTCTCCCGGATATTCCGGAAGAGTAGGCAGCTATGCGTTAAAGAAAAGCAGCTAATGAATCTCTAGAGACTGAAGTGTCTTTTACATTTCTGTCTCCATTACTGAAGTCATGTTGTCTTACCTGTCAGTCTTTGATTAAATCTTGGTCTCCATGAAAATGGCCACCTGCATAGGCATCAATACATGGACATAGGACACAATTTTTGAACTGTGTCATCATGTCACAGATGGCGAAGCCAACCACATCTTGTACTGGCTCAGCATTAGGGAGAATGACAGACTCTTCAGGGAGTGAGGGAGATCACCCCTATATCAGGGATTCTTCCTGACATTCAGGGAGAGTTGGCAAGCATGTACTTGATGGCACATGCATTAACTTGCCTATTGCCAGTTTGGCCCTGACAACAAGGCCATTTTAAATTCTTAAGCTGCCCTTGTAATTACCAACAGATTAAAGTGCACAAGGGCCCAGCTGTCTTGCGTTGAGCCCATTATCCTCAGGCAATAGTTTGCCCGCTACTCAGAAATCCTGGGTAGACTAAGTGCTCAGGAGGATTTTACCAGAGCAACAAGCAAATAGGTTCTGCAGTAGATATATAGTGCCTAGACTCGCAAGCAGTTCAAGGTGCTACTGAAGGAGCATGGTGGTGGCAGTGATATGCTCCTACAACTGACACCATATTGGTGCTGGTCCACTAGAGGGAGGCCTGAACAAACATTCAGGCCCCGCCATCTGGCTAATACTAAGTAGCACTAGGCCCCTTCTTGCACCCCTGACGGAAGGGTACCAAGAAATTATAAAATACTGTTTAAATGTCTCCATAATAATAGCTAAATAAATCATAGAGGCCCCATTTCTAAATAATCTGTAATACCAGCCCCATTATTGACGTATGAAATCCTAACACCCCCCATTAACTAAATAAATAATTAATGCCCTTGTTTCTTAAATAAACTAATGAGTCCCCCATTTCTTAAAATAATGGGCAGCATGGTGGCTCAGTGGTTAGCACATCTGCCTTACAGCACTGGGGTCATGAGTTCAATTCTCGGCCATGGCCTTATCTGTGGGGTGTTTGTATGCTCTCCCCGTGTTTGTGTGGGTTTCCTCCAGGTGCTCCGGTTTCCTCCCACACTCCAAAAACATGCTTGTAGGTTAATTAGCTGCTAACAAATTTACCCTAGTCTGTCTGTGTGTGTGTGTTAGGGAGTTTAGACTGTAAGCCCCAATGGGGCAGGGACTGATGTGACTGAGTTCTCTGTACAGCGCTGCAGAATTAGTCATGCTATATAAATAAATGGTGATGATTATATATATATATATATATATATATATATATGCTCCTCTTTTCGTGTGTTCCAGTGGTGGAACTAGTTAGGTCATGTTTTGTAGCTCACATATGTTCTACAATAAAATAAATACAATTGAATATAAATAAAAACAATACATTATATATATATATATATATATATTAATGAAAATAAATAAAAACGAAGATACATACATAAAAATAACAAGATATATTATACAATAGAAATTTATATTAAAATTTTAAATAAAAAAAAGAGTTAATGAAATATTGTGAAAATCCCCCCAAAAAATAGTTTAATTAAATAGTTGAGAAATAGAGATAGATTGAGTAAAATAAGGTATCAGTGAGAGTAGAGGTGGGTGGGAAGAGTGGTGGTATATAAGTAGGCTGGAATAGGAGATAGGGTATGGAGGAGGTAGGTGGAAGGTTTGAGTAAGAACGGTAGTTGTATAGAATTCAGTAATCTCCATAACAAACTGCTCTTATAAGCAGTTTCTTATGGAGATTACTTTTTTTTTTACTTACAGTGGTGGTCAGCGGTGAACGGCGCTGTAGGTGCGGCCGA
Organism: Mixophyes australis; assembly: GCA_036250195.1. Lineage (NCBI taxonomy): Eukaryota > Metazoa > Chordata > Amphibia > Anura > Limnodynastidae > Mixophyes > Mixophyes australis. The sequence continues at coordinate 30,243,025 of JAVHZZ010000004.1, read as the reverse complement.
GCGACATCCTGCATTAGCATTTGGAACGCAAATGTGTTCCACTGACAGGAAGTTCGGCATTTGGAACGCATTTACATTCCAAATGTTAATGCAGGATGCCGCTCGGCCGCGGCTACCCCGCCGTTCAAGCTTCCGATGCCAGGAACAAATTGTTTCTGGTGGGGGAAGCTGTGTCCAGTGCTTGAGCCAGGGCCAATGTTAGATACGCATATCAATTTTTTTGGGCTGAGATATAATTACAAATGATAACTGAATCCTGCATTAAATAAGTTAATTTGTGAGAGCTAAGAATTGAGATAACTTTATTTGTTTTGGAATTACTGCGTATGTACTTGTATAATAGATAGGGATGAAAGGGCGATGAAAGCTAACAATGAATTAATATACGAAAAAACTGCCGTGATTGTGTAAATTACCTGATCTTATATGAGATTACATAAATCACAGCTATCTTATACTAATCATATCATAATAGCCACCAGTGCTGAATAGAGAGATAACTACAAGGGGCCTGATTCATTAAGGAAAGCAAAGCAATAAAAAGGAGTAACTTTGCATCTTGGCAAAGCCATGTTGGAGGGGGGAGGTAATTTTAAAATGTGGGGACAGATTTATAATCAAGGGGACAGATTTATAGTTGGGGTAGGGAATGTCTTAGATCAACCTTACATTTTCTTGTACAAATAAAGCCATTTGTTTGCTAGATGAAAAAACAGCCAGTATTTAACTTATATGCAAAATAATAAATTACTTTGTACCCCTTGTATTGTAGCATGGTTTCTCCTAGAGAAAACTGATTACTTTTTTTGCTTTCCTTTCCTTAATGAAACGGGCCCAAAATGTCTAATAGAAGCAGGACTAATACAGTAAATAAAAGGAGTAATACATGTGGGTCCATGATAATACTTTCTATGTTCACAATTTATTCACTTAATTCACGTGACACTGTTGCACAATTTTAAATATTTCACTGAACTTTCATGTATATTGGAGGAAGAATTAGTAAAAGTTTTTAACAAGAGAAACAATAAGTAATGTTTCTTTACAAAAACTCCAGCATTCTGGCCAGTGCACAGCGTTCATCATCATCATCATCACCATTTATTTATATAGCGCCACTGATTCTGCAGCGTCGTACAGAGAACTCACTCACATCAGTCCCTGCCCCATTGGAGCTTACAGTCTAAATTCACACACACACACACACACACACACACACACACACACCCCGGAGCACCCGGAGGAAACCCACGCAAACACAGGGAGAACATACAAACTCCACTCAGATAAGGCCATGGTCGGGAATTGCCACATCACCCAGCTCACTGGGTGAGACCATAGATGGAGGTGAGGGAGATGAGATTGGAGGGTGGAAGGGTAATGCCCTTCCTTTCCATGTATCACTTCCACAGCTTATCCACTACCCAAGACTGCAGGCGCGGTGCAAAATTGACCCTAGTCTGTGTGTGTGTTAGGGAATTTAGACTGTAAGCTCCAATGGGGCAGGGACTGAAGAATAACACATATTCTCTTTACAGCATTGCAGAATTGGTGCTGCTTTATAAATAGATGATGATGATGATGATGATGATGATGAATTGAACTTGGTCCAGAAAGACTTATTTCAGAACCTAGAGATATATTTTTAGGGCCTGATTCATTAAGAAGCTCAACCTCCGTTTGTTTCAAAAAGCAAAAAATTCGGCCATGTCCAAATTCAACAGATCTGAACAGATCTGAAATTATGTGCGCTGATGAATTCGGGTGTAAGTCTGCTCAGGTCTACTACACAAAACACTACAGAATATGTCAATACATATTTGGAATATAAATTTGTATAAGAACACACAGAAAAAAATATCAGTTAATGTCACATATTAATAAAATAGATATTAGTGATAAAACAGGTTTTTAAAAAAAAAAAAAAAAGTGTTTTTTTTATATATATTCCATGAAACACATTTATTAGGATGTTCTTTATGTCTACTGAACATAAAATAAACTTTTTCTTACTGTTGTTCTTGATTGAAAGCACATGTTGCAGCATGCATACGCGACTATTGTCACTAGCAATTTGGACTTAGACTAGACCTGTACCTGGAGCAAGAGGTACGGCAAAAAATCAAGTAATTTTGAGACACCCAAAGCTTGAATCAGCTGCGATGTTTGAATGGCCAGATTAAGGGAATGGACGCCGTGGGCAACGCGCTGCTTAGTCTGGAGATCTTTTGAGACTGTGAGTCATAGTCTCATGAGACCTCCTCTCTAGTAGCGCGCTGGGTGCCACGGCCGTACGGACAGCAGGGCAGCTAACAGCATCAGATTTGCTGCTAGGGCCCCTGGACTATAGCCGAGAAAGACCATTAGGTTAATCCGACTCTGGATGTTTGGCACGCCCTTGCTGTTCATTGACTACGCGTGAAGGCCCCTTCCCTGCCCTGTTCCCTCCCTGAAAACATAAGCTGTAGTAAGTGTCCTTTGTGTAACAAGGTACATTCAGCAATGCTGTGTTTAGTTTCGTATGGTCCGTTTCTGGGCATGCGCAGATCAAATTATATGCACAAAATCCGCATTTACGCCCCTTGATTAATAAGGCCCATAGATTCTGTGTGTCAGCTTGCACTTTGCTAAAAAAGACTTCCTATTTAAGATTATTATATTTATAAGTTGAGGTGAAATTACCAAATGTACATACCCAAACACTAACACTAAGTGGAACTATTATTATTATTATTATTATTTATTTATAAGGCGCCACAAGGTTTCCGCAGCGCCGAACACAGTACAAACAATGGACAGTACAGGGAATAACAGTACAGAACAATAAACGAGTAATACCAAGACTTCAGAGACTCCAGGCAAAGCAAATATTATGGAGTTGGAGCAGAAGAGAAGGTAGAGAGACAGGAGGGAGAAGGGCCCTGCTAATAAGAGCTTACATCCTAAAGGGAGGGGAAACAGACAGCCGGCACAAAAGGAGTCAGAGGAGGGGAGCAAGCGCTCAACTCTACAGAGGAGGAGCCAGGAGATGAGATTGAGCATAGAGAGAGGGTTAGGTGGAAGGCTGGTAGGCTTTAAGGAAGAGATGGGTGCCCGTTTGAAGGAGCACAGGTTAACTACTTGATTCTTTCGGTTCTCAGTTTATACACTGTCCTTTCCCGATCTGATCCTTACACAGTGCACTCTATTCCCAAATTATTATCATTTTTAGTAAATAAAAATATGCCCATATTCAAACGGGATAATATTTCTATGCTGATATCAAATTCACAACTGGTAGGGCCTCATCTACATGCTTAATATACCCCTCGTCATACCTATTCTAAATTACACAGTTTCCCTTAATAATTCAAGTAACCCGGCATATAGAATGGGAAGGGGGGGAAGTGGCCTAAGCTGAAAGCCTTCCACCATTCTGATCGTCATGCACACTCTGGTGCTATTGCATGGAAACCACCTCAGAATCTCTTGTATTTGCCCCCGACTTCTTGCTCCATATGTGGATTTAAAATCGGAGTTAGGAGCCAATAGTGGAAAGGGTAGGTGCTGTCTCCTATAAAGAGTAATAAGAAAGAAAAAAATATATTAGTAATGAGTTACTAAATATTAGAGATGAGCGCACTCGGATTTATGAAATCCGAGCCCACCCGAACGTTGCCGATCCGAGTCGGATCCGAGACAGATCCGGGTATTGGCGCCAAATTCAAATCTGAAACTGAGGCTCTGACTCATAATCCCATTGTCGGATCTCGCGATACTCGGATCCTATAAATTCCCTGCTAGTCGCCGCCATCTTCACTCGGGCATTGATCAGGGTAGAGGGAGGGTGTGTTAGGTGGTCCTCTGTCCTGCTATATCTCGTGCTGTTCAGTGCTGTGCTGTGCTGTGCTGTGCTGTGCTCAGTCCAGTGGTGCTGTGTCCTGTGCTCTGTCCTTCTGAGGTCAGTGGTGCTGCTGGGTCCTGTGCTGTGTCCTGTTCAGTCCAGTGGTGCTGCGTCCTGTGCTCTGTGCTTCTAAGGGCATAGTTATTTCCCCAATATTCCCCTGTGTTTAAAAAAATAAAAAAAAGTTATTTAAAAAAATACCAAAAACCAATTAAATTTTTTTTTAATTACCACAAAATTTGCACAACCAATCCTGCAGTATAAGCCCATTGGTACTGCAATATTACCAAGTTCACACATTCAGCAGTAAAAGTCCAGTGGTACTGCAATATTACAAAGTTCACACATTCTGCAGTATCAGTCCAGTGATGCTGTGTCCTGTGCTCTGTCCTGCTGAGTTCCGTAGTGCTGCTGGGTCCTGTGCTGTGTCCTGTTCAGTCCAGTGGTGCTGTGTCCTGTGCTCTGTGCTTCTAAGGGCATAGTTATTTCCCCATTCCCAAGTTTTTTAAAAATTTTAAAAAAAGTATAAAAAAATAAATAAAAAAAAATAAAAAAAAAATATATAATTATAACCAAATTTGCAAAACCAATCCAGCAGTATAAGCCCATTGGTACTGCAATATTACCAAGTTCACACATTCAGCAGTAAAAGTCCAGTGGTACTGCAATATTACAAAGTTCACACATTCTGCAGTATCAGTCCAGTGGTGCTGTGTCCTGTGCTCTGTCCTGCTGAGTTCAGTAGTGCTGCTGGGTCCTGTGCTGTGTCCTGTTCAGTCCAGTGGTGCTGTGTCCTGTGCTCTGTGCTTCTAAGGGCATAGTTATTTCCCCAATATTCCCCTGTGTTTAAAAAAATAAAAAAAAGTTATTTAAAAAAATACCAAAAACTAATTATTTTTTTTTTTAATTACCACAAAATTTGCACAACCAATCCTGCAGTATAAGCCCATTGGTACTGCAATATTACCAAGTTCACACATTCAGCAGTAAAAGTCCAGTGGTACTGCAATATTACAAAGTTCACACATTCTGCAGTATCAGTCCAGTGGTGCTGTGTCCTGTGCTCTGTCCTGCTGAGTTCAGTAGTGCTGCTGGGTCCTGTGCTGTGTCCTGTTCAGTCCAGTGGTGCTGTGTCCTGTGCTCTGTGCTTCTAAGGGCATAGTTATTTCCCCAATATTCCCCTGTGTTTAAAAAAATAAAAAAAAGTTATTTAAAAAAATACCAAAAACTAATTAATTTTTTTTTTAATTACCACAAAATTTGCACAACCAATCCTGCAGTATAAGCCCATTGGTACTGCAATATTACCAAGTTCACACATTCAGCAGTAAAAGTCCAGTGGTACTGCAATATTACAAAGTTCACACATTCTGCAGTATCAGTCCAGTGGTGCTGTGTCCTGTGCTCTGTGCTTCTAAGGGCATAGTTATTTCCCCATTATTCCCAAGTTTTTAAAAAATCAAAAAAAAGTTATAAAAAATATTAAAATAATTTTTTTTTAAAAAAAAGTAATTATAACCAAATTTGCAAAACCAATCCAGCAGTATAAGTCCATTGGTACTGCAATATTACCAAGTTCACACATTCTGCAGTATCTTGTGCTACATATAATGGAGACCAAAAATTTGGAGGATAAAGTAGGGAAAGATCAAGACCCACTTCCTCCTAATGCTGAAGCTGCTGCCACTAGTCATGACATAGACGATGAAATGCCATCAACGTCGTCTTCCAAGCCCGATGCCCAATCTCGTAGTACCGGGCATGTAAAATCCAAAAAGCCCAAGTTAAGAAAAAGTAGCAAAAAGAGAAACTTAAAATCATCTGAGGAGAAACGTAAAGTTGTCAATATGCCATTTACGACACGGAGTGTACCTGACACGCAGTCCAGGTACATTTATTGGTGCGAATCATACAAGTTCAGGGTTTTTAATATATATTGCGGTGACCCACTCCTCTACGCAGTCCAGGTACATTTATTCTTGCGAATCATACAAGTTCAGGGTTTTTAATATATATTGTGGTGACCCACTCCTCTACGCAGTCCAGGTACATTTATTGGTGCGAATCATACAAGTTGATGGTTTTCTTATTATATATATTGTGGTGACCCACTCCTCTACGCAGTCCAGATACATTTATTGCTGCGAATCATACAAGTTCAGGGTTTTTAATATATATTGTGGTGACCCACTCCTCTTTGCAGTCCAGGTACATTTATTGGTGCGAATCATACAAGTTGATAATTTTCTTATTATATATATTGTGGTGACCCACTCCTCTACGCAGTCCAGAAAGATACCTCGTTGCAACGTTTTGGACTAATAACTATATTGTGAGGTGTTCAGAATACACTGTAAATTAGTGGAAATGCTTGTTATTGAATGTTATTGAGGTTAATAAAACTTGATTTTTAAACTTTTTATGTTTTTTTCAAAAAAATCCGAATCCAAAACCTTAAATCCGAACCGAGACCTTTCGTCAAGTGTTTTGCGAGACAAATCCGAACCCCAAAAATAATGAAAATCCGGATCCAAAACACAAAACACGAGACCTCAAAAGTCGCCGGTGCACATCCCTACTAAATATACAAACAATTGAAATATTCAGATGCACAGAAGTGTATTTCAGGATGTTGCGCAAAGGCTTTAGATCACTCTGCACAATGCACAGGGTGTCCATGCTGACAGGAGGTGGTAGTCGATTGCACTGGACCATCTCAGCATCTGACATCCCAAAGATGGTGACACCTGGGCCGAAGACACGCTCCCTCGGCTGGCGATGATGTGCAAGTTGCTGGTTTTGGAGGGGACACCTGTCGTCCAGATACAATATGCACATTTTAAAACAGACAAGCATTGCTAATGTTCACACTACAATAAAAATGTATGAAAATAATATGAACAGCAGAAACATTCAACATTCGCACAAGTATGCAGGTCTTGTAAAATATAAAAGAAGGCATCTACCTCTTTGGTATATCACAATCCTATAATCCTCAGCAAGCAATATAATATATAATACTATTCTATACACAAAAATAACCTTACGGTTTAACATGTCCGATTAAGGTTCCCTATACTTAAATACCATATAAAATGTAAGAAAACTATTGAAACTCTTTCACTCAAACTCCAAAAAGCAATTAAATTATTTCGATTAAGGCAGAAGCCTTAATGAACGTGTTACTTGTGCAATACAGACATGGTATGCCATCACATCTTGTGGTTAGCTACAGATTCAGCACTATCATGGAGTAAGATTGCTGTCACTCATACTATGGTGGAGCTGCTAAGTCACAGACTTGTGTGTTCACAAATCTGTACTGTGTGCGCTGAAATAGATCCCCCTTTGTCATTAAAACATACACGCAATAAAGCATGAGTATTCTGGCAGCCAGTCCAGGAAGGATCCAATATAGCAACATGCTATCGTTCCCCACCCTTAATGTGATCAGACTCAGTCCTGCTTAGCTTTTGCATGACGCTGAGGCTATCATTCAGACAGACACTTAGACTGTCTTGTACACTTGCTGATAAGATTATACATGATCTATTGAGGACGAGGTAATTGGCAAAGTAAATATAGAGCAGAAGTGATGGCGCTGCTTATTTCCGAGCCTTTGCAATTTAATTGGGAGCAGTGAAGCCTGACTAGTCCAGGCCAGATCTGCAAAGTAAACTTAAAAATGGACTCTCTAAGAGCTGTTCTGGCATAGCACAGAGAGATTAAGCTCATAGTTGCCTACTATCCCGGAATGTCCGGGAGACTCCCGAATTTTTGGGAGTTCTTCCGGACTCCCGAAAGAGCAGGCAAAAATCCTGGATCCTGCTGTCCCCATTGTTCAAGATGGTGGGGCGGGGCTAAACGCAACATTGTGGTCCCGCCCCCTGCTGCGATTGGCTAGAATTGCCTAAGATTGACAGAGGCGGAGCCTAACGGCTCACCACACATGGTCACGCCCCTTCAACGGACCCCCTCCTGGACAGCTGCCTTCAAAACTAGGTAAGTATGATTAAGCTTTGTAATGAGAGCTGTGCCAGGGCTTATAGTGGTAGAGTATGCCCCACCGCAGCCCCAAAACACAAACCAGCCCTACTAAATACTACAAATATGGCTAATTACCCTCCAGCTCACAGAAGAAAATCTTTATGCAGGGAGAGATCAGCCATATTTATCCTCTCAATTGAAGCTACCAAAGTACACCCAGCATAGGCTCTTATCGAACATGCACAATGTTGTGAAATCCCATATCTTTAAAATGGGCCAGATGTTATCAAATAGGAAAAAAAAAAAATCTCTAACTTTCCCAAAACTTTCACCCCTCAAAGGGACTCCTTTGCAACAATAGCTTTAAAACAAAACAACTCCCTAGGGGGTAAATGTATTAAACTACAGTTTCATCAAATTATCAATTTGCGATGATTTTGATGGCCATATTTAAAACGGCAAATTTATTAAAGCCAAAAATCATTGGGCTTTGCCTTTACTAAGATTGGCGTTCTAAATATGGCCATCAAAATCACAGAAAGTCGGCCATTTGATGAATCCGCAGGTTAACACATTAACCCCTAGGACTAGATTTGATAAACTGCAGGTTTGAAAAAGTGGAGATGTTGCCTATAGCAACCAGTTAGATTCTAGTTATCATTTATTTAGTACATCCTACAAATTGACAGCAAGAATCTGATTGGTTTCTATAGACAACATCTCCACTTTTTGAAACCCGCAGTTTAGTAAATATACCCCCTAGTCTTAAAATGCCCTGAGCACTCAGTTATGCTTTTTTAAAAAAAAACATGAAAACTTTCACTTTTTGCAAAACAGGAAATGGAAAAAAATGGCGATATTTTCAACTTTAGACCAGGGTCGGATTGGCCACAGACTTTTTAAAAGTGTGTACATCAACTGTTACAATGCTCATCCTCATCTAATCTGAACCTCATCTCATCTCATCGCAACGTGTGCTTCCTATCGGTGTAAACTGTGTTTTTTTTTAAAGTATGTAATAGAAATGTTTTATCTATTGTTACAACCTGTATTAGGCTGCTGATCAGTGAAGTATATGTCACAATTCTGGCCTGGCTCTCACCTAGCCTAATAGGGCTTTTTAGGCAACAGCTGACAAATAGAACTGAGGGATGGATTAAGCCCGAGGGAAAATAAAAGCTGAGGTATGTGTGCGTAACTATTGGATCATTAAGGGTTAACAAAGCAGGGTGTGGTGATGTCTGGACAAGTGTCCAAATGTCATAGGGGGCAGGAGCAAAGTAAATGGATTAAAAGAGTGGGGAGGAGTTAGTGAGCTCTCTTGGTTCCCGGGAAAGCATCCCATTCCCGATTCCAGGATCCAGTATTTGCTTCCTGGGGGATGTGTATTCTTTCCTGCTGATATAAATACCCTGTAGTGAAAGGGGTGATTACCAAATCTTGGTGAACAATTGATGCAAGGGCCTAAAATACGGAGGAATAATGAGCCACTTAGTGCACAGGCTCGAGGTATAGCACGTTGTTCCATGTTGTGCTGGAGGTATGATGGGACAACATGGAACACAGGCCGTGGTATGGTACGGGTGTGCTTGTTCAGCCCCGGTGGTAGGTTTGGCTAACCTGGAGCAAGAGTCTTGGTATGGTATGGGTGTGCTGGTCAGCCCCGGTGATATGTTGGGCCAACAAGGAGCGAAGGCTTTGGTATTGTACGGGTGTGCTGGTTCAGCCCCGAGGTATTTCTGGAGTCGTCTGGTGAGCGTGAGCAATCCACGGATTGAAGTACTAAGGCTGGTTCAGCTTTTTTCGTGGCAGGAGAACATTGTACAGGATAAGCAAGGTGGGTGAAGCGCACATTCATGGTAGTCAGGTGTCTGGAACCCGTTCCTTTCGAAGAGTCGGCTTAGGTTTGGTGCAAGTATAGCTCCTCTGGGCTGACTTGGTGTGCGTTACGATTAGGCCAGAGGGGTGTGGGTTCCGGCATGCCTGGGGACGGTTGTCCCATTAATGTGCATATACTAGGGTGCGCTTATGTACAGACAAGGCTGAGTACAGTGTTCTCTCACCACCATAATAGCGAATGGTTATTTAAATAAAGAAGTTTTTATTTACCATCAAATCGGTGTTGTGTCTATTTTTATAGCACAAAAGGGTCAAGGTTAAGACCAAGAAAGGTCTATGGTTATGTCATCAACCTTTAAGCATTACCACAGACGTAGCTAGTTTGTATTCATCCCAGCAATATCTTAGCATAGAAGATGTGTTGGGTGTGATGTTCTGGGGGTTTTCTACACTAAGTATATGGTACAGTAACCAGCTTTACCTGCCTCTCCTCTTCTTATGTCACTGTCCTGTACTTTGTAACTTGGTCATTTTATTCTTGTTTTCTCTCTTTATTTCCCTCCTGCACTCTGACCATCCAGCTGCTCACCTCCTGCTCTCTCTCTGACCTCTACCCATAACAATTGCTATTTCTACTTTCCACAAACTCTTTCTCCTCTACTTTCTGACCACCTCACTCTTGGTGGGGAATGTATTACATACTCGCTGACTTCCTGAAGGCGGCATCCGGGAGTTGCCTGGGGGAGGTGGGCGTTTTGGGGGCGGGACTATGCAAATTGTGCCATTTTGCCCCACAACGTAATGATGCAAAAGTGTCATTTTACAGCAGGAGGGTGGGGCAAAATGCAGCGATTCCCTGAGAATCGCAGCATTTTGGGTCTAATTCTGCCCACTTCCTAGTGAAGTGGGCAGATGCGGGAGGCTGCCATACTCTCCCGGGAGTCCGGGAGACCTACCCAGAATCCGGGAGTCTCCAGGACATTCTGGGAGAGTTGGCAAGTATGCTGTATTAAACAGCGCTTTTTGCAACTCACTGATATTCGGCGAGTTTGGAAGCTAAATTTTAAATGGCAATGTCTTTAAAGGCAAGTGATTGCTGCATTCCTGCTACATTTGCCACTGGATAAAGCTTAACTTATACAGATAAAAGAGCAGTTTTACAACACTGGTCATTTGTTGCATGTAATAGGGGCAGTGGATGACACACTCATTATCATTGCTATCACCTGTGTGGCAGGAAGTAATGTGTCATCACCATTCCATCAATGCCCGGACTATAATTGAAGCCAAAAAAGGGAAAAGAATGAAGATATATATATCTATAATATAAAAGCCTAGTGGCGTGTGTTAGTCTGTGTGTGTGTAAAAAAAAAAAAAAACCAAGTTGCAGCGTCACCTGCTGGGTGGAGTTATACACTGGCCTACTAAATTCTTAGTGTGTGTGGGGAGAAAAAACTCAGAAAGGGCTGAAATTTGGTATACTAAGATGTTTTTAATTTGTTAATTGTTAAAAATGTTTATAAAGATTTAAAAAATATATATATATATATTTCTTGAAGGAGAAGTGACAGTTGGGAGTGGTTGGTGGTTGCCGGGGGTGACAGTTGGGAGTGGTTGGTGGTTGCCGGGGGTGAAAGTGGGGAGTGGTTGGTGGTTGCCGGGGGTGACATATATATTTATATTTATATACATACTGATTTATTACAGGACACGGTGCATACAAAATAGAACTAGGTTCCCAGTTATTGCAAAAAAATCTAATTAATTAAAAGACATATCTATCAGAGAGTAATGTTGTATCAGGTATGCTTACTTGCATCAAAAAGCATAGGAAGAGAGGGCATGATGCAGTAATTAATGTGCAACCAATGAAACTATTGAAAGAAAGCAGCGCACATTTTTCAAATAAAGATAAAGCTTATCTGTTAAATGCCCAATGGATGTACTAGGATCCTCAGCTCTCACTTATATTGTCATAGCAACAGCCAGCAGGTCACTTCCTGTTTTCTTGTCCCGGCTGTCACCATGGCAATGGTCGGGACGGTCTGCACTCACCACCGTGATCTGGTCAGCTAGGAACGTGTGTACAGCAATGAATTTAATTAACAGCCTGCTGGGCTGATTTGGGCCACATGAGTTGCACCAATCTGATTGGTGGATGTTAGTATATAAGGCAGGAAGGGCTTAGCCTCCCTGCCGGTTATAGTGTCTCAACGCCTGCACAAACTGCTGACCAGGTCCCCTGTTCCTGTGTAACTCCTGTTACCTTAAACTTGTTTTCCTGTTGTGACCCTTTAGCTTAACTTTGGACCCTGCTTGAATTTCTATGCCCTTTGACCTCTGCCTTGTGTTGGATTACCCGTGTATGCAACCTGCTCTCACCTTTTGCCTGTCCCTCAGCTATCCTGCTTGCATCTGACCCACAACCTTTGGCCAGTCTCTGGTATCCAGGTATCTCTAGTATTCCGATTACGCTACGGTTAGTTCTGAGAAGCTTAGATAGAATGTCCAGGAGACTCCCAAATTTCTGGGAGTCCTCCTGGACTTCTGGGAGAGCAGGGCAACCTCCTATTTCCTAACGACCTCAATAGTAAAGTGGCGGGAGCTAGGCTTAGGATGCAAATTGCGTGTCATCATGTCCCCACCTCTTGCTGTAAATGGTCAGAAAATGTGATCAATGTTTTGGGGGTGGGTCAAATGATGCATTCCACTGGGCCCCGCCCCCAACATGCCTACCTCTCCTGATCTCCCGAAGCACCCATTGCCAAAGTTGGCAAGTATGTTCTACTACTATAGAGTTAAGTCCTGAGGGCATCCGAGTACCTCCGAACCTACGAGTTCTACAGGTAAGTTTGCTGCTATAGGTGAATATCTCTGCCAGTCTGGCTCTAAAAATGTATCTAAATAGCCGTGAGCCGTAACAATAATCAGTTAATTACAAAAGATAGCATAAAATCGATGCTTATCTGAGGCCACTGTGTTGTTGATACCAAGAAGGAATACTTGAAGCTGTCCAGATGAGCAGGTGTAACTGTTACACAAATATTACCCAGCCACGCTGTGAGCAATAAAGCCCCCTAAAAAACACAAATAATCACAAATCGCTTATAACACACTATCATGTCAAAAGATACAAACCAAGAGATTGTATGGTTACATATATATTATACATTTAAGCATAACAAACCTTTTAGCAAGACCAGATCATCATTATATTGCCAAGCTGTTCTGTACTTCACAGTTAGCAGATATATCATCTACCATGATTACTGTTCCGTGGGGTAATATTATGCATAGTATTGTGGGGATGTATTCCCAGAAGCAGTCACTATTTACATTATATATGCTTCTCATATTAGCTTTGTGATTATAAGTTACCATTCTTCACCACACGAGGGTGGCATATTCACATATTCACAATTGTATATGTTTGTATCCACTGCCAACCAATCATTTATTTAATAGCACTAAGTATACAATTCAGAGAGCAAAAGAGCTATCCAAGAACAAATTAAATAAAAAGCTCTGTTTAATGTCACTAATACATAGCTAAATAGTAATAAGAAAAGTTATATATTTAGACAACCAATAGGAAATGACATAGTAAAACATTCACAAATAATCATGCAAAACTTCACATCCCATAACAACATTTAACATTAATATCATGGAGAAGATTCTTGACTCCAAGAGGCCAAATTCATATTCTGGTACAGTTTAAGGGTTACGGCCGGGAAGAAGGATCCTGGGTGGCTCAGTGGAGCTTAGATACTAACAATCTCATCAAGAAGTTCTTCAAACATTTTTCCCAGGAAACCAGAATGTCGGGGTTCCTTAACCCCTCCTCAAGGAGGGTGTGGGGGTGGGGTGGGTGGGGGTACTGTTTCACTAAAATAACTATATTCTCCAATGACTGCATTGTCATGCCCTAATCAGGCAGTCTCTTTCTATAACAAAACACTCACTTTAGCCCTAGACAATGCAGCTCCAGCTACCACATATAGTCTCCGAGGATCCAAACACCACTCATGGCACTCCAAAAGACCGGCTACCTGCCAAAGTGCTCCCGCACTGTAGAGCGCCACTAGAGGAATTCTCGTTCCTATCCCAATTTCCTCCACTATAAATTCATCCTTTCATCTTACAGTACTGCGCTTTCACTTGCCAAGCACACATTCTTCAAATCTTTAATATCCACCTAGTCTTCTAACCAATGTCTCTTCTTTGCCACTTTCAAGTAACTTATCTGCCCACCTGCAGCACCTCCCCCTTCCTCCCTCACAGCCCCTGATTTTGCTACCTATTTCAAAGACAAAATTGACACAATTTGAAAAAATATTTTCTCCTACCAAATTCCATTCACTCCACCCACTCTACCCACCGTTACCTACACTCCTCAATCCACCCTTTATTCATTCTCTCCAGTAACTGAAGGCAAAGTTTTTGCACTCATTTCATCATCTCACCCCTCAATCCTATTCCCGCTCAACTTTTACGCTTCATCTCCACTACACGCCCACCTCTACACACCTCTTCAACCCATCCCTTTCCTCCTGGCACATTTCCATCCTCCTTTAAGCATGCGCTCATCTCACCAATTCTAAAGAAACTATCTCTCGATCCAGCTACTCTCTCCAACTAACGTCCTATTTCTTTCCTCCCCTTTGCCATCACTACTACAACTACTACTTGAGTGATTAGTGCACAAACGCCTTTCTCACTTTATCTCCTCTCATTACATTCTCGGCTCTCTGCAATCAGGCTTCCACCCGAAACATTCCACTGAAATTGCTCTCACAAAAGTGATCAATGTTCTACTTACTGCAAAGTCTAAGGGTCATTTCTCCATACTCAGTCTCCCGGACCTCTTTGCTGCTTTTGACACTGTTGAGCACCCTCTTCTCCTATACACACTTCACTCCATGGACCTTCATGACACAGTTCTTTCCTGATTCATTTCCTACCTATCGAACCGCTCCTATAGTGTTTCTACCTCTGGCACATCCTCCCCTCCCCTCCCACTTTCTGTTGGCATCACACATGGCTCTGTTGTTGGCCCTTTACTTATTTCATTATATATCTCTTCTCTTGGGGCACTGATTCACTCATTTAGTATCCAGTACCACCTCTATGCTGATGGCACCCAAATCAATATCTCTTCCCCTGACCTGTCCCCTTCTGTACTACCTCGTGTAACCGTCTTTCTGTTATATCCACATGGATGTCCCGATGCTACCTAAAACTCAACATGCCCAAAACAGAGCTTACTATCTTCCCTCCTGCCAGAGTCACCACCTGCCCTCAAATCTCCCTCGCTGTCGATAACACCACAATTTCCTCGGTCTCCCAATTTCTCACATCCAGACTCTCTCCCAGTCCAGTCAACTCCACCTTAAAAACATTGCCAGAATATGCCCATTTCTTACTCAACATGCTACAAAAAACTCTTTGCCATTCTCTCATCATCTTCCGTCTAGATTATTGCAACCTCCTGCTATCTTGCATTCCTGACATCCACATAGCCACACTTCAATCTATCCTAAATGCTGCTATAGGACTGATCTTCCTCTCTCACCACTCCACATCTGCTGCACCACTTTTCAAATCCCTACACTCCCTCTGTCCTCCAGAATCAAAATCAAATTATTCACCCTTGCCTACAAGGCCCTCAACAACACACCCTTGCATACATCTTAAATCTCATATCAAAATACTTTCCCTCCCGCACACTTAGATCTAACTCTAACCTGCGCTTTGTCTTGTCTGGTAACCACCTCTCACTCCTGCCCTACAAGACTTCTCCTGTGCTGCTCCAGACTTATGGAATTCCTTCTCTACCACGCTCAATCAGACTTTCCCACATCCTTCAAATCTTTAGATGCTCTTTTAAAACCCATCTCTTTTTTAGAGGTGACCTTATCCCTGGTAACATAATTGTCACAACTGTCCCAATCTCCACTCTGAACCACATTTGCTCCTTTTGTTTCAGCTGTGCTCTCTTACACTTAGAATGTAAGCTCTCTAATGAGCAGGGCCCACCCTACCATTTGTTCTCATGTCTGAGCTTATTTTGTCTGCCTTCTATGTCCCTGTTTTATGTATGTCCTGTTTTTCCTACTGTACGGCGTTGTGGAGCACTGTGGTGCATTACAAATCTACAATAATAATAATAATAATAAAAATAATAATAATCTATCTGGCATTGTATTGTTTCTACATAAATCCCTTGGTTTAGGCAGCAATAACTTGAAATGTAAATACTTATAGCATCAACTGTAAACATGTAAGAAGGATAGGAATGTACTACAGCCAGGTGACATGTTTAAAGACTAATTATACATCTATACTCTTGATGAGTAATTGAAGTAGCTTATAGGCAGATATACGTATAGTAAGAAATTCTTCTCCAGTTACCAATGACATCAATTATCTGCAGTTGTAACAAGTTCCTGGTATTGTTGTATATGTTTGTCAATGTCGCTGAAAGCCATCTGCATGTTATGGCTTTTATAAATTAAGTATTAAGGTCTGCTGTGCTTTACTACAGCCATGACTAAAGAATGGTACCAAAACATCCTCCTAGAGCAACTTCTCCCAACCATCCAAGAGCAGTTTGGTGATGAACAATGCCTTTTCCTGCATGATGGAGCACCTTGCCATAAGGCAAAAGTGATAACTAAGTGGCTCAGGGATCAACACATCGAAATTTTGGGTCCATGACCAGGAAACTCCCCAGACCTTAATCCCATTGAGAACTTGGGATCAATCCTCAAGAGGCGGGTAGACAAATTCTGACAAACTCCAAGCATTGAGTAGGCAAGAATAGGCGGCCATCAGTCAGTGCCCCATCTCTCAGCTCCCATGCCACTCCAAGATTCTCGAGAGAATTGCCTACACTCACCTCACATACTTTCTTACAGCAAACAACCTATTGGATCCTCTTCAGTCTAGCTTTCGCTCTCAACACTCCACAGAGACTGCGCTGACCAAGGTTGTCAATGATTTGATCACAGCAAAAAGTAATACCCATTACTCTCTTCTAATTCTCCAGGATCTCTCTGCTGCATTTGACACTGTTGACCACTCTCTCCTCATACAAACACTACAATCCCTAGGTCTTGAAGGCACTGTCCTATCCTGGTTCTCATCCTACCTATCTAATCGCTCTTTCAGTGTTAATTTCTATGGATCCACATCTGCTCTGCTTCCTTTATCAGGTGGAGTACCACAAGGCTCAGTGCTAGGTCCTCTGCTATTCTCTATCTACACCACTTCTCTTGGAAAACTAATAAGCTCCTTTGGATTTCAGTATCATCTCTATGCAGATGATACACAAATCTATCTATCCTCTCCTGATCTTTCACCATCTGTGTTGTCTTGCGTTACTGACTGTCTTTCTTCCATTTCATCTTGGATGTCTTCTCGTCAACTCAAACTCAAACTTTCAAAAACTGAATTAATAATATTCCCATCCAAAAACAGAAGCTTCCTGCCTGACATTTCTGTTTCTGTTGATAATTTGACCATAAATCCCACCCTGCAAGCTCGTTGCCTCTGTGTAATCCTTGACTCGTTTATTCCCCACATCAACTCTATATCTAAATCATGTTACATACACCTAAAGAACATTTACAGAATACGCACATATCTCACACAAGACACCACAAAAACCTTAATTCATGCACTCATCATCTCCCGCATCGACTATTGCAATTTCCTCCTTACTGGTCTTCCCAAAGTAAGACTTGAACCCCTACAATATATTTTGCACGCAGCAGCTAAATTGGTTTTCATTGCAAACCGTTCTTCCTCTGCTGAGCCACTCTGTCAGTCTCTACACTTGTTGCCTGTATTTCAACAAATCCAATATAAAATTCTTCTACTAACATACATGTCAACAAAATTGCACCGACATACATTTCCTCACTTGTCTCAAAATATCTCCAAACTCGACACCTCTGTTCTGCACAAGATCTACGTCTCTCTTCCACTCTCATCACATCCTTCCATTCCCGGTTATAAGACTTTTTTCGGGCTGCACCCACTTTGTGGAATTCCCTCCCTCGCACAGTAAGACTTTCCTCTAGTCTTCAAACCTTCAAGCAATCTCTGAAAACCCACCTCTTCAGACAAGCTTATGATATTCCTCAACCACCATCTTAATCTTCCTAGATTACGCTATTACCACCCTCTATACAGCTAACACAAGACAACAGCCCTCTGACCAACATTGCTACATGCACAGCCCACTCAATACTTTTACCTTTGCATTCTAGCTGGTCCATTGTGCAATATGATGTAGCACATGCCCTTGTCTTTCAAACTCTCATTGTCCTATACATTGTAAGCTTGCGAGCAGGGCCCTCTTACCTCTCTGTCTGTATGTATTACCCAGTATTGTCTTATTAATGTTTGTTCCCAATTGTAAAGCGCTACGGAATTTGCTGGCGCTATATAAATAAATGTTGATGATGATGATGATGATGTGGCCCAGAAGTTGATTGACAGCATGCCAGGGCGAATTCCAGAGGTCTTCAAAAATAAGGGTCAACACTGCAAATATTGACTCTGTGCATAAACTTAATGTAATTGTCATTAAAAGCCTTAGACACTTATGAAATGCTTGTAATTTTACTTCAGTATACCATAGCAACATCTGACAAAAAGGACTAAAAACACTGAAGCAAAAACCAATACTTGTGTCATTCTCAAAAGTTTTGGCCATGCAGGACACAAGACGCTGCAGGATACGTCCCATAAATTCGCAAAAGAAAGCACAGAAAAAAATTATATTGAATTAATGTCACCTGTTAATATTAATGACAAAACAGTTAAAACTGTTTACTAGGCATAAAATACATTTATACATTTAAACAGCAGCTTGTGATTGCAAACACATGTTACAGCATGAACAGCCTTCATCACTACTGATCAGGACTTAGACTATTCCTTTAGTTGGAGAAAGAGATACGGCAGAAAAACAAATATCTTTGAGATGCTCAAAGCTTGAATCACACGTAGCTGCGGGCGCTTGAATTTGGCACAAGAATACTGTACATCGACTATGGCAAAAAGCCCCTTCCTCACCCCGTTCACTCCCCAAAATCGTAGGCTGTAGTACGTGTTCTTTGCATTCACGGACACAGCGGACAAGGCTGCGTTCATGACCATCTCCCGTTTCTGGGCATGCGCTGAGTGATTTTACGATATACTCAAAATCGTCAGATATGTAACTCTGATGAATGAAGATCAATGTCATTTTTGAAAGCTCACCTCCATATTGAAGCCCTTTGATAACGCGGATATAACCACACTCCTCCCTTACCCCTCCGTTCCCCATGGGGCCCCATTACAGACAGAAATAATAGGAGCACATATAGGAGTGATCTGTGAGATAAGCAGCAGGAATACAGCCACAGACAACATCTTGTCTAAAAATTAACCTGTACTTGTTAGGCCCCCCCCCCTCCTCCCCAAAAAATGTATAAAGCGCTTTGTCAAATATGTTTCCATTTCAGGTGTTGGGTAATAATTAGCTTAGTGTATGCTGTGCTATATCAAAATAAACACCTTTATCTCAAGGTTATTATACTCCTGGGTCAGATTGACCCACGATCCTGTCATTGACCGTTTACTGCCCGTCCATGTTGGCTCAGAAATCAGAAAACAATATCATGGTGCAATACACCTTTAAAAGTAAATAGCTCAAACAGAATCCAAGCGTACCAAAGCCAAACCTGAGGAATCGCATATAACAATCCAACTGCAGGTGATAGTTAAAGCTTTAATAAAATAAGATACGTATGCCCGTACATTAAAATGGGAAAGACATAGGAAGATCCTGGCCAGGGACCTCCCTATGCTGTGGGCTTCAGATGAGCTTCCTGAGTTCTAGTTTCAATATCTCTCTGAGAGTCCCATTGTCTGGAAATAAGAAGATTCTACTTCACCTAGTGCTGTCACTGCTTATTGTCTTTATTATATATATATATATACTGTATATATGAAGTGTCCTTCCGCCTCTCCCTCATGATTACCCTGTTTCTACATTTCCGTCATATCTCTTGTGTCCCTTCATCTTTCCATGTCTTTCCTGTGTTTCTTTACCTCTCCTTTATTTCTTCCATGTGTCCTTTCTCCTTTGCTTTATCTGTTTCCTGTGTCCACACTCCCTATGTGCCGCTATCCCCGTTAGCCCCCTTTCCCTCATCGGTTCTATGCCTCATCCCCTGCTTCTCTCACTTCCTTCCTTACCCTCTCTATCTATAGCTGTTCCTATTTGCATTGGGGATACATGATAAGATGGACCTGAGAGGCTAATTTATTTATATTTTAGGGAAGTGTGTCCATTAGACATAACGCAGGTGAAATCACGCGGGTGAGTGATTAGAGTGTCAGCCAGTTATAGGATATGTTATGTTTTGTTAGCCAATAGGACATGGGTGGGGGTGTAGTTAGGGTTATATATAGTTCAGCGTGTCTGCAGATCTGTCTTCTGCTTCCGGATTCCTCCCGTTTACCCGGCAGTTTCAGGGGTAGGGGTTTAAACCTTTGGTCCGGTATTTGTAGGTAGGCGAGCAGTGCAGTCGGTAAGTTTGCATATGGTGCTCGGGTTACCTCGTAATAGGTCATTACTCCCCCTTTTTGAACGTGGTGTCATCACATGCTTGGTCTGACTGTGAGGAGGACCCATGGCCGGTATGTTAAAGGTTTTACTGGCGGTTATAGGGGGCGTAGTCTTGCCGTTGGACAGATATTTAGCACCGGCCAATAGATTAGGTATGATCCTGGGTTGGTGGTACTATGGTCTGACCTTTCCACCGTTATTGGTTTTGTTTTTACTGACTGCCCTGCTCTCGTCCGCCTTTCAGTTCTTAGCTTCCAGCATTTACGTCATTTAATAAATCCTATTTTTATTCCAACGTTAATTTGGTGTCTGTGTCTTTATTGGTTTATTTAGTATGTCAAGTCCGGTATAAACGAGGAGAACTTCCCCGCTGTGCATTTTATTACCTTTCATAATGCTGCCATTTGCAAAACTATTACAAAAGTATAAAACTAAAACAACATAACCTACATATACTTTTTAAGTAATGTGCTGCAGATGTTACATTCGTATTACAGGCTGTATGATTAAAAGATTCAGGGCCTGATTTATTAAGGAAAATTAAGTAAAACAATTGAGTAAGTATTCTGGACAAAACTATGTTACAATGCAAGGGGTGCAAATTAGTTTTCTACTTTGCACATCATCATCATCATCATTTATTTATATAGCGCCAACATATTCCGTAGCGCTTTACAACTGGGGACAAACATAATAAACTAATAAACAAACTGGGTAAAACAGACAAAGAGGTGAGAAGGCCCTGCTCGCAAGCTTACAATCTATGGGACAATAAGTTAAATACTCACCAGCCACCTTCTCTCATTAGTTGCGGATCCAAGTCCCCTCCCCCTCTCACCTTGTGTGGCCAATCATATGACCAGATGTCACATGGGACGCGCACCACAAGACAGGTGCCGTCCCATGCGCCGACGGAACAAGGTGTTTGTGTGTGTGTGTGCTGCCAATATACAGTGTGTGTGTGTGCTGCCAATAGACAGTGTGTGTGTGCTGCCAATATACAGTGTGTGTGTGTGCTGCCAATATACAGTGTGTGTGTGTTTGTGTGCTGTCAATACAGTGTGTGTGTGTATGCTGCCAATATACAGTGTGTGTGTGTGTGTTTGTGTGCTGCCAATATACAATGTGTGTGTGTGCTGCCAATATACAGTGTGTGTGTGTGTGTGTTTGTGTGCTGCCAATATACAATGTGTATGTGTGTGCTGCCAATATACAATGTGTGTGTGTGTGCTGCCAATATACAGTGTGTGTGTGCTGCTAATATACAGTGTGTGTGTGTGCTGCCAATATACAGTGTGTGTGTGTTGCCAATATACAGTGTGTGTGTGCTGCCAATATACAGTGTGTGTGTGTGTGCTGCCAATACACAGTGTGTGTGTCTGTGTAGCATTTTATTATAATGTGTGAGGGAAGGGGGGTCTTAATTTAGTGTGCGAGGTAGGCTATTTAATGGTGGTGTGCAGGAGGGGGCTAGTTATTTAATGGGTGCTATTTTATTTGTGGGGTGGTGGTGGGGCAATTTTATTTATTGGTGAGGCTGTTTGGAGGGAGGGAAATAGGTTTATATATAAAATGTGTTTGCTATTTAATATTAGGGTTGGTTGGAAGGAAATAGATATATTATAAAACGTGGGTGCTATTAATTTAACACTGGGACTGTTTGGAGTTTTCTAAATTTTATGTACCCATTCTTTTTCCCAATAGGACCTCCAATATTCCAGGATCCAGACAACCAGCAAATGAGCTAAAGTAACCAGCAGCCACAAGTGGTGAAAGTGACAAGAACAGGTAGGAGAGAGCAGGATAAGATAAGAATCAGGAGTCATTGTCATGAAGATAACAACTAAAATGTAAGAACAATCCAAGTCAGAACCACTAAAACTCATCAATAACAGCAATTAAAATAGACCACCCCTGCCCGAACCCCATAGTGGTCAATAGGTCACCAATTAACAGCTGATTTAACCTTACAATAAGGCAATATGGCAAAAATTACCCAAACAGTCTGGAATTTACACATCATCAAATATTATTATTATTTTTTTATTATTATTATTATTACTATTATTATGTTTAATTTAGAAGGTGCCACAAAAGTTCTGCAGTGCCGTATATAATATCTACGGTAATATACAATACACAGAGAGCAACGTTCCATAGTACATTACATTATACATTATTAGACTAAACATAATTATGCAAAGACCAAGCATCTACTAGTTAACAGATGACACAGATAACTTGGCAAAGAATATCAATAATTTAATCTAACAGAAAACACAGTTATCTTCCAGTGAAGTGTGGTTGTATTTATTCTGGACTGCAGCCTAGCTAGTTAATCCATAAATAGTTACTGTCCCGGTCCTGGAAGATCTTCATTCCTAATCATCATGGCGCACATCACATCAGCTCTCGTCCTCCTTTCTCTTTTCTCAGTGGGGTTTGGACAACTGGCATACAATTATATCACCACTGATAATGGAGGAAAATGGGGTACCTGGGGTGCCGGTGAAAGGTGCCCAAATGGTTATAAAGTCAATGGAGTCTCTCTGAAGGTAAGTCAATGAGATATGTCCACTTTGTTGGGAGGACTGGGCGGAAGTGTTGTGGGAAAGGGGGAGAATTCGGAAGAAGAGAACGTCCTTGATGGAGAACACTAAACTGTGTAGTAATATGTACAACTATCATACAACACTGATATACAGAATGTTGTGTGTACAATAACATGTACAAGGCATTAACTTCTAAGGTGTAAAATAATTTAAAGGACCAACTATATATGAATGTCCTACCAGTAGCAGTCAGAGATTCATTTTACAAACTTATTAGAAGTAATTATATTTCAGATAAAAATGAGTCTTTATAGAGGTAGCTTCATACTATGCGCCACAGACTTCCTATCTGTAAGCCAAAATGAAAATAAAAAGCCAGCTGTGAAGTCCTTGGAGCCAACAATGGACCATAACAGCAGACAATGACACATGTTTAAATAACAATATACCTAAAATATCATTATTTGTAACAAAATATGAAAATGTTTCTGTGTATTTTCTGCAAATGATGAAGATGCCGCATATTGTATCAAGGTTTATCCTCTGTATCTATGATATCTTCCAGAGACATTGCCATGGGAAAGCATAAGGTCCCATTACAAACACTTTGTTTTAAATTTAAGTTCCTGTTTGTGATTAGTTGGTATTATAACATATTGTATGTATTTTAGTTGTACAACATTAGACAAGAAGACGTCTGTTTCTTCCACATGACCCTAGTGTTGAAGCTATGGCTGACTATATAACATATATTGCAATTTTTTTGCCTAATTGATCTTGAAGATGCCTTGTCCAACTCATTGCTTTCCGGACCAGAAAGTGCAGGCTGTCAGTATCTAATATATAAATGTCTAGTGGCGTGTGTTAGTCGGTCTGTGTGTCTGTGTGTGTGTGTGTAAAAAATAAAACCAAGCTGCAGCGCCATCTGCTGGGCGGAGTTATACACTGACCTACTAAATTCTTAGTGTGTGTGGGAAAAAAAATTCAGAAAGGGCTGAAATTTGGTAAACTAAGATGTTTTTAATTTGTTAATTTAATTTGTTAATTGTTAAAAGTGTTTGTAAAGATTTAAAAAAAAATATATATTTCTTGAAGGAGAAGTGACAGTTGGGAGTGGTTGGTGGTTGCCGGGGGTGACAGTGGGGAGTGGTTGGTGGTTGCCGGGGGTGACAGTGGGGAGTGGTTGGTGGTTGCCGGGGGTGACAGTGGGGAGTGGTTGGTGGTTGAGGCCTGGGCTATGGCCCAAATGCATGACAAGAACCTTTTTAACACCTTAAGTAGCTTGATTTGACTAGAATGCATGAGTATCATGCACGGGTTAACTTGTCTATATATATTTTTATATTTAGATTATCTACCTTTGAACAATCTGTACATTGTGCCCCTTACATCAGATCATATTATTACCAGATGACATCAGCAAATCACAGGAGGGGGAGAAGGAAGATATATATATATATATATATATATATATATATATATATATTGATATTATTAAGACAAATATATTGATAGAAAACAATTACAAACAGTCGTATTTGGCCCATTTGTAATTATTCGTTTGGTATCCTACGTAGATTTCCCTGATAAAATATCAGCAATAAATTGAGACATAATACTGTTGAATATTTTGTCATCAGCCCATGTGTTTTTAAATGTTTTTAATATTCCATTTTTAAACATATGTGTATGGGCATATAATAAAAGTCAATGTTTACGTTTAATTTTTGTCTGGGTTGGATATGAGTAGACTTAGATATGGATCCCTTATACAACACCCTGAATAATTATTATTGCCTTAGCAGTGCCTTTTTTGAAGTCGTTTTTTTTCTTCGCTTGTGATATTTTCAGAAGACTCGTTATGATAAGCTCCGCCCTTTTTAAGATGAGTCATGACCACATTGATTGTTGTAATTGACGCAATGATAATCCTGCCTGTCCATGGCTGTTGGAATTCACCAGAGAATCCTCCAGGAGAAGGTTTCACAGCTATGCACAGAACTGAAGGATGTTCTACCATGTCTCCTTGGCACTTAGTTTCTGGTAGCTATTATAGATGTGTAACTGTCAATGCATGTAGGTGTATTGCAAGGGGGTAGTTTGTGCATGCTCAGTTATTTAACTGTATTGTACTTTTTGTTTTCTAATGTGTCCCTTCACTATTGTGATTAGGTGGAATCACCCCAGGGAAAAGGTGACGATTCAGCCATAAACGGAATCCGTTTACAGTGTGTTAACAATAATAACTATACAGCTACTGTCCAATCCGCCGAAAGCCCGTAAGTGAAAAGCCGGCTTCATGTGTCAGGATTACTTACACACAACTTTCCTTATTTCAAATATTCCTTATTGTCCTTTCAAATCATAAAGATGTGTATGCTTACCAAGCTGCATAGGGCTGTGACTTCCATCTAATCTGACCCTTGGCAGACATTGTAGATTTCATCCCCAACCGCTCCCATCATTACTGTATTGCAATTGGCTCTTCTAGCTGAGACCAAAATAAAATCATTGAGGTCAACTGGCTGTAGCTCTCGTAATCCGCAAGGCTAACAGTCTGCACAAGGCCACTTATAATTAAAACCCTTCAAGTTTTACATCTGGAAGTTTAAGTATGCTAAAGTACCTGAAGGGAAGCTGACCGTTGACAGACATTGAAGATTTCATCCCTACCCCCCTCATCATTACTGTATTGCAATTGGCTGTTCTAGCTGAGACCTAGCAAGCAATCAGCCAGGGCAACTGGCTGTAGCTCTCATAATCCGCAAGGCCAACAGTCTGCACAAGGCCACTAATAATTAAAATCCTTCAAGTTGTAACTCTGGAAGTTTATGGATGCTAAAGTACCTGACGGGATTAAGTACCATTTAGGTATGGGACCTCCCCTGGACTACTACTTCGTAGTTGGTGACAGTTGAGGTGGGAGATAGTTACATGATGCTCTCTGGAGATCCCCCCTTTTAGCTAGTGAATCTACTTTAAAAGTAGCCGATCCCTTCCCTTAGCTACTAGTACACTTACAATGCAATTGTTGGGTAACTCTGGTAAGCTTTACCTCTTTTATTCTACATTATTTTGTAAAGTATCTGCTTATAAAGGTTTTAAAATTAATAAAATATTTTGTAAAGGAAGTAAATACCGTTCTACAACTTTACAAGATCCAAAAATTAGTCTCTTCCAGCACTGACAATTTTTGTCTTCTTATCTTTGCAGGTGGGGCGATTGGGGTGACATTTTTAAATGTAGTTATGGCTGCATTGAGGCATACCAACTAAAAGTGGAAGCAGATCAGGGCGTTGGAGATGACACTGCTGTCAATAACATCAAGATTCAGTGCAACAATGGGGAGAAGTTTGAGGGGGTTGGAAGCCCTTGGGGTTCATACGGATCATGGAGCAAGGTTTGCGAGTACTGCGTCTGTGGTATCAGAACCAAGGTGGAGTCACCTCAGGATAAAGGAGACGATAGCGCCCTCAATGATTTGAGGATGTATTGCTGTGATGAGTGATAACAAAGGATATTCAATTGTCTATCCATACTTTTAATTCTGGATATCATTGGTGGATGAGTAGAGTCTAAACTTGTGCCAATTAGTACCAAGTGTGAAACGGTGGATTAATGAATATCGCAATTTTTGGTTTGCTTCTAATGTTCAAAAATAAATAAAAACCTGAATGTTTAAAGAATATAAGGACATTTCAGTGTTCATAGTTGAATGGGAACATTTTGAAAATCGTTCTGTTCATGTGATTACATTAAAGTAAGATACTGCACTGATTGTAGAGAGCTTCGTATTAGTCATCAACAATTTAAGAGTCAGACCTTTGTAGATAACACTATAGAGAGCTCCCAAAAAGTATATACACCTATAGTATAAATGTAAATGCACACAGTCCCAATTTTCACAGGGCAGTCCCAAATTTTGGCAGCAAGAGAGATGTGGTCTGATGGAAAATAGGTGGGAAATTTTCAGAAATGTCATCGTTTTGGACGGACATGGGAATGGTTTTGGTGACTGTATTCATTGTAAATTTCTCTGACAAACTGTCCTAAAATATATAAATGAACTAGGGATGTGCACCGGCGACTTTTGAGGTCTCGTGTTTTGTGTTTTGGATCCGGATTTTCGTTATTTTTGGGGTTCGGATTTGTCTCGCAAAACACTTGACGAAAGGTCTCGGTTCGGATTTAAGGTTTTGGATTCGGATTTTTTTTGAAAAAAACATAAAAAGTTTAAAAATCAAGTTTTTGGGCTTATTTTCACTCCTAGGCTATTATTAACCTCAATAACATTCAATAACAAGCATTTCCACTAATTTACAGTGTATTCTGAACACCTCACAATATAGTTATTAGTCCAAAACGTTGCAACAAGGTATCTTTCTGGACTGTGTAGAGGAGTGGGTCACCACAATATCTATTAAAAACCCTGAACTTTTATGAATCGCACCAATAAATGTACCTGAACTGCGTAGAGGAGTGGGTCACCACAATATCTATTAAAAACCCTGAACTTTTATGAATCGCACCAATAAATGTACCTGGACTGCGTAGAGGAGTGGGTCACCACAATATATATTAAAAACCCTGAACTTTTATGATTCGCACCAATAAATGTACCTGGACTGCGTAGAGGAGTGGGTCACCACAATATATCTTAAAAACCCTGAACTTTTATGATTCGCACCAATAAATGTACCTGGACTGCGTAGAGGAGTGGGTCACCACAATATATCTTAAAAACCCTGAACTTTGATGAATCGCACCAATAAATGTACCTGGACTGCGTAGAGGAGTGGGTCACCACAATATCTATTAAAAACCCTGAACTTTTATGAATCGCACCAATAAATGTACCTGGACTGCGTAGAGGAGTGGGTCACCACAATATCTATTAAAAACCCTGAACTTTTATGAATCGCACCAATAAATGTACCTGGACTGCGTATAGGAGTGGGTCACCACAAGATATATTAAAAACCCTGAACTTTTATGATTCGCACCAATAAATGTACCTGGACTGCGTAGAGGAATGGGTCACCACAATATCTTAAAAACCCTGAACTTTTATGAATCGCACCAATAAATGTACCTGGACTGCGTAGAGGAGTGGGTCACCACAATATATATTAAAAACCCTGAACTTTTATGATTCGCACCAATAAATGTACCTGGACTGCGTAGAGGAGTGGGTCACCACAATATATCTTAAAAACCCTGAACTTTTATGATTCGCACCAATAAATGTACCTGGACTGCGTAGAGGAGTGGGTCACCACAATATATTAAAAACCCTGAACTTTTATGAATCGCACCAATAAATGTACCTGGACTGCGTAGAGGAGTGGGTCACCACAATATATCTTAAAAACCCTGAACTTTTATGAATCGCACCAATAAATGTACCTGGACTGCGTAGAGGAGTGGGTCACCACAATATATCTTAAAAACCCTGAACTTTGATGAATCGCACCAATAAATGTACCTGGACTGCGTAGAGGAGTGGGTCACCACAATATATTAAAAACCCTGAACTTTTATGAATCGCACCAATAAATGTACCTGGACTGCGTAGAGGAGTGGGCACTGGGCACCACAATAAAATATATAAAAAACCTTCAACAGGTCTGCATTACACTACACATACGGCTGCTCCTCCATCCTCTCCATCATATACATGTTGGAGTTTTAGCGTGTGACAACCTCTTGTTTTTGATAATGTCAGTGCATTTTGAATATTTTTCAATTTGCCCCACACCACTGAATGTACTTTATCTATGATACGCATCTATCTATCTTGACTGCGTAGTGTGGTGGCCCCGGTACACAATTTTGTACCGAGGCCACAATATAATTAAAAAACCCTCCACGTGTCAGAATTCCACCAAACAAGTATCTGGACTGCATAGTGGGGTGGCCCCGGTACCCAATTTGATACCGGGGCCACAATACCTCCTCCAAACATGGTACAGACAATTCGTCATTGAGATCCCAGACAGACAGGGTCGAAGTGTTATTGTTTGACTTTGTAAACCCAAAAAAATGTCCCTGTTGCACATAGTCGTGCAATAAAGACTGACTTTTTCATTTAAAGGCACGATCTTTCAAGTGTAGTGTTTGTAAGTCTAAGTCATATTATACTTTTGGTAAAATTGGTTTATTTTGTTCCTCTTTATGGTAATTAGTAATAGAATTAAAGTATGAAATAGAATTAAAGTATGAAATAGAATTAAAGTATGAAATAGAATTAAAGTATGAAATAGAGTGGTATATAGAGTTGTAGTGTGGTATAGATAGAGTGGTCCACACAATATAATAATAATAAAACCCTCAACTGGTCTAAATTCCACCAAACAAGTATCTGAACTGCATAGTGGGGTGGCCCCGGTACCCAATTTGATACCGGGGCCACAATACCTCCTCCAAACATGGTACAGACAATTCGTCATTGAGAGATCCCAGACAGACAGGGTCGAAGTGTTATTGTTTGACTTTGTAAACCCAAAAAAATGTCCCTGTTGCACATAGTCGTGCAATGAAGACTGACTTTTTCATTTAAAGGCACGATCTTTCAAGTGTAGTGTTTGTAAGTCTAAGTCATATTATACTTTTGGTAAAATTGGTTTATTTTGTTCCTCTTTATGGTAATTAGTAATAGAATTAAAGTATGAAATAGAATTAAAGTATGAAATAGAATTAAAGTATGAAATAGAATTAAAGTATGAAATAGAGTGGTATATAGAGTTGTAGTGTGGTATAGATAGAGTGGTCCACACAATATAATAATAATAAAACCCTCAACTGGTCTGAATTCCACCAAACAAGTATCTGAACTGCATAGTGGGGTGGCCCCGGTACCCAATTTGATACCGGGGCCACAATACCTCCTCCAAACATGGTACAGACAATTCGTCATTGAGAGATCCCAGACAGACAGGGTCGAAGTGTTATTGTTTGACTTTGTAAACCCAAAAAAATGTCCCTGTTGCACATAGTCGTGCAATGGACAGTTACTTTTTTATTGAAAGACTCAAGCTTTCAAGTGTAGTGTTTATAAAATATAAACAACAATACAGTAGTTTTAGAGCACGTCAGTACCTCTTGTTTTAAATTATGACACGGCATTTTACTTTTGGTTTAATTTTTTGTATTTTTTTAAATTTGGTTTTACTTTTTGAACATGGCAAACGACTGTTGATTGGTCATATAATGCAAAAAAAAAAGGTCCAAGATGGAATTGTCCTTGGGCCCTCACACACACCCTTATGTTGTTGAAATAGGACATGCACACTTTAACAAACCAATCATTTCAGCGACAGGGCCTACCAAACAACTTTGGCTGAAATGATTGGTTTGTTTGGGCCCCCACACCAAAAAAGCTATTCATCTCTCCCTGTACAGACTAAACAGGCTCTACTGAGGCAAGATGTCGTCCTCATCCTCAACCTCTGATTCCTCTCCCCCTACAGTGTGTACTTCCTCCTCATCACACATTATCAATTCGTCCCCGCTGGACTCCACAACCACAGGTCCCTCTGTACTATCTGGAGGGCAGTGCTGTACTTCATTGAGGAATTGATTATTCATTTTTATAAACATCATTTTTTCAACGTTCTGAGGAAGCAACCTCCTTCGCCGCTCACTGACCAGGTTCCCCGCTGCACTAAAAACTCTTTCCGAGTACACACTGGAGGGGGGACAACTCAGGTAAAATAGAGCCAGTTTGTACAGGGGCTTCCAAATTGCCTTTTTTTCCTGCCAGTAACAATATGGACTGTCTGACATGTCTACTTGGATGGTGTCAGCAAAGTAATCATCCACAATTTTTTCTATTGTGACAGCATCCAATGCAGCGACAGTAGACATGTCTGCAATGGTTGGCAGGTCCTTCAGTCCGGACCAGATGTTATCAGCATCCCCGCCAGTGCCTCTTTTGGGAAAACTGAGCTTTTTCCTCGCAGCCATAGATGTGGAAGAAAATGAGGGTGGAGCTGTTGGCATGTCACGGTCCTCTTCAGAGGACAATCTCCTGACCAGCAGGTCTTTGCACCGCTGTAGACTTGTGTCCGCCGGAAACAGAGACACAACATACGCTTTAAACCGAGGATCGAGCACGGTGGCCAGAATGTATTCCTCTGACTTTAAAAGAGTGACCACCCTCGGATCCTGGCAAAGCGTACGAAGGGCTACATCCACAAGAGCTACATGCTTGGTGTAATCGCAATGGCTTACCAGCTCCTCCCTCACTTTCTCCAGCTGCTTCTGCAACAGCCTGATCAGGGGAATGACCTGACTCAAGCTGGCAGTGTCGGAACTGACTTCTCGTGTGGCAAGTTCAAATGGCTGCAGAACCTTGCACAACACGGAAATCAGTCTCCACTGCGCTTGACTGAGGCGCATCCCCACTCCTTTGCCTATGTCGTAGGTGGCTGTGTAGGCCTGAATGGCCTTTTGCTGCTCCTCCATCCTCTGCAGCATATAGAGAGTGGAGTTCCAGCGCGTCACAACCTCTTGTTTGAGGTGATGGCAGGGCAGGTTCATGCTTTTTTGATGTGCCTCTAGTCTGCGGTAGGCACTGGCTGAATGCCGAAAGTGTCCAGCAATTTTGCGCGCCACCGCAAGCATCTCCTGCACACCCCTGTCACTCTTGAGGTAATGCTGCACCACCAAATTAATGGTGTGGGCAAAACATGGGACGTGCTGGAAATTGCCCATATTTAATGCCCGCACAATGTTACTGGCATTGTCTGACACCACAAATCCCCATGAGAGTCTAAGTGGGGTAAGCCACTGGGAGATAATTTCCCTCATTTTCTCTAATATGTTGTCAGCGTTGTGCCTCTTATTAAAGCCTGTAATACACAATGTTGCCTGCCTTTGCACGAGCCGCCATTTTGTAGTTGCTGCTACTGATGCAGCTGTTGCTGCGGAAGGGGATGCATCTACCCAGTGGGCTGTCACAGTCATATAGTCCTTCGTTTGCCCAGAACCACTTGTCCACATGTCCGTGGTTAAGTGGACAGTGGGTACAACCGCATTTTTTAGAGCACTGAGGACACTTGATCGTACTTCTCTGTACATTTTTGGTATCGCCTGCCTAGTGAAGTGGAATCTCGACGGGATTTGGTACCGGGGACACAATACCTCCATCAACCCTCTAAATCCCACTCCACTGATGGCGGACACCGGGCGCACGTCTAACACCAACATTGCAGTTACAGCCGCAGTTATACGCTTTGCAATAGGGTGCCTACTATCGTATTTTGTGGTCATGGCAAATGACTGTTGGACGGTCAATTGTTTTGTGAAAGACTTAGCGGTCTTACGACTTCCCCTCTGGGAAGATGACCGACTAACAGCAGCAACAGCAGCAGTGGCAGTAGTAGGCGTACCGCTGCAGGATTCCTCGGATGAATCCCGTATTGAGGAGGACTCAGTCTGGCTGCTGACTTGGGCTGCAGGACTGAATCTGATGGAGATGGTGGAGGAAGTTGACGAGGAGGGTGTTGCTGGTGTGTATCCAACTGGACCACGGGATTTAGGTGTCCCTGTACCGATGAGGGTCCTAGCCCCAGTTCCTGAACTAACCACTGAACTATGAAGGTTATTCAGGTGACGTATAAGGGAGGATGTTCCTAGGTGGGCAAGATCCTTACCCCTGCTTATTTGAGCTTTACATAAGCTACATATGGCCATACATTGGTTGTCTGGATTTGGATAAAAATAACTCCAGACCGAAGAGGTGCATTTTTTGGTCTTCTGACCAGGCATGACGATGGGCTTTTTCATCCCATGGACATCAGCTGTTTCCCCCCCTGGTGCCTCATTTACAATAACCACATCACCATCCTCATCATCAAGTTCCTCCACAGCGCCAGCTACATCATCAATAGCCTCCTCCCGAGCCACCTCTTTCCGTACAGTGATGGGAAGGTCAGGCTTGACAACCACCAACACCCTTGGACTCGCCTTGTGGATTTGTGATAATTTCTCTTTAGAAGGCAGAGTTGTTTGCTGTTTTGTTGCTGACAGCATAACTCTCTTCAATTTTTTGTAGGGGGGGGGAGGAGGAGGAGGGCTAAGATCCGTGGGTGAAGCTGAACCACTAGTCATGAACACGGGCCAGGGCCTAAGCCGTTCCTTGCCACTCCGTGTCGTAAATGGCATATTGGCAACTTTATGTTTCTCCTCAGATGATTTTAAGTTTCTCTTTTTGCTACTTTTTCTTAACTTGGGCTTTTTGGATTTTACATGCCCGGTACTACGAGATTGGGCATCGGGCTTGGAAGACGACGTTGATGGCATTTCATCGTCTATGTCATGACTAGTGGCAGCAGCTTCAGCATTAGGAGGAAGTGGGTCTTGATCTTTCCCTACTTTATCCTCCAAATTTTTGGTCTCCATTATATGTAGCACAAGATACTGCAGAATGTGTG
This sequence comes from Mixophyes australis, assembly GCA_036250195.1. Lineage (NCBI taxonomy): Eukaryota > Metazoa > Chordata > Amphibia > Anura > Limnodynastidae > Mixophyes > Mixophyes australis. Next base: position 30,209,701 of record JAVHZZ010000004.1, on the reverse strand, counting down.
AACTTGGTAATATTGCAGTACCAATGGACTTATACTGCTGTATTGGTTTTGCAAATTTGGTTATAATAATTATTATATATTTTTTTTTTTTTAAATTTTTTATTTTTTTTTACTTTTTTTTTATTTTTTAAAAACTTGGGAATAATGGGGAAATAACTATGCCCTTAGAAGCACAGAGCACAGGACACAGCACCACTGGACTGAACAGGACACGGCACAGGACCCAGCAGCACAACGGAACTCAGCAGGACAGAGCACAGGACACAGCACCACTGGACTGATACTGCAGAATGTGTGAACTTTGTAATATTGCAGTACCAATGGACTTATACTGCTGGATTGATTTTGCAAATTTGGTTATAATTATTATATATTTTTATTTTTTTTTACATTTTTTATTTTTTTTTACTTTTTTTTTATTTTTTAAAAACTTGGGAATAATGGGGAAATAACTATGCCCTTAGAAGCACAGAGCACAGGACACAGCACCACTGGACTGAACAGGACACGGCACAGGACCCAGCAGCACTACGGAACTCAGCAGGACAGAGCACAGGACACAGCACCACTGGACTGATACTGCAGAATGTGTGAACTTTGTAATATTGCAGTACCAATGGACTTATACTGCTGGATTGGTTTTGCAAATTTGGTTATAATTATTATATATTTTTTTTTTTTTTTAAATTTTTTATTTTTTTTTACTTTTTTTTTATTTTTTAAAAACTTGGGAATAATGGGGAAATAACTATGCCCTTAGAAGCACAGAGCACAGGACACAGCACCACTGGACTGAACAGGACACGGCACAGGACCCAGCAGCACTACGGAACTCAGCAGGACAGAGCACAGGACACAGCACCACTGGACTGATACTGCAGAATGTGTAAACTTTGTAATATTGCAGTACCACTGGACTTTTACTGCTGAATGTGTGAACTTGGTAATATTGCAGTACCAATGGGCTTATACTGCAGGATTGGTTGTGCAAATTTTGTGGTAATTAAAAAAAATTAAATTAGTTTTTGGTATTTTTTTAAATAACTTTTTTTTATTTTTTTAAACACAGGGGAATATTGGGGAAATAACTATGCCCTTAGAAGCACAGAGCACAGGACACAGCACCACTGGACTGAACAGGACACAGCACTGGACCCAGCAGCACCACTGACCTCAGAAGGACAGAGCACAGCACACAGCACCACTGGACTGATACTGCAGAACACAGCACAGCACAGCACAGCACAGCACAGCACAGAACTAAACAGCACAGCACGAGATCTACCAGGACAGAGGACCACCTAACACACCCTCCCTCTACCCTGATCAATGCCCGAGTGAAGATGGCGGCGACTAGCGGGGAATTTATAGGATCAGAGTATCGCGAGATCCGACAACGGGATTATGAGTCAGAGCCTCAGTTTCATATTTGAATTTGGCGCCAATACCCGGATCTGTCTCGGATCCGACTCGGATCGGCAATGTTCGGGTGGGCTCGGATTTCAGATATCCGAGCCCGCTCATCTCTAAAATGAACACGATGTAGGTGTCACTTACAAAGGTGGGGATTATAAGAGAAGTGTTCTCCAATTATTGCCACTTGCCCTTGCTTATAATATGTTTGTTGTCCTTCATTTACCCCATGCTTTTAATGGATCACAAATAGTATACTGAGCAATTAAATTAACAGACTCATTATATGAGTAGTTGTCAGCAAGTGAGAAATATTAAATAGAGATTGGTGGATTGGTGTGATCTGGTGATTGAAAACAATATAGTGTGGCATTGGCTGAGTCAGGCTGGTAATACAACCAAACCAAACCAAACATATCAGACCGTCTATAGTATATGAACTATAACTTAGCTCCTCACCTTATCTTTGTATAAATAACTAATACTATAATCGCACAAATGACAAGGATATAGTACTATAATTCATGTAAGCAACTTCTTTGCTAAACAAAAAAATCAGCATTAAACTTTTGTATACCTGATGCAAACATTGGGCAGTAATTGTGGTTCAGTAAATACCTGAAGCATCAACAAAGAACAACAATTTAAGATGTAACAGTGGCATCTGGCATATAATAATATATAATAAATAATTTAAGAACAATTCTGTGTCCTCACATAGTATAACTAGTTCAGTCAAACAGGGAGTGGGCAACCATACTGCCTCTGCTCCCAATCGGGACATTGTAGTCTAGATCTCTACCCTATAGACCCTTGCTGGTTACCACCACCACCTGGGACTGGGAACCAAGGCCTCATATTTCTAGACTGGTGAACCTGTAACAATTGCCATAAACTGGAGCAATTTCGACAAGCATGCCTGCAGAGTAAGGGACTCATTCCTAGTCCCTGGGTCAGCCAATCAGTATTATTATTTTAACAGAAGAGCTGATCAACTGAAAGAGCTCAGACCAAGTGTAGCTTGTAACCATAGGGCATTTTAAATTGCAAAGTCTGTGTGAGTCTAAATCCTCTATCACAATTGCTTGACTGGAATTGTTTTACAACTTCTCTATGGGTCAGGAAGACTACATTGAAGGTAGCAGGCAAGGATCTTTCTATATTGGGGCCATAATGACTTTCTCTGCCAATTCGAACCACCCAGTGATTGGATTGCTTTGCCACCTCGATCTACCATGTTTCATGCAGTTAGACTGGATTGTCATCATCAAGTGGACACTGACTGCTCCAACTGGTGCCGCTTATCCAAACTAGTCACTCACCAGCTGGGCGCATCAACAGTGTACCAACAGTGCAGGAGGGTATCATTGATACCAACAGGGTCTTTCTTGGCACCTGGGAATGCTTACACTTCTGCAGCACCTCTTTGCTTGTTGCCCTGTCTAGTTCCTCCTGAGCTCCAATTTGGGATCAACAATGCTGGCAAAGGCTTGTCTCAGGATGTTGTGCTCAATGTAGGACAGATGGGAAATGGATTAATTTGTGCTCCTTAATCTGTTGGTCACAGGAACATGACAGGGCAGGTGTCTCAAAGGAACAAAGCAGGATTTTATTATAGATGAAGCTTATTGCTCACATAACTCTCATATACCGTAGCTCTAACAATTGCTATAATGTTACACAGATAGTGGGCTACCAGTCCCTCTTTTACACAGTGTTTTGCCACCAACATCATTAACCATTCCAGACTCATCCTCTTATTTGTGCTTAAGGATCATTTTGGATACTTAACTTTTTATTTTCCATTAACTTATGTAGCAAGATGATTTTCATAACCCCACCCACCCACTTGCAGCCTGAGTGCTTTGGTGCTACAAGGTCTAGGCTAGTGGGTATTATCTAAAGATCTCCTGTCCTGATTGTCTTTGTCCCCCAGGTCTAGCACCACAACTGATCCAAAGTTGACTCCCATAGCTTTGGATGTATTATTATTATCATTTATTTGTTAGGCGCCACAAGATTTTAGCGGCAGACATGCTTATGTCAGGTAGAAACAACGAATGGGCTTTGCATCCAACTTATTCAAAGCCATAATCAATAACAATAATTATCTAACTATTAAACACAATTACTGTAATATATTACTGAAATTAGAGAAAGCACTGACTACTTAAATAAAGTATTGGTGGGATGCCACCATACTAGAATACTATCTACAAAACACAGTAACACCAAAAGGTCTTAGAAGTTCTAAACTACCCTAATGCAATCAAGATAATACACCGTTTATGAAAGAATGGAACCAAATACTAATCAACTGCTCACTCTCACTCATTAATCTCATAATTTAACAAATTATCAGACCTTGAAGAACTTGATAAAGAAATACACAAACTCTGCAGTGATCTTGAACCCTTAAAAGCAGATAAGTTTAAGGATCTAACAACAATGGTAAGCAAAAAAAACAAAGAGAATTGAAAACGAAATTATAGAGGTAAAAAAATGTAAGATTACTAGAGATAAGTATGTTCCCAGGAGGAAATATCTAAACAAAACCAGCACACAATATAACAGCATTTAGAAGAAGAAAAACAACTCCAAACCTATTTATGCAAAACTAAACCTCACATATCAGCAATACATAAAACTGATTAATGAAACAAACTCCCCAATTGGCAACTCCAGTGACATTTATAACAGTGATTTCAACACCAAAATACCTACAACAACGGACAGGTCATTCCAAAGGCGGAACTAGCGACCTGTGGGCCCCAGTGCAGGGAGGAGGGGAGGAGGGAACCATGGCCCTAGTGCACGTGAAGACATGGAGATACATATCACACAAACCACTACTGGTCCAAACAAAGGCCTTGAATTTACAATGAACAGCATACAAAATGACATCACTACCAATGTTACAGAAGCAACACCACCAAATCTCCTAGAACCAAGCTTATTTACCAAAAACAGTGCTATGGCAACAACACAGAATTTCCTTGACACCCCTCCCTAGGTTCATTTCATAGGACTAAGCCCAGCCGCAGACAAGTCACCAGGAACTTCGCAAATAGAAACACTGCCTTAAAGAGAAAGGGTCAACATAATCAGATGAGGAACAAAAGGAAAGGTGAAATAAAACATAAAATATCAAAGAAACAAACACCTATACATACCAACTCAACTGGGAAATTAGACATATTTAATTGAAACAATCCGTACTTACAAAATCACAGACTTCCCTCCTGAACAAAGGCTTAAGATTTACACCCAATAGTCAACGAAACAAATTCCAAACATATATCGATCTACATAAATTCATTAGGAACCTAACCCTTATGAAATACATCCTAAAAATTCCTCTCTGAACACTCAAACAAACCAGTCCTCATAAATATGTACATTCAAATTTGAAACCTGCCTCAAATTTTTACCTATCTTACATTAAAGCCAACTACATTGTCACTCTTGAGAAGCTAGTAAATGATGGCCTACATCATCATCATCATCATCACCATTTATTTATAAATAAGCTCGAAACTAAAAAAGAATGAAATTCAATTAAAGAAATGTCTTCTAACCCCCAACATAGTCATCAAGCCAGTAGACAAGGGAGGAGGCATGGTCATACTCAATAAAAATGACAAACTCATAGAATCCTACAAGCTATTGAATGACAAAGCAACATAACAAATACTAAAAACAAACTCTTTACCATTGCATAAAGAAGAAATGAATGTCCACCTGAAGAAAGGATTAGACGAGAATATACTCACCAAAATTGATTTTACTTTATTTTCCATACCACAGCCTAAACTACCTCCCCAAAATACACTAAAACTCTGTAAACCCACCAAGCAGACCCATCATCTCTGGAATCAATTCTCTAGCGACCAATTTATCTCAATACATAGATCATTATCTAAAGATCATAGTACAGGATCAAAAATTCAAATGTAAGGACACTACACAGATTCTACAACTACTAGACTAAACAGAATGACAAACACATTACATTATAAGCACCAGTGACGTCAAATCACTATACACCTGTATAAACCATAAACACTGTACAGAAAGCGTAAGATTCTTCATGTAGAAAGCCAAACACCTACCACTGGAACAAAAAAATTTCAATATTGAAAGCACAGAATTCATAACCATACATAATCATTTCCGGTTTGAAAACTCTCACTACTTATAGGTTCAAGGCACCACTATGGGAACAAAATTCGTACCCAGCTACGCCAACCTCTTTATGAGTCATTGGGAAGAACATTCCATCTGGTTTGACGGAGCTGGTTGCGAACTTAGTCCTATGAAGGAGATATACAGACAAAATAATTTTTATCTGGATCGTCACAGATGAATCTCTACCCACATTTACAAAAAACTTATATAACCAACAGAAACATTGAATTCACAACAACCACTAGTAAAGTTTTTCTAAATCTTGAAATCATTATCCTTGACAACAAAATCCAAATCAAAACACACTTCAAATTAGTAGATGTAAACAACTATATACTTGCAACTAGCAACTAGCAACCATCATAAAAACTGGCTCAACAACATCCTGCTGAGCCAATTACCAGGGTCAGGAGAAATTGCTCACTACTCAATACATGTGAAATGCAAAGCCATTTTTTCAAAACTCAATCATAAATAAAGGATACGACAAAAATACCATCAAAAAAGCCTTAGACAAAACCAACGGAGTGGAAAGAGATCTTCTCCTTAGTCACCAGAAAAATACAGGAACCCACAAGAAACAGAGCAATGTCCTCATCCCTTTCATCACACAATACACTAATTCAGCCTGTATAGTGAGGACTATTATCAGCAAACATTGGCACATAGTGCTTAAAGATGACTTGCTGGCAAAACTTCTCCCCATCAAACCGAAAGTCAGAAGGGCACCAAATCGCAATGGCAAACTGGTATCCCGCCACTTACCAAAAATAAGACCGAAAAAAGTCTGGCTGTCTGCAAGTATCAAAAGTAGAGATTTCAACCATTGCACTAAATGCAATGCCTGTAAAATCACTTAAAATAGAGACACTAAACCTATGGTTGACTTTGTTTTCATTTCACCAAACAAAAATTCAGCGAAAATGCGATACAGAGGGATTAATTTACATGATCACTTGTCCATGAGTCCTACAATATGTGGGTAGAGCATTCTGAACACCGAAAACTCACATAACAGAGCATGTACACAGCATCAAGCTAAGTGTAGAACCACACAGCCTATCAAACCACTTCAGACTTAACCATTATAAAGATCCCTCAATTGTCCAATTCACAGGCAGTCAGAGGGTCAAAACACTGGAAAGGAGGGGGCCACAATAAAACAATCAACAAATCTTAAGCACTTTGCATATTTACTTTGAAAATACCCCCTTCACCATCACATTGTGCCCCTTCATCATATCACTATGTCCCTTTCACCAGCTCTCACTCTGTGTCCGCTTCACCATCTCTCACTCTGTGTCCCCCTTCATAAGCTCTCACTCTGTGTCCCCTTCACCAACTCTCACTCTGTGTCCCCTTCACCAACTCTCACTCTGTGTCCTCCTTCACCTGCTCTCACTCTGTGTCCCCCTTCACCTGCTCTCACTCTGTGTCCCCTTCACCATCTTTCACTCTGTGTCCCCTTCACCAGCTCTCACTCTGTGTCCCCTTCACCAGCTCTCACTTTGTGTCCCTCATCACCAGCTCTCACTCTGTGTCCCATTCACCAGCTCTCACTCTGTGTCCCCCTTCACCTGTTCTCATTCTGTGTCCTCCATCACCAGCTCTCACTCTGTGTCCTCCATCACCAGCTCTCACTCTGTGTCCTCCTTCACCTGTTTTTATTCTGTGTCCTCCATCACCAGCTCTCACTCTGTGACCCTTCACCAGCTCTCACTCTGTGTCCCCCTTCACCAGCTCTCACTCTGTGTCCCTCTTTACCAGCTCTCACTATGTGTTCCCCTTCACCTGCTCTCACTCTGTGTCCTCCTTCACCAGCTCTCTCTCTGTGTTCCCTTCACCATCTCTCACTCTGTGTCCCCCTTCACCAGCTCTAATTCTGTGCCCCCTTAACCAGCGCTCACTCTGTGTCACCCTTCACCAGCTCATACTCTGTGTCTCCTTCACAGCTCTCACTCTGTGTCTCCCTTCACCAGCTCTCACTCTTTGTCTTCCTTCACCTGCTCTCACTTTGTGTCCCCTTCACCAGCTCTAGCTCTGTGTCCCCCTTCACCAGCTCTCACTCTGTGTCCCCTTCACCAGCTCTCACTCTGTGTCCCCTTCACCAGCTCTCACTCTGTGTCCCCCTTCACCAGCTCTCACTCTGTGTCCCTCTTCACCAGCTCTCACTCTGTGTCCCCGTTCTCCAGCTCTCACTCTGTGTCTCCCTTCACCTGCTCTCACTCTGTGTCCCCCTTCACCTGCTCTCACTCTGTGTCCCCATCACCAGCTCTCACTCTGCATCCCCCTTCACCTGCTCTCACTCTGTGTCCCCCTTCACCTTCTCTCACTCTGTGTTTCCCTTCACCAGCTCTCACTCTGTGTCCCTCTTCACCTGCTCTCACTCTGTGTCCCCCTTCTCCAGCTCTCACTCTGTGTCCCCATCACCAGCTCTCACTCTGCATCCCCCTTCACCTGCTCTCACTCTGTGTCCCCCTTCACCTTCTCTCACTCTGTGTCTCCCTTCACCAGCTCTCACTCTGTGTCTCCCTTCACCAGCTCTCACTCTGTGTCCCCCTTCACCTGCTCTCACTCTGTGTCTCCCTTCACCAGCTCTCACTCTGTGTCTCCCTTCACCAGCTCTCACTCTGTGTCCCCATCACCTGCTCTAGCTCTGTGTCCCTCTTCACCAGCTCTCACTCTGTGTCCCCATCACCAGCTCTCACTCTGCATCCCCCTTCACCTGCTCTCACTCTGTGTCCCCCTTCACCTTCTCTCACTCTGTGTCCCCCTTCACCAGCCTTCACTCTGTGTCCCCTTCACCAGCTCTCACTCTGTGTCCCCCTTCACCTTCTCTCACTCTGTGTCTCCCTTCACCAGCTTTTACTCTGTGTCCCCCTTCACCAGCTCTCACTCTGTGTCCCCTTCACCAGCTCTCACTCTGTGTCCCCTTCACCAGCTCTCACTCTGTGTCCCCCTTCACCTGCTCTCACTCTGTGTCTCCCTTCACCAGCTCTCACTCTGTGTCCCCCTTCACCAGCTCTCACTCTGTGTCCCCTTCACCAGCTCTCACTCTGTGTCCCCCTTCACCAGCTCTCACTCTGTGTCCCCCTTCACCAGATTTCACTCTGTGTCCCCTTCTCCAGCTCTCACTCTGTGTCCCCCTTCACCAGCTCTCACTCTGTGTCCCCTTTACCAGCTCTCACTCTGTGTCCCCTTCACCAGCTCTCACTCTGTGACCCTTCACAAGCTCTCACTCTGTGTCCCCTTCACCGGCTCTAGCTCTGTGTCCCCCTTCACCTTCTCTCACTCTGTGTCCCCCTTCACCAGCTCTCACTCTGTGTCTCCCTTCACCAGCTCTCACTCTGTGTCCCCCTTCACCAGCTCTCACTCTGTGTCCCCTTCACCAACTCTCACTCTGTGTCCCCTTCACCAACTCTCACTCTGTGTCCCCTTCACCAGCTCTCACTCTGTGTCCCCTTCACCAACTCTCACTCTGTGTCCTTTTCACCAACTCTCGCTCTGTGTCCCCCTTCACCAGCTCTCACTCTGTGTCCCCCTTCACCAGCCTTCACTCTGTGTCCCCTTCACCAGCTCTCACTCTGTGTCCCCCTTCACCTTCTCTCACTCTGTGTCCCCTTCACCTGCTCTAGCTCTGTGTCTCCCTTCACCAGCTTTTACTCTGTGTCCCCCTTCACCAGCTCTCACTCTGTGTCCCCTTAACCAACTCTCACTCTGTGTCCCCCTTCACCAGCTCTCACTCTGTGTCCCCCTTCACCTGCTCTCACTCTGTGTCTCCCTTCACCAGCTCTCACTCTGTGTCCTCTTCACCAACTCTCACTCTGTGTCCCCTTCACCAACTCTCACTCTGTGTCTCCCTTCACCAGCTCTCACTCTGTGTCCTCTTCACCAACTCTCACTCTGTGTCCCCTTCACCAACTCTCACTCTGTGTCCTTTTCACCAACTCTCACTCTGTGTCCCCTTCACCAACTCTCACTCTGTGTCCTCTTCACCAACTCTCACTCTGTGTCCTTTTCACCAACTCTCACTCTGTGTCCCCTTCACAATCTCTCACTCTGTGTCCTCCTTCACCAGCCTTCACTCTGTGTCCCCTTCACCATCTCTCACTCTGTGTCCCCCTTCATAAGCTCTCATTCTGTGTCTCCCTTCACCAGCTCTCACTCTGTGTCCCCTTCACCAGCTCTCACTCTCTGTCCCCCTTCACCAGCTCTCACTCTGTGTCCCCTTCACCAGCTCTCACTCTATGTCCCCTTCACCAGCTCTCACTCTGTGTCCCCTTCACCTGCTCTCACTCTGTGTCACATTCATTAGCTCTCACTCTGTGTCCCCTTCACCAGCTCTCACTCTGTGTCCCCTTCACCAGCTCTCACTCTGTGTCCCACTTCACCAGCTCTCACTCTGTGTCCCCTTCACCAGCTCTCACTCTGTGTCCCCTTCACCAACTCTCACTCTGTGTCCCTCTTTAACAGCACTCACTCTGTGTCCCCTTCACCAGCTCTCACTCTGTGTCCCCTTCACCAACTTTCACTCTGTGTCCCCTTCACCAACTCTCACTCTGTGTCCCCTTCACCAACTCTCACTCTGTGTCCCCTTCACCAACTCTCACTCTGTGTCCCCTTCACCAGCTCCATCTGTGTCCCCTTCACCAGCTCTCACTCTGTGTCCCCTTCACCAACTCTCACTGTGTGTCCTTTTGACCAACTCTCACTCTGTGTCCCCTTCACCATCTCTCACTCTGTGTCCCCCTTCATAAGCTCTCATTCTGTGTCCCCTTCACCAGCTCTCACTCTGTGTCTCCCTTCACCAGCTCTCACTCTGTGTCCCCTTCACCAGCTCTCACTCTGTGTCCCCCTTCACCTGCTCTCACTCTGTGTCTCCCTTCACCAGCTCTCACTCTGTGTCCCCTTCACCAGCTCTCACTCTGTGTCCCCTTCACCAACTCTCACTCTGTGTCCCTCTTTAACAGCACTCACTCTGTGTCTCCTTCACAGCTCTCACTCTGTGTCCCCTTCACCTGCTCTAGCTCTGTGTCCCTCTTCACCATCTCTCACTTTGTGTCTCCCTTCACCAGCTCTCACTCTGTGTCCCCCTTCACTCTCCGTTCTTTTACTTACCACCTTATTTCATTTTCGCCTGTCTTCTTTCCTGATTTCCTCTCTGTTGCTGCTCCTCACTGACACTGTCGGACGTGATGACGTCATGCCCGGCAGTCAGTGAGAACAGTGAGGAGAATGATCTGGCGCTGGATTGGTAAGTTATTTTTTTTTTTTTTTCTATCGTCTTTTGCAAAGTCGGCCGCGGCACCCCTGTGACACCGCCACGGCACCCCAGCGAGCCGCGTTGCACACTTTGGGAACCGGGGGATAAGTGCTAAGTTTAAGGAAAAGGTTTATATTTGTGTTATCTACCACTAAGCATTTTAGTGATGTTTCATTAGCATTTCATCAATACGTAGGTTATAAGTAAATCCAAAAAGGAAACAGAAGAAAGTGCAGAATATACATAACTAAACAGAGGTATTCCAGAGAACAGTACAGACAAAACGTAACTACACTCCCAAGTATTGTTAAAAAATATAATTTGTTAAAACTTTTAACATATTTTGAAACATATATATCCAAGAGCAATATTGTGTCAGTTATGCTCACTTACATATTATACATCATTATAATCATAATAGACATTTTAGCAAAACATAATTTGAAAGCACAATCTACTACTCCCCTTTTTCCAATATTATCAGAAGTGTCCGTCTGAAATAGTTTGATATAATGCAGAGACCAGACAGGCTTATTAGTAAACACTGTCACAATTCCATATTTCACGTGATTTAGTAATTCTCACATTCTTTGCATGTTCCACCTGTTGCATATTTATTATATGGTTATGTATCCTGAGATCACATAATTATCATCAGCTTAAAACCAGTTCCTCATTATATTGCCAAGCAGTTCTGTACTCTATAGTTAGCAGATAGATCATCTAGGAATGTACTACAGCCAGGTGACACATGTTTAAAGACTAATTGTACATCTACACTCTTGATATGGAATCAACGTGGCTTATAGGCAAAAGATATACGTATAGTAAGAAATTGTTCCTCAGTTACCAATGACATCATTTATCTTCAGTTCTAACAAGCTCCTGGTACTGTTGTATATATTTGTCAATGTGGCTGAAAGCCTTTTGCATGTTAGAACTTTTATAAATTAAGTATTTCTATAGTTCATGTCTTCTTTGATAACTGACCTTCAACCTGAAGCCTCTGATACCTGGCACATAACCACACTCCTCTCATTCCCCCCATTTTCCCCATGGGGACCCATTACCTACAGAAATAATAGGAGCACATATAGGAGGGATCTCTAAGATAGGCAGCAGCAATACAGCCGCAGACAACATCTTGTCTAAAAATTAACCTGTACTTATTAATCCCTCCTCCCCCACCAAAAAAATTATATAAACCCCTTTGCCAAAAATGTTTCCATTTCAGGTGTTGGGTAATAATTAGCTTAGTGTATCCTGTGCTATATCAAAATAAACACCCTTATCACAGGGTCACTATACTGATGGGTCAGATTGACCCACAATTCCTGACAGTGACCATTTACTGCCCGTCCATGTTGGCTCACGTATTGTCTGATTGATCGGTGGTACAATATATATATATATATATATATATATATATATATATACATATATATATATATATATATATATATATATATATATATATATATATATAAAAGAGAAAGAAGCTCCATACATAGTGTACCAAAAACAAAATTGTTGTAATAATCCAAGCCCAACAACAGTGTATCCATCGTACCGAATAGTAAGATAATAGAAGCTTATCTGGTGTTAGGAAGCCTATTTCCAGGGGTCTTGCAATGAGAATTTTCTTATTTCCAGACAATGGGACTCTCAGAGAGATATTGAAATGAGAACTCAGAAAATAATATCATGGTGCAGTCCATCTTTAAAAGTAAATAGCTCAAACAGAATGACCACTTACTGCCCATCCATGTTGGCTCAGTTATTGTCTTGTTGATTGGTGGGATATATATATATATATTGTATATTCTAAGAGACTCTCCACATCTCCCTCATAATTACCCTGTTCCTACATTTCCCTCATATCTCTTGTGTCTTCATCTTTTCATGAATTTCCTGTGTTTCTTCACCTCTTTCTTATGTATTCCATGTGTCCTTTCTCCTTTCCTTAATATGTTTCCTGTGTCCACACTCCCCATGTGCCCATATCCCTGTTAACCCCCTCTTTCCCTCATTGGCTCTCTCCCTTCCTTCCTTACCCTCTCTATCTATAGCTGATCCCATGTGCATTAGGGATACATGATAAGATGGATCTGAGATGCTAATTTAATTATATTGTATTATTTTTATTAATATTGCCATTCGCAAAACTATTACAAAAGCAGAAAGCAGGAAAAAAAACCTACATAAACCTTTTGAGTAATGTGCTGTTACATCCATATTACAGGCTGTAGGATTAAAAGATTGAGAAAGTGCTAGACGTCGCAGCGGCCGCGGGCACCGCCACGACTCACTGTAGCTCCGCCTGACATCCTGGCCATCGCTATGACGACCGGGACGTTATTTCCGGTATTTCGGGCCGACCGTTGCCAGGGCCACGGCCGGCCCGCCGAAAACAGGCTGCAGGCGCCTTGGCAGGCTGAATAGCCGGGCACATGAGTCATAGGTCCGCCGTTTTGACTTCCCACTGCCTTCTACCAGTCTCCTGGCCCGCCGCTGTGGTCCTGCATTACCAACCCACACTACACTTGGAGCTAAGTCCTGGGGGCATCCGAGTACTGGTGAGCGCGTCAAGCTATAGGCGAAGATCTCCGTCATCTAGTTCTGTGGGTTGGTGATCAGGCCAGCAGCCTAACAGAAAGTAAAGTTAATACTGACTCTGTTCATCTCTTATTAAGATGTCTTTCTATTCACAGCAGATCTCGTATTTTTACACCTATATGGCAGGAATAAATGTCTCAAACAATAGCCAGCACTTGGCTGCAGAGCACATATAACATCAAACATCAAAATTTGGACACTTTTACCCATATATGCAAACTTTTAGCTTTTCCCCTTTGCCATTAATCCCTGAATCCACCTAGGCTTCTATTAGAGATGCTCAGGCTCGGTTCCCAAAGAACTGAACACACCCGAACTTAGCATATCCGAGTACCGAGCCGGCCAGGTACTTTCGCGCTTTTTCGGAAATGAAAACGAGGCAAAACGTCATCGTTACCTCGTCGGATCTTGAATCTCGGATCTTGGGAGTTTTGATTTCTATAAGTAACGCCCTCCACAGTGATCTAGCGCCATTTCACAGATGGACACAGAAGGGGTAGCACAGTCTGTAGAGCAGTTGGGCAGCAACATAGATAGAATGAAAAGAGGAGGGGGTGGCAGTGTTCAACAAAGTCTACAGTGACATTCAGGAGAGCTCCATTGCTAATTGTCATTGCTGAAATAGAAATAATAGGTCTGACAGGCTTGATCTTCTAAATCTGCAGTCTTTGCTTGAAAGTGTATGAAAATACTATTGTGACCTGTGAGGTGGTCAAAATTGACTGCAAATGACTTGAAATTAGTGCTATTGAGGTTAATAATAATGTAGGAACAAAAAAAGAACAAAATTATGTGATTTTAGCATATTGTAATAATTTTTTAAAAAAATACAGATCCAAAATCAAAACCTAAACACGCAGCTAATCCAGATCCAAAACCAAAACCAAAACCAGTTCACGGAAGTCAGTGAGCATCTCTAGCTTCTATAGAGGGGGAGGAGTAGAGGTGGGATCTGTGTATACTGAACGCCAGCGGGCTGTCTATACATGGCGAGCATAGGGACCCTCCGGCTTGTGACCACATATGCATTCCAGGGCGCTGCACCCCCAACCCCAAACAAAGGACACGATCCTTTACTTACTGCTGAGAAAGCAGTGTCTATAATCATAACATCTTGGCACATACCGCCCGACTTCAAGCACTATATATAGATAGTCCGATCCTATTAATATCCAGGAAATCAACATTCCATTTTCATAGCATTTATTGATTTTATGACATTGAATA